>OZ038483.1:100833411-100935911 GCA_964036315.1 Acanthosepion esculentum
AAAATAATTCCCCCCCCCCCAATCAAGGCTGTAATGCCACTAGAACGCAGTACGGGGGGTGCAGGCAGTGAAAATGAAAGAGAATGAGACGGGAATGGGGAGGATTGAGGAAAGGGAAAAAAAAAAGAACAGGTTCAAGAAGACAGAAGCTGCCGATTGACGCTGCATTTAAATCTTTGAAGATTGTAGTTATCAGGGAAGCAAGAAATCGGAAGGGATTTCCACAGGTGGGAAGTGCGAGAAAAGGAAACTGTTTGAGTAGAAATGGCGGCTGCATCTAGTTAGTGCAATAGTAAAACGGTAAGAACTAGTTGCACGCTTAAATTCACACATTCGGGGAACTAGGGGGAAAAGCTCATCAGAACACTTTCAGTGAAAGCATCTGTAGAAAAGACAGAGGGAAGCTACATCACGTCTGTCGAGATGCCAGGTCAGGATGCATTATATGACAGATCCTTCTTTGGATTTTGCCAAGAATCTCGAGATGTATAGCAGGAGCACCAGATGTACAGAATCAACACGATCATCAAAGTATTTTCCTCGCATTTCTTCGAACGTTACACACCTCATTCAGTAATTCTCCACCGCCAGTGGCTCTTGAACATTGTTATTGGCTGGATCTACAATATTCAATTAGTTCAATAATTAGTTCAGTAATTAGTTCAACGCTGAAGCTTCCAAAGTGACATGGTCTGCTGAAGTTTCGACTCTGACGACGCGGGTTATTCACTATTTCTTTCATTTACTTGTTTATTACTTAATCTCTTCTTCCCCCGACTTTTTCATTTTTTTCTTTGAAATGTTTTTATTGTTAATACGCCTTACAAAATTTGCTTCTTTCTTTCTTTCTTTCTTTCTTTCATTCCATATTGTTTATTCGCCTTTCAAAATCTTTCTTTTTTGCTTGTTTCTTTCTTAATCACTTTTCCCACTTTCTTTCTTTCTTTCTTTCTTTCTTTCTTTCTTTTGCTTGTTTGTTCTTTAATCTTCTTTCCCTACTTTTTCTTTCTTCCTTTTAAATTTTCCATAGTGTTTGTACGTCTTTTCAAATTAGTTTCTTTCTTTCTTTCTTTCTTTCTTTCTTTCTTTCTTTCTTTCTTTCTTTCTTTCTTGGCAGTATTTGTGAGAAATGACTCTAACCGATTTAGATTAACTTTCTTCTAAACTGATCCTGATTTTATTATTTCTTTTGGAATATCTACACAAACGGTGTAAATATTATTATTAGCTATTCATGAACAAATCGACATTGAAACTCTGTGCCATAAAATATGTTTCTGTCCCAAATAGTTTTTTGAATCGTTTTACCCCAAGCAAAGCGATAATGCCATTAGAATATGGAGTTTGGCGTACAGGGTGTAAAAGTGAAAGAGAATGAGAAGACTGAAAATGGGGAGGATTGAAAAAAGCCCCCCGCCCCCAAGGAACAAAGCTTTAGAAGAAAAAAGATGGCGATTGAAGTCGCATTTAATTTTATGAAGATTGTAGTTATCAGAGAGGGAAAAAAAATCAAAAGTTCCACATGTAGGAAGTACGAGAAATGAAATAGTTTGAGTAGAAGTGGCAATTGCATCTAGTTAGGTCAATAGCAAAACGATGAGATCTAGATGCCAGTCTACTAGTACGTTTAAATCCATGCAGCCTATGCAGAACTATTGCCATGAAAATATTTACAGTAAAGACAGAGGGAAGCCACGTCAAGTCGGCAAGAAAGTGACTGGAGATGAGATGCCAGGTCGTTACAGTCCCTTCTTTAAATTTAGTCGCGGCACCAGGGGAAAAAAAGCTAATCAGAGCAGTTGCCATAAAATTATTTGTAGAAGAGACAGAGGGAAGCCATGTCACATCGGTGAGAAAGAGATTGGAGACGAGATGCCAGGTCAGTACCGATTGTATTGCAGACCTTTCTCTGGATTTTGTCCAGAGGTGCACAGCAGGAGCACATGACCAGATATGATAGCAATATTTAATGCACGGACTAACGGTAGATTTGTAAACGTGCAAGATGGATTCTGACAAGAAAAAAAATTTGGCACGGCACAGTGAACCAATTTACCTTGCAGTAGACGCAGCTGTTGATTTGTAAACTCCAGGATTCATAGATTCATAGCTACCCCGCTCATCAGGTTCAGATAAATCTATTGAATTTATTAACAGGTATATTGATATACGCTACATAAAATTCAGCTTTGTTGCAGTATAAACCACAGCCATAAGACATAAAAATAAATCCGAATTACACCGTGAAACACAATTTTTACCCCTGGGTAGCAAGTGTTATTTCCTAGATGCTTATGCCTAGAAAGTAGGAAAAAAGGCTAATATTTCCTTCAAACTTTTCATTTTTGACCAGGATAATATTTCTGAAATTTACATATTCCCATTAGGAAAGCTGGCGAATGTGGACATTCTCGTTCATATAAAGTAGGAACAAAAGGAAATATGATTCAAAAGTCGCATTTATTTATTCTAGGATTACACAAGAACATTATCGTTCACTCAAAGTAGGAACAAAACGACATATGATTCAAAAGTCGCATTTATTTATTCTAGGATTACACAAGAACATTCTCGTTCACTCAAAGTAGGAACAAAACGATATATGATTCAAAAGTAGCATTTATTTATTCTAGGATTACACAAGAACATTCTCGTTCACTCAAAGTAGGAACAAAACGATATATGATTCAAAAGTAGCATTTATTTATTCTAGGATTACACAGGAACATTCTCGTTCACTCAAAGTAGGAACAAAACGACATATGATTCAAAAGTCGCATTTATTTATTCTAGGATTACACAAGAACATTCTCGTTCACTCAAAGTAGGAACAAAACGATATACGATTCAAAAGTCGCATTTATTTATTCTAGGATTACACAAGAACATTATCGTTCACTCAAAGTAGGAACAAAACGATATACGATTCAAAAGTAGCATTTATTTATTCTAGGATTACACAAGAACATTCTCGTTCACTCAAAGTAGGAACAAAACGAAATATGATTCAAAAGTAGCATTTATTTATTCTAGGATTACACAAGAACATTCTCGTTCACTCAAAGTAGGAACAAAACGATATACGATTCAAAAGTAGCATTTATTTATTCTAGGATTACACAAGAACATTCTCGTTCACTCAAAGTAGGAACAAAATGATATACGATTCAAAAGTAGCATTTATTTATTCTAGGATTACACAAGAACATTCTCGTTCACTCAAAGTAGGAACAAAACGAAATATGATTCAAAAGTAGCATTTATTTATTCTAGGATTACACAAGAACATTCTCGTTCACTCAAAGTAGGAACAAAACGATATACGATTCAAAAGTAGCATTTATTTATTCTAGGATTACACAAGAACATTCTCGTTCACTCAAAGTAGGAACAAAACGATATACGATTCAAAAGTAGCATTTATTTATTCTAGGATTACACAAGAACATTCTCGTTCACTCAAAGTAGGAACAAAACGATATATGATTCAAAAGTAGCATTTATTTATTCTAGGATTACACAAGAGAGACCACAAGAAAGTGAGTGGTTCTTCGGGATTTACTTTATACTGCAATTTACGTTCACGAATCAGCTTCAAAAATATAGTCTCCTATCATGTTTTCGTTATACGATCCTTGGTACCGGTGTTCAAAGTTCAGTATATTCTGATGGAAGCATTCGCGTTGCTCCTATGTGTACACCCCCATGTTCTTAAATTTATCAAGATGAGCGACCTCCTGCAGCCCATTTGCCGTAGTTCTTCACCAGGGTCGCAACAAGCTTCACATAGATGTCGGCCTTGAGATTCCCCAGGAAGCCCCGAACTACTGCGACAAAGCTGTTCCACGCTGATTTCTCCGTCCTTCGGCAACTCAACGCTGAATATATCTGGAATGTCATGAAAATTTTTTTTTTTTTTAAGCATATGACCCCAAGCAAGGCTGGAAGCCACTAGCACGCAAGGGGTTACAGAAGGTTTGGAGGAAGAGCGGATAGGAGTGGTAAAGGAGAGGATGTGGAGAAAGATAGTGGGTCGATCAAGGCAAGGGGGTTACAGAAGATTTGGAGCGAGAGCAGATAGGAATGAAAGGTGAAAGGATGTGGAGAAGAGAAGTGGATAGATCAAGGCAACTGGATATGTCGATTGACATTACACTTAAATAGTTGGAGATTGTATTTGTCAGGGAAACAGGAATAAGGAAGGGAGTTCCACAGGCGAGATGTGCGAGACATGAAGCTATTGGAGTAGAAGAGACGTCTACATCTAACAGTTTCAACGGTGAAGGGGTGGGAACGGGATGCCAGCCTCGTAGGACGTTTAAATTCATGAGGCCTAGGAACCAGCGAAAGCAGCTCATCGGAGCAATTACCGTGGAAGTATTTGTAAAAAAGAGGCTAGTTTCAAAACATTGATGTCCTGGAACGCAAAAGCAAAGTTCGAAGGGAATAATAGTCATTCCCTTTGTTTCCTGGAGAGAAGCAACTAAGAAATAACACTGAGCGACTAAAGAGATAAATTATTGTAAGAGTGTTATTGACGCCGAACAAATTTCAAATCTATACAGTCAAGAGAAACAGGACCTATGTCTAGCGTTATCCAATGATGTTCTATAATAAAAAAAAAACAAAACGTGTGACACATTTAAATGTTAAAATCTTATCACGTGACAATGTTTAAAATCATGTCGCCTCTGGGTGACTTCAGTAGCCACTTTTACATTTACATACGCTCTATTCCTGAAATTAAGCGCTTTAACCCATAAATACACCAGACCTTAAACCTAGAACACTAACCATGTGTATATAGTACCCAGCGCAAATTTTCATATTTTTAATTACAATTTTCAGTACCTGATTTTCTTACCTAAATAATAAGTTTTTCAGTTCCTATTAATGTTAACTCAAAGTACAAAGTTTGAAGTGCCTGCATGTGAAATATTTCAAATAAAGATTTTTATTTAATATTTTTTTTGATATTTTCAAAATCAGGTATGGTATAACCATGGTTAGTAGTGTTGTAACTTTAATTGATGGATAGTGTTCTAGGGTTAAAACTATATATATATATATATATATATATAGGAATTATTCGAAAATTATAATATAAATATGTTATAAAATGACTAAAAAAGTAGGCATTTTGTTTCGACATTTCAGATGTCTTATTATGTGATGGCGAAGATTCAACACCATCACTTGATAAGATACAAGAATTGTTGAAACAAAATGGCTATTTTTGTTGTGATTTTATAACATATTTATGTTATTATCTTTGAATAAATTATATGCTCAACTCTGTATTGAGCACTCTTTTAAGAATAGTATTTTTAGTTATTCGAATTTATTCCGTATACACCAATACAATACTTGGGTATGTGTGTGTGTGTGTGTATATATATATATATATATATATATATATATATATATATATATATATATATATTATTTTTCTCTATTCTCCACAAATTTCTTTTCTTGTGTAAAAATAGTTTTATAGGTTTTGTTTCGACTGAATCTTTCTATTTATTGCTTGCATTTATTTTTAATGGGTAAACGATTTTTTAATGGGTATTTGAAATGGACGGCCCATTTTCATTTGAAAAAGTGTGTATTACAGCCATATAAAATGAAAACGAGTCGTCTATTCCAAATAAGGCTACTTATTAAAAATAAATTGAAGTAATAGATAGATAGATAGATAGATAGATAGATAGATAGATAGATAGATAGATAGATAGATTCAGGCGCAATAAACACGAGTAAACGATTTTTACACAGGAAAAAAAAGGACAAGAAACTTCTAAAGAACAGAGAAAAAACACGAATGAGACATAAAATAAGAAATAAGAACAAGTAACAACAACAGGAGGGCTAAAAATTCTTTTATAGGCGTGGAAATACAAAGTAGACAAAGTCATAACTCTCTCCTCAAAGAAAATGGTAACAAAAAAAAAAAAAAAAAGAAACTCAAACAAGGAACAAAAAACATAGTTCATCATTGTGGGAAGGCAAAAACCGTGACGTCAATACAAAATTAGAATGAATAGTGATGTACCTCCTTAAAAAAAAAAAAAAAAAAAAAAATAACGCCCTCTGATTAAGTAGTGAAGAGAAATGAGGAAAAAAGCCACAAGTAAAAATGTCGACCGCGCCAATATGAAATTAGGTGCGACAAATACTTTGAGTTATTGGTTTGACGAGAAAATAAAATGTGCAAATGTACAGAGAAATGAAAAGTTTAAAAAAAAAAATGAAACAAAACAAAAACAGACAAACAAGGAAGTATCATCTACCATCGGGTAAGGAAGAATAAAAGTTTACACGTAAATCTGTGACTAAAATTCGATAAGATGCCGTCTATGTCACACAGGCATTCAGGAAGTGAAATCCAATTCTATTTATCCGATCCTTGTTTGAGAAAATTTAAAGGCTCGGAAGCACGATGGCGTAATGGATAGCGGCTCAGGTTGAGGAGTCGGAGAGCCCAGTTCAAATTCCAGCCGAATCCGTTACTTTTATTTACATTCCCTTGGAAGATGTATGACTCCTCTTCTTCTCCCCGCCCAGACAGACCGGGTTCTATAGACTTGGATGGCAACTGGTCTACCACAGAAAGAAATGGCAACCTACTGCGGGAAAAAAAATCTGCCTCGTCAGTCATGTATCGAAAGATACATGATCGCCCAAGCGTGTATCAAGCATGGCACATAACTGACTGAAATGTGAAAACGTGTTTTAATTGAGCCCATCGATAGACAGAAGTCTTTTTTATTGTTGAGATATTAATAGACATTATGCTTGAGCCTATAGGTAAACACTAGTCATGTGTATACTGGAACCTATATTTAAGTAAACCATTACTTGTAATTATGGCGAAATATATCGGCAAGCATAGGCTTTGTTTTTATTTGAGTCAGTTGGTATACATCGGTCGGCTTTAGACTTGAAACTATGGATAAATATTGGTCGAATTTATACTTGGGTCTACAGGTAAATATTGATCAGATTTATACTTGAGTCAATTGGTAAACAATAGTTGTATTTATACTTAAGTTTATATGCACTTTTTGTACTTGAGACTATAGGCAAAGATGGTCGTATTTTTACTTGAGTCTATAGGTAAATATACATCTGATTTGTACTTGATTCTATAGGTAAACAATGGTTTTATTTATACTTGAGTCTATAGTTAAATATTCATCGAATTTATACTTGGGTCTATAAGTAAACAATGATCGCATTTATACGTGATTTTATAGGTAAGCATTCATCAAGTTTATACTTGAGTCTATAGATTAAAAGTGGTTGTATTTATACCAGTAACTATATGTAAACATTGATCGGCTTTATACTTGAGTATATAGGTAAGCAATGGTTGTTTTATACTTGAGTCTATATATAAACATTGATCCGATTTATACTTGACACTATAGGTAAACAATGGTCGTATTTATGCTTGAATCTACAAGTAAATATTTATTGGGTTTAAACTTCAGACTCTATAGTCTCAAGTTTAAACCCAATAAGTATGATTGTATTTATACTTGTGTCTATGGTTAAACAATGATCGGGTTTATACTTGAGTCTAAAGGTAACCTGATTTTATTTATACTTGAGTCTATATGTATACATTAATCTGGTTTATACTTGACACTATACGTAAACAGCGGTCATGTTTATACTTGAGTCTATAAGTAAACATTGATCCGGTTTATACTTGAGACTATAGGTAAACACAGATCGGATTTATACTTGTGCCTATAGGTAAGCTGGTTGTATTTAAGCTCGAGTCTATAGGTAAACATTTGTCGGGTTTATAACTGATAACTATAGGTAAACATTGTGCTTTCCTTTGGATCCAGATATAAGCTTTGGTCACTCCACTACTTGAGTGTATAGGCAATTGCTAGAGTCTACGTGCACATTTTTTTTTTAAGATTATCACCCCAAGCAAAGCTGGAAGCCACTAGCACGCAAGGGGTTACAGAAGGTTTGGAGGAAGAGCAGATAGGAGTGGTAAAGGAGAGGATGTGGAGAAAGATAGTGGATCGATCAAGGCAAGGGGGTTACAGAAGATTTGGAGCGAGGGCAGATAGGAATGAAAGGTGAAAGGATATGGAGAAGGGAAGTGGATAGATCAAGGCAACTGGAGATGTCGATTGACGTTACACTTAAATAGTTGGAGATTGTATTTGTCAGGGAAACAGGAATAAGGAAGGGAGTTCCACAGGCGAGATGTGCGAGTCATGAAGCTACTTCTTTTTTGTGCGGTGGGGGTGGGGGTGGAAGCTGATGTTCTTACAGCTCTGTGGTGGATATAGTTGGCGTATTCTAAATCTCGCCGTCAAGACGATATTCAGAATAATATTATCCTCTCAATTGGTATAGTTACAGGGTTGCGATCGTTGTCCAGTTTTGCCGGACTTCATCAGGTCGTATATGTTAATATTCTGGGAATTCTGAGCTGAAACATTTATTCAATTCACTAGAGGAGTGACTGTTCACTTTTCGCCACCCATGCTACGTGACATCTTGTATCAGTTAAAAAAAAAAACAAACTATTTTTATCATTAGATAATAAGGATTGATTAATGTCTTTGTTTAATGACATATCAATACCTTACGGGCCATTTAACCTCGAAATTTAATTTTCTTTAATAAAGAATTGGTTCCTCTACAAATACTTTCGTGGTAATTGTTCAGATGAGCATTGGTTTCCTAGACTTCCTAGTGAATTTAAGCGAAGTACCGCGACTGGCGACGAGCTTTTATCAATTTACAGTAGAGTCGACTACATGTAACTGTAAGTTCTATAATAGGAAGTTTCTCTTCTCGCACTTCTCGCTTGTGGAACTCTCTTTCGGCTTCTTGCTTCCCAGTTTACTTTAATCTTCAAAAATTTAAATGCAATGTCAATCGCTATCTACTGTCTTCATGATTACTCTTCTTTTGTTCTCGTTCTTAGTAATTTTTCTGTTTTCTAATACTTCCACACTCAGTAACCCCTTTGTGTCTTAGTGGCTTTACTGACTTGCTTGGGGTGACCTCAGTTAAAATAAAATAAAAGTATCATTATCAGAATTATTATTAAAAATATTATAAATTTATTCAAATACTAGCCACACCTCGAGCGGACTATAGATCAACTCCTGCAGGGTGGTTTGGTCTTGGGCCTATTACCTTCAACATTCTATGTACGTAAAAGTTATAAGAATTTCGAAATAACGAAATTATTTTATCTTTATTCGACAGCTGAATTCGGCATAATCTTTCTTCGTATACACAACCAATCTCCGTAGTTTGTTTACATTTTTATTATTACATTTATTTTTACGTGCAATTTTTATTTTCTTTTAAAATCACCATTCCTTGTGATCCTTTTACATAATGTCCCTCTTAAAAGTATTTAGAGGACCCGAACTATGTAATATTTCAAATACGTCACAGTAAGTGTGCCGGGGGGGGGGGGACATATGAGCAACGTACCGTGCCCCGTTTAAGTTTTAATTACAACTTTAATTAGACGATATCAATTGCAATTGTTACAAAAAGCGAAATTAAAGTTAAACCTTTAATAAAGAATTGTTTTTTAAACCTTTAATATTTAAATTTAAGTTTAAATGAGTTATTTATTTAATTTTTAATCGCGTGTAACTACAATAGTTAATACCTTTTACTTCAGGTTGTTTATGATTCGCCGAGATCGAAAAACGGACGGACGGACGGACACCCGTACACTGCGCTTTATTTATATAGATTTCTCTCGTTGACAGCTCTCTCTTTCTCTCTCTCTCTCTCTCTCTCTCACTCTCTCTCTCTGTTGTATGTAATTCAAGAGGTCATAGTATGTAGATATTTCGAACGAGGAAAATAGTTGTTTCCACTTACTTCTTCTGTTCGGAGAGCGGGTTTTTAACTAGTTTTAATAGACAGCATTTGATTTTGATTGTAACTTTTGAGTTATAGGTCAACGGTTATTTTATTTTAATTTTTATTGGATATCTTTTTCATTCCATTCAGGGACTGGGCGATCATAGCTCCCCACAATTTAGCAGTGCGCTAACGACTGCTTGCTATTACTGGGTATGACGATAAACTTTATCTGGCAGCAAGGCTTTATGACTAGCGTCTTAGTTGCTTTTTTTTCCAGGCCCCACTTAGCTCAGTGTAGCAGTACCTGTTAGGGACCCGGCTATAGTCATAGAGAATTAAAAAAAAACACTATGAAAATATTGGCTGTTCTTGGTGACGATTATATATTCTGTCATTTTCCAGTTGATGCTTTTAGTCTTTTCTTCCAGGTTTCCTTTATCGTCTTGTCTACAAATATTTTTTTAAATCACCCAAACAAGACAATAAAGCCACTAAGATGCAAAGGAGTTACTGAGTGTGAGAAAATATGAGAAAATACGCTGTTAATGGCAGAGAAGAGTAAAAGGAAAGGAATTAAGGAAACAGAAGATAGCGATTAACGTTGCATTTTAATTTTTGAAGATCAATGGGAAGCAAGACGCCGGAAGAGAGTTCCACAAGCGAGAAGTGCGATAGAAGAAGCAGTCAGGATAGAACCTACGGCTACATCTAGTTATTTCAACTGTAAATTGATGTTACCTTGCCGCCGATCTAGCACTGTTATTAAATTCATAAACTCTACGTAACATAGAGGTAAGTTCATCGGAACAATTACCATGAAAGTATTTATACAAAAGGCTCAGGGAAGATACATTACAGCCTTAGGAAAGTGACTGAAGCCGAGATAGCAGATCAGAAGCAATAAAATTGGAAGATTCTTCTTTGGATTTTATCAAGAATCTCTAAATATATCGCAGGATCACTAGACCAGATGTTGTAGCCATATGCACAGCAACGCGAATGGTAGACATGTAAGATATATTCTGGCGAGAAAAATTGTTTAGCCCGACATAGTGAACCAACTTTTGTAGCAGCAGACCTAGCAATTGATTCGATATAATATTTCCTTTTCATGTCAGCGAAAAACTTTAGTCCGAGAAGGCGCATTGAATCACACTCCAGCAGTTACAATTTTCTTTCTGTGTCTACCAGTGATAGCACCTAACCTGGATCCATCTTGAAAAACTCAGTATGTGGATTTAGTAAATACTAAACACGCAAAATATCTCGGCGTATGGATAGGTTATAAGAAATTGAACATAGGAGATAGGGAAATAGAATACACTGCGCTACAGATAGTGTCGTCTAAAGCCGCAAATTGCGATAAAGCCTAAACAGAAACCTGAAAACTTGAGTCATATTCTTAAATAGCTTCGTCAAATCGAGACTAATATGAACGTCATGCATGGCGCCAAACTCGTTCAGAAATATTTAAAATGTCAAGCGGCTTTCTAAAATCACTGGGGTAAAAATGGTTTTGAGTGAGTGAAACCATTTGGATTTTGGTGAAGACCATACTTCTTTGAACATTGTGGACTGGCGCTGCGGAAACACAAAAGAAATCAACCAAGTAAGATGCCACATCACTTGGGGACGTTCAGGATCAAAAATGGATATCAAATCTAACTCGAAGTGAAAATAACAACATAATCAAGATATTGATATTCCACACAACTTCTAACGAAAGGTTAGGAAGGAAATCCTCATCAATTCTAGAAAGAGCGGTAACTAGTTCTGAACTTCAAAAAACTGTTTTCCGGAAAAAATTGTTTTAAGAGAAAGATTTTACTTTGCTAATGGTTCACTAGGAGCGCTCTCGCTACACTATAAATACTGGGCGACTTCTTGCCTCGCTCGGACACATTTAAAAATGTGATCTCTCGCACAGATCTGCGTTTTGCCCACTTGTGGGAAAACGCCATGAAACACACATACACGTACGTACGAACTTTCACCAATATACAAACTCTTTACGTTCACACACAAACACAAATGTTGATTTCTGTCACTTGTAAATTTGTTGTTTAATACATATATTTGTTTATATATATACATCGGTCTTGTTTGTTTTCTTTACATCTTCGGATAGTCTCTACTTGAGTCCGCCAAGTTCTTGTAGTTGGACCGTCTTCTAGCAGGAATAAACAGCACGTGTCCCTAATTCAACAACACGTAAACCCCCGATCCTTTACAATTTTATAATTTTCAACCGAAACAGTACTTGCTGCTCGGTCAATGAATGCCAAATGTTTCCTTATAAGGAAACTGATATTATGATGCTTACCCTACCAACCTTGATGGGGTGGTGTTAATACGACACCACTGAGCATAGGTCCTCCTCGACGCAGGTCACCGGCCAGGGCGGAAGGGTTCCTCAAATGTACTACAACGACCACGTGTTCGTAATCAAGGCGAGCCACCTAGATGGAGGTTTAACATGGAGAGGGATGTGCTCCGCCAGGTTAAAAAGCCCATGACACGTCACATGATGAGCACATCAAGAAACCATTCACGGAGACCCAGGTTCTGGCACGTGACCACGACAGATGGAGGAGAATGGTGGAAAGATCAGCACGTCGGGGCCCCAACGACTTCTTCCGGGATTAAGGACCAAAGAAGAAAGTATAATATCCTAATTTTAAAGTTACATCTACTTTTACTTACACAGTTGTCCTCATCTTCGCTGCCCTATTCACGACGTTTCGGCTGTTGTACGCTCCGGCTGTTGTACGCTCCGGCTTTCTTCAGGTGATTGGAATCTCGAACTAACCTCTTTATTTCGTCCACCAGAGTAGAGGCTTCAAGTTACAGGTCCCATGCCTCTTCTGGATGACTCAGTTTCAGTTATCTCCCTTTCACTTAACTCTCCAATTTTTTGTCCGCCTCTGCTGTAGCCAGGTATTGAACTCACAACTCTTTGGGTTAAGTCACTGGATTCAACCGACGCTTTTATCCACTGGGCCATGTGTCCTTTACGACAATAAAGATGAGGAAAACAGTCCGAGCAATGCAACTAATTACAATACCTCATCTCAGAAATATTGACAGATATCTGCTTTTACATTACGGATACGATAGATCTTTATCGTGGTGTTGTAATAAGAAACCAAGGTGACCTCATCTGCTATCTATGTTGTTTATTTTGTTTTGTTTTTACAAGAGAAGGTATTTGCAAAACAAAACATTCCACAGAATTGAAAGGCTTGTTCTGTTCATGAGACAGCTGCTCATTAATAGTAAGCCCACAAAAAAACAGTTTTGAAAACAACCGCAGTTTCCGGTGGAAATGACCCTCTGCAACGCTGCTTTACATTGTCTGCTGCCGAAATAACAGCGTCAGCTTTAAAGCAAAAGCCGAGCCGGAAGTTACGTCACTGAGGTATTTGTGCCATATAATGATTATAGAATTCTTTCACCAGGTGTTGACAAATCTTTGTGTGGAGATAGATCGATACATAGATAGATAGATAGATAGATAGATAGATAGATAGAGAGAGAGAGAGAGAGAGAGAGAAAGTGAGAGAGAGGGAGAGAAAGAGAGAGTGAGGGAGAGATATTATTAAGTAGAAAGAACAAATGATTTTTTGATTATTAAATTATATTTTTAATCCTTTTTAGAGCCTTCAAAATTTTGGTAATTTTTTTGACTTACGTTGGCGGGGGACTATAAATTAGTATAGGAAATTTTAGCGCATTTTTTGCTTTGAAAAAACACATTAACTTGAAATTCTTTTTAAGCTCAAAATAATTGTCGGATTTTAATGAAACTTTCAGGACTTATTCACGAATCAAATTATTTTAGAAATGATGTTTTTTTCTTAGAAACTCTTAGTGAAAATAAGATTTTTACATCTGTTACACCCCCTTCATTAATTTAAAAAAAAATCGAGAAACTCACTTCGTAGAGCTTAATGTTGTTTTTTATTAGTTATAAGCGGAAATTCTTGGAGAATTTACATTATCATTCCATATTTTTTGTAAAACAGGACTCGAAGTTATAGAAAATCTGCTCTGAATTATAAAAGAAAAAAAATGAGATAACACTAAGAGAATATTTAATTAGAAAATATTTTAATTGCTATTATGAATAAAATATATTATGGACGCAATTGTCCTTTATAAAAAAAAACATCGATGAATAATGAATTTATATAAGAAATGCTCTCATTTTTTTTAAAATTAATTAGAATGATTTATAAAGTTTTAAAATCCTGTATTAATTTGTAGTGGTTAGGTGATATTGTTATTAAGTAAAAACTATATCTACTAATCATAAATGGGAAAGTTTACTACAATTCAGCGACCCAAGGTATTTTGAAACAAAATTGAATTTTTTATGTGTGTATAAACGTGCAGACTTTTGGAAATACGGACGTCAATACGCGACATTATCAGAAACTATATTAAATTTGATGCCTAAGCGCCTAAAATTCAATAAAACATTAGATTACTTAAATATATTCCAAAATTTTAAGATGTGTGGATGTGCTTTTGTATGTGTTTATGTGTGTATGTATGTGTTTGTGTGCGCACGAGGGTGTGTGGTGGCTTCTTGTCTGAAATTTTGACCTTACACCCTTGTCTGCTATGTGTGAGAAACTGTTCATCTCTTCATTGCGGTGCTTTGAATATATTTTTTTTATAACTGCGTTGAATACAATTCTTTCCCACACGCGCGACCCAAGTAGATCTGTTCCTATCACGCTGGTCACCAGTTGGCATCCTTAGACGGACTACAAATATTAATGTCTATGGAAAACTATAATCATCCATCCTTGTCACGCGGCCAGCCCCAGCAGTTGCATCTCTCAACAAAATACTTTCAGTCGAGGGTGCGGGAAATGTAGCGATCCAGTTTCATTTTAAGTAAAGAATATACAAGGAACAATCACGCCTTAAGTTAGATTTTAATTCGGCTTTAGAATTTCAAGAGTTTTCATAATTTAAAATTTATTTTTTCTAGGCTCCTCAGAATATACTTTTCTGAAAATTTATTTGAGGAAGATTAGCTGATTTAATTTAATCTGATTTGAAACAAATGTCAGTTACTTTTAGTTTCCACTACCGCAAAAAACATTTTTTAACAAGGAGGTGGGTGTTTTTGTTAGATGTTGACAACTATCTCGATAGAATTATATTTGGAAAGTTTTTCTATCTATAGCAGTAACAATTACTTGACAAATATAACCTTTTATATATAACGCCATTTTGTAGTCTACCTTTATTTTACACCTTTGAACACAGACATCAATTTTGACAAGACTGAAAGGGAAAGTGAGAAGGAAGGACTAACTATCAAATGTAAGAAAACCAATGCGAGCTACGAATTAGAAACGTGAGAATGAAGTCTTATAACAGACTGGAATGTCTTATAACAAACAAAAGAAAATATAACAGGGAAATACGAAGGCGCATTTTAATAGGAAAAGATGATCTGCAAAAGTTAACCGAATGAATGAAGAAACAATTGTTAGAAACAAAGAAAATAAACGCTGGATTCCTATGCGATATAAATCCTCCTATATGGCAGCGAATACTGGAAAATTTTCTAATAGATAGAGGAGACGTTTGAAACAAAATAACAGAGAAATAGTGCTGAAGAAGGATGCTGAGAATGCCATGTTTAGACATGTAATCAATGAGGAAGTTCTAACGAAAATGAAAACTCAAAGTACATTTAAATTTTCTGAGACACATGAAGAAGAAAGTGGGCTCAGGAAATTTAATACTCGACATATTGAAGACACGAGGGAGGGGATTGATTGATTGATTAGTTTTCTACAGCTTATCAAGCCTTTGTAATTGTTATAGGTATAGATAGAAAAAAAATCCAAATATAATTCTATCGAGATAGTTGTGACTATCTAATAAAAACACCCAAATCCTTGTTAAAAATTATTTTTTCATGTTATTTAAAACCAGAAAATAACTTTAGATTTTTTTTTTGGGGTGGGGATAATAATGATTTGGTGATACAAGTCTTACTAATTAACCTATTGCTAAGGAGTGAAGAGATGGATGCATACCTTCCCCAAACTTTGGTGATCGTACGGTAACCGGTGTTTCAACAGGACGTGGCCGTAAGCAGATTACACTACCCGCACATCCACGCTTACTGCAACTGGTATTCCCAAGCGGTCATTCATCTAGGGACTGACAAGGATCAACCTTGCTTAACTTTGGTGAGCGTACAGGAACTGGTGTTTCGGCGTGATGTGGCCGTAAGCTAGGAGGGAGTATCGAAAAACAGCGAGTAATCTCCCCAATCATTTGTGTGATTGGATGCTTAAGCGAGTCATTATTTAGAGTTCCGAGGGACAGGAAGCTGTGGAGAGTTATAATCAAACACGTTATGAAGGAATACCGTGCATAAAAGAAGAAGCTATAGCTATCCACATTTTAAATGTGCCATATAACTCTTACTTACTTCCAAAACGTTTTGGTCGTATTGTGTTTGTGCATAGACACGATAGAGTTAATGTATTAGGGTATTGGATTCATAAATCCAACCCGAGATATCATAATTTATACAAACAGCTTTTGACTCTCACAGGATATATTAAAAACAAGACGGACAGAAGAAAACAAATAGTAACCTAACTAAGGACATTGTGTAATTGTAGGAAAGAACAAGGACTGAGTGTGATATTAAGATTGGTTAGTTGACTTTGTTAAGCGGCTTATCAACCCCTGTGGGTCATTTAATGGCAAAATCTACATATTTTGAGCGCAATTGTATGATAAAATGTATTGTTGGTCATGTTGCTTAAAATATGTATTGTTAATAATTTTACTATAAACATGTATTGTTGGTAGTTTTACTATAAATATGCACTATTGGTTGGCTGATTTTATTTAGTGGCATATCAACCTCTATGGGTTATTTGATACCAAAATGTACATATTTTGAGCGCAATTGTACGTCTTCAACTACTGATAAAATTTATTGTTGGTCATTTTGCTTTATTGATTTTCTAAGCGTAACTTAGATGCGGCACAAGGCCGAAAGTATGGGGTCCTCAGTGAGGATTGAACTCACTATTCAGTTGTAACTGTTTCAGCGAGACAAGCTTTCTACCCATTACACCACGCTGAGGTTCCCAGAAGTTGATAGTGATTTTCTAAGATTGGCTTAGATGTGGCACAAGGCCGAAAGTATGAGACACCCAGTGAGGATCGCACTCACTACTTAGTCGGAATTGTTCTAGCGAGACAAACTTCCAAACTATTACACCACGTCGAGGTGGCCTTGGTAATTTTACTATAAATATGTATTGTTGGTTGGTTGATTTTGTTTAACGGTACAACAGTCTGTACGATATTTAATACCGAAATCTAAATATTTTGTACGTAATTTCATGCTTTCGACTACAGATATGTGTGCATAATTTTATGCTCTTTTTTCATATATATATATATTTTTAGATCAGAAAATTTATTATATGTAATTTCATTTTTTGTGGACTACGGTGACCGTTAATAATTAAGTATAACGCAAGACTTCAAAGGTAAGATAAAACATTATTTAATTAAAATCGCAAATAAATACTTAACAAGGATGAAAGTGTAAAAATCAACCAAAGAGAATTAACCATTTCAGTGAATACCTTGTTAGTAATGCGACTCGGCTTATCGTCCGGTAAATCCTAAATCAAAACTTTTTTTACCGGAAGTCTTCAAAAAGCTACGCATCCGTTTGCACCATGAAAAAAAAGGAGACTCACCACCATCATTCCAAACACGAAAAATAACGACGCACAATAATTCACACTAATTCGACTGGATAGTTCCACTCAAAAATCGCTCAATAATCACTGCAGTCAGTAGCCTGACACTGCTATTTATACGCCTCGCGGAAAAGATATATTCATAAGTCCAGAGTGTCATGCTCGAACTTCGGTGTTAGTAGTTAATCATTTTCTGCCTATCTATCTATCTATCTATCTATCTATCTATCTATCTATCTATCTATCTATCTATCTATCTATCTATCTATCTTAATCTGTTCCTATCTATCTCAATCTGTCCCTATCTATCTATCTATCTATCTATCTATCTATCTATCTATCTATCTATTATAAAAATGTATTTCGATATTTTTTATTGTTCCATTGATTGTCATTTTGCTATAAAAATGTATTGTTGGTCATTTTATTATAAAAATGTACTGTTGATCCTTGCTTGGGCATTCACTATTTGCTCATAGCTTGGACCCTAACAAGTGCTACCATCTCCAGTCAGGGTGGACCTGGGAACAACAGCAATTAAGAGGTGGTTCCACGCACCTCAGAACCTCCAGTCTCCCGATCAGAGGCTTTGCTGCCATATATAGTTTATCGTCATACTCAGGACGAGTGATATTTAGGAGACAGACATTACTTAGAGCTACTATAATAATCTGTAGCATCCCTGCGCCTTTTCTACAAATACTTTCATGGTAATTGTTCTGATGAACTTGACTCTGCGCTACTTAGACTTTATAAATTTAAGCGCACAACCAGACTGGCAACAAAGTATCATAATTTTACAGTTGAAGTGGTTAGATGGAATCATATATTCTATACAAACTGTTTCTTTTATCGCTCTCATTTTGGCTTCTTGCTTCCCAGTCAAAATTGATCTTCAAAAATTAAATGCAGTGTCACTCATACATTCTGTATTATTAATTCCTGTTTTGTTTTTTTAATGTTCTTGCTCATAAATAATTTTTTTCTCATATATTCGCAAACTCGTCTTAGTGGCTTCATTGCCTCGCCTGGGTGAAATGATTTAATAAATAGAAATTGAACTTATATAAAAATAAAGGGTAAATATAAAATATAATACAATAGACTACGTTTCTTTGTTACACTTTCTTTTGAGGGGAGTGCTTTAAACCATTTATTGAAAGAAGAAAATTACTTCAGATAAAAAAATAAACTGTAAGAATGAAGACAGACTGTTAGTAAAAAAGTGATTTAAATTTTCTGTGTAAAATTTTGTATATATGTGGCTCAAATTAATATAAAAATATCGTCAAACTGAAACCTTTATATGAAAGATACATGTATAAAATTTGGTTTTCAAAAACTAAATTTTGTAAAAATCAAGGCTCCTCTCTTATGGTCTGAAAACCCGCCTAAATAAAGTGTGCAAACATATTTGGTTTGAAGAAATACGTTTTGTGATTTTTTTAATCAATGTGGAAAATAAGTTAAAATTCTATAATATTAAATTTCTGATTGAATTTGGGGCCGATTTGTGGCTATTTAAGAAGTCTGGCTTTAAGAAGATAGGGAGAAGTGTTTAGGCATTGACATGAAAGACGTCAGTAGGTTCTGGGAGCTGAACTTACAAGAAGAAGAAGAAGAAGAAGAAGAAGAAGAAGAAGAAGAAGAAGAAGAAGAAGAAGAAGGGAGTTGGCTCTCACATGCGAAGTTGTAGGCATTTGTGACAAGCTGAATTTAAATAAAAATGAAGAAAAGAAAAAGATAGCATTCACAAAGAAGCCATTAGCCACTTATGATAACTGAAAAAAAAGATAGAGAAAAGGAAGTAACAAAAGAAAAAAAAAACGGGAAGAAACAGAAAGAAGAGGAAAAGAAAGTGGAAATTTTCTATAAATTTAAAGTGATATACGATTATCTTTCTATAGTTGTTAACGTTTGACACAAAATTAGAGGCACTAAGTCTGATTTTGAACTTCTTATAAGAATACGAGATCTATCTCATCCCAATTTGCAAAACTGAATTATTTTCTAAACAAACCAGAAAGCCAGCGACTCCCGTGAATCGTCAACCTTTTGACAGTCGAACGAATCGAAGTAAGTGAATATTTTGTTGATAATTCTAATTCTAAATAAAAATTGTTATCTTGCCTAATTGTGCGGCACACAATCGAAAATGTTGTGCCAGCTTGCTTTGCAAAGTTTCTATTCTGTGCTAGTATTATTTTCCATATCATTTAATAAAAGTAAATGTTTTTCACATTTCATACCGGAGACAGAGTCGTGTAAGTTTTTCCGTTCTCACCGTTCATCATAACCGGGATAAGAGATTGGACGTTCCTTCTCTCACAACATCCAAATAATGGAGGGTAGAAAAAAAAGTTTTTTGATGTGGGGGGTGGGGGATTATAATATCCTCACACGTCTTGATGAAACATTGAACATAAAAGAAGAACGAATTCCATGTCCCTTCAAGACTTGGTCGAACGTGACAGTATTTACTGTCCCCCCCCAAGGCCGGGTTTAAAGTGGGGTATGGTCGAACATGACCCTCTAGGGATTATATCTGTTAATTCTTATGCATTCTTGGGAAATACAATGAACTAGGTTTTGTCATTTTTTCTCCTTTCTTTTGAATTCAGATTTATACTGGTTCCCATACAAGGCTAGAGAGCCCAGTCTACACGGATATTTAGCCGGAAGCTGCAGGAAGCAAAGATAGATTCATGCATTTCCTAAGAGGATTTGAAACCCCGGTGGCCGGTTCTATTTTCGACGCTGACAACAGTTAAACTAACGGCACACCCGTTGTATACTTAGATAAACTATAATTACATGGACCGAGAAAGTGGATAGATGAAGGAAAGTAATTGTGAATTTCCCATTGACCTTTATGCGTTCGTTCACTTAAAGCCCGAGCGGGAACTGGCCTTGAGAAAACCGCGAAGACGAATTTCAAAGAACTCTTTTTCAAGCCATGACGATGCTTCCCACTCTGCGATTGGAACTTTAAGCTTATTTTCCGCTCGGCTGGGCAGCTAATAATTTAACGAGCTCGGGGAAAGGGAGGAAAAAGAGGCTTCTGTTTTTGTCAGTTTACTGTGATGTCATATGAAAACATCACGTGATCGATATTTTGCATGGCGTGAATCATTTTAATAGGCATTTGCGCTGCCTGAAATTGAGTTGGAAATTCCAAAACCTTTTTGAAAAAAAAAAACAAAAATAAAAAACAAAAAACAAAATCATAAAAAACAAAAAAACAAAAAAAAAAACTTGTAAACGATAATGAGATTTTTTTTTACCGGAAGTCTTCAAAAAGCTACGCATCCGTTTGCACCATGAAAAAAAAAGGAGACTCACCACCATCATTCCAAACACGAAAAATAACACTTTGGATTTATCAATGCTTACTGAACGTTTACGGTAACCAATCAATGAATGTAAACACAGTTTTTGAAATCCCTTTAAAATAAGATTGAAACAAGGTGCGATCTTTTTTTCATTTGATATCTCAAAATGCTTGATATCCTTTTACACGGTGAAAAATTATGGACAGCAGCCCAACTCAACATTGCAGAAAGCTTATAATGTAAGTGGGTTTATATTTTACAATTCGCGAAGAGAGAATCGTGAAATACTTTTGCGTCTTTGGCAGCCGAGCCGATGGCTGTCTGGTCTCACAAAGAAGAGGCAAGTTCTTTAATGGTAGCTGGAGAAGATCTGCCAATGGGAGGGAGGGGGTACGCTTTTATAGCGTTTTGATTTTTTTCGTATAATTGTTTTCGAACAATTATTTTCTAACAATGTTCATATAGTCGATAGATATATTGAAGTAGATAGATAGATAGATAGATAGATAGATAGATAGATAGATAGATAGGAACAGACTGAAAAAGATAGATAATGAAGAATCTGAGATAGATAGATAGATAGATAGATAGATAGATAGATAGATAGATAGATAGATAGATAATGAAGAAACTGGGATAGATAGATAGATAGATAGATAGATAGATAGATAGATAGATAGATAATGAAGAGACTGTGATAAATAGATGATGAAGAGATTGAGATAGATAGATAGATAGATAGGAACAGACTGAAAAAGATAGATAATGAAGAATCTGAGATAGATAGATAGATAGATAGATAGATAGATAATGAAGAAACTGGGATAGATAGATAGATAGATAGATAGATAGATAGATAGATAATGAAGAGACTGTGATAAATAGATGATGAAGAGATTGAGATAGATAGATAGATAGATAGATAGATAGGAACAGACTGAAAAAGATAGATAATGAAGAATCTGAGATAGATAGATAGATAGATAGAGAGATAATGAAGAAACTGGGATAGATAGATAGATAGATAGATAGATAGATAGATAGATAGATAGATAGATAATGAAGAGACTGTGATAAATAGATGATGAAGAGATTGAGATAGATAGATAGATAGATAGATAGATAGGAACAGACTGAAAAAGATAGATAATGAAGAATCTGAGATAGATAGATAGATAGATAGAGAGATAATGAAGAAACTGGGATAGATAGATAGATAGATAGATAGATAGATAGATAGATAGATAGATAGATAGATAATGAAGAGACTGTGATAAATAGATGATGAAGAGATTGAGATAGATAGATAGATAGATAGATAGATAGATAGATAGGAACAGACTGAAAAAGATAGATAATGAAGAATCTGAGATATATATATATATATATATAGATATAGATAGATAGATAGATAGATAGATAGATAGATAGATAGATAATGAAGAAACTGGGATAGATAGATAGATAGATAGATAGATAGATAGATAGATAGATAGATAGATAGATAAAGTCGGGAAATGCAGATCAAATATAGATCGTAATCCAACAGAATGATAAGAAAAAGAACAAATAGGAAACGTTTATCAATCTAACACGTTTCACTTTTATTAAAACTTCACCAGAGAAAGAAATATGGCGAAAAAGAAGAAAGACATTTTGGTATTTTTACTTTTATGTTTGATTTTCGTTCGTTAATCCAGTTTCACGTGCATTTGACTCGTTACTATAATTTGTGACGTTCCGAACTGAATAGATAGATAGGAACAGATCGCAATAGATAGATAGATAGGGACTGATTGAGATAGACAGGAACAGATTAAAATAGATAGATAGATAGATAGGAACAGATTGAGATAGGTAGATAAATAGATAGATAGATACGAACAGATTAATATATATATATATATATATATATATATATATATATATATATATAGAGAGAGAGAGAGAGAGAGAAAGAGAGAGATAGATACGAACAGATTAATAATAATATATATATATATATATATATATATATATGCAGAAATATAGTCTTAAAGTGTGCTATATTTATGGGGTAAAGTGCTCAATATCAGAGATAGAGCGTGTGTAAGTATAAAAGTGGACATGGAAGTCAGCACTTAGAGGCGACAGTCTGTTTCATGCTAGTGCAATCGTCAGGCGACTAGTGCTGTTATTTGACCCAAATAAATAAGCGAACAAGCGATTTCCGGTAAATGACGGCCATTATAGACTACCAACAATAAGCTATATAAACAAATTTTTACTACGTTAACCAAAAACACCGATCAAAATAAAAGAATAAATAAATAAATATATAAGATAAAAAATAAAAATAAAAATAAAAAAACAAACAAAAAAACAAGCAAAATAATTTGACATAAATAAATAAACAAATAAGCGACTTCCGGTAAAAGTAACCGCCAAAATATACTACCCATAATGCACCACTGACCCTTATATAAACAGCCGAGAAAAATAACAGCACTAGTCGCCTGACGATTGCACTAGCATGAAACAGACTGTCGCCTCTAAGTGCTGACTTCCATGTCCACTTTTATATATATATATATATATATATATATATATATATATATATATATATATATATATATATATATAGATAGATAGATAGATAGGGACAGATTGAGATAGATACGAACAGATTAAAATAGATAGATAGATAGGAACAGATTGAGATAGATAGATAGATAGATAGATAGATAGATAATATCAAGAGCATCAAAATTTAAAATACTCAACTAAAAGCTCGCTCTCGACTAACTTCTAAACCTTTAAACTCTAATGGAGTTTTGAAAACCACATTTATTCTGAACTCTAGTGCAGAATATTACGTGTTGGCTCCTCGCTCAAATCGCATGGAATATATGGTGGCCCACTCAGATAACGTTCAATTTAAGCTTATCATTTAAAAACCGAAAAATGACTTGCTAAGCTGATAACAATAACATTCAGAATCTTGGCAACTGATTTCATATTTATGCTATCATAACTTTTCCGTCTTGGTTCTATAGAAGATTCATCAAATCAATAAATTCGTTCCAGGAGACATTGGAGATAACGAAATCAAGTAAAACAATTGAAACATCTGGGTAATATTTTAACAGAAGACGGAAAGTACATCGAGTCAATTGCATCATCCACCGCAAGGAAAGTTGGCTCCCTGTGCCGAGCCAGGAAATTTTTCTCCCCGGAATCGATCCTCCAAATCTATAAATCGACCATTCGCCCTTGCATGGAGTATTGCTGCCATATATGGTCTGGAGCCCCTGCTGTTTTCCTCAGTGTTCTTGATAAAATCCAGACACGGATATGCAATGTGATTGGCCCTGATCTGTCATCTCGTCTTCAGTCGCTCTCTCACAGACGCGACGTTGCCTCGCTCTGTCTTTTTTACAAATACTTTCACGGTAATTGCTCCGATAAGCTGCTTTCGCTGGTTCCTAGGCCTGATGAATTTAAACGTCTTACGAGGCTGGCATCCCGTTCCCACCCATTCACCGTTGAAACTGTTAGATGTAGACGTCTCTTCTACTCCAATAGCTTCATGTCTCGCACATCTCGCCTGTGGAACTCCCTTCCTTATTCCTGTTTCCCTGACAAATACAATCTCCAACTATTTAAGTGTAACGTCAATCGGCATCTCCAGTTGCCTTGATCTATCCACTTCCCTTCTCCACATCCTTTCACCTTTCATTCCTATCTGCTCTCGCTCCAAATCTTCTGTAACCCCTTGCCTTGATCGATCCACTATCTTTCTCCACATCCTCTCCTTTACCACTCCTATCTGCTCTTCCTCCAAACCTTCTGTAACCCCTTGCGTGCTAGTGGCTTCCAGCCTTGCTTGGGGTGATAAGCTTAAAAAAAAAAGAAAAAAAAAGTGTAACAACGAAATCTAAAGACGCATTGGGATAGTCAAAGATGCCATCAAAAAGCTAAGTCAAGTATTAAGAAACAGGAAAACTTTGTTAGAATGAAAGAAAAGAGTACTGAACTGTTATGTAATGTTTGTCCTCATATATGATATTGAATACTGGATAGTCTCCTCATTGACTGTAATTACGCTCAAAACCGTTTTTAGTATGACGTCCTTTCAATTTGTTAGATATTTACTCGGTTTCTATTGGAAAAATAGTTGGCCGTCTCAGTTGTGTCGCTGCGGTAGTCTCCACGGCTGTATTCGGACCAATACACCGAAGTCGCACAGTGTTTGCCTCTTTTTTTTCAGAAAGTCAAATCAGCCATCTTTCGACGAAGTTAAAAGTTTTCTTGTAGTAATAAATAGCAAAATGGCAAAAAGGAAAAAAAAACACACTTATACTCAGAATCAAAAAGAGACGGATGAAATGATGTGGAAGGAGGCCTTGAAAAACTTAACTCTTACACGGTATACCGAGGGCAAGATAAATAGGGAAAGACAGTGGACCACCTACCTAGCGAGCTTGTGTGAATAAATCCCGATACGAGGAGTGGGAGTCTTGGCAAAGGGAAAAACGCTGTTAATGAGGCATAGGAAATTTCGGAGAACTATGATCGCCCACGCCCTGAAGATACACAGTACGGAGAAGAATAAATAACGCATCACGTAGTGTCTGTATTGACTAAGTCGAGAAATTTTGCCGACTACTTGTCAGTGACGGAGAGGGTGTAGTGAGTGAGAGAAAGTACCCTAACCGAGCATGGCAGTTACATGCTGCTACGTGGCGAAGATTCTCACTGAAGAATTTTGGAGGAAGAAACACCTTTTTTTATCAGGAAGTCTTCCGTTCTTGCTAATTACAGATTCCTGAATTAACAGGCTAATGAAAAATCATAACCACACCCTGCTTTTATTTATGGGACTTTTGGACCTATTAAATATATTGTATTTAAGAAATACAATCTATTTCCAACAACCTTCTTTTTTTAAAAAATGTTTCAACCGAAAGAAGGCACCAAAGTCGCTAAGAGACAAGGGGTTACTGAGTGTGAAAAGATATGAGAAAAAGGAAAACATTATTAAAGACAGATAATAAAAAAAGAAGAGGAATTAAGAAGACGGATGATAATGCTTGACATTGCATTTAAATTTTTGAAGATCAAATTTGGCTGGAAAAGAAGCTGGAAGAGATTTATACAGGTGAGAAGTGCGAGAAAAGAAGCTGTTACGGTTACATCTAGCCAATTCAACTGTAAATTGATGAGACCTTATTTCCAATCTAGTACTGCGTTTAAATTCATAAAGTCTAGGTACCATAGTGCAAAGTTCATCAGAATAATTACAAAAAAGTACTTATAGGAAAGGCACAGGGAAGCTATATTACGGCGGTGGGAAAATGACTGACACCGAGATGCCAGATCAGGAAAAATAACATTGCAGATTCTTTGGATTTTATCAAGAATTTCAGAAGCACCAGACCAGGTGCAGAAGCAATATTCTAAACATGAACGAATGGTAGACTTATAGATAAGTAAGATGGATTCTGGAAAGAATTGTTTAGCACAACATAGTTAAGCAACTTTCCTAGCAGCAGACCTAGCAATTGATTCGGTATAATCTTTCCCAAATTTATTCGGTATAATCTTTCAGCAGAGAACGTTTGCCCGAGAAGGTGCAATGAGTCTCGCTCTCATTGAGATTGCCACCAGCCATGCTGATGGAATGTAGAAGTAGGTTTCTCAGATCATTAAGAGAAGGCAGTTTCGTTTTGGAGGCGTTAACATTAACATTCTTTGCCCCGGTGAACATTAGATTCTTTGTCTCTTTAGAGGTCAGCTACCAATTTGACCTTATCGAACCAATCAGACCGAGTCCGGGGGGCGTGTTTATTAATTACATACTTTTTGTCTTTTTGTCCTTCTTAAATATTTTACATGAAATTTTACAGCTTTATTTTACACACACAATATTACATTCAGATTTCGGTGTCACATCTTCCATTGCACAGAGAGATAAATATTATTCTTTTTAAGCGAGGGAGTAAAGAATCCGCGCTTAAATTCATAAATCTGGAATACCATAGTATTTATAGAAAAGGCACAGGGAGGCAACCTTACGGCGGCGAGAAAGTGACTGAATCCGAGCCGCCAGATCAGGATGAATAATATTACTGATTCTTTTTTTGGGATCTTTTCAAGTAGCTGCAGGTAAATAGCAGGGGCACTGGACCATATATGGTAGCAATATTCTAAGATTGGACGAAAGGTAGACTTATAGATATACAAGATAGATTGCGGAGAGAAAAACTGTCTCGCCCGACACGGTGAACCGACTTTCTCAGCAATCGATCTAGCGATTGATTCAATGTAGTCTTTCCACCTCATGTCAGCTGAGAGCGTTAGCCCGGGAAAGTATTTATAGAAAAGACACAGGGAGGCAAACTGACGGCGGTGGGAAAGTGAATGAAGCCGAGCTGCCAGATCAGGATCAATAATATTGCTGATTATAATTTCAGATTATATGTATTTTATTCATTTCCTCTTTCTTAGCTTTCTTTTCATTTTTTTTCTTATGCCTTCCTACAATATTGATCTTCATCCACTATATTACCTCAGCATCTCTATGAAGTCCTAACTAGTCGCCATATGTACAATTCATTGTCTGTGGGGGGAGGGGAATAAAACAGCAATTTAAAAACTATCCCCAATGTGTATTTACAATGTGAAAACAAAACTATTTACAAGAAACAAAACAAAATAATGTAAAGAGCTCATCCGAGACAATTACCATGAAAGTATTTATAGAAAAGACACAGAGAGGCAACCTTACTTCGGTGGGAAAGTGAATGAAGTCGAGCTGCCAGATTAGGACCAATAATATTGCTGATTCTTCTTTGGTTTTATCAAAGAGCTCAAGGTAAATAGCAGCGGCACTGGACCATATGTGGCAGCCATATTCTAACCATGGACGATTGGTAGAGATAGATATGTCTACCATAAGGGGTACTGAGTGGGAGAAGAATTGAAAACAGAAACGTTTCTAAGGAGCGAGAACAAAAGAAGAGTAACGAGGAGGACAGTAGATAGCGATTGACGTTGTATTTAAATTTTCGCAGATCAAAGTTGGCTGGAAAGCATGGAGCCGGAAAGGAGTTCAGAAAGAGAGAATTACAAGAAAAGAAACTGTTAACATAGGACTTACGGTTGCATCTAGCCAACCCGACTGTAAATTGAAGAGATCTCGGCACCAGTCTAATATTGCCCTTAAATTCATAAAGGCGAGGTGCCATAGTGATAAGCGATATTTATTCGTATAATTTAATGCAAAACGCGGCACAAAACCAAAATGGGGAATGGTGGGGGGATGGTTTGAAAATATTTATAGAAAAGACACAGAGAGACAACCTTACGGCGGTGAGAAAGTGACTGTAGCCGAGCTGCCAGATCAGGAACAATAATATTGCTGATTCTTCTTTGGATTTTATCAAGGAGCTCTAGATAAATAGCAGGGTCACCGGACCATGTGGCAGCTATATTCTAACCATGGACGAATGGTAGACATAGATATGTAGTATTTGCTTAAATTTCACACCTCCAGTTTGTAGAATGTATGGAGGCTGTGTCTCTTGTTAACGACCGTGTATTTTTATAATTGAAAGTTAGTCCTTTCTTCTTACTCCCCTTTATCATCTCAACTGTGAGATTCTGCAATTTTCTTTCTGTGCCTGACTCAATAATGAGATAAATTCTGATTCGTTTCGTGATCACGCCGTTATGATGACCCATATACGTGTTGATGAATATATCGCTGCTGCCATTATCAGTGTTTTTTTTTTTTTGTTTCGTTTTTTTCTTTTCGAATTTCTAACAATCGCTTTCTGATCTTCCGACAAAACACAATGCAATTGCGCCTGCCTGATAATCGGCTGACGTGCAAAGACGTCTGCATTTCGTGGGCGCCATTGTATGTCTAAAAGTTGATTTTTCCTTTGCCTACTGCGTGGGAAGAAAGCGATTTTTAATTCTTGGAGATATTCCTCATTACTTTGGCGTACTCAATATCTCTCGCTGAATTCTCTGGCATATGTGGTTCCTTTGTCTCAATTTTCTCTCCCTTGTTAACTGGAAAGCTATTTTTCGAAAAAACCTCTAACATTATAGCTAGCATTTATGAAACCAATACCTTTAAAATATTTAATTCATTCTAATTAGTTTATATCCCCTGCCACTTTTAGAAATAAGCGGGTTGGAAGTAATCGAAAAATCTATCTTATATTTCGACTGCGATGAGATATTGCTAAGTTTACCAGTGTCGAAAGACATTTTAGCTTTTAATATTGTTTTATGCCCCTGTATTATTCACTTATGTGCCATGCGTGATACACGCTTAGGCGTTCATGTATCTTTCGATACATTACTGACGAGGCAGATTATTTCCCCGCAGTAGATTGCAATTTCTTTCTGCCGTAGACCAGTTGCCATCCAAGGCTATAGAACCCGGTCTGTCATGCTATTTACCCATAGTCAGTCACTTATGTGCCATGCGTGATACACGCTTAGGCGTTCATGTATCTTTCGATACATGACTGACGAGGCAGATTATTTCCCCGCAGTAGATTGCAATTTCTTTCTGCCGTAGACCAGTTGCCATCCAAGGCTATAGAACCCGGTCTGTCATGCTATTTACCCATAGTCAGTCACTTATGTGCCATGCGTGATACACGCTTAGGCGTTCATGTATCTTTCGATACATGACTGACGAGGCAGATTATTTCCCCGTAGTAGATTGAAATTTCTTTCTGCCGTAGACCAGTTGCAATCCAAGGCTATAGAACCCGGTCTGTCATGCTATTTACCCATAGTCAGTCACTTATGTGCCATGCGTGATACACGCTTAGACGTTCATGTATCTTTCGATACATGACTGACGAGGCAGATTATTTCCCCGCAGTAGATTGCAATTTCTTTCTGCCGTAGACCAGTTGCCATCCAAGGCTATAGAACCCGGTCTGTCATGCTATTTACCCATAGTCAGTCACTTATGTGCCATGCGTGATACACGCTTAGACGTTCATGTTTCTTTCGATACATGACTGACGAGGCAGATTATTTCCCCGCAGTAGATTGCAATTTCTTTCTGCCGTAGACCAGTTGCCATCCAAGGCTATAGAACCCAGTCTGTCATGCTATTTACCCATAGTCAGTCACTTATGTGCCATGCGTGATACACGCTTAGACGTTCATGTATCTTTCGATACATGACTGACGAGGCAGATTATTTCCCCGCAGTAGATTGCAATTTCTTTCTGCCGTAGACCAGTTGCCATCCAAGGCTATAGAACCCGGTCTGTCATGCTATTTACCCATAGTCAGTCACTTATGTGCCATGCGTGATACACGCTTAGGCGTTCATGTATCTTTCGATACATTACTGACGAGGCAGATTATTTCCCCGCAGTAGATTGAAATTTCTTTCTGCCGTAGACCAGTTGCCATCCAAGGCTATAGAACCCGGTCTGTCTTGCTATTTACCCATAGTCAGTCACTTATGTGCCATGCGTGATACACGCTTAGACGTTCATGTATCTTTCGATACATGACTGACGAGGCAGATTATTTCCCCGCAGTAGATTGCAATTTCTTTCTGCGGTAGACCAGTTGCCATCCAAGGCTATAGAACCCGGTCTGTCATGCTATTTAACCATAGTCAGTCACTTATGTGCCATGCGTGATACACGCTTAGGCGTTCATGTATCTTTCGATACATGACTGACGAGGCAGATTATTTCCCCGCAGTAGATTGCAATGCGTCATACACGCATAGTCCGTGTAAGGACACAATTCCTAAAGAGACAGATTTTGAAGCTGATTCTAATACATGCCGAACTCAGTCAGTTATGTGCCATGCTTAGGCGATCATGTTTCTTTCGATACATGACTGACGAGGCAGATTTTTGCCGCAGTAGATTGCAATTTCTTTCTGCGGTAGACCAGTTGCCATCCAAGGTCTGGCCTGCTATTTACCCATATTCTCGTAGGGTGAGAAGAAGATTCATACCTTCCGCAAGGGTATTAGCACATAAGTCAATGTATTCGACTGGAATTCGAAGTCGGCTCTCCGATTCCTCAGTCCGAGCCGCTATCCATTATTCCACCGAGTGACAGGCTAATTCTTTAAACAACAGCCTACCCACCTGTCCTTGTATAAGGAAGTATTTTATAATCCAGCAACGCTTATGATTCAGGACTGAGAGCATTTTAAGTTTCATATTAACTGATATGATTATTAGAGAAGTTTTGCGTTAAGTGCATTGCCAAAGAAAAATGTTACAAATTGTAGATCAAGGGGTGTGCGTGTCGCCAAGAAAAGTACACTCTTCCGGTATATCTTCGGACGTTTGAAAATACGCACCCTTTTCTCACTGAAACCCCTCTTTAAATCTTCCCTCTGTTAGATTTTAATGCCCTCTCCACCTTTGGACCTCCCTACCTCTCTCGTCTGTTACCCCTCTATATAGATCACAGGTACCCCCACACTCTCACACATATTCTCACCAATTTTTCCCGGAGTGGTTGTTCCGTTTTCTTTTTGAATCTGTAGGTCTGATGAATTGGATCGTTCTTACGATTCCAATGGAATAAATTATGACCATGGAATATTAGTGTTTAAGTCTTTTTATTATATCCTTACTCTGTCCTGGACATCGAGTTCTACCTGGATCATATCCTCTTGGAATTATTTTTATACATATATGTATGTGTATATATAATTGCATATGTATGTGTATATTCACCACTAATATTGTCTATATATATATATATATATATATATATATATATATATATATATATATATAATTTAGCTCTTGAAAATAGAGCACTTTTGAGTGACAGGCTAATTCTTTAAACAACAGCCACCTGCGTTAATGCAAAGCTCTTCGGTAAAATGAATTGGAGCACTCCGACAGATTGGCATTTGTTTACAATCGTAACAGCAATACGCTAGATTTAGCTGTTGCTCTCTGTCGAATGAAGATACCTCAGTGGTAGAAACTCTGACTGACACCAAATCGGTTGGGTTTCGGTCCGGGCTTGAGGCATTCGGATGTCTAGTCGCACAGAAGAGCTGTAACAGTACTGTCTTCGAATGACACACACATATATATATATATACATATATATATATATTATTACGTTTACACCTCTTGGCTAAATTTATTTATTATTTATTTGCTTGCTTATATATATATATATATATATATATATATAGGGTTAGTTAAGTCAAATGAACAGATATAAGCAACAACCGTATACATGCCAACACGCGTGTATACGGTTGTTGCTTATATCTGGTCATTTGACTTGCCTAACCATATATATATATATATATATATATATATATATATATATATATATATATATATAAGCAAGCAAATAAATAATAATCAAATTTAGCCAAGAGGTGTAAACGTAATAATTCTCGATGTTGTTAGGCAGAGCAAAAATATATATTAATAAAGGTACATATGCAAATAACTACATTTAGGCGTGCTTCTTAAGTTTCGCTGGTTTTCCAGCTCATCGGGCACACAATCAAAGTACACAGATGACACATGGGAGAGACTCTGCTTCATAGTCCAAAAATAAAATAGTGGAAAATGTTGAAGAAAATGAATTGCAATAAAAAAAATGTATGTACATTTAAATGTTAGACATTTCAAGTTTCAAATTTAAAGTCAAAACCGGGAAAGCTGCTCTCGATCTAGTATATTGACGTCGACGGGTTAAAGGGAGGTATGCGACATAAAGCTAAATGAAAGGAAAATTTAATAAAAAGAGATTATAATAAAGAAGAAATTAGCCGAGTTTCTAATATTTTAAGAGAAACGATTTTGTATACTTATAGGTTATCGTGAGTTCTTTCCGCTTATTAAGAAGCCCTACTTTGTTAATATTTTTGAGGATGAATATCTTTTCGGATAGACATAGACACTGCATTGCCCCCACCGCCGACTGAAGACTATACCCGTAGGTATAGTCTCGTCTGGATTGCGCTCTGCCCTAAGGCAGAGAGTTCGACAATTCAGCCGCGAGCCTGGCAGCAAACTGCCTGACTCAGTCAAGAGCTTCAAATTATTAATATGAATTATAGATCTGTGTCAGTGATCACGCACTGATTCAGCGTTCTTCACTCCACGATTAAGAAATTTAACTTTCAGGCGAAAACAACAATTTTAGGTTGCGGGGGAGGGGGGCGATGCAACCTATGTCTATCCGAAAAGATATTCATACTGAAACATATTAACAAAGTATCGCTACTTAATAAGCGGAACGAACTCATGATAGTCTTTAATATATTTTAATATATTTTAATATATATATTTTAATATATATATATATATATATATATATATATATATATATATAAAAGTGAACATAGAAGTCAACACTTAGAGGCGACAGACTGTCTCCTGTAAGTGTTGACTTCTATGTTCACTTTTATATTTACACACGCTCTATCTCTGATATTGAGCAATTTATACCATAAATATAGCACACTTTAAGACTATATATATATATATATATATATATATATATATATATATATATATATATATATATATATATATATATATGTGTGTATTCTGCCTACTTATTTTCAATTGGATCCTTTCATATTCACGGATAAGTTTTGGTGTCGTTATTAAGGAAGAGAGAAAAATCGTCGTGTTGATACATATATTTTTATTCTGAGTACTTTCGACATAGCACAATGTCATCATCAGGGTATTTTTTTTATTGCAAGACAAATATTGTAGTGTTTATTATTGTCGAAAGAAAAAAATGTTGTGCTCATCTGAAAGTTAAATTTCTTAATCGTGGAATGAAGAACACTGACACCGTTTAAGATGATGTAACTAAATATGCTGGTGGAGATTTTTTACGAAATAAGTATTAAAAAAATCTATTAGTGCAAACCTTGGCATTTGAAATTATCTATTGTACATATTTTAAAACATTTGTGGAGTATTCGTTCGTTGCCTAGGCGGGTAAGTTTTCATTTGAATAATATGTCCAACATTTCTAAACATTTGCAACATACCTGTCCTCATTCGCAACTGAGAAAAATTCTTGTCGAAAATACTTCCGCACTTTATCATGAAAAGAATAAACATAAACTAAAAATTCTCGAAGCTATCTATATTAAAAACATTGAAACGAAACCTTAATAAAATTAATTACGAATACTCCACAAATGGTTTAAAAGGTGTAAAATAAAATAAATATTTATCAACGCGGAGATTTTAAAAAGTTTATCCGTGAACATGAAACGATCCAATTGAAAATAAGTAGACAGAACATGTCCAAATTATTCAACGAAACATGTCTCAATATATATATATATATATATATATATATATATATATATATATATATATATATATATATAGATAAATTCTTCCGGTAAAATAACCGCCAAAATAGACTACCCACTACCGGCTTTGTACCCCATCCTGCCTTGTGGGGAGGTTGATAAATACCAGCTTTAATTTATATTAATAATAAATATACATATTTTTTACTCACTGTTATGCACAATGCAATCCTCAAATGCACCTGACAATTGCACTGCGCAGGAATCTCAGAGCTGTGCTACAGGTAAGGAAATAATATATTATACTACGAAGAACTGTTGTAATTGCTAGGTAGACTTGATATACGAGGGCCATTCAATAAACAAGTTGAATGTTTCGGTATAAGGACTTCTAATACAGATAGAAGCTTACTTTTTTTTGTATTCAACGTAGTCTCCCAGCACTGTCACACACTTTTCCCATCTGTGTACAAGCTTCCGTATTCCCTCAGCGTAAAAATCTTTGGACTTATGTCTCAGCCAGTCGCTCACAACACTTTTGACTTCATCGTCACTTTTAAACTTCGTGCCTCTCGTGAACGCTTTCAAGGGACCAAACAGGTGAAAGTCTGAAGAGGCAAGCTCTGGGCTGTAAGGGGGAGCAGTTCCCAGCAGAGCTCGTTGATGGTCTGCACCGTTTGGGCTGCTGTGTGAGGCCTTGCGTTGTCATGATGTAAGATGACTCCTTCTGATTGATGACCCCTGTGTTTGTTCTTTATGCCTTTCAAGGCCCTTGCAATGTCATCCACTGTCACCCTTCTGTCAGACTGAATGAGGTCATTGACTGATTCGATCACCCTAGGAGACCTCACTTCTGTAGTCCTCCCAGGCCTGTCTTCATCCTCAACACTGCTCCGTCCTTCTTTAAACAATTTAGCCCACGTGTAGACATTCTTTGGCTGAAACATGTGGCACCATACACAGTTGACATTCTCCTATGAATTTGAACTGGTTTGCACCCTTCAGCAACCAAAAACTTGATAACTGACCGCTGTTCAATCCTGGAGCATGCTTCTTGGTCGGCCCTCTTTGTTAATCGCCAAAACTCTGAAAGTTTTTTTTTAAAATCTGCAAAAAAAATTAAATCCATGTGAAAAAGAAGTAAAACAAAAAAAAGAGTAAGCTTCTATCTGTATTAGAAGTCCTTATACCGAAAAATTCACCTTATTTATTGAATGACCCTCGTATTTGGGAAAGGTTATTAGAATAATCCAGAAGATATACTGCGAGTGAACCCCCTGCATACGGATAGAAAAAGAATTCAGTAAATAAACAAATACAAAAGTGCGTGTAAGACAAGCTAGAGTAATTAATTTAATTCATATTACCCACTCATCCTCAGAGATCCCAAAGCATTTCCTTTACACATTTTTGTCTTTCTTTCAGGCAAACTGATGAAGCCAAAACGATCATACGCTTTCTTCGGCGAAATTTAGCTCTTGAAAAATATATTTCAATTGAGAACTTTTGAGTGACAAGCTAATTCCATAAACACCAGCAATCTGCGCTAATGCAAAGGTCTTCAATAAAATGAACGGAGCACTCCGGTTGATTGGCATTTGTTTACATTCGTAAAAACAATACGCTAGATTTAGCTGCTCAACTCTGCCGAATGAAGATAGCTCAGTGTTAGAAAGACTAACTGGTACCAAATCGGTTGGGTTTCAATCCTGGGTTAATGCATTCGGGTGTCTAGTCGCACTAAGGATCTGTGATACAACGAAATAGTACTGTCCGCGAATGACATAAATATATATATTATTATATTTTTATACATACACTCACATACACACGCACACACACACACACACACACACACACATATATGTATATATATATAGATATATATTGAGAGAGAGAGAGAGAGAGAGAGAGAGAGAGAGAGAGAGAGAGGGTGTCTGCCGAAAAATGTATGCACACTTTAGGAATGGAAAAAGTTGTATAGATACTGTAATACCTTTTTAGTTACCTTTGAACTCTACCCAATAATAAGAGATGCCCAAAATGGTGGCCTTTACCTTCCAGACATTTATTAGTATGGCGAACGACTTCTTGGGCAATGTTAGCCAAAGTGTCCAGTGGGATTTCTGCACAGGCATTTTCAATTTCTTGTCTAAGGGCCGCCACTGCAATGCAATCTGCCGAGAAAATATCGTACTGCAGTAAAAGGTGTTATCGCAATTTGATAAAACTACGAAAGACAAGTTGTTTTTTTTATTTCCTGAAGTGTATATACATTTTTTTGGCGAACTCTCCTCTTTCTCTCCCTCTCTCTTTATATATATATATATATATATATATATATATGTATATGTGTGTGTGTGTGTGTGTGTGTGTGTGTGTGTGTGTGTGTGTGTGTGTGTGTGTGTGTGTGTGTGTGTGTATAAAACGCAGAAATAAAACCAGGGAGAAAAAAAAAATCAGAAAAAACAACAATGTTTTCTTTCTATCTCTCCTTCTCCCTTATTTTCTCTTTTTATTCTTCCTTCCAATTTTTCCTTCGTTTATGCTTTCTTTCTCACTCTTCTCTCTCTCCCGTCTTTACAAATCTTTCTCCTCACTCATTTTCCCTTTGTTTTCTTTTTCTTTCTTTCTTTCTTTCTTTCTTTCTTTCTTTCTTTCTTTCTTTCTTTTTCCGTTTTCCTACCGATATTATTACGATCATTACAAAAAAGGATGGAAAAAGAAAACCTAAGTAAACAACAATATGTCGAATTCCATACAACTCGCACACACGTAGGCTTAATATTGCGCATGCGTAGTTGGAGATAATTTATATAATCAAGTTCAAACCTTTTTCTTCCTTCAGTATATGTCAGACACGTGGGCACATTCTTGCGTGGGTAAAACGAATTGCTTTTGATTATTCGTCAATGTAAAGCTAAGAGCAGCAGACTGGCGGCCTTAAGTTTATGCAAAACTCACGATTTCTTGAACGTCTGAATTAGTTTCAGTCTAGTATTTGGATTAGTTGGAATACGCATTATGAAATGGACAAAGTCCGACAATTATTTTAAGGCATTTTTATGTTTATACATTCTTTTTATAGATACAAATATTTAAGTAAATGCTCTGTTTATAATAAACAGTATTTACAACATTTACCGGCCTGAATGACCGAGAAATTTTCATAGAAAATATTGGGCCACAGAGGATAAAAATGTCTTCAAACAATTGTCGGACTTTGTCCATTTCATAATGTATGACGTCATTTGTTTACACTTGGATACGCATTGAGCAGATATGAATGTACGAGAGAAAATCATGGAAGATTGCTGTTTAAAAACAGTAAAATCGACCTTGCTAACCGGACGATCCTCTGTGGCCAAATCGGTTAAGGCACGTCAGGCTATATGGCTGTTCCGTATAGGATACAGGTTTGATTCCTGTCGGAGGACGAATATTTTCTATGAAAATTTCTCGGACATTCAGGCCGGTAAATGTCGTTAATACTGTTTATTATAAACTGAGCATTTACTTAAATATTTGTATCTATGAAAAGAATGTATAAACATAAAAATTAGTTGGATTGTATGAAGGAACATTTGTTTTACTCAAAGTTTTTTTTTAAGCTTTTCACCCCAAGCAAGGCTGGAAGCCACTAGCACGCAAGGGGTTACAGAAGGTTTGGAGGAAGAGCAGATAGGAGTGGTAAAGGAGAGGATGTGGAGAAAGATAGTGGATCGATCAAGGCAAGGGGGTTACAGAAGATTTGGAGCGAGAGCAGATAGGAATGAAAGGGGAAAGGATGTGGAGAAGGGAAGTGGATAGATCAAGGCAACTGGAGATGTCGATTGACGTTACACTTATTAACATTGTATCAGTATCAATTTTTAAAGGCTTACGGCCATGTCGCGTTGCAACACAGATTCTCGTCCGATCATCGAAGTTAAGCAACGTCGGGCCTGATCAGTAGCGAGATGGGTGACCACTTGCGAATAACAGATGTCGTAAGTGATTACAGTTTGGAATTGGAAATCGAGGAGCGGAGAACCAATTCCAGTCGGGTTTGTTATATTCAATTAAGCGCAAGTACCCTCAAGGGAAGGTACGCAACAGCCTCTTCTACCCCCCAGCTATGGCTTAATTAGTAGGATTTGTATCAGTAAATCATTATAATCTTTAAAAATAATTCTTACAATCTATAGAAGTATTTTTCTGTTTTTAAATAACCAGGAAAAAGTTGAGAAGCCTTAAAGAAATCCATCATCATCTAGTTTTAAAAGTTGCATTCAGATTCCAAGAATTCAGTGCCATATTTAACAAGAATTTATATTTACCAAAAAAGAAAAATTGTAAAATGTTAGACATGAAAAGGCTGAATATATAATGTTTAATGGAATTGTTGGGAAAATTTATTTACATTGGAAAGCATGCTGCAAAGAACTGTGGTAATTGTTAGGTAAACATTATATATTTGGGAAGGATATTAGAATAAACCAAAAGTTATACAAGATGGTGGATAGCAGACACAGAAAGGAAACTACATTAAACTAAAGAAGATCGTAAGGGAGAGCGAGAAGAAAGGACTAAACACCAAATGTAAGAAGACAGAATGCATGGTTTTCAACCAATGAAGAGCCCAACATGCGAATCGCAAACTGAAGATACCAAAATCAAGCAGGTACAAAAATGTAAATATCTAGGAAGTGTGACGGAAAATGTGGCACTGAAATACGAAGGTGCATTGGAATGGCGAAAGATGCCTTCCAAAAGTAAAACAAAGTATAAAGAAACAGGAAAATGTCTCTAGAAACAAAGAAAAGATTACTGAACTGTTACGTAACAACAGTCTTTCTATGTGACAGTGAATGCTGAGCAATCTCGTCCCAGATCAAGAAGAAACTTCAGGCCACAGAAAACGGATCCTACAGAAGGATGCTGAGAATATCATGGATTGAACACGTGAACGACGAAATTTTAGAAAAAAAGGAGAACAAAAAGGACATCTATACGTAGCAGCAGAACAAGATATTTGAAATTTCTAGGGCGCATAATGAGGAAAGAGGGTTTGGAGAATTTGACCATTAAGAATTTATAATTACTCTCTAACTTAACAGAAGAATCGTGATGAAATCGATCATAAACTAAAGTGTCATGTTCATCATTAATTAATCATAGTTAAGGATCTGAAGCTCATAAAGTGTAGAAATAAATTTCAAATATATATATATATCTTATTCCAGGTTCATTTTTCAAATAATTCAAAATGATCTTCGCCCTCTCTAACCTTCTAACTTGCTGTCCTGGTGTAAAAAATTGCCTCAAATTTTTCAAGTACGATTTCATTTTCAAGCCTTTTTTCACTGCTCTTTGGACTTCTATAGCTGAAACTCCTCTCTCACGTGCCAAATGTCTTATGAGTTGAGTTGGATCTTTCATTATTGATCTCTTTAGCTCTAAGTTGAAACGATGATCCTTCTTGCTGCTGTGACATCCTGATCCCGTTTTCCTCTCTAAATTTCCCTCTTTTTTAATTTATTCATCGTTCTCTTGATGGTTCTTGAATGGTCTTTGAAGATGGAAGCCAAATTATGAATGTTGGTATCTTTAGTGAAGGTTTGAAAGATATTTTCCTCTCGCCATTGCTCAGTTTGGAAAACAGTGCGGCTGACACAAAGCTGAATAACTCAAAGGGTTTTTCAGTGATTCTTACGATAAATGGTGTCAAAACATCTGAAAACCTGGGAAAAAAAGCAGAGGACGTTAAGTGCGACACTGAGCTCCATAGACATATTGGGATGGCCAAGGACGCATTCCAAAAGCTGGACAGAGTAAGAAAAGGATACTGGGCTGATACCTGACATCTGGCCTTCTCTACGGCAGCAAATGCTGGCTGATTTCCTCAAGGATGAAGAATAGACTCGAGGCGACAGGGATGTGATTTTACAGAAAGATGCTGAGGATTTCGTGTACCGAGCGTGTGAGCAACGATGAGGTCTCGGAGGGGATGCAGACAAGGAGGAGGCTCATGCTTAACATTAGGAAGAGTCAGGTGAAGTTTCTGGGATACATAATGAGGAAGGAGGGCCTGGAAAATCTGATACACACGGGTCGAATAGAGGGAGAGGGAGACAAAGGAAAACCCCGCATGACATTCCTGGTGGGCTTGAGCAGGTCGATGACAGAACGTGGTCTGGGATAAGATAGCAGCGGGAAGGGATTTGTTGAGAGCTGCAAGGGATAAAGGAAGGTGGAGAGCCATGATCGCCTACGTCCTGAAAGGACGTGGTACATAAAAGAAGAATCTGGCGAAACAATCTTGCTAACCATTACACCACGTCGAGCTCGCCTCATCACTTGCCCTTATGTGATAAGGGATAAATTTCATTTGATGTTATTTTTAATACTGAATATTAAAACCTTGATAAAAATTACTTTAGAACCTTGTCCCGGTTCTACTCGGGAAGATTATGAAGCGAAGATGGGCGAAGAAATTTCCACTAAACATTGTCCGCCTTGATTTCCAGCCTGTTCGAAAACCTCTTCTGTAGTTCCTGTCTTTAAGAACACTGGTGGACATTCTGAGCTCTCGAATTAAAGCCCAAGAGGTTGTAATCAACTCTGAAATGGTTAAACATCTCAATTCGCATGTCCTTATAAAGGGTGTTCCAATCACTTGGACGGATTTTAAACTTTAATTCACATTTAAAATCGGTCCAAGTTATTGAAACACCCTTTATAGGCAGTACGGTTTTCGCTTTTCTCGGTCAACCGCCGATGTATTAACGGTTATCTCTGTCAGCGTCTGTTAATCGTTAGATATGAGCAGCTGTTATTTAGATATATCGAGGGTGTTCGACTGAGTTTGGCATTCTGGTCTTCTTCACAACCTGAAGGCATATGGTGTCTGCGTCAGAATTTACGATTTGATACATTTTTTCTAAACAAATCGTGTATTGGAAGTCGTGTTGAACACTCGCTCTTCAAGTTTATTTCACATTAAGGCGAAGATCTGTCAGAACACTATCCTGGGGCCTATTTTGTTGGGTTTTTTTTCTAAATTTTCATCAACGACCTTCTAGATGTCATCAATTGCGAACCCGGTATGACACTATTTACTTTTGTCTTCTGTCCAATTGGTACGATAAAATAAAACTGGCAGCTGATCCCGATGGTTAATTTCAATGAGTTGTTATCCGGGAGCAAGAAATGGCTTGTAAATTTTAACGGCTTAAAAACAACACTACTATCTCTTAGTCATCGCAGACAACCTTTTTTTGCTTTCCATCATCATGACTGAGACCAACCCCCAAAAGAGCAACTCGATACTCCTTCTCTGTCGAACGTTTTCCATTGAAGTGGATTTTTTTATTGAATCAATTGCCAGCTCTGCTGCTCGGATAGTTGGTTCACTATTTCGTGCTAGACGATTATGTTGTCCAGAATCTATCATTCACGTTTGTATGTCTACCATCCGCCCGTGCATTGTATATTGCTACCGTATTTTCTCTGGTGCTTCGTCTAACATCTCTAGATGACAGGTTCTTAACCAGGGGTTCTCGTACCTCCTTGGGGTGCGAGGATACTGAATAATTAGGGGTTGTTTATTAGGGACGCTCTAGTGTAGTAATTATTGATCTGACATAAAAATTTACATGGTAGGAATTTTACCAATTGTAACCATCATAATAGCGTAAATGTATACTTAGGGAGAAAAGCAATCAGTGGAGTTCACCAACAGTCTCCTGGAGCAATTCTGGGTTTCTAATTCCGTATCCTGTAAAAAAATTAAAAAAAGCTCTTGCTCGACTGATGCCTTTCGCGACTACATCACTGTGCGAAACTGGTTGGTTGGTTGTTTTGTTTTATGGCATATCAACATCAGTGGGTCATTTAATGCCAACAAAATTTTGAAATAGATTCATAGTGATAGTTTGGTAAAAAAAAAGGTGTGTATGTATACATATATATTTGAACCATTTTTCTTTATTACAAAGTATTTCTGGTATTACAATCTATTTTTACACAAGTTTGGATGTTAACTATTTGCCCATAGCTGGGACCCTAATAAATGCTATCACCCCGGGTCAGGGTGGACCTGGGAACACCAGCAATTAAGAGGTGGTTCCACGCTCCTCAAAACCTCCTGATCAGAGGCCTTGCTGTTGGAAGTAGTTCATCGTCTTATCCTGGACGCGGATGTAGCGAAACTGGATATTCCTGTCTGCTTCACATCACAACCAAGAACTAGAAATCGACTGGATCCTCAACACGACATGCGAGTAGCACTCAGCATCAAGACTCCAAGAGTTGATGCCATCATAAACATATGACAACAGAAACAATATCACTGATCTTATTGCTCAACCATAGTCATTCACGACACACCATGCATAGACCAAGTACATGTTACCGTCGTTTTATTTTTTATTTTTTGCTAATATGAAAGTAATCTGGGTTTTTATAATGAATTATTTTGTACGGTATATTTGATCAAAACTGTTTTTAAACATCTATTGCAGTGGTTCTTAACAGGAGGTGTCCTCACCTCCTAGGGGTGCGATATCGATTCCTAGGGGATGCGAGGATACAGAATCATTAGGGCCGGTTTATTAAAGAAACTCTGCTGCAGTGTTTGGCAGTTTGACATAAAAGTTTATATTGTAGAATGTTGTGATGAAAGCATCAACATCAAGAAAGATCTCATCGGTCTAAGAAACAATTGTGGAATGGAATTCACCGATGGTCGCCTCGCGCAATTCTGGGCTTCTCAGTTGGAAAGGTATCCTGCACTGGCAAAAAAAAAATCTTTCGCTCTGCTGGTGCCTTTCGCGACTACATCACTGTGCGAAACTGGATTTTCTTGTCTGCTTCACATCAAAACCAAGAACTAGAAATCGACTGGATCCTCAACACGACATGCGAGTAGCACTCAGCATCAAGACTACAAGACTTGATGCCATCATAAACATAAGCCAACAGCAACAATGTCACTGATCTTATTGCTCAACCATAGTCATTCACAACACACCATGCATAGACCAAGTACATGTTACCGTCATTTTATTTTTATTTTTTGCTAATATGAATGTAATCTGGAAATAATGTGATAAAGATTAAAGAAAGGCAATGGTTTTCTTATTTACACATAAGATCTATATTGTTTTTCATCTGTTCTGGAAGTGGGTGCGAGAACGGGTTGGTGGTGGCTTGAAAAGGGCGCGAATAAGGAAAAACGTTAAGAATCACTGATCGATAGCTTGAGATTAAAACTAAAATTAAAGCTTCAAAAAAGATTTTTCATTTTTAAAGATGTTCACTTTTCTTTGGAGATACGTATCTTAAAAGCGTTACATTTTATACGTACATGTGTTTGAGTCGGCACAATTTTATCTTTTTATTTTATTTTATTATTTTCTTTTTGGACAGTGAAATTGATATCAACCGGCCTGGGAAATCGAAAGTCTTACTGAGGAAAATGTATCTTTCGCTTCTGAGCAGCGAAGCACGTTTAGTTTAAAGATGGTTTTCTAAGTTTCCAAAGGAATGGAGGTTCGATACCTGTCGAGAGGAACATTTTTTTAATAAGTCTTTCGAATGCCCAAGCCAGTAGATACCAATAGGGCATAAAGAAAAGGTAAAAACGGGATATCTACTCAGGTGTGCACGCATGCACTAAATTTGTTTATAGGAACAAGAAATAATATCGCATGAAAAGACACTTTAATTACATAAATGTTATATTCTCTTTCCCCTTTCTCTTTTTCTCAGTATCTATCTATCTATCTATCTATCTATCTATCTATCTATTTATCTATCTATGTGTTATGCTCCAAGTTCCTTGTACCACGGTGATGGTCCAAGGTAGAACCAATGAAGAATAACCCGAACACAGGTATGGAATAACACAGATATATTACAAACAGAAATATATACAAAGAAGTAGAAGTATTAGTAATGACTATCAGATTTGGTTTGGTTTAAAAATCGAACCACATTAAAATCTTCCTCTTCTTCTTCTTCTTCTTCTTCTTCTTCTTCTTCTTCTTCTTCTTCTTCTTCTGTTGCTGCTGCTGCTGCTGCTGCTGTTACTTCTGCTTTTTCTTTTCTACTCTGTCTTCTTATTATTACTATTTTTCTTCTTCATATTTTCTTCTTCTTCTTCTTCTTCTTCTTCTTCTTATTATTATTATTATTATTATTATCATTACCCTTCATCTGCTTTTTCTTATTATTACTATTTTCCTTCTTCTTCTTCTTCTTCTTCTTCTTCTTCTTCTTCTTCTTCTTCTTCTTCCTCTTATTATTATTATTATACATCTTCTCATTATTATTTTTCTTCTTCTTCTTTTTCATCTTCTTCTTTTCCTTATTCATCTTCTTTACCTTCTTCTTACTATTATTATTATTATTATTTTTATTATTATCAATATTCATCTGATTTTTCTTTTTCTTCCTCTTATTATTTTTATTACTATTTTTCTTCTTTTTCTTCTTCTTATTCATCTTCTTACTATTATTATTATTATTATTATTATTATTATTATTATTATTATTATTACTATTATTCTCATTCTTGTAATTATTTTATTCTTATTTTTTCTTCTGCTTCTTTTTCTTTTTTTCATATTATTCATCTTATTATTATTAATACTATTCTCATTCTTCTTCATATTATTATTATTATTATTATTATTATTATTATTATTATTATTATTATTCATTGGCCCCGAATAACTAGAGGTTGAGAAGTGCTGTCCATTCTTGCTATCAATCAACTGGAAGTGACACACCTGACTAAAAGACTTCCCACGTCTTTTTCTTTCTCGCATCACAGATGGATTCTCGGCCTGGAAATATCCGAAGCTCTCAACATGCGCTTCGTTTCTTGAAAGACTAAAGAAGCTGACGTAGTATTCATGACTAAAGGGGGAAATGTACTGTGTGTCGCGGTTTATCCCACGCGTCCATCCACAATTCACATTTTTCTGACCATCTTCTTTGCGGCGCACACAGACACTCGTAGATCACAACACGCCAAGTACAGAGAAGTAAGCGTGGGCTCAGAATTGACTAAAATATAGACATTCGAATTGTTATTGTCGCCAGGAAAATAATTTCTGTCACTCGTTCTTGTTCTAGATTTTAATAATCACTTACTAAATTTATATCTGTGAAAAAAGGTCACAATTATGAAAGCACCGAAGATTCAATTCATTAAGAATGATTTGCTAGTCAAGCTTATTTTTTTGTATTTACTCAACACCCCACGAGGTCAGGTGGTGAAACAAGGTCGGTTTAATGTGGGGAGCCCGAGCGCGTACATCCGGCCTAGGAACAAAAATTTTCCGAAACCCTGCAAACATCGGTTGCGCTGGCTTCGGTGCGAGCACCGATTTCTCTCTCTGGTGCAATGAGAGGGCACGGCCTCAGACAGCTGTTCCTCATGGCTGGGTATCTCTCAGTATAATTTCCCTCAGTTGCGACCCTGTCTTTTATTAATTATCCTGAGCGCTACAGAATACGCCTCGAAATATATCAAACGCCCATTTTGAAACTGTCCGGTAATGGGTAAATAATAACAAAATGTTACATACATATATATATATATATATATATATATATATATATATATAAGGATACAAACAAAAAGAAAATTCAATTGAAATAAGATAGGCTAGATTATATACCCAAAATATATATTAATTTATTTTAAATTTAAATTTAAATTCTCAGTGTATCTCCGGGTTTCCTTTCTGCGCATTTACAGTTGAATAGTTGTAAACATAAATTTAGTTTGAGAACGTCCTAATTGACGAAACGAAAGGAAAGCTGATGGTGGGTTAGGCTGAGAATTTCAAATTTCATTTTAAAAAAATTAATATATATTTTTTTATTTTGTCATACATTTTCCCCCTAAACTTATTCTTGATATATATATATATTGTTTACCTATATATTATATTAAATCCGACAAATATTTTAACATATTTTCTGTTTATACGTTATTTTTATGTATACAACTTATTTGAGTAAATGCTCTGTTTTTAATTAAGCAGTCTTGATTTCATTTACCGGCCTGAATGTTCGAGAAATTTCATAGAAAATATGCGTTCTTCGGCAGGAATTGAAACTATGTCCTATACGGAACCACCATTAGCCTGGTGTTTAGCTTTCTTTATTATCCGGAAGTTCTCTGAAGGATTATAGCACGCCAGGATTAATGGTGCTTTTGTATAGGTTCGATTCCTGTCGGAGAATGCATATTTTTTGAGAAATTTCTCTAACATTCAGGCCGATAAATGTAATTAATACTATTTAATTAAAGGAACAAAGCTTTTATTCAAATAAGTGTATCCATAAAAAAATAACGTATGAACAGAATATATATATATATATATATATATATATATATATATATATATATATATATATATATATATTCTGTTCATACGTTATTTTATTTTAAAAGTGAACATAGAAGTCAACACTTAGAGGCGACAGTCTGTTTCAGGCTAGATGCAATCGTCAGGCCACGAGTGCTGTTATTATTCTCGGCTATTTATATATACGGGTCAGTGGGGCATTGTGGGTAGGCTATTTTGGCGGTTATTTTACCGGAAGTCGACTACTCCCTAAAAAAATAACACCACTCGTGGCCTGACGATTGCATCACAAGTGCAACAATTTAAACGTTTTAAAAAGAAGACGGGGTGTGCAAACCCGAAATCCGAAGGCACGTTGGGATAGTGAATGATGCCTTCCAAAAGCTAAGCAAAGTATTAAGAAACTGGAAATGTTTGCCAGAAACAAAGAAAAGAGTACTGAACTGTTATGTAATATCGGTCCTATATCAAAGTGAATGTTGGACAATCTCATCACAGATGAAGAAATAACTTGAAGCAATAGAAATGTAGTTCTACAGAAGGATGCTGAGAATACCGTGAGCAACGACAAAGTTTTAGAGAAAATGGAAACAAAACAGACACTAATACTTAGCATCAGAAAGAGACAGTTGAAATTTATAGAGCGCATAATGAGGAAAGAGGGTTTAGAAAATCTGATACTCAGAGGACCGATTAACAGAGAAACAGTGACTTACCTAACGAGCTTGCTTAAATAGATGACAGAACAAGGTTTAGGAGAGTTTTTTTTTAAAAGACTGTTGTGGTAGGATCCACCTAATCTGCATAGGTGACTACCAACTATATAAATGTGGTTGGTACCGGAAGACGAGGGGGTGGAATCACGAGATCCAACTAGAGACTCTGATCGACTGCGACTAGTCAACACATTCTCCAGGAACGTCTTCCCAGAAATATACAGAAATACTATATGTACTTATTGTGTACACTTTCTTGTGATAATACATTCTTGTTCTAAGTACATTTTGTGTTGCATTATTATTCCATGCAATAGGCGAGATTCAACATTGAGTCAAGACTCAACAAAGACAAAATTTACTTAGAATTACAAAAGAGAGGAAATTGTAGAGAGACATGTTCACCATATATCCTGAAGGGATATGCCGCATAAAAGAAGACAGGCCGACACTCCATCGCACCTGACGCTTAGCTTTTGTCCTTTTTCTAACAGGTACTTAGCGTATTTGACTCACTCCCGTCCCTCACGACAAACCATTGCCCAAAAGCTCGCCCCGCGTCTTATATGTGAATTCGTGCCCTAGAAGAAACAACTTGACGCAATAGAAATGATTACGCTCTAACATTCAAAGAATATACAGTTAGTGTAATGACCAGCGGCTCGGTATGAGAAATTGGGAAGCCGAGTTCGTATTTCCCAAATACTGTCAGGAAGGATATATCCCGGTATGGGCTAAGGTGTTTTTGGTTGATTTTATTTACCGGCAATTTTTCAGGTTAATTTTATCCCTAACGCTCACTGCCATAGACTGTAATTTTACACTGAAATTTTCCTACCGAAACCGATTCCGTTGATTCCTCTCCGACTCTTCGATGTTTCGGCCAGGCGATATCTGCAGCTTAGAGACGCAACACTTTCCTCAGCACATGGGCTGTTCCAAGCAGTTCTGCCAACCGCGCAATCCCAATGATGACAGAAAGCTTTCTGGAAATAGCACCGTGCGCCAGCCACAAAAGGGACAACTTGAGCTATTGTATACAAATTACCTTCCGGGTCCTAACCAGAGATCTAAGGTCAGAAATGGTTTCATGATATTCTCTACTGAGAATTTTTGTAAAAAAAAAAAAAAACTATGATCACGCATATTTTACATAGATAAAGCTCGGTGGTGTATTCGTATGTTTTTCTTGTACACGTCGGTGGTCACCATAAAGTTGTGGAGGTATATTCACTCACACCGTGTGGTCATAAGTTTGGGTTTGTGTTCACGAGGAAAAACAGAAGAAACAAACGTATATAATAACGATAAAAAGATCATGGTAAATTGTAAGTTAGTTTCATACAATTTTATTGATGTATTTGCGTGTATAAGTGTGTGCGTTTATATTACAATTGTGATAAGGTTCATATTACAGAAAGGACTAAATCACTCCGTAATATCACGTCCTATCACGAAGGGACGTTATACACGTGTTGTCATCATGACAGTCCTTGGGTGAAGAGATTTAATCTAACATCTTTTGTCGGGATGTCCGTATTTCCGGCAGGAACAGTCCCTGTTGCCTGGTGGGAACAATTTTATTATTTTTATTTATTGTATTTATTTGTTTTAAACGAGGTTTAAATTTTATTTTATTTTATTTATAATTTTCATCATTATTGTTATTTTATTTTTTTTTTTCATTTATAATAATAACAATGTTCCCACAGGTCTTCGTTATGTGTAAGATGTACTTGTGAGCACAATTTTTTTTTGTATTTCTTTAAAGCGTCAGCTACCAGGAATCCCTTCAATGAGTCTATCGGCCCCTTTTCCAATCAATCCGAGGGCTCCAACTATAACTGGAATTATTGATGTCCACATGTACCACATGTTTGTGATTTCCACTTCAAGATCCTTGCATTTTGATAGTTTTTTTTTTTTAAGATCATCAAAGATACAGTGACTGCCATGTCAATAAGATTGCCCATTCTGTCTTTGTGGACTTTGATCCCGATGTTTGGGCGGTTAGCTCCGGTTATTCTGCCAGTGTGCATTGTGCCATAACATTGTTACAGGTCCTACCTCTGTAACCCGGTCTGGGTGGTGTTCATATCAGTTTCTTGCATTTTCCTTCCAGAAAATCTTGCATATACTCCAGTGCAGATATTATCCCATTCTGTCATGTCGAATTGTAAATTCAATGGGTGCCAACACCGAGCAAGCCGATACAAAATGATCAATTGTTTCTGCATATATATCACAGAATGTGCATTTTGGACTAACACAATTTTATTATTATTATTATTATTTGTGTATGTTATATTTCCTGCTTTGTATCCTGTAGAGCCGGTTTCAAACTACGGTCCTTAGGCCCCCTAGAAGAATTGGCATTTAATTGATAGCGCTTTACTTAGTATATGGGATGTTCCTAGTAGGGGGTTCTTCTTCTTCTTCTTCTTCTTCTTCTTCTTCTTATTATTATTATTATTATTATTATTATTGTATGTTATGTTTCCTGCTTTGTATCCTGTAGAGCCGAGTCCAAACTACGGTCCTTAGGCCTCCTAGGAGAATTGTCATTTAATTGGTAGCACTTTTATTAGTATATAGGATGTTACTAGGAGGGCGATCGTCTGGGCAATTTGATGTTACCTGGGACACTGTTAGTAAAATTGTCCATTCCTTTTCTCACTAGGCCCAGAGTTCCGATTACTATTGGTAGAGTTTCAGTCTTCATTCACCACATCTTGTTAATCTCGATTTTCAGGTCATTGTATTTGGACAATTTCTCGATAATTTTTATTGTAGTGGTTCTCTCAGATGGCACCGCTATGCCAATAAATATACACTTCCTGAATTTCTTGTCTTTTATAATAATATCAGGTGTGTTGGCATTTTTTACTTGTCAGTTTGAATTGGCATATCCCAGATGATAGTTACATCGTTATTTTGGGTAACTGTGTGTGGTTGGTGGTCATGCCATCTCTCAGTGGTTTCGATTTTGTGCTTCTTGCATATCTTCCATTGCACATATGTCGCTTGTTATTATTATTATTATTATTAAAAAACACCCGAATTAGGTACCCTTCTGGGCAACTTGTATGCTGATGTTATCTGGGACACTGGTAGTAAAATTGACCATTCCTTTTCTCACGAGGCTCATAGCTCTGATTACTATTGGTACAGTCTCAGTCCTCATTCGCCATATCCTGTTAATCTTGATCTCCAGGTCTTTTTATTCGAACAATTCTTCTTCTTCTTCTTCTTCTTCTTCTTCTTCTTCTTCTTCTTCTTATTATTATTATTATTATTATTATTATTATTATTATTATTATTATTATGTGTTGGTATCTTGTCAGAAAGTAATTTTAAGTACCTAATTACCAAGTCCCCTCCGGGATCTATAAGTAAAAAAGGTACTGTAGGGGAGTATCCTATGCACATTTGGGACGTCTCGTTTAGATGGAGAGGGTTTTGCAGATGATATGTGCAGTTCCGGACAAAGTAATCTTTTTAAATGCTGATGTGTCCAGGAATTTTACTCGCATGATTTTCGGTAGCATTTCTTTATCATATCCAACGCCCCTATCACAACAGGAATAATCGTAGTTATAAGTTTCTACACTTTTGTTACTTAGATTTACAGGGCCTTCTAATTTGACGGTTTTTCAGTATCCGTCTATATTTCTGTGATGAGGTATTATGTACACTATTCACATTATTCGGGCTATTGACCTCATCTTTGTTGCCATATTTATCACAACGTTTCGGCCGTTGTATGCTCCGGCCTTCTTCAGGTGGTTGGAATGTCGAACTGAACCCTTTATTTTGCTCGCTGGGGTAGACTGTTCTAGTTCCACGGGCCATGTCTAATGGATGTCAGTTATCAGTTATCTCCTATTAATTCAACTTCACTGTGCCATGTGTCTTTAAGAACACATGGCATAATGCATAAAGGCGTTGTTTAGATCCAATGAGAGGACCCAAAGAGTTGTGAGTTCAATACCTGGTTAAAGCAGTGGAGAACTTGGAGATTTGAATTAACAGGAGATAACTGATATCCATTAGACAATAGTCCGAATAATGCAAATAGTTGACTGTTTTTGTAATTCTATTTTAGAAACATTGTAATCCTGTGGGCAACGCATATAAATTAGTTGGCAGGTTCCTTTCTTTAAATCTTTTATTACTATGTCTGGTCTATTTGCATCACTTTTCCTGCCCGTGACGATTGGGAAATTCCACAGTATGGTCCCTCCATAACCATTTGTGTTAACATCTAAGTGGTGTTTGTACCGTGTATCCGGGACTTCAAAACCATGGTTCGCACAGACATACCAATGAATATATTGTTTTAACCTGTCATGTCTATTAATATATCCTTTCTTTACTTTTACTATGTGGTCAGCAGTTTCATCAAAAAAACTTATGGCATAAACGATAGGCAGGATTTGAGCTACCTTTGCTAATTTGAGCCTCGTAGAGAAAGAATACTTTACTTCGCTTCGGATTTTATGTCTTCCGGCTTTTATCAGGTGGTTGTCGATTCGAGTAAACTTGAAGGAAATTCGAGCTGGCATATCTCATCTAATACTCATTTAGTACGGCTCAGTTACTACTCATTCCGTTTCTGATGAAGGCCCACGGACACAACTGTCGAAACGTTGTCATGACAACAATAAATATGCGGACAATAGTTTGTATGTAAATAATGTAAATAATGATAACTCCAATAAATTCAGACATAAATAATGTTCTTTGGATCTAACTATATATATTCTTTTTTAAATGCCATAAGCTTTCAGGCTGTAGGCGATCATAGCTCTCCACAGATTACATTATTATTATTATTATTATTATTTGTGAATTGCCATGCGTTCTTGAGAAAGATAGTTGAATCGTTTCCCGTTGCTTTCTGCGCAGTTTGGAAATCAGAGCATTCATTCTCTTAGACTGATTGCCAATCAAGTCAAGAGAGTCTGTTCTAACTTGCTATTTTATCTATGGCTAGATCAATCAATGGGTGTCTCCAGACAAGTAAAGTGGATGATCTCTACTTGCTTAGGGGATTTGATGCCCCCTTACATCAGAGGACAGTCCACTCCAGAAGTTGAAGCAGGAAACTGACCCTCGTCCTCCACGCCACGGATTTGAACCAATGAGAAAGAGGCTCAAGTCAAGACACAGCTTTCTGCATTCAGTCGAACCACTGAACAACGAAGCACTTAGTCAGCGTCAGTGGTGCAGTCACCTTAGCAACATGAAAGACAGAATTTCTTCCTCTTTCTCTCTGGCCTATAGAATCCATCCCACCTAGCTCTAGTGGTGACTGGTCCGCCTGGACATGCCTGAACCGCCTCCGAACAGCTGTTGTGCCAACCTTCAGAAATGGGGATATGCCACTGATGGTGATCCCGACTCTCAATGCGGGCAATTACAAACTATAGAGCATCTTCTGGTTTGCCCTACACTTGAAGATTCATGCATACTTAACGACCTTTAAATCATAACGCCCCAGGCAAGGCTCTGTGAGCAACACTGCGTGGGTGTAGTGTAGCTACTCGATAATAATAACCTATGGCTGGAAAAGGACAAAAAAGAGGTAGATTTATTTCCGAAATTAATTTGTGCAAAAAAAAGGCGACAAAGTCGGCCTGAGTTCTAACTGAATGCGTCTATAATCCTAAGAGGACACTAAGCTTTTTGACCCCCGCCTGAACCCTCAATAGGCTTAGATGGGACAGCTCTACTGCATCTAGTCACAGTTTTGAATAGGTACCGTCGAAAAACTGCTAAAAAATCAGCATACCGAAATGAAAACATTTTTATCGTCAAAATATTTATGTTATTATGAAGAGGAAAGATAAAACTATTTTTTGATTGTTTTATTAAATTTTTAACTCGTTTTTCAAACATTCGAAATTTTGATTAAATAAATTGATTTTCTTGCGTCGACGGCTGTACTAACTTTTAGCATACCAAATTTTAGCCTCTTTTTTGTGATGGCAGACATATTCATTTGGAAGTTCTTGCAAAAATCAAATAATTCTCGGAGTTTAATTTAATTTTCTGGACTTATTCAAAAATGAATGAAATTATTTTAAAACTTTTTTTTATTAGAAAATCTTGGTAAAAATATTTTTTTTACATGTGTTTCTCCTCCCTATTTTATGAATGCTACGGATTGTATACATTTTATGTTATAAGTAATATTTGTTTCCAGTCAGAATATCTTTAAATTTGCTAATTTTCCTCAAATATATTTTTTATATGTGTTTCTCCTTTTTACTTAATTTTACGAAAGCTTCAGAAATTCATCAAGATGATTTAATTAGCTTAAAGCAGAATTTTTTGAAGAATTTAAATCACCGATTTTATTTTGAAAAATCGTACCAGTTCTTAACGAAAATCTGTTCTGAATCGAAAAATAAAAAACGTAATAAAACTAAGACAATATTTAATTAGAGAATATTTTTATTTTTTATAAATAATAAATAATTCAATAAATAAGGTGAATTTTTCGGTATAAGGACTTCTAATACAGATAGAAGCATACTTTTTTATTATTTTTCAACGTAGTCTCCCAGCACTGTCACACACTTTTCCCATCTGTGCACAAGCTTCCGTATTCCCTCAGCGTAAAAATCTTTGGACTGATGTCTCAGCCAGTCGCTCACAACATTTTTGACTTCATCGTCACTTTTAAACTTCGTGCCTCTCGCGAACGCTTTCAAGGGACCAGACAGGGGAAAGTCTGAAGGGGCAAGTCTGAATGACCCTCGTATATTAAAGACAATACCGCCTGAAGAAAAAAAAATCGATGAAAAGTAAATGTTTACAAGATTTGTTTTACAATTTAAAATTGAATAATTTATAAAATTTTTGAATCTTTTAAAGTTCAATTTCGATAAGATAATTCTTAGGCAATATTGTTATTAAGTAAAACTATATTTACTAATCATATATTATAAAACTTATTATAATCTGAACACCCGGACTATTATTAAAAGAATTTCGATTTGTTTTTATATATGTATATCAATGCAGGATTTCTGAAATATGGATGTACAAACCGATAAATCTATTAATAAAAGGTCACGTGTTTTAAGGTTTGTCCTCCCCTTACGAGAAAAAAACAAACAAAACTCTAATGAAAATTGTCGTCTGCTAAACCATACTTAAGTATGAATACGTTTGGCGGTCAATCGGCCGTCAATATATCGATTAACACGTCAGAAAAACAAGTCCCCATGGTTAGGAAATGATTTTATACAACAGTTTATGCTATAAGTAAGTAATATTTGTTTCAAATCACATTATCTTAGCTTTAAATTTGCTAATTTTCCTCAAATAACGTTTCAGAAATATATATTTTATTTTTAGAAGCTTTTTAAAATGGAAAATACATTTTGTTTACAAATGTCTAAAAAATGGCTGACGTGATCAATTTTACTGACAAAAAATGCAACTCCATTCTAATTAATATATTTTCTGTCTGAAATACACCAAAGTATTTTGCTTACCGGATGTAGTAAATTTAATCCTTTAGCTTTCATTTAAAAGTAAATTGTAAGTTTCAAGAAAGCTTTTTCATTTTAAAAAAATCGTGCAGGTACCTACTTTATACGTTTAGAATTCGCTTAGTAATATTTTTTTTAATCGCCACTAACTGTCTTGCCCAAAAATGGCGTGTTTTGTGTCGAACAAGAGATAGAGAAGTGTTTATATGTTGACCTCTGTCCGTTTCCGTAAATTCAAGTGGAAGCCATTGTCATAAGGACAAAAAAAAATGAAGAGAAAAGAAAAGAAAAACGTACACGGTAATTAAAGCTAAAAAAGTGAAAACATGAAAGCTTGAATAAAATTAAAGTGATTGAATGAAAAAGATAAAAAAAAATATGTTTCAAAAATGGAGAAAGACACAGTGATAGAATTATACAAATTTCTCCGCTGGTGAGGGACTGACTGTGTTGAAAATAATCATTCAAAACACTGGGTTTTACCCAGGCGGGAAAACTGTCTCATCCACGACATTCACGGAGCTGCTTTCGCTTGTCCCTAGGCATCATGAATTTAAACGTCCTACGAGGCTGGCATCCCGTTCCCACCCCTTCACTGTTGAAACTGTTAGATGTAGACGTCTCTTCTACTCCAATAGCTTCATGTCTCGCACATCTCGCCTGTGGAACTCCCTTCACTATTACTGTTTCCCTGACGAATACAATCTCCAACTATAACGTGTAACGTCAATCGACATCTCCAGTTGCCTTGATCTATCCACTTCCCTTCTCCACATCTTTTCACCTTTCATTCCTATCTACTCTCGCTCCAAATCTTCTGTAACCCCCTTGCCTTGATCGATCCACTGTCTTTCTCTTTCTCCACATCCTCTCCTTTACCACTCCTATCTGCTCTTCCTCCAACCCTTCTATAACCCCTTGCGTGATAGTGGCCTCCAGCCTTGCTTGGAGTGATACGCTTAAAAAAAAAAAAAAGAATTCTAGTTTAACGTAGTCTGGAAGAGGGATTACGTTCGGTGTTGTCTCTGAATCCCAACCATAGATGGTATTAGCAAAAACACGTTTTCTCTTTCTCGTGTTTTAATGCTGGCGGCTTTCTGTTGAATTCGCGCTGTATTAGACTTACATTCAAAACCCAGAAGAAGGCAATCTGTCACTGTCAAAATACCACGTCAACGAGATATTCTAATCAGTCGCTGACCATTCTAGCTCTGGCATTTTCATTCTGTAACACAAAGTCAAGAGAATCGAGCAAACTGAGGTTCTAATTCATTAAATTATGACTGGTCAATAAGGCAATTTAATCATTACGTCTTATTATTCAGACAGGCATACTCATCTTGGTGGGTTCGACCGTTTTACTCTCCTGGCTTCTTTCATTTTATGTCTGAATATTTTACATGTGTAATTATTATTATTATATACTTTGCTAATCGGACAAGCATGTTATACTAATGTTTTTCTCTTGGTTTCGACAGCTGTTCTCTGCGGCTTTCGTCAGGTGTATTGCTCATCAATCTTTTATCATTGTGGCTTTAAAAATGAATATTTAAAAATAAATATATTAACAAAATCTCTTAGCTCTTTTAAGTATATTTCAATTGAGCACTCTTGAGTGATAAGCTAATTCTATAAACAACAGCCACCTTCGTTAATGCAAGGCTCTTCAGTAAAATGAATAGAGCACTCCGGCTGATTGGCATTTGTTTACATTCGTAAAAACAATACGCTAGATTTAGCTGTTTCACTCTGCCGAATAAAGATAGCTCAGTGTTAGAAACTCTGACTAACACTTGCGTTTCGAACCTGGCTTGACGCATTGGATGTCTAGTCGCACTGAGGAGCCGTGATATAGCGAAACAGTACTTCTGCGAATGGCCCTTTCACTACAGAATTAATAATTATCGGAATCAGATTAAGTCGGCTCCCCACGAAAGATTATTACCTAAACGGATCGTCAGGGTAAAGCTGGCCCCTGACGATCCGTTTAGGTGAACTAGGTAGGTCTATATATATTATAAATTAAATTAAAAACATTAGTCCTTTTTCATCCTCAAGCGAATTTTGGAGACGCCAAAATTCGCTTGAGGATGAAATGGAACTAATGTTTTTAATTTAATTACAAAATTAAATTCGAAGCTTTTAGCTTCCATTTTTGAAACATGGTTATTACTGTGTAGCGAAAAAAAACATATTTTATATAAGTTAATTTATAATATTAATGCTCTGTAAATTTACATTGAGCATATTTTGTAAAAATAAAAATATCTATAAGAACACCGGATTATATATCTCTTATAGTCCAAGTTCCTTGTACCACGGTGATGGTCCAAGGTAGAACCAATGAAAAATAACTCGAACACAGGTATGGAATAACACAGATATATTACAAACAGAAATATATACAAAGAAATAGAAGTATTAGTAATGACTATCAGATTTGGTTAGAGTGAACTATGTTGTCTCGACAAGTATCACTATTCCAATGTTCTTACAATAACCTCCCTGCTCCCTCTTGAGGCGCAGTATTTATGATGTCCAGAGTAGTCCATTATTATTATGGGTAAGTCCCCATAATAATATCTTACTGTTCTTTCTTTTTATTTATATATACATACACACACACACACACACACACACACACACACACACACACACACACACACACACACATATACATATATATATATATATATATATATATATATATATATATGACGGATTCTCCACCAGTTCCTTTTCCACAAAAGCAGGTGTTCCCCAAGGCTCTATCCTGGGTCCTACTCTGTTCCTTAACTTTATTAACGATCTCCCCGATGTCATCAGTTCTCAAGTAGGCATCTATGCTGACGACACTATTATTTACTCATGCCTCAATAGCAAGTCTGGCATCGCTGACAAAACTAACCTGGCCGTTAGTCTCGAAAATAACCTCCAATCGGTTGTAGACTGAGGCAGTAATTGGCGTGTTAACTTTAATGCCTCTAAAACAAAAATGCTCTCTATAACTCACCACAGGGAACCATCCCTGCCACTCATTAGATTGTCTGATGCTCAACTCCCTGAGAGCACCTCTTTGCGACTGCTTGGTCTCAAACTGTCCGCTGACCTGAGACTGAACAATTACATTGAATCAATTGCTGCATCCACCGCAAGGAAATTTGGTTCACTGTGTCGCGGCAAAAAGTTTTTCTCGCCCGAGTCCATCCTTTAAAGCTATAAATCAAATATTCGCCCTTGCATGGAATACTGTTGCCATATATGGTCTGGATCCCCCGCTGTTCGTCTTAAGGTCCTCGACAAGATCCAGAGACGGATATGCAATGTCCTTGGTCCTGATCTGGCAACTCGTCTCCAGTCGCACTCTCACAGACGTGCCGTCGCCTCCCCCTGTCTTTTCTACAAATACTTTCACGGTAACTGCTCCGACGAGCTACTTTCGCTAGACTGCATAAATTTAAACGTGCTACTAGACTGGCATCACCGTCCCACCCTTTCACTGTCGAAACGGTTAAATGTGGCCGTCTCTTCTACCCCAATAGCTTCATGTCTCGCACCTCCCGTCAGTGGAATTTCCTTCCTATTACTTGTTTCCCTGATAGCTATAATCTCCAACTATTCAGATGTAATGTCAATCGACATCTCCAGATGCCTTGACCTATGCCTTGTTCTTCTCTTCATCCTTTCCTCCATCACACCTCTTTACTCTCGCTCCCACTCTGTAATCCCTTGCGTACTAGTGGCACCTGCCTTGCTTATGTTGAATTGCTTAACATATATATATATATATATATATATATATATATATATATATATATATATATATATATATATAATGGGTATGTCTTAACATAAAAGACTGTCTGAGAGTAAGGTATGTTTGTCATTCCTTTTTCTTTCAGGCATTCCATACCGTCCGTGAAATACGGTGTTATTATATTATGGATATAATAATGCCCATAATAGGGGAAATGCAAATGGGAAAATAAACCTTTCTTCCAAGCTCTCCGGTTATAATTGAGAATTAACGACAGGAGTTGATATTCAAATAAAGAACCTTACGACTTCCTTCTTGAAAAAGAAATGGTTTCTCTTTAATGCCGCATACCAAAAATCCGACTATTTTTTTTAATCATTTCACTCCACTTATGTAGAGTCGCTATGACACAAAGGGTTATGAGTGTGAAAGAATAAGAAAAAGGTGAAACATTCATTAATAAGGAGCGAAAATATATAAATAAATAAATAAAAATAAGACATAAAATCCTCGCCTGTGAGGATGAATCCGACCCTTTTGAATTTGGAGTCCTAAACATGGCTTCACCAGAAACACAGAAGAATTAATAAGGGGCGAGGACAAATTTATAAATAAATGAATAAATAAAAATAAAAATTCCGTTTTGTAAAAAAAAAAAAAAAGTGATTCGTAACAATGTTTGATATTTTAATTATTTACTGCCAGGTAACGCAGCAGAAAACAAAACGAATGAAAAACTTATTCAAAATCAGGAAAACAAAACCAGGATGACGAAGTCGATGTCCGGAAATGGACACGCAGACTTTTTCTCCAGATTGCTAAGCTAATGACGACCTGGTAGCGGCACCAGCCAAGAAAGTGACCGAGAGAGCTGGAGGACTCAGCGGAAGTTTTGGTCAGTGTTAGGGAGCGGTGATGTCAATGGCGGTCATTTTCTTTTAACATCACAATTAACTATTATGACAGTCGAATCCGAAAGGAGCGGACGCTTGCCTGTTTATAGATGACTAAATATAGATTATAATAAGCTTTAACAAAACTCTGGAGTGCAGTCATCGACCCATTTATTCTTTAAGGCTGATGCATTTTTTCCAGACTTCAGGCAAATATATCATTCATTCCTGTCCGTTCTTACCTTCATTATTCATCCATCAGTTTTTTGACATTCTATACTAGGTGCTTTCCAAAGAAAGGTGAAACGTTTGGTTTAAAATGAATATTTTTAAACGAAACATCTTTCTTGAAGCTTTCATTTTAGTTTTCATTTCAAGCTAATAAATTAAATTTAATATTTTTCAATAAGCAAAATACGTTAATGTATTTTCAAAACTAATTAAAATTGACTGGAAGAAGTTTTTTTTTTTTAAATCGGTAAAAATCTGTTTTTACCAAGATTTAAAAAAAATAATTATTTCTAAATTAATTTCAATTGTGAATAAGTCCTAAAAGCTTCATTAAAACCCGACAATCATTTGATATTTACAAAAGTTTCCAAATCAATGTGTTTTTCACGGCAAAAATGTCGCTAAAATTCCCTAATCTTTGCCCCCAGCTCCCGGTTGACGAAAAAAAAAAAATTAATTAAATAAATAAATAAAAAATAACCAAAATTTTAGACTTTCTAAACAGGATCAAAAAATATAATTTAATAATAAAAAAGTCCATTGGTCTCGCCTCTTAAATATAAAATAATTATTTTGATGATAAAGTTTCGTTTTTATTAAGTTTGGGGCGTTTTTTCATCATGGTATGTTCATTTATCAGCGATTTTGTGGAGGTACGTATTAACGTATTGTACACCATGTCTAGCAATACGCACTTCAAAAATTCCCGTTTTTTGGGGGTCACCCTGTATATGTAAAAGTTCGCGTAATAAAAAACATTTACTCTGTTTCAGATCTTCACTCAAAAGTTTCCAAGAATGACCGGTCCGGACATTAGACTTTTTTTTTCTCCTTCTTGAAAGTTAATAATAACAAAATACCTACTCAGACATTGAAATGACCTTAAGTTTTTTTGTTTTTTTTTAATTATTTCCCTCTATTCAAGGCAGTAAAGCCACTAAGCTATAAGGGATTATAGTAGGTGTGAAAGAATAAGGAAAAATGAGAAAAATTATTAAAGAGCGAGAACAATAGAAGAGTGGTCAAGGAGATAGTAGAAGATTAAATGTATCTAGTAAGAGCAACAAATATAAAGCATCCGGTGAGGATCGAACTCGCTACCCTGTGGTTTATGAGATAAACTTACTGACCTTCTGGTTAAAATCGGAGTCAGTCACTCTGACAGAGGTAAAAAGGACTGATAATAGAAATTAGGTTGGTCACGAATGTTTATCTTATTAAATAAGGAAAACTCTATTAAGTGTGAATTTATGCCAGAAATACTGACAAACGTTCGTATCTGAGCGAGGGACACAAAGGTATTTATTGTTGAGTTTCTGAAAATAAAATAGTGTCTTTCAAATGAGATTCTAGTTCCTGAAACAGGATTTCGATTTTGACCATATGCCACGACTGCTTGGGTATACGGTCATAAAATGGTGCGTTTCAACCCTTTCTCTCGCTCGCTCTCTCTCTCTCTCTCATATATATATATATATATATATATATATATATATATATATATATATATATATATATATATATATATATATATATATATATATATGTGTTTGTGTGTGTGTATCACGAAGAAAAAGAAGTAGGATGGGAAATGGTAAATATTTAAAATCTAGAAAGAAGAAGTAACAGTAGAAGATGAAAAGTTTAAAGTTGGAGAAGAAGAAGATGAGGAAGGAGGAGAAGAAGAAGAAGAAAAGAGAACATTTAAAGTTAGAGGAGAAAAAAAAGAAAAGGACGTTTACATTTGAAGAAGAAGAAGAAAGAAAAAAGTTAGAGGAGAAGAAGAAGAAAGAAGGAACAATTAAAGATGGGCTGGGAGTGAAGAAGAAGAAGAAGAAGAAGAAGAAGAAGAAGAAGAAGAAGAAGAAGAAGAAGAAGAAGAAGAAGAAGAAGAAGAAAGAAACATTTCGTGGAGAAGAACAAGGAAAAGAAGGATCGGTATTTAACGTTAGAAGAGCAGAAAAAGAAAGAAGGAAAATTTACATATGGAGGAGAAGAAGAAAGCGAGAAAGAACATTTACATATGGAGGAGAAGAAGGAAGAAAGAAGCAACATTTGAAGTTAAAATGAGAAGAAAGAAGGAACATTTAAATATGGAGGAAAAAATAAAGTAAGAAACATTTAAATATGGAGGAAAGGGGGAGATCAAAACGGGAACATTTAAAGATGGCGGAGAAGAAAAATGAATGACATTTAAAGTTAGATGACGAAGAAGAAATAAGGAACATTTAAATTTTGGGGAGAAGAATAGGAAAGAGAGAACATTTAAAGTTAGAGAAGACGAAGAAAGGGCCATTTACATTTGAAGAAGAAGAAAGTGAAAAGAACATTTAAAGATGGAGTAGGAGAAAAAGAAAGAAGGAAGATTTAAGCATAAAGAGGAGGAAGAAAAAGAAGTAAGAGGGAACATTTACATTTGAAGAAGAAGTAGAGAAAGAAAGAGGGAACATTTAAAGATGGAGGTAAAGAAGAAGCTAAGATGGCACATTTAAAGATGGCAGATAGGAAAAAGAAGAAAAGGAAACATTTACAGTTGAAGAAGAAGAAGAAGAAGAAGAAGAAGAAAGAGAGAAGATTTAAAGTTAGAAGAAGAAGAAAGAAAGAGAGAAGATTTAAAGTTAGAAGAAGAAGAAGAAGGAGAAGAAGAAAGAGAGAAGATTTAAAGTTAGAAGATGAAGAAGAAGGAGAAGAAGAAAGAGAGAAGATTTAAAGTTAGAAGATGAAGAAGAAGGAGAAGAAGAAAGAGAGAAGATTTAAAGTTAGAAGAAGAAGAAGGAGAAGAAGAAAGAGAGAAGATTTAAAGTTAGAAGATGAAGAAGAAGGAGAAGAAGAAAGAGAGAAGATTTAAAGTTAGAAGATGAAGAAGAAGGAGAAGAAGAAAGAGAGAAGATTTAAAGTTAGAAGATGAAGAAGAAGGAGAAGAAGAAAGAGAGAAGATTTAAAGTTAGAAGAAGAAGAAGAAGGAGAAGAAGAAAGAGAGAAGATTTAAAGTTAGAAGATGAAGAAGAAGGAGAAGAAGAAAGAGAGAAGATTTAAAGTTAGAAGATGAAGAAGAAGGAGAAGAAGAAAGAGAGAAGATTTAAAGTTAGAAGATGAAGAAGAAGGAGAAGAAGAAAGAGAGAAGATTTAAAGTTAGAAGATGAAGAAGAAGGAGAAGAAGAAAGAGAGAAGATTTAAAGTTAGAAGAAGAAGAAGAAGGAGAAGAAGAAAGAGAGAAGATTTAAAGTTAGAAGAAGAAGAAGAAGGAGAAGAAGAAAGAGAGAAGATTTAAAGTTAGAAGAAGAAGAAGAAGAAGAAGAAAGAGAGAAGATTTAAAGTTAGAAGAAGAAGAAGAAGAAGAAGAAGAAGAAGAAGAAGAAGAAGAAGAAGAAGAAGAAGAAGAAGAAGAAGAAGAAGTAGACGAAGAAGAAGAAAGAAAGAAGATTTAAAATCATGAGAAGAAGAAGAATAAAATTAAGCAAGTGGAGAAATAAAAGTTGTATACTCAGAAAAGTGTTAAGTTTAAAGTGGAGAAAGAAAAAGATGTTTCGTCTGGAGAAGAAGAAAAAGAAAACTGAAATAGTACGACATTTAATGAAACAGAAAAGAAGTGGAAAATCTAAGTAAGGAGAAGGAGAAAACGAGGCATCTAAATTTGGTAAAGTAGAATAAACTTTTAGTAGTAATAGTAAATCAACACAAACGTCGTTCAGTTAAAAATTTCAAGCAACATGTTTGGCCTAAAAAAATAAGAGGAGAAAAAAATGAAAGAAAACATATGACCATATCTGTTTATAGGATCTGTGAATGGAAGTCCGCTACACCGGATGCACGTGACCCTTACACGTGATCCACACCACGTGACATCCACTTCTCATGACCTCTGACAGAAACCATTTTGTTTATTTTAGCAAAAAAAGAAAAAGAAAAGTAAAGACAAATCAAAATATCAGAGTAAGAATTTAAAAAAAAAATATTTGTTTTTTTTTTCCTCGCCCTCCTTTGAAATGGACTTTCTACAGAAGTTTCTTACTGATGTGTTTTACATGTTGGATATTTACGTATACATTGTGCAGGAGGTTCTTGAACAGGACTTTCCTGTTTTTTTTTTTTAAATAAATTCCATCACATAGCAAGGCAATAAAGTTACTCTTATCTAATAAATACATAATTTTATATATATAAGATTTAAGAAATAGCAGATATTTTTAAATATAGTTCGCATTATGAAAAATATTAAAATAATATTTAAAATAGAGCAGTAATAATATAATATAAAAGATTACTTAAATTTAAATATCATTTTTTTCGATTTCCTGGCTTGAAAGTTTCTTCAATGGGTTCTGCTTTGTAAATTATATTTCACAAGTGTACAAAACGAATTGAAAAAAAAAAACGAGCAATAAATATATATATATATATATATATATATATATATATATATATATGTGTGTGTGTGTGTGTGTGTGTGTGTGTGTGTGTGTGTGTGTGTGTGTGTGGGAGCAGGATTAATAATTTTTTCGTTTTTAAGTTGGTAAGTGTAAAGAAAGTTTATGGTAGATTGCGGAGTATTGCCATATAGACAAGATTACATTTGTCATATATATATATATATATATATATTATAGCAAAATGAAAGAACAGTATGATATATAATCCGATGTTTTAGATATTTTTATTTTTACATAACACTGGTCAATGTAAATTCGCTTGAAGATGAAACAGAACTAATGCTTTTAATTTAATTATATAATTACTTTTGAAGATTTTTGTTCGGTTTTTGAAACATGGTAATTGGTGTGTAGCGAAAGAACAATATTTTTAAATCAGTTAATTTATAATATATATATATATATATATATATATATATATATATATATATATATATATATATATATATATATATATATATGTATTATTTTACACCAAAAACAAACAAACTGTTTTTTTTTGTTTTGGGGCAGTAAATCATACATATGCTCCGTAATAATAAATACATCGAGCTTTCTGTGAATCAGTTTTAATAATTAATATTATTAGGGTCCACTCGGATTATATATCAACGGATCGATTACCTTATATATGTATATATATATATATATATATATATATATATATATATATATATATATATATATATATATATATATATATATATATATTAATTACGGACAATATGTTTTTGTCTGTATGCAAAAATTATTATAAAAAAAATTATAATAAATAATTATTGCTATATTCTTGGTATTGAGACCTCTTTTGAATTAAATTAATGCTGTGACTGACCAAAATTAACGATAAAAAAGACAAATGAAAACTACAGATTCAAACTAAGTTCATTTTCTTCAGAAAGTCATTCATTCACTGCTACTAACAAGCAGGAATCATATTTCTCCTGATGATGGTCATGCTAGTATTTTACACACGCAGAAAAAACGAAAAATACAGGATTTTAAAATTAAATACATATAAACTAGGGTTAAATAAAGACTTGGGTATTTTAAATCTTTATAAATATTTCAATAGTTAAACAAAAAAATTTTTTTAGATATAGTTACGCATTTTTTTAAACAACATCTAAAATATTATTACAGTTAGATTTACGTTAGAAATATTCGAACACAGTTGCATTCCATATCACGTGACGTCCGCGTCTGGCGACGGACGCTACTTGTAAACAAACTTCTGAAGACAGTTATTTCTGATGAAAGATCGGGGTCGATCTGAAATATCAAATATATATATATATATATATATATATATATATATATATATTATATAAATAAATACTTTCACAAAAAACATTCAATTATTTTTAATTTGCAACTTTTCAGTTGTTTTATATATATATATATATATATATATATATAGACAGATAGATAGATAGATAGATAGATAGAGAGAGAGAGAGAGAGAGAGAGAGAGAGAGAGAGAGAGAGAGACAGACAGACAGACAGACAGACAGACAGACAGAAAGTAAGATAGAGATGTATTTTCTGATGGTTATTGATTCGGTACTTGTTTGGGGAACAATAAAAAAAAAGATTTAGTTCTTGACCCGACACGACCCCACTCCCAAAATTACTAATAATGATATTTTGAAAATGGATTGGGCCGATAACTTTTCACGACCCTCACTTATAAATTTTTATGCTATTTCCGTTTTCCTTTTCTTTCTTTGCTTTTATAAGGAGAAAAAAATACAAGGTGAATGGTGAGCTATTTTGGATATATAAGAAAATGAATAATTAGGTGCAAGAGTACGCGTAAAGAAAAGAAAAACGAAAAAAAAAAAACATTTCCTCTTTTTCAGATCAACACTCCCGTCTCAAAAGTCCTCAAAAATGACCGGTCCGGACATTAGACTTTTTTTTCAACTTCTTGAACGTAAATAATAACGAAATACCTACTCAGCCTTTGAAATGACTTTCTTTCTTTTGTGTCGTGTCCTTTCAGGTGGTAGGCCATCATGCCTCTCCCCGCTCTATCCCTTGCAGCTCTCAACAAGTTCCTTCCCTCTGCTTCCTCCACCAGACCACGTTCTGTCATTCACTTGCTTAAGTCCGCCAGGCATGTCACTCGTTGTCTTCCCTTGTCTCTCTTTCCTCCTATTCGACCCGCGAGTATCAGATTTTCCAGGCCCTTCTTCCTCATTGTGTGTCCCAGAAACTTCAGCTGCCTCTTCCTGATATTAATTATAAGCCTTCTCCTTGTATGCAACCTCTCTAAGACCTCATCTTGACTCACACCCTCGGTCCTTAGCATCCTTCTGTAGAACCACATCTCTGTCGCCTCCAGTCTTTTCTTCATCTTTTGAGGAAATCGTCCAACATTCGCTGCCGTAAAGAAGGACAGATGTCACTTAACAGCTCGGTATTCTTTTCTTTGTTACCAAATCCTCCTGTCTTGCAATACTCAGCCCAGCTTTTGGAATCTGTCCTTGGCCATCCCAATACCTGTACAGATGTCAGTGTCGCAGTTACCGTCCTCTGTCAAGACGTGTTCCACATATTTAAACTTCTGTATCTGCTTGATTCTAGTGTTCCCGACCTGCAAATCGCATTTCGGGCTCATGCTTTTACTGATGACTATGTATTCTGTTTTCTTGTAGTTTATGCTTAGTCCTTTCTTCTCAGTCTCCGTCATTACCTCCTGTAGGAGATTTTGCAATTTCTTTTCCGTGTCCGCTATCAGTACTGTGTCATCTGCGTATCTTATGTTGTTAAGATTGTCGCCGCCAATGCTAAATCCCGGTAGGGTTTCCAATACTCTCAGAATTGCATTTCGGGCTCATGCTTTTACTGATGACTATGTATTCTGTTTTCTTGTAGTTTATGCTTAGTCCTTTCTTCTCAGTCTCCGTCATTACCTCCTGTAGGAGATTTTGCAATTTCTTTTCCGTGTCCGCTATCAGTACTGTGTCATCTGCGTATCTTATGTTGTTAAGATTGTCGCCGCCAATGCTAAATCCCGGTAGGGTTTCCAATACTCTCAGAATTGCATTTCGGGCTCATGCTTTTACTGATGACTATGTATTCTGTTTTCTTGTAGTTTATGCTTAGTCCTTTCTTCTCAGTCTCCGTCATTACCTCCTGTAGGAGATTTTGCAATTTCTTTTCCGTGTCCGCTATCAGTACTGTGTCATCTGCGTATCTTATGTTGTTAAGATTGTCGCCGCCAATGCTAAATCCCGGTAGGGTTTCCAATACTCTCAGAATTGCTTCGCTGTATAGGTTGAGAAATGACCTTTGAAGCGTGTCGCTAATTCTCAAATGACCTTATGTTTAGAATTAGCGATACGCTTGTCTAAAGTATGCCAAGGTTATAATAACTTTTATGTTCGGCGGTTGGCCTTTTTTTCGTCTCATCGATAAACAAACAGCTTCTTTTTCAGAGTGGCCTAATGTTTTTTTTTTTCGTATTTTTTCCTTGCCAAAATGTATAAAGTCTCTATTCTTACATTATTTCTCCTGAAGACGTACCGTATTTTCTTATGTATTATACGACCCCGTGTTTCCGAAGCTAAAAACAGGGAATATATTACATCCTTGAGTATACAAACCTGAAGTACTTTTTTTTTCTTTAAAAGGAAAAAAAAATGTTTTAGCATCATTACCCGGCGCCTGAGGGTAAGTGACGAGGGGTGTGACCAATTTTACTACGGTACTGCCACAAAATTGCCTTTAAACTTCGACATTTTGTTGTAACGTGGGCGCACGGATAAATACATATTATCCGTTAAAACCTTAATGTACATATATTTCGTTAGAATATTTAATTTTACACGATATTAAAGAATAGAAAAGAACCAGATATTCAGCCATTGCATGTTTCTTCTCCTAACCGCCATTTCAAAACAGATTTTCGGGCAAAGGTGTTTTGCGGTGACATGAATATTATCAAAACGTAACAGATCTTGTGTACCCGCATTAATTTTTTTTTTTTAATCAGTTTCGGTGAATTTTCTGCCTTTTAAACGAAAGACGTTCAATTGCACCGATTCCCAAAGAAAAAGTATTATTGACTAATCAAATCGCTTTTGTAAACAATTCTTATCAATACCTGCATACTTTCTTTTATTATTTACTAACTTAAAAAAACTGCACTTTGTACGGACTTTTAAACGAGTTAGTCGCAAAACTGGAGCTTAGAAAAGTGGAATTATAATTTTGAAGAAATAACTTTCAATTCTTCAATTCACTCCATGGAACTTCAAAACCTCACTTAAACTCTGATCCAGGCTATAAGTCCAGTTCCAGCTAAAAGACCGATTTGGGGGCGAAATTCCAATTCAGGCGTTAAACTGAGTTCTTCAAATGACAAACTGCGTAGAACTTCAAAACCTCACGCCACGAAACCGCTCACCTTAACTCCGATTCCTTGGCAGAAATTCCTTAAGAAGAAATAAAATTGATTTTCTCAATTCAACGTTTCAGATATTTTAAACTTATTTAAAAAAAAAAAATTAAATTCAGTGTTTTTGTGTTACTTTACTCGATATAAATTAAAAACTTTTAAGAATATTTTTTTTAATTTTAAAATTTAATTTTTTTAATTGTTCCCTCCTCATCCAGACACACATCTCAATGCTGGATTTTCAAGCACAAGGTGAAGGGCAGATTTCCAATCCTGGGATCACCCTTGATTCCAAAAAGGTATGTCTATGTAGAACGAGTGTGACCCGAGTTAGAATGGCTTCAGACATACGGACGGATAGACAGAATTTTCCGTTTATTTATTTAGATTGTGCTGAGTGAATTTGCAATCTTGCTGTTTCAAATAAGCGGTTTAACCCTTTGAGCCCTGCGTTCTTGAACAATTTTAACCCTTCTGCCTGAGCTCCTGAGTCAAAATTAGCAAATAATTGGTATGTAATATTTCACAGTAGATATGAAAATAGTTACAAGTTTTTACCCACCGTTCAACCGGTGGCTGGGGATTAAATCATTTTTCTCTACCACCGTTCAACCGGTGGTTGGGCATTACGTCATTTTTTTCTACCACCGGTAAAGCACTGGTCAGGGCTCAAAGTGTTAAACATTTCTGAAAACGTATTTGTGTACAATATTGTAATAAAAACAGGACAAGAGATTCTGTCTAGTAATCTTTTATTCAATTAAGAATTCTACTACTCGTCTACTTGACAAGCGGAAGTACAGCTTTTATAGTGTGGATTAGCAAAGGGGAGATAATCCATATTCACAACAAATATGACCTCATGTTTGTGCCTGTAATTTTCGTTCAAAATTGTTTGTATTACACACAAAATATGGTTGCTAGATGTAAATAAAATAAAAGAAAAGAAACGTTAGAACACTAAAATAAATTGTTGAATAACATTGGCTGAAACATTTCAAGAATCGGTCTGAGTTAATTTTTTGTTTAGCGTATGAACTGAATTGGTTAATATATTAGCTAATCTTTTCTCTTCTTAAGACGATTCCATAACATCGTATGTCATTCTGCATGTGGTTATTGGACGTTGGTTGTTTCATTAACTCATTGTAAGATTTGCTGGTCGGCGTTATAGTTTAAACGGTTGTTGGGTACCTCGGCGTGGCGTAATGGTTAGCAAGCTTGTCTCGCTAGATCAATACAACTGAATTGTGAGTTCGATCGCTTTGAATATCTTTTTGATATTTAAATCTTTTATTGTTCAACATGAAGCCTGTTTAATTTCGTTTGCCTAGGACATGTAGTTACTCAGATATTCACATTTTAAATGATGTCAATATTTTGGGGACACCCAGTATTTGTTCTTTCTTTTTTGTTTTTTCTTTTGTGTTTTCGTCGTCTTCTTTTTTTCTTCCTCTTCTTTCCAACGTCCAAGTAAGATGTCTTCTTTAATTACACACGTGACTATCAAGGCGTACACTGCACTGGAGTTAAAAGGCTAGGGAAACGACAAAGGCGAGATGATACACAGAGAGGAGAGAAACAGATTTAAAGATAGACAGCTGGCAAACTTGATAATCTTTAAGGGAAGACAACGTGTGACATACCTGGCGGACTCAATACAACTGAATAGTGAGTTCGATCCTCACTGGGTGCTCCACACTTTCGGCCTTGTGCCACATCTAAGCTACGCTTAGAAAATCATGTCTAAATGGCTCTTTGGAGTATTTTGTAATACATCTATTTATCTGTCTATATTTCTGAGATGAGGTATTATGTACATTATTTACATTATTCGGACTATTGTCCTCGTCTTTGTCGCCATATTTATTACAACTTTTCGGCCGTTGTACGCTCCGGCCTTCTTCAGGTGGTTGGAATGTCGAACATGGCACGTGGAACTAGAACAGTCTACCCCAGTGAGCGAAATAAAGGGTTCAGTTCGACATTCCAACCACCTGAAGAAGGCCGGATCGTACAACGGCCGAAACGTTGTAATAAATATGGCGACAAAGATGAGGATAATAGTCCGAATAGTGTAAATAATCTATTTATCATCTCTCAGTTGCGTCTCTGTCTCTGGGGAACAGCTGCTCGAGGCCGCGCCTTCTCATTGTACCAGAGAGAGGGATCGGTGCGCGCACCGAGGCCCGCGCGAGCGACGGTTGCGGGGGCCGCGGGCAATTTTTTTTCCTATCCCGGATCTACGTGCTCGGGTCTCCACCTTAAAAAAAGACCTTGTGTCACAACTCATCTTATTGGGGAGACAGAGTAAATCCTAGTTGTCGTTGCTCGAGCGTGAACGGAATCCGTTGTGACGTTCGTTTTCCCAGCTTTCTTGGGGCCAATGTATGAAACGGTGAATTGTCTTGCCGGAAATCAAATTAGACATCTTTTCACCGGAAGTATCGTGACGTCACAAAGCATAGTTTGAAGTGTCAGTTCTTATGCTACTCACTACTTTTCCGTAGAGGAGAGAGAGAGAGAGAGAGAGAGAGAGAGAGAGAGAGAGAGAGAGAGAGAGAGAGAGAGAGAGAGAGAGACTCTCCCAGTTGTTTTTCACTCATTTTTTCCTATCAGTTTTAAGCCTGCGTGTTCGCGATGCGACAAAATTTCTCACTGAGAAAGTTGAGTGAGGAACTTCTTTTGTAAATAAACCACAAGCTTTTTTTTTCTCTAACTAATAATTCGTTAATTATGTTTTAAAAAAAAAGGTTTGATTTGGTTAAGTTTGTTGTACGGCATATCAACCTAAATGGGTTATTTAATGCGTTTTCGTGTTGTGTTTTCGTCGTCTTCTTTTTTTCTTCCTTTTCTTTCCAACGTCCAAGTAAAATGTCTTCTTTAATTACACACGTGATTATCAAGGCGTACACTGCACCGGAGTTAAAAGGCTAGGGAAACGACAAAGGCGAGATGATACACAGATAGGAGAGAAACAGATTTAAAGATAGACAGCTGGCAAAACTTGATAATCTTTAAGCAGAAACACATACAACTGGCATGTCAGGATGAATTTAAGTGTTAACTCAGGCAGACAAAAATGAAGGTATATTACGTCCTTCCGATTATTAAAAGGTTTTTAATTGGGAATTACAGATATTACACACACACACACACACACACACACACACACACACACACACATATATATATATATATATATATATATATATATATATATATATATATATACATATATATATATATATATATATATTAAAAAATAGGAAAATCAACCCCTTATGCTGCCATGGTTTCAACCATTAAGGTATCGTCAGGTGGTAGACGTTAATTAATTTCCTAACACTTTATTTACTTATTTTATATGCACACAACAGGAAGTGGACAGAAGGGGAAGGGTGAGGCAAGAGTGAGGAAATAGGCGAGGATATGGAGTGAAAAAGTTTACGTAATTTCACTTGGGTTCGTATAAACCCAAAATATACTTTGTGGTGTGTCGACATCCCGACATGACTTCAGACCTCTCATTTAACAGCTTTTTTGGTCTGAATACGTTATTATTGCTAATTTTTCTTTCCGACACAACCTGCAGACATCACTACCATTACTGTAAGAGCTGAATCTCCTCAATATGCTCCGAGTTCTGTTGTTATTTTCTACGCAGGCATTGTAGACTACCATATCTGTCTTGACAGAGAGCTTGGTTCTTTCACACTCGCGAAGGTGGTTGCTGCTTTTCCAATCCTCTTGTCCGTTTCTGTGTCCAGAGTGAGGCCGCTGCTGATCGTAGTCCCACGTGAATGGGTTCACAGCTCCCAGCTCGTAGTCGTCGATGGTGATATTAGTAGCACATCTACATCCTGTCCTAGGATATTCGTCTTTTTCAGGCTGATCATCTTCCCTATGTCCCTGCAGGCCTCAGAGAAGCGATTCATCAGAGTCTGGAGATGCTAGTGTGGGGGGTTGCAACTGCAACAGCATCCGCAAACAGCATGTCTCTGACCAGAACCTCCCGTACTGTTTTTGGAGTTGAGGCGTGCGAGATTAAACAGCTTGCCGTTCGATCTGGTGTGAAGATAGACCCCACTCTGTTGTCGTGTCGAAGGCATGCTTCAAGAGCGAGAAGAAGATCCCAAAGCGTGTTGGGACAAGGACGCACCCTTGTTTGACGCCGCTGTGTATGCAAAACGGCTCCGATGTTCTTCCATTTATACTGTACTGTCCCCTTCATTCTGATGTGGAAAGATTCAATGAGGCTCTGTGGCTTTGGTCGGCATCCTATCTTAGGCAGAATCTTGTATAAACCCTCTCTGTTAACCAAGTTCAATGCCTTCGTGAGATCGATAATGGTGATGTACAGGACCATATTTTGTTCCCTGTATTTTTACTGTAGCTGGCCGCTGTTAATCTGTTGGCGCGAAAGCCGTACTGCGTTTAGGTGTAGACATTCTGCGAGTTTCTGCAATCGAACGAGAATAACTCGTCCGTATATATTGCCAACAATGCTGAGGAGAGAAATCCCTCTATAGCAGTTAAAGTCGCTTCTCTCGCCATTGCTTTTTCGGAAGGAGATGATCTTGGCGTCCCTCATGTCCAGTAGTACGGCACCTTATTGCCAGCATTGGCAGGGGACCATGCAATGGGATCAGTTCCATGGTCTTGATCAGGTCAGGTGGTCTTCCATCCAATGCCTGGTGCCTTTGCCACAGCCAGACTATCAATGACCTTGCTGAGCTCACCCAATGTTGGTTCAGCGTCCATGGTTGGCAAGCATTTGATGGCATCGAGGGCTGACGCAGTTCTGTTTCGAGTAGAAGTGAGAATAATATTCCATCCATCTCCATGTTGCCAGCGATTAATTCCCCAGTAGATGTGAGGGGAGTTGACTTTAGTTTTGAGCTGGTCCAAGCGATTTTCTGATACCATTGTACATTCCTGTTCCCCGTAATGGCAGCAGTCTGGATGTCTTCACTGAGCTGGATCCAGTACTCGTTGGAACAGCGTCGAGTGGTATGCTGAAAATTGCCCCTTGCAGTTCTAAGAGACTGGACGTTCTTTTCGTTAGGTGTCTTGTACTCAGCGAGAGCGGCGCACTTGGCTGCAATGATGGGTGCCATCTCAAAGGACTTTGCAACCAACCAATAATAAAATTTTGATTTTCTTTTCAAAATTGGCCACGGCTGTGCGATAGATGGTGTTTCGCAACTCTTCCCACTTTTGTGTTACCGACACTCTAGACTGCAAGATGGCAAGTTTCTTTTAAAAGGTGGCAGCAAACTTCTCCACGAGTTCTACTTTAGGCATCTTACCCGTGTCAATGCGGGTCTTTCCTTTTCTGGCACTGTGGGATTTCTTCAACTGCATTCTTGCTCTGCAACACACCAGAAAATGCTCTGTTTCGCAGTCCGCACTCTGGTAGGATCGGGTAAATAGTACGTTCTTGAGTAATGCGTGCCTGGTCAGTATAAGGTCAAACTGATGCCAATGCTTCGAGCGTGGACACCGCCAAAGAACCCTGTGCTGGGGATTTATCTGGTAGCAGTAGGGCCGGGTGTCATGATCAGCGTCGACCCTGGCATTGAAGTCGCCAGGGGGATTAATTGCTCCGTGCTTGGGACGTTTCTGATTGTGGTTGACATGAGGCGGTTAGAGTGGGTGCATACACACTGACGAGAGTAAGGGGACCTTCAGAGGTGTTGAGGCGCAGTGTGGCGAGTCGTGCCGTATCGTTGCTGCTTGGCTCCACCTTAATATAGGTATTCTTCACGACAGAGAACACTCAATGTTATCATGGCTCATCATTTTGCCGGCTTCAGCCAGACGAAATATCCACATTTAGTCTCTTGAACTCATCATTTATAATAGCTGTCTTCCTGGCATCGCCAATGTCTCTGAGGTTCACTAGAATGTCCGTCAACATGGTCCGGACATTCCAAGTTCCCAGTTTTAGAGATGGTCTCTTTTGTTTTTTGTTTCCTTTTGCTTGGTGCAGAATTCTCAGTTATGCCTGTTATATTTCTCCGAATCCCCATTCACCCAATGAGGAAAGGAGACTGGCAGGGCAGCATCTGCGGGCTGCTCAGCTTGTGTCGGGCGATAACTGTCCAATGGGATCCGTGACCTGGCACTAAATTCTATGCCAATTGAGCCATGGCTTCTAACCGGTAGATTGCTACTCACCGTTTTGTCTGAACGCGAAGGCAAAGCTGGTGTGTTCTCACTGGTTTGATGTCCGGGTTAATTATCTCTCCAGTGTTACGCGTAAGGTAGGATCAAAGCCCGGGAAGGATGGTATGGAAGACAAGATGTTGCCCATGAACTATTTCCCACCTCTCTACGACGCGGATTGATCCAAAGGTAGAGCAGGGCTTTTACAGTTTAGCACCAGCGCCGCTGCAGGAACCGGAAGAATGAGTTTGAAATCAGCGACGAACTACCTTAAGGTGCTCCAACTCCGGACTTTTCCTCAGGGTTAATTCCAGAAAACATTTCCTATGACTAGGTATGACACAAGGCAGGAGAGATTTAGGATCAGGGTTTTTCCTTACCCTAGATTGGTTGCCAACCAAGGCTAAAGCGTCCCATCTACCTTCATGCAGCAGGTTGTACTGGTTTACATGGTACCATGACACACACACAAACATAGACCATTTTAAACGTTTAGCTTCCCAAAGAATACCAGGATGTAGATAAAGAAAGTCTAAATGCTACACGAAATTTTTATTTATTTTTTCTTGTGTTTGAACAAGTGTTTCCTTTTCTGGACACAGAGTGCGTAGAAACTGTACAAATGGTCTGTAATTCCGAGCATTTTCTTGGCTATACTTGTAGTCATTATCAAGGGTGTTTTTATTTGTACTTTTTAACTGGATGTATGGATTGTGTGTAGGTATCTAGAGTTATACGGATGTTTTATTTTCCGAACACGTGTTCGTTTTTAATATTATTGAGTGTTGTCTTTTTCTTTTTTTAAATCAAGTCTTCCTTATTTACATGTGGATGAGTTTATTATACTTGTATTCTCTACTAGAATGTTTCGGACGGAGTCTGGTAAGATTGCGTGTCTATTTAAATGGGATCTGTTGGATCTGTGGTGGGGTAAGTCGTCAGGATAGGCATGTAGTAATGTGACCGATGAAAATTATTTAAGTTTTATCAAAGAACTGATCAAACCGAACTTATATATATATATATATATATATATATATATATATATATATATATATATATATATAATGATTTTAGTTCGTCCACACGTGATTCGGGTGGTTATATATATATATATATATATATATATATATATATATAGAGAGAGAGAGAGAGAGAGAGATAGATAGATAGAACCATCCGAATCATATATGTGTGTGTGTGTGTGTGTGTCTGTGTGTGTGTGAGAGAGAGAGTTTCGTATTTAAAGTATTTATTTATATTTCAAGGTTGTCAGCTTGTTGCTTTGGAGACGTTTTTATGTCAACCCCAATCGTGGGAGCTGAATATAGGTTAGATTCTTTGAGAGTGGATTTGATTAAGATTGGTGATGGAATATAGTATTTTTGGCGCGGAAAACCTACAAAGATAAATAATGCCCACTAGACACACGCACACATACACACACACACACACACACACACACACACACACACACACATATACATATATATATATATATATATATATATATATATATATATATATATATATATATATGTATAGTGTAACAACATATTTGTCTATCTCGCAAACTGTTTAATATCTAAAAAACCACTAAACTAATTGAGTTTCTTTTTTCCAGATTTTCAGATAAGATGTTTAGCCATCTTGACACCATTTTTCGTAAGAATTACTAGAAAATACCTTTGAGTTATTCAGCTAGAAAAAGAACAGATTAAAATTGTTATGTGTCAGTCCCACTATGTCTTTCCAACTGAGCAATGGTGAGAGGAAAAGATTATTCAAGCTTTCAGTAATGGTACCAAAATTGATACTCTGGCTTCTATCTTCAAAGTCCATTCGAGTACCATAAAGAAAATGGTGAATAACTTTTTAACAAGTGACGGCAGTAGAGAGGAAAACTGGATCAGAAGGTCACAACAGGAAGAGGGATCATCATTTCAACTTAGAGTTAAAGAGATCAATTAGAAAAGATCCAACTCAATCCATAAGACGCTTGGTACGTGAGAAAGTAGTTTCAGCTATGACAATCCAGAGATGTGAAAAAAGACTTGGAAATGAAATCGTACATGAAATTTCTGAGGCACGTTGTTACTTCAGGACAGTAAGTTAGAAGGTTAGAGAGGGCGAAGATCATCTTGAATAATTTGGAAAATGATCCTGGAATATATATATATATATATATATATATATATATTTGAACTTAAATTCAATCCTTCATGAACTTCCAATCCTTAGCTACGAATAATTAACGATGAACATGTCATTTTCTTTTATGATCGATTCCATCACGATTCTTCTGTTAAGCGTGGAGAATATACATTAGAAAATATACAGTTTACAAAAACATTTGTCGGTGAGGAATTCTTATTTCTCTATTTATTTCTCGCTCCGTTGGTGAAGGACACAGGCGTGTCGAAAAATTCCGAACTTAAAACCTTTCTTTCCGTGTTTCATTTCTGGTTCATAATTAATATTTAATAAATGTTTTTTTGTACTGATTATATTGGCACCCTTTCTTTTGTCCTTGTTTATTAACTAACCTTTCTATTTTACACACTATAAGAAGCACACATGTGGAGTCTTTCTTCTAATCATATATATATATATATATATATATATATATATATATATATATATATTTTGTCATCCACAGACAGACAATTTCAGTCTTTCACAGCTCATCAGTGTGGCTAGACGTCTGGTTGCCTTTAGCTAGGATCGAAACCCGACTGAATTTGCGTCAGTCGGAACTTCTACCACTAAGCCGTCGGCGCACGGCAGGGATGAAGGTGAATTTTAGCGTGTTTATTTTTAGATTTAGATAAACACACAGTGACTGACATATATATATATATATATATATATATATATATATATATATATATATATATATATATATATATATATATATATATATATATATATATATATATGATTCGAAGAAAGGCTCCACATGTGTGCTTACATACACTTATATACACAAACACACACACACACACACATATATATATATATATATATATATATATATATGTGTGTTTGGCCAGGTTTTAGGAAGACTCACTTTTCAGCACACTTAGAATTTAATAAACAGCCTTGGACGCCAACTGACTTCGTCTTGTAGACTATTTTGATAATACTCCGATTTTGAATCACAGATTAACTTCATTAGCGTGACCTTGTGCCAGACGATCGGTGTAAATAAGAACGTGCCGGGCTGCCCGTTAATAGACACTGTTCTATGCTTGGTTCTTATATAACGGGAAACAATTTAAAATTAGAATGCACCTCTCGATCGTGCGGCAGTGTCATCGCATCAAGATAAACAAACTCAGTCCGATGAATTCCTAAGGCACGAAACGTGTCACATTCCGGTCCTTCTCCCCCCTGTTGGAGGAATCCCTTGATGATTGCCCATGCTTTCAGGGGTGTAGCTGTACTTAACACGCTTGGCCAATTAAAAGTTGTTGAGGCTATTCAACACATATTGATGGCCGTTGACTCTGGGGAGTTAATCTGCAATTTAACAGCTCATGTTTTGGGGCACCTGGGGTTTAACTTATTCTCCTCGCCAGACACACAATTATATATATATATATATATATATATATATATATATATAGATATATATACAATTATATATATATATATATACAATTATATATATATATATATATATATATATATATATATATATATATACAATTATATATATATATATACAATTATATATATATATATATATATATATATATATATATATATATATATATATACAATTATATATATGTATATATATATATACTCCTGCCATAAATAAGAACAAAAAGAAAAGCAATTGACTTTTATCCTGTTTTAAATTAAAACACACCCCTCCCTCGTCTTTTGAAGTTGAGTAGATGTTTATCCCTTGATTCCTGTTGAGGATAAGATATCCAGTTGCTTCTAAAATCTAATATCAACTCTAGACGTCTAACGTCTCCGCCTTAACTCTGCAATTTTATTTACAAATTATTTATTTATTTATTTTTCCCCAACAGGAATAGAAAAAAAATTGCTAGTCACCCAATTCACAATCCTCCCTGTTTTTTTTTTGTTGTTTTTTTAACGGGGTTAGAGGTTAATACCTTGTTTCCTTGTGTAGGATTGGGTTTCCGGTTTCTTCTAAAATATATTCCTGCTCTATACTTCTAACGTCTCCGTCCCAACTTTGAAATTGTATTTGCTAATTATTTTTCTCCTCAATAGGAGTAGATAGGTTTGCCCGTCGCCCGGTTCACACTCCTCCCTTGTCCTTTGAACATGAATAGAAGTTTTTTTCGCTTGTTTAGAACTGAGTTTCTGGTTCCTTCGAAATTCTACTCCAATTCTATATTTTTAACGTCTCCCACTGAACACTGAAATTGTACTTGCTAATTATTTTTTTCCTCAATAGGAGTGTGTATATTTGCCTATCGTCCGGTTCACACTCCTCCCTTGTCCTTTGAACATGAATGGAAGTTTATCCCTTGTTTCTTGTTTAGGATTGAGTTTCCGGTTCCTTCGAAAATCTTTTTCATTTTCTTTTACTACCAGTAGCCCCCTTGCGGCTTAGTGGTATTATCGGATTGTGGCGGTGGGGGTGAATTGATTCAAAAAATTAAAATGCTCTCCTATCTCTGATAATAATACACAACTTTAGGTAAATAATATTAGTTATACCAAAAATTGTGTTATTTTTCGTATGATCTAAACAGTGGAATAGCGTACAGCACATGGACACACGGATACTCACTAATGAGGAGGCGTAGCTACTAATGGCTTCATTAGTCGAAACTGTTCTTGTTAGTAATATTGTGATACTTCTGACGTGCCATCTCGGATGAAACCATGTGAATCTTTAGAAGCTAAACGAGTGATATATTCATCATAGCCAGAGAAAGCACTCTTGTTAGTATGAATTACAACATGGGAATTCAAAACCGCGTAACGTGGTCACCATATTTAAAGTGTCGCCACCCCGTAAACTGCATTTATGAATTGAGTTGTGTAAATCGTGCAAAAGCAGGAACCACGGAAAGCGGCCATAAGGCAGTTGATGTCTATCTTAGAACGAGACAAGGAAATGAATCGGGAATATTTGGATAGAGATATCCAAATTGAGGGAAAAAAATTAACAGTGGCAATAAGTAAACAGTGGCAATCCATTAAAAGCGATAGTTGTCGGGAAACTTAAAAGAGACATGGGCCTTGCAGTACTTACTACTGTTATGAATAATCAAGAGTGGTCTCCCCTTGTTTCGTTACCCTCCTCTTTAAGAGAACTATTTCTGTTTACTGGGATTATAAAAGAACACTATACGCTAACCGTGTATTCGCAGTTGAATAAAGCTTTCTTAAAGCCTACACCTGCGTACTTTGGTCATTACAACTACCAATAAAAAAACGCGATCATTATGGATAATGACGTTTGAAAAGAACAAAAAAAAAAAACACTTTGAGAATGAATATGAGCCTGTACGTGATTTTCAAACGTAAGCATATTTTGAGTAAATTAACCACTAGTCTTTAAACCCCCAGATCAAAATAAGCATCATTTCAGTCATCTAAGTGTGAAAGAAAGAAAAAAATAAGATAAAAGGAAAGAAAGCAAAGAGAGGAATAAAGAAATAAATCAGAAAGAAAGAAAATGAAAGAAAGAAAAATGAAGTCTCAGAAAGAAAAAACAAAATGAGATAGAAAGAATGAAACAAAGGAAGAGAAAAATGAATGAAAGGAAAACATCTAACCGGAAAGAAATGAAGAAGAGAAAGTAACGAAAGTAATTCAAAAGAAAGAAAATTGATTAAAAAGTTAAAAAAAACCCAAAACAATGAATAAAATAGCGAATTTATTATGTTTCCTTCTTAACTTTTTTACCTGAATTCATTTCCCAAGGCGTCACCGGAAGTAGTTGGAGTTCATTGAGTACTTGTCGTCATCGTTCAGCGGATGTCCGTTTTTTGTTTTTTTTTCTCCTTTTTTTTTATTCGTGCAAGCCGATGTCGACAGCGATGATAATGGCGACGTATTGTAAATTTTGAATGCCCCGGGAGAACGTTGGGCTTTATTCGACAATCTTCTGCTATTTTCTTCCATGTTATTATCCTTCTTTGTCTGAGATGGGGCCCCGATCTTGAGAACCATGTGTTACCTTTCACGAGAATTAATGGAACAAAAGAGGTGGGGGAGGGAAAAAGGTTAGTAAGGGATGGAAACTAATGGATAGGGTAAGAAGAAGTGACTGCTTTTAGGAGTAGGGTAGGGCGTGGAAATAAGGAGGAAGAATGAAATGCCTGCTGGGAAATACAACTATGGATGGATGGATGGATGAGAAGAAGAAGAAGAAGAAGAAGAAGAAGAAGAAGAAGAAGAAGAACATTTACATATGGAGGAGAAGAAGAAAGAAAGAAGAACATTTACATATGGAGGAGAAGAAGGAAGAAAGAAGAACATTTACATATGGAGGCGAAGAAGAAAGAAAGAAGAACATTTACATATGGAGGAGAAGAAGGAAGAAAGAAGAACATTTACATATGGAGGCGAAGAAGAAAGAAAGAAGAACATTTACATATGGAGGAGAAGAAGAAAGAAAGAAGAACATTTACATATGGAGGAGAAGAAGAAAGAAAGAAGAACATTTACATATGGAGGCGAAGAAGAAAGAAAGAAGAACATTTACATATGGAGGAGAAGAAGGAAGAAAGAAGAACATTTACATATGGAGGAGAAGAAGGAAGAAAGAAGAACATTTACATATGGAGGCGAAGAAGAAAGAAAGAAGAACATTTACATATGGAGGAGAAGAAGGAAGAAAGAAGAACATTTACATATGGAGGAGAAGAAGAAAGAAAGAAGAACATTTACATATGGAGGCGAAGAAGAAAGAAAGAAGAACATTTACATATGGAGGAGAAGAAGAAAGAAAGAAGAACATTTACATATGGAGGCGAAGAAGAAAGAAAGAAGAACATTTACATATGGAGGAGAAGAAGGAAGAAAGAAGAACATTTACATATGGAGGAGAAGAAGAAAGAAAGAAGAACATTTACATATGGAGGCGAAGAAGAAAGAAAGAAGAACATTTACATATGGAGGAGAAGAAGGAAGAAAGAAGAACATTTACATATGGAGGAGAAGAAGGAAGAAAGAAGAACATTTACATATGGAGGCGAAGAAGAAAGAAAGAAGAACATTTACATATGGAGGAGAAGAAGGAAGAAAGAAGAACATTTACATATGGAGGAGAAGAAGGAAGAAAGAAGAACATTTACATATGGAGGAGAAGAAGAAAGAAGGAACATTTGAAGTTAGATGAGAAGAAGAAAGAAGGAACATTTGATGTTAGATGAGAAGAAGAAAGAAGGAACATTTGATGTTAGATGAGAAGAAGAAAGAAGGAACATTTGAAGTTAGATGAGAAGAAGAAAGAAGGAACATTTGAAGACGGAGGAAAAAATAAAGTAAGAAACATTTAAATATGAAGGAAAGGGGGAGATCAAAACGGGAACATTTAAAGATGGCGGAGAAGAAAAATGAATGACATTTAAAGTTAGATGACGAAGAAGAAATAAGGAACATTTAAGAAGACGACGACGACGACGAAGAAGAAGAAGAAGAAGAAGAAGAAGAAGAAGAAGAAGAAGAAGAAGAAGAAGAAGAAGAAGAAGAAATATATATTCTAGCTTAAAAGCCTCCCTATCGAGCGGCATTTAAGCTAGCTCCTGAGGAGGGCTCTTGATTGGACTATCATCACAATAGTTAAGGGGGGGGAGTAGATGCAATAGGCGACAATAAACTACAGAAGAACTCAAAATTGATCGCGGCATTTAAGTATTGCATTAATATTTAAGCTTACCTTTTCAACCATAATTCTTCTGCCGCTTACTTAATTAAAAAACAGTTTGATGTACGTAGGTCCTTACTTTCCGTACAAAAAATATTTTTATTTGATAGGTAACTTTCGCTAGATTTCGCAATTAATTTCGATTCTTCCCAATTATCTTTCCAAATTATAAATATCTTTATCGGAAAAAAAAATTGTCGTAAAAATACAAGTAAATAAATCGTTGAAAACAATCGCAGTAATGAAACCTTGTGAATCAAAAATGTTTTTAATCTGCTCACGGAGTCGGCCTGATTCCAAAATGGTATGATATGTTGGGCTACGGCCTCTAGGAGTAAAGTTGAAACGGTCTGACACACTGACATCCGCATGTACTATATAGATACACAGGTGTGATGGGTAAATTGTCGTCAATTATAATTTTTTAATTTAGCGCATGCGCATTATTTGTTTTTTTTTTATCGACTGCACAGTATAGTAGGGTCAGTTGACCACCATCTGTGAGAAAAAGAGCAACATGACGCAATGAACACTGCAAGAAATTTAGAAACGCCATCCTGTACTGTATTCGTGCTGGAAGCTCTAATACGAACATTTCACAATGTTTAGGAATCAATCTGACGAGTGTAGACGATTCGGAAAAAGTTAGATGAGTTTAATAGTGATTACGAAGAATGGCAGCCCAGAAAAAAACATTCTGATTGTTCTGATAAGAAAAGAACTCCCGAATTTGTTGGTGAGGGCCTCACACTCAACACGGTGGCCTACATCAAGTGCCTTGTGGAGGTAGTGCTGCCCTGGGTCAAGAGAGTGGCTGCTGGAAGACCCTATGTCTGGCAACGGGACTTTGCACCATGCCACACAAGACGGACAACCCCGTCATGGCTGTCAGACAATATTGCGACCACATCACCCCATAAATCTGGCCACCTAACTACCCAGACTGCCACACCCTTGATTATGTGTGGGACGCAGTTGAGCGAGAGACCAACAAAACTCTTTGTAACACCAAAGATGAAGTGAAGACAAGAATTATGGCAGCATTTACCAATTGAAACAAGGCGACCGTACAATAGAGATGCAGGAGATCTCAAAGTCGTCTGGAGGCCGTGGTTGAAGACAATGTCGATTTTATTAAATAAATTTACTTTTTAGTATTTCAAGATATTTTTCTGTAATTTTGGTAATGGTTATCTGTTAAAATGATATGTCAGTGTTGTTTTAATTTTTGCTTAAATTAGACGACAATTTATCCATCACACCTTACATCTATCTATCTATCTATCTATCTATCTATCTATCTATCTATCTCTCTTTCTCTCTCTATACACACACACATACACAAATATATATATATATGTATATATATATATATATATATATATATATATATATATATATATATATATATACATCATCAAAATAAATGAAAAGAAAGAAAGGACGAAAGAGGAGAGACACTTTGAGGAAAAAGGAAGAAGAAAACGACATAAGAAAAGTGAAAGAATAAAAGGTAATGACGGAATTTAATGTAAAAAACGGAAGATAATAGGCGGAAAAATGTAAGAAAACAATGAGAGAAAGTAATGGGGAATATGTGTCTCCAGAAGAAAGAAAGAAAGAATGAAAAAAAAAAGCGAGACGCTATAAGGGAAAAGGGAGTGGAAAAGAAAAAGAAAAAAAGAAAGTAGACAATAGTAAGAAAAAGGAAGAAGAAAAAGAAAATGGAAATGGTCATGTAGAAAAAAGAAAGAAAACAATGAATTTAACGTGGAAGAAAAAAAAAAGATTATATCTATCTATCTATCTAACTATCTATCTATCTATCTATCTATCTATCTATCTATCTATATATATATATATATATATATATATATATATATGTATATATATATATATATATATATATATATATATGACGATTGTGTCTAGCATGAAACAGCCTGTCGCCTGTGAGTGTTGACTTCCATGTTCACTTTTATATTTACATACGCTCTATCTCCGATATTGAGCACTTTATCCCATAAATATAGCACACCTTAAAACTATATTTCTTCATATATATATATATACATATATATATATATATATATATATATATATAGAGAGAGAGAGAGAGAGAGAGAGAGAGAGAGAGAAACAGTTCATATATATATATATATATATATTTTAAAACCATTTATTCTACATTCATCATCATCACTTGATAAGACACCAGAAGTGTTGAAACAAAATGGTAATTTTTGTAGTGATTTTATAACATATTTATGTTATAATATTTAAATAAACAATTATATATATATATATATATATATATATATATATATATATATATATATATATATATATATATATATATATAGCTTTACCTATAGTCAGGTTCACAATCCTCCCCAGTCTTTTGAACAGAAAAATTGAAATCTGAAAAATTATTCCGTAATAATTGCTGTTTTCCTCTCCCAGTAGGAGTAGATAGGTTCGCCTATCGCCCGGTTCACACCTCTCCCTAGTAATTTGATGTAGTAGATATTCATCCGGTGTTTCCTAATTAGGATTGGGTTTCCTTTCCCTTTTAAAGTGTACTTCAATTCTATACCTCCGCCTGTAATCCGAAATTGTATACGCTAATTAAATCTTGACCTCTACAATTCTAGAATTATTTATCTTTCCCTTTCTCTTGCCCTTTCTTTCGCCACTGCAACTCTACATAGTAACTCTCTACGTTGAGTGGCTCTTGGGCCTTATACCGGGTGACCAGTGGGCGAATAGGAAGAAGAAAAAAAGAGAGAGATGGTAATATCTAAAAAAATAAAGATAAAAATAGTGTGAGAAATAATGTAAAAAACAATGAAAGTAATGAGAAAGAAACAATCAAACAAATATATATATATATATATATATATATATATATATATATATATATATATATATATATATATATATATATTGAGACATGTTTCATTGAATTATTTAGACAAGTTTTGTCTACTTATTTTCAATTGGACCCTTCCATATTCACGCATGAGCTTTTTGGTTTTAAAGGAAAGAGACAAAATTAATATATATATATATATATATATATATATATATATATATATATATATATATATATATATATATATATATATATTTGGAACTATTTTCAAATAAAGTCTCATTAGAGAATATGAGAAAATTCAAAAGAAAATATGTAAGACTATGTTGTCTTTAACATTCAACACTACATGTTTGAAAGAAAAGTTGCTGCCAAATTACACACACACACATATATATACATATATATATATATATATATATATATATATATATATATATATATATATATATATATATATATATATATATATATAGTTTACGAAAAACTAGGTAATCCGTATGGGTACACACTTGGAGGATAAAATCCAGAGAGCTCGATGTAAAGTCTGATGATCCGCGGTCCTTTAAAAGGGCTGTGGAGAAATAATTTATTACATGGAACCTTAAAGTGGTCTGTTTTTATTTTTATTTAATATATATATATATATATATATATATATATATATATATATATATATATATATAAACCCTAAAACTTCATAAGGTAATAATTTATATCATTAGGGTCGTAAAAACGGCCCTAATTCTTCAGACTTTCAAATCCAAAGAAAACGTTTTCTGTTTACTTTTGTACTTGAAGGTCTGAGGTTTTTAAGACCCTAATGAAATAAATTATTACCTTATGAAGTTCTAGTGTTTGTATATTTTTTTAGAATAATAATAATTGCTCTGTTTCTAACATAGGGCTCTCCCTGGATTTATATCCTTTTGGAAATATCGACATTGGTCACTAAGTTTATCACTATATATATATATATATATATATATATATATATATATATATATATATATATATGGCATGTGTTCTGACGAAATAAGTAGATTAAAGGACCCCCAAACGGAAGTGAATGATTTGATGAACACCAAGGCATCAGATTTCTTACAACGAATTTCTGTCGAGCTGAAAAATCTAAACTGATCTGTTTTTTTTTCTCGGTGTCAGGTCACGCATTCTAGTCGTGTTTTCTGGTGTGTTGGACCAAGGCAGGAAATGTTGAAAAGAAAAGTTTAAAACTTAACAAGAATTCATCATCCATTTTCCAGCTTAGACGCTCCTGCAAAAGAACTGCCATCATCACGTACAGAAAAAATTGGGGTTTAGTTGTAAGTAACAATCAGCATATCAAATGACAACAGTGAGAAAAAGACGTTTCCATTAAGGAAACATTAGGCATTCCTTGACCACACAGTTGGAGCTATTGTCGTCATGTAATTTAAAAAAAAAAATTTTTTTTCAACAAAGTAAGACTTCTCTTGTCCCCTAACTCTTATCATTCTTTGCTGATAGGTCTCTTCTTAACTTATATATATATATATATATATCCTAGAAGCCGATACCGGAAACAATTTGAAAAATCCTGCGAATTTTAAACTTAAAATTCGAAGGTGAAAATGTTCATTTACTAAAAGTATCGTAATTCCAATTGTAAAGAAAATTTGCTCTGCTTATTGTGAATAAACATTGAGCGCTCTTTTGTGAGGCAGTTTTAACATATTTCAAATTCTATGTTGTGTTAATAGGACTCGCCTGGATCATACCAATGGATTACTACCTATATATATATATATATATATATATATATATATATATATATATCAAATATGTGGTGCAGTTCAATTTTTATTACAATGAACCATTCATACAAAAAGTAGATTAGTAAGGTTAATGATATAAAATGGCGAAATCCTTTAACAAACAAAATTTTAAAGGTGCATTAACCTACAAATCACTCGATGAATGTTATGATAATTGTTTTTAAAAAATTATAAGCTGTATAAGGTTTTTCCTTAATAGCAAGTACTTTCGACTGTACATTCAGTCATCTTCAGGCATGGAAATGATTTTGTTTTTGGTAAAATTCACGTAGCATCCGAGACGAAAAAATTAAATGCAAATCGAAAAATGTTTTTCTATTTTTTAAATGTGTTATTGTTAATGGATACAAGCTTTTGGAGCGTGCAGCCACAACGCTATGGTTGAATGTTTCGAAAATTTAAGAGAGTGCGTCTTTTACTAATATGGCAATTTGACAAATTTTTTTGTTGTAGGAGTTTATCAGACAATGTGGCATGAACTAAATTGTTCACTAAATAGAGTAATGTCTCAGTTGTTATCCCGAAGATTTGCACGTCGGATCAGTTCTTTTAAATCAAATATGTGGTGCAGTTCAATTTATATTAAATGAATCATTCATACAAAAAGTAGATTAGTAAAGTTAATTATATAAAATGGCGAAATCCCTTCGCTAACAAAATTTTAAAGGTGCATTAACCTACCAATCACTCGATCAATGTTACGATCCTTGTTTTTTAAAATTATAACCTGTATAAGGTCTTTTCGTTCTTATATATATATATATATATATATATATATATATATATATATATATATATATATATATATATATAAAGTGAACATAGAAGTCAACACTTAGAGGCGACAGTCTGTTTCATAATAGATGCAATCGTCATGGCCTGACGATTGCATCTAGCATGAAACAGACTGTCGCCTCTAAGTGTTGACTTCTATGTTCACTTTTATATTTACACACGCTCTATATCTGATATTGAGCACTTTATCCCATAAATATACCACATCTTAAGACTATATTTCTTCATACATACATATATATATATACATTTGTGTATTGAGGAAGCAAATTCTCTTTTAGGCATTTTCAGTAAAAATCACTTAATTTCCCAAGTACTTTTCTTCTTTTTCTGACATCATCAGGGGTGCAACTAGTAAGACAAAAATTATGTGTAGTTATCCATTACTGATGTTTTCTTTTTGCATTAAAATGCAACGGGTGACAGTTATGCTTTAGCGTTCATTAGAACGCGAAAAAATTATCCATTGTAGATTTTTTTTCTTTTATGTTGGAATGTCATGGACATGTGCGAATTAAAGTATGAAAACTATTCTTTTTATAGGCATCTCAGAAAGAAATGGAAAGTACTCGGTAAATAAAAGTGATTTTCGCTGTTACAGTTCATTTCTTGCCTCGTTTGATTGTATTACACGGAAAAATATTCATGAATATGAACGGATTATGCTAAAAATAAACAGACATAATATTTTTAATTTATTTAATCAGACATATATATATATATATATATATATATATATATATATATATATATATATATATTAACTGATTTAAAATGTGTTTCTTTTCGCTACATAGTAATGACCATGTTTCAAAAACTGAAGCTAAAAACTTCAAATCTAATTATATAATTAAATTAAAAGCATTAGTTCCGTTTCATCTTCATTTTCATGTGAATTTTGAAATAACTTATTTTTAAATTTACTGAGTGTTGTCGAGTTACTTTCCGCAGTGGAAACTGTATTTGGACTAAATTCGGTCCTAAATAGGTTCAACGTACAAAAACATTAGGAACTTGTTATAATAAGTATTACGCAGAGTAATCTAGTAGTGTTAGCTGACTAATTTCGTATTCGACTCCCAGTCGACCCTCACTGACTCCTACTTATATTAGGTGGGGGAGTCTATTATCTATAGACTAGGTGTGTTTCACCATAACACTGAGTTTTAAACGCACATATAAATTCATAATTTCCTGTTTCCAAGGATACAGAGAAATCCGATCATTCAGACAGGGGCGGTAGCGTGTTCATTTTTATTAACTATCGTTGTATCATTTATGAGTAACTCAAGATTTTTATGGTTTGAGATGGACGTATGTGATGTACATCTTCAAAAACATGAGGTAAAAGATTTAACCGTTTTCTTTTGATTTTTCAACATATTTGTGGTTATGTATATTGAGTATATCGTTATTTTCCCTTCTAGTCTCATGTGTTACCTATTTTTGTTGATGTCGATGCGGGGTGGTGGGTCTTCAAGAGAAGTGGTTTTCGTTATTTGATAAAGCTATTTGTTTGCAATAGTGTAGCGCCAGTCTAACCGAAAGGAGTCATCCACTGGAAGCCATTCTTAATCATTGATACAAAAAAAAAACGTTTGTATGTAGATAATAATTTAGATATCACTGAACTGGTTGGATGCTATACATGACATCCGCATGAGAGTATAGTTCAGACAAGGCTTTTTCTAACACTTTCGCTCTGCCCCTCAACCTCCGATATCTTACTCTCTGGGTTGAGGTGTCTATTCGGTCTTCGTAGGTCCCCTGAGCATCCGTAGATCATTCGACCGGTCCACTGGTTTAATCCTGCTTCCTGCCCACGTTGTGTTTGGTTTCATCCAGAAAGCAGAATTGATGTTCATCCATTCACGGTCGACTGAAGATGTAGACATGGCTGGAGAGTCTGTGCTAAGAAATTTAGAATGCACCAAAAAAATATATATATATATCTGAAGAAAGCCAGACAAACAACTATTCAATGGTTGAATTGTTAATATCTTTTATATAGCAGAAAAGAATAGTATAGAAAAGAAACAGGTTACAGAAAAGAAAATAATTGACGTAAAAACTCATACACTGGATTCTAGAGAGAGAGAGAGAGAGAGAGAGAGAGGGGGGGTTGTGATTAGCTTGTGAAATCGTCTCAGAACGATATACGACTCTTGCGATGGAGAGATAAAGATTTCTGTGTGCGTCTTAAAGTTTATAGTTGCATAGTAACAGTAGTAGTAATCTTCGTGTTAGCGGACGCATCGGTACTTATATCAACAGTATTTGTTAGCGGGGATTTTGTTCCAATCCCTGACGTCACTTCCAGTTTCCGATATCTCTCCACCCATCTCGACTGCACTCGACGACAGACGAGCCCCAAAACAAACTTTTGATTATTGTAGCTTGTTCGACGTTTCCGTTTCCAGTGGTAGTAATAATAGTAGCAGTAGCAGTCTTAGATTGTTGGAGGAGTAATTAGCTTCTTCGTACTTATATCGACAAAATATGTTAGTGGGCGTTTGGTTCCAATCTCTGAGGTCGCTTTCAATCTCCGACCTCTCTCCACCCAGCTCGATTGCACAAGACGGCAGACGAGCCAACCACTCTGGCAATAGATTTATGTGCGCGTTTATATAGATAAACCTGGCTGATCATAAATCGACCCTTAGCCCACACCCGATTATCACGAGTGCTGCCTTCAACCCAAAATCATGTGAAGTTACTCATAGCCTTAGTAAGCTTTATTTCAAATTTTAACCGATAAAAAATTATCTCGATCATCTTACATTGTCTTCCTAATGACCCAATTCTAAATGGGCCAGATCAGATTCCCATCAGTAAACAAAATTGTTCTGATCTAATTTCGCTGTTCAAATCTACCCCAATTTCAATTAAAATATATATATATATGTGTGTGTGTGTTTGTGTGTGGTTCCCAAACTCTCTCTGTTACATTTAAAGGCGTGCAGAATTAATTTCAATTTCACCCACCGCGACGCGAATGAGTCCGAATTTTTATTGTCGATAACTCCCAAACGGTAGATTTTATCAAAGTTTTTTTTATCTTCGTATTACGCATATACATTTACACCTAAATGAAAGTATTCGTGAAATTTTATGAGAAACTGAGCGCGGGGCTTTTAAGTTTCCGGGTTGAAATTAGTTCCCTTTTTAAATAACATAAATTAAGTTTTCTGGTTAATACAGAGCGCGGTAGAAATATCTCCTACAATTTAAATGGTGATGAAAAGAACAAGATAGCTGCTATTAAAAAAATGATTCCGCTATTGCTTAAACAAAGAGCTATAATTTGTATTCATTTCATTTTGAAAACAATAACCTCCAAATGTTGGCTTCTTCTCGCCACTCACGATTGTAGATGATTTCTAAAGTTTTCCATCACCCGGAATTTCGAGCGTTCGTAGTTTTCCATGTGGTTTTATTTTAAGCGCTAAACTTGTGGCCCTGAAATTTTCAACCCATTGCAGTATCGATATACTTTGATTCCTGCCAAAAGGCTGAGAGCACATGGCGACCGCGATAAAATTGCTATTTTTCAGACACGCAATATCGAACGACGAACGTCAATCACCAAAAATCCAGTTACAATAAATAAAAGATTATCTGCTGAATTATTTTAAAATTATAATTAATGGAAATGTTCGTAAGGCGGGGATTTGGCTAGTTGCCAGTTATTATTACAAACGAGTGAAAACCATTTTATTAAATACTTAGAGTTAAGGAATTCATTGTAAAAGCAATTGTATGAATTTGTTTTTTATCGGAACAGGTAATAATAACTGAAGAATATTGAGAAAGCATTACCTCGAACCATCGCCAGTGAGACACGCTGTAAGAGCCACTCAGTTTCGCGAGGCTCTTTCCTTAATCGAGACGCAATCGTGCCAATCCTCCGAAGGAACGCCATCGAACGAGGGCCAATAACCACTGAAGTTTCCACTGCCACAGGAGTTAAAAATAATCTATCAGCAAGAGAAGAGTATTTAACTATTTTTTTCCATCTCAGCGTCTCGGGCGACGGACCCCGGCTCAACCGCGGGCCTCATCAAATTACCGGCCGAAAATGTATCCGCACAGGTCGCATCCCAAATCAACGACTTACCCATTTTAAAATGGAAGATGGTAATGCCATCCGGCCGCTTTCCATCACCACGGTCGAGGCCTACGGGTTCGATTTGGGAAGGGAACCCAGCTGCATCCAAACCTCTTTTGATGATGTCGTTAATTGCTGTATGCCGTGGAAAGCGGCCGGCACTACGACGACAGGAGAGAGGATGCAAACCAAACTCATCGATGGAGGCTCCACATCTGCATCTGTGACGCTCACATAATTTGAGTCCAAGACGGATCGCGACTCCGAGCCGAGTGCACTCATCATCTAGAAGGGTACCGGTAGATGAAGTGGGCACTGCGTTGAGACAGGCGCCACTACTCGGTTGTGAAGCAGATAGTAGACAGGCGAGGCGATGCTGATCCAGAGAGAGCCTCAAATTAGTAAAACTGAATCGTAATTCCATGTGATGTATCCCTTCAGAATTTGGGCAACCGTGCCTCTCCACATGCTTGCTGCCCTTATTACGTTCATATCTTTGCCAAAACCCCCGCGCTATCCATTAACGTTCCGCAATCTATTCACAACATTTCGTCAGAAGTTCGTCTTCCCATGTCACGTTTGCTCGATATGAGTGTCAAGTTCTCTAAGCCTACTTTATTTCTTCTTTCCTCCTTTCATTCCTTCCTCATTATATATACTGAAGTTGAAATCCAAATCCAGAGACTTCTCCTTCCCCGACTGACGTACTCACCACTACGTTTAGTCAATTGCCGTTTGGTGAGGATACTTCACCCATAATTGGGTTGGATGGCTGTTGTCTCAGAGGAGTTAATCACCTTAACAGGGTTTTTTTTCCTGTCGACCACTAGACCACTCAAGTTTTGTATTTAGAATTGTCCTTTTCATATAGAGACCCAAGGCTACATGATCAAGACTGTTTTATCATTTACCCATAGATGGACTCTTTTCTTTCCTAACGAGAATGTAATTCGAACTTGGTCTTCAAAATTATCTCCTTGCTTCTTTAATAGAAGCACTCAAAGCATGACCATATTTAAATGGTGATAAAAAGAACAAGGTAGCTGCTATTAAAAAAAAAATGATTTCGCTGTTGCTTAAACAAAGAGCTATAATTTTTATTCATTTCATTTTGAAAACAACAACCTCCAAATGATGGCATCTTCTCGCCACTCACGATTGTAGATGATTTCTAAAGTTTTCCTGCCCAGTCCTCACTTTCCAGTCTTGATAGAGTTCAAATGCTTCTTTCAGTCCTTGTGGGAGAAGAATTATTTACCACCCGACAACTTCTCTCTCGCAGGCAGGATGTGGCGAGTTTCTCACTGCTCTATCGCTACTTCCATGGAAAGTGCTCGGATGAACTACCTTCCTTGGTTCCACCAGGTCTAACCTTCAAGACTAAGACCCGTCATGCCACTTACATTGTGGCAAACCACCCAATTTCCCTCCGTATTCCATCGGCGAGAAGTAAGTTCCACTCGAACAGCTTCTTCCCGCGAACCACTGCACTACCATCTTAACCTTCTCAAGTCTCGAGCTAACCGTTATTTTCCCCTTTTATCCTTATGAACTAGCCTCTAGCGTAACCCTCTACCTCAAGTGACCCCTGGGGCTACTAGAGGGTGAACCTTACTGTAAAAATAAATAAATAAAATGAAGAGAAAATATTCAAGATTCCAGATCTAATCATCAATATTTCTGATGCCCATTTCGAACCTTGAACGAGGTTTACTCAAACAGTAATGTCTGTATTTTTTTTTTAATTACAGAGGTGTCCTTCTCCTAGACAGGTTGCCAGTCCAGGTTATATGACCCAGTCTGTTCTGGAGGCAGTTAGGTAGAATTGTAAATGGAAGTCATCGTCATTGGAATCATTATCTTCCATTACCATTTCTTCAAGAACAGCTGTTGCAGAAGCACATCTCTGCGCATGTAAGGGCGTTCTTTCGACATTTGCACCGGATATGCTAACATCCGGTTGTGCAACTAGAAATACTTAATCCAATGATCGCCTCGGGCAATGGAAGCGGATCTGTCATAATCTTATTGTAGCGATTGTCGGCTGATTTCCAACCAAATGCCTCTGAGTCTAGAATTTCATGCATCGCTGTGTTTGAATGATGCCAAAACTTTGTAAATGAAACGGCTGTGTTTTATTCGGAATACAAGCGCAGATAAAGTCGGTGGCAATTTCTCTGATTTGACATGTGAATTGTCGTAAAGAGGCCATAGTCGGCTTCGAATATCTTCAATAGATAGCAAAATGGGCAAGGCAAAATATGAATAAAAGGAATGCATTGTGCGTTCGTTTATTCTGTTAACTTCATTGCCACAATAAAATCCTGGCGAAATTTAACTGGAACTCATCAGATTTTTTTTTTCAAATTGATAACTTTGATTTTGGGGTAAAAATCTATCTGTAACGCAACCAGCAAAATGATTTTATAATATGAGCTTTAACGATGTTAGGAAAATTAATCACAAAGTGGAAAAAGATTTTTCTGTGACGTTTCGTCCTTTAGGACTTCATCAGACTAAAATGATGTTTACGTTATTGTAACTATACCTGCATACGAAGGAGAGGGATGCTGAAATTTTAAACTTTCAGATTTGATTTCTTTTCTCAATATGTGCTTGGATATATAGCATGGCGTTCTATATTAGACGGCCAAGTTTGTTTTGTGTTTTTTTTTTTTTTTAAGCTTATCACCCCAAGCAAGGTTGGAAGCCACTAGCACGCAAAGGGTTACAGAAGGTTTGGAGGAAGAGCAGATAGGAGTGGTAAAGGAGAGGATGTGGAGAAAGATAGTGGATCGATCAAGGCAAGGGGGTTACAGAAGATTTGGAGCGAGAGCAGACAGGAATGAAAGGTGAAAGGATGTGGAGAAGGGAAGTGGATAGATCAAGTCAACTGGAGATGTCGATTGACGTTACACTTAAATAGTTGGAGATTGTATTTGTCAGGGAAACAGGAATAAGGAAGGGAGTTCGACAGGCGAGATGTACGAGACATGAAGCTATTGGAGTAGAAGAGACGTCTACATCTAACAGTTTCAACGGTGAAGGGGTGGGAACGGGATGCCAGCCTCGTAGGACGTTTAAATTCATGAGGCCTAGGAACCAACAAGGGAGAGAACTGGAAACCGGTTTTCAAAAAGCGAGGTATTTTAGTTTCAGTTTGAGTTAGCTATTGGCTTAAGAAATTTAAAGAAAATTTTCCTTACGTTTGGATTATCATTTATCTTATTTAATAGAAGTAAGTATTTATTTTAAATTGCTATATTATTTTTATGAAAAATTTGTGTTTTTAAACATTAAACTATTTTACGTTCGAGTTTAAAAAATCTACCATTAAACAGAGGATAGAAGGAAATATATTTTTGTATTACAAAAGTGAATGAAAAAACATTTAAGAATGTTTTTTACATAAATTTAAATAACGCTTTACTTTTGATATTGTAAAAACGTTGTGAGTGTGAATGAAATTAATCCTGCAACTCAGTCATTTTTTCTAGGATCTTCTAAAGTTTTTAAGAAGTATGATAAAAAAAAGTTTGCTTAGTCACTGACTCAACATTTTCCTGTTAAAAGGTTAAGTTTACTATTCAATGTTTTTTCTACTAAAAATTTATTCAATATTCTTGGAATAAAAAGCAAAACAGTTACGCTTCGAAAACGAATTCTCTTTTTTACGCCCTGTATACGTGTTTCTAAAAGTTAAAGAAATGAAAGTTTTTTTACCACATTTTCGTTTTGTTATTGAGTGAACTTTAATGATTTACTTATTAAAATTAAAGAAATGACATTAATAATTCATATTAAAGTCAATATCTAGCTTTTAACAGACGTACGTCTTTTCGAAGACGTTTCTCGCTTGTTTTTAAATTTTATACTTAAAAATTCATTAAAAATAAATTACCATTATTATTTCGCAAAGTTACTTTAATATTTTTTCTCTAATATTGTTATTCATGAAGAAAAAATGCATTCATAGAATTATTTTTTATTAGTTGAGTTTTTAGGTAAAATAAACAACAAATATTAATGTTTAGTTTAATTTTAAAAATTTTCCATTAAAGTGTAAAATATGACCAAATGTCACATATTACAAAATGAATGAAAAAAACTGTTGTGAGGCAGACCCTTTTACACGAGATGGACTCGTCCAAAGTATACTTATACTGACAGAGAGAATACTTGCGAGTTCAGATACGTTGAGTCAGGGTGAGAGATACGGAGGCAGTACACAGGGTGTTCACAGAGAGTTATACAAGAGTCTAGAGAGAGAGAGAGATAATTACGGTTTCACTTACAGAGACTTGTACATATACTTTCTACTAACCCGCATTGTTGGACTACTAATATTCACTTCAAGTCTGTATTCTTAAGTTTAATACACTTATTTTTCAATCTCAATTACTGGCGTTGTTTATTTATTTGTGCAGGATTCCATTCCCGGAATCCACAACAAAAACATTTAAGAATGTTTTACGTAAATTGAAATGTCATAATAAATTGAATATATTTAATTTGATATTCTAAAAACGCGGTGAACGAAATATTAACCATGCTGCTGCGTGCTGTTCAGTCATTCTTTTCAGATTCTTCGAAAATATTTATTTATTTACTCAAATTGAGCACAAGAAAGCCGAGAATAAAGTGCAATGTAGTGGACTGCCCTACCACAAGACACAATAGCCAAATCCCTCTCCCCTCAGGCACCGGAGGAAAAACCCAAGTCCCCCTTTAATTCGAGATGCAGGTATTACCTGGAGAAGCACTCTGCGGGAGAGCCAGGCAATAGCTGATCTCATGTCAACAATTGCCAGAAATCATACTTAATTAACTTGATAATTAATTAAAAGATTATGTAATATTTTGCAACTTTGTTAACAATATACCCCAAAACCAATATAACAAAAAAAATCAAATTAAAAAGTGGATCCACAGGTTTAAGGTATCTCTCTAAAATTTGCTTTTAACTTATTGTTATGGGGGAGGTCAAAGTTGGGATTAAGAATATCATTTGGACTGAAAAGTTGCACCTAAATTGAAGCAGTAAATGAAATAATTGTATTTAAGAAGCTTAATAATTTCAGATATTACCTAGTTTCCAGCAATGCCCTGGAAGTGTTGCGTCGTTGCTTGCAGAACAAATTACAGAAGCCAGCAAGATAAAACCGTGTTTGAAGTGAATAAAATATCAATTTATCGTTTTCTAAAAGACAAAGATGAAAGGGAGTGATGGAGAAAATCAGTTCCAAGTGCCAATTTGAATGTTACAAACAATACAGTTATTTGTCATCTACATCGGCCTTCAAATTTCATGGAAAAATGCGTCCAAATAATCCACTATCTGCATGGCCAGGTATGCCAAAGAGTCAAATACCAAAGCCCCCGGCTATTCAAAGTGATATAAAAAAAACCTTCAGTGATTAAATGAATTCTTTTTTTATAGTTAGATAAAATTAATTATACAAATTTGAATGGAAGCTTAATCAACAACAAAAAAGACTTTGTGTATCCAGTTGTAACATTTTTGGTTGAAAAATATTTTAACTCTTCAGTTATCCCTCTTTTTATGTTGAGAATTTATTTAAAAATTTGCGGTTTGAAATCTTTCATTATGAAGTGATATATTAGCAGCCTGTCCAAAAACTTAACTGCTTTTAACTAATAAAAATATTTTCGGCTGAAAATTTAATATCTCGAAATTTATTTAAGCAATATTAACATGTGTAAAAAAAATAGTTTTAACACGATTTTCACAAAAAAATTAAAAATAATTTAATTCATTTGTGAATAAGTTCTAAAGGCTTCATCAAAATCCAGCAATTGAATTGAGCAAGAATTTCCAAATCAATGTGTTTTTCATCTAAAAAAAACTCACTAAAACGTTAATAGTAAGTATGACGCAGATTGCTAACGCTAAAAAGAAAAAAAAAACAAGATTTTTAACAAACATTTCGAGCGTGCAAGAAAGAATAAATATTTAGTGAAATAATAAAAAATACTTTCGTCCTTCTTATTCATAATAACATAAACATTTAGACAATAAAACTTTTTTTTTATTAAGTGTAGAGCCTTTTCTTAAAAAAAAGTGGAGGTACCTAATTTATTATTAATATCTAAATTATTTCTCTCTTATTTTACATCGAGCTCTGTTTTTATTAAAACCAGCACTTAATGTGCGATTATATATATGTATATATATATATATATATATATATATATATATATATATATATATATATATATATATATATATATATATATACTAGCAGCATGGCCTAGCATTGCTCGTGCTTCATTCAAAAATCGTACGACTCATACAGCAATCGCTATCACTTGACTTAAAATATTTTTGCCCTTCCTTGCCTTTAAAGGAGTGCCCTTTGCCGTGCTGATGTTGCTACATGCCTTACTTCTTGCCTATCTCACACTGCGAATTTTTTCTAAGTTCTATACTAAACATTAAATCTGTTACGAAAAAAGAACTAAACAAAATGAACACAAAACGATCAGCTTTAAAAAAGGACTCGTAACTGGAAAAACCGAATGAAAAAAGAATGTTGACAACAAATACTTTTTCACACCCAACCTAGTTCTAGGGAATCAGAATCAACGTTAAGTTTAAGCAAGCGAATGAGCCAATTGGAGTAAAGTGCCAGGCAGATTTAAATTTTCACACTTGTGACGAATGCAGCTATCGACTTTTTTTGCATGCTAGTTAACATTCATGTCAGTCAGCTGTTGGCTCTCACTCTGGCCAGTAGAAAATGGCCGCAAACTACATGAAAACTGCCGTAGAAGCATGAGAAAATCGATTATTTCCACTATCGATGGGAGTTGGGAAATGCAAAGTCGGTCTTGGCCTTACCTCTAACTTGGAACATGTGCATGTAATTTTTGATGCAAATCCGTCAAAAATTGCGGCCGTGTATTCGTCACACACACACACACACACACACACACACACACACACACACACACACACACACACACACACACATCCTGCCTTATATATATATATATATATATATATATATATATATATATATATATGACATACTGGAAAGGTTTTTTGTGGCGCGTTTCATCGAACTAAGCTTTGTAGACTTTGTTGACATTGCCATTTGTCTACACATGCGCACGAAACGAGAGACGTAGGTAGTTTCAATATTTTTGAAAGAATATTTCTGAGAGAATATCTTTTTTTAAAAATAATCTTTTAAAAATTTTGAAATTCGTTTCGTGCGCATGTGTAGACGTGGCAATATCAACAAAGCCCACTCCTAACGGATGAAACGCGTCACAAAAAAAACCTTTCCAGTTAATCATATTTTTCTAAATACTGTTTGTTGATATATAAAATTAAACAAAATTATATATTGGTATGTCATATATATACAGGGGTTGAACAAAATAATTGAAACACTTGTTAAATTCAAAGAAAATTTATTTAATATGGAATTAACACCTGCTCCAGCTTTCTAAGACACGACGGTGGAGGATAGCGGCTCCTAACTTGTCGCTCCAAAATACACAAGATATATATTGATATCTGGAGATTAAGGACGCCACTCCATGTTTACTAGCTCACTTTCATGCTCTTCATATTAATTCTTAACCACTCGAGCGGTATGTATTGGAGTATTATCGTCTTGGAAGATGCAGTCACCATTAGGGAATAAAGTTTGGGTCATTGGATGAACATGATCTCCCAAAATGTTCAGGTAATCTTTGCTGTTGATTCTACCATGCACGGCAACTATTGGACCGAAACATTTCCATGATATGCCGGCCCAAACTATCACTGATCCACCTCCATGCTTCGGTGTTGGAAGAAGGCAGTCAGAGTTGTAAGGTTCTTTGGGCTGCCTCCACACATAAACTCGCCCTGAAGTTGGGAAAAGAGAAAAACTGGACTCGTCTGGGAATATGACTTGCTTCCATCGGTCTGCAGACCAGGTATTGTTGTCTCTGCACCACTTCAACCTTTTCCGAATGTTACGAGTGGAGAGAAGAGGTTTCCTTAGGGCGGCTCTTCCATGATATGCAGTCTTATGGAGCTCACGACGAACAGTTTTAGTAGAAACTGGACTATTCAGATGTTTATTCAACTCAGCAGTCATTTTGGCGTTTCAATGCACGTCGGTCCCTGTCAGTAAATTTGAAAGTCCGGCCGGAATTGTTACGGTTTCTAGAGGTTTTTCCCTGTTTCTGAATTGTATCATAGTTCTTGATATGGTAGCTCTTGAAAAACCAAACAGTTCAGCAACCTTAGTGATCGAGGCTCCTGCCATGCGAACTCCAACAATTTGGCTTTTTTTGAACTCGGAGAGGTCACGCATTTAGCTTAAATTTTACTAAATTCTCAAAATAAATAAGACAAAGACAGTAAAGTAGATAAATAAACGTATTTACAATAGATATAACCTGGAATTATGAAGTTTTAGTTAAAGTTCTTAATATAATAGGTCTTTGAAATATAGGAGTGGAATTTCACCTGTTCCAATTATTTTGTCCAAGCCCTATATATATATATATATATATATATATATATAAACAAATGCTTGGAGGTACAAAATCTGTATACTGTTTTAATAACAAGGAATTTATTAATGGTAATAGTCCCTAAGGCCCTTTCGTCCAACATCTCATCAGGAGAAAATCGTTGGAAAAATTGATAAATTAAATGAAAAGAACAGCAACGAAATTGATGAGAAAAAAAAGGGGGAAAACGCTAGAATCAATGACATATAAGTATATATACTTATAACGAGGGGAGGGGAAATTGCGTGTAAATAATTAGCGAGGGACAGTTAAAATAAAATATCCCCCAACAAATTAAGGGACTTCACAAAACCCTTCTGCCGGCAAAGAGAAGGCTTCCGTAATCCTATACAGATTGATTCCAAAATTTTCATTGCTGGAACCAGCTCTGTGAATAATTTTGAACCACTCTTTCGTATACGACTTGGCACAGGCTATATTCTCTACTGGGTGTTGCGCAATAGCCGATTCCATATTTGTAGAGGGAAGATAACACATGTTATCTATTTTGCCAAGTCGTATTTTAGAAGGGACATTCTTTTTGTCAAATGCAAGGTTGTACGCCCTACATAACCAGAAGCGCACTGGCAATTAAATTCATATACCAAATTACTTAATTTGATGTAGGTAAATTCATCCTTGCGAAACGACGGAAACGCAAACGTAGAAAAATAAACGAAAAATACAACGCAGAGCAACAGATGGAAAACAACCAGAAACCGACTTGCTAACTATATATATATATATATATATATATATATATATATATATATATATATATATATATATATATATATATATATGGTTTTAAGGTGTGCTGTATTTATGGGATAAAGTGCTGAATATCGGAGATACAGCGTATGTAAATATAAATATAAAAGTGAACATTGGTATGAAACAGCCTGTCGTCTCTGAGTGTTGACTTCAATGTTCACTTATATATATATATATATATATATATATATATATATATATATATATATATATATATATATATATATATATATATATATATATATATATATATAATGGACTATCCCGTTGTTTTCGACGTATGAGTTTCTTTCGGTTCAGTTTTTATGTTTGTTTCGTATGAGACAAAAATCCTGCACGGGATTTGCAAAACAATCCACACGTAGGGCAAATTGAAGGGTTGACCGTCATATGAGCTGATGTATTAGCTCGAGATTTAGTGTTAATTCTTAATTCTCTCAGATGGTTAAGACGATTCTTTTCAAAGTTAGTTATACCTCGGTAGCGGGTGTTTCTCAAGTTTACTCGGTTTTCAACAGCAAGTTAGAACTCCTCTATAGAGATGTTTGTAGCATTTAAATTGTACATAAGTGTATCCTTGAAGCGTAACCAAGGACGGCCTACATTACGCTTACCATGAAAAAGTTGGCTATGCATGAGGATTTTCGGCAGCCGATCATCACTCATTCTGATGACATGACCAGCCCATCTGAACTGTGATTGCATCAGAAAGGATTTGATACCACCGACGCCACATCTGATAAAAAGATCAGGGTTAGAGATTTTGTCCCTCCGTGTATAACCGCATATTGAACGAAGACAACGTTTATGAAAAGCATCAAGTTGATTGACGTGTGGCCTGTATGGCGTCCACGATTCTGACCCATAAAGAAGCGTGGTGAGAATGGCCGCTCGATAGACAGTGATTTTTGTTTCCAGTGAAATCCCATGAACATCCCAGAGGCGATGCTCATGGGATTTC
>OZ038483.1:100940911-100955911 GCA_964036315.1 Acanthosepion esculentum
AATCAAAATATTTTTAATTTTATTGACTTTCTTTAACATATTTTCCTCCATGTATTGACCAGATATTTATTAAGACAAATAAATATAATTAATATATATATATATATATATATATATATATATATATATATATATATATAACAGCACTAGTCGCCTGACGATTGCACTAGCATGAAACAGACCGTCGCCTCTAAGTGCTGACTTCCATGTCCACTTTTATATTTACACACGCTCTATCTCTGATATTGAGCACTTTATCCCATAAATATAGCACACTTTTAGACTATATTTCTTTATATATATATATATATATATATATATATATATATATATATATATATATATATATATTACTCTTTTAGAGTTATTTTTGAAAGTTTAATTTCATGTGGCTGAAATGCAATTGTGCACTGTAGTTCATTACCGTGTAAAATACACTCAATATAGTTAAAACGATCATCAGTAAAGATTTTGAAAACATTTGGCATATATATATAGTAATCTACGGACGGACTGTTTTGCAGTATTACATTTCATTAGTGTGGCTAGACAGCCGATTGCCACAAGCCAGGATCGAAACCTAACTGATTTAGTGTCAGTCGGAGATTTTTCCTCTCATCTATCGGGTCTCAGCAGAGAAGGTGAATTTTTCCTTATTTATTTTTAATAAACGCACCAGTGACTCGATTCACAGAAGAGCCGGCATTATTAGCAATAGCAGTCACTGTTACAAATTCGCGCTTTCTCTCTAAAGTGCTCGACCGAAATTTATTTTTTAGGGGGCGTATATATATATATATATATATATATATATATATATGTGTGTGTGTGTGTGTGTGTGTGTGTGTGTGTGTGTATGTGTGTGTGTGATTACTGAAACCAATACAAATTAACAGTTTAAAAAACTGCATACATGAATAAATATTATGGCATACATGTATTTCTTAATATTTATAGAATTTCTTTGTAACAAAATGTGTATGTAACAAAAAACGTATGTGTAAATTTTGTTAATGTCTTGCGACCCTCAACCATCTGAACTCAGTCGGATGTGGCTCTTGCATTAAGTAGATTTGGCCACTCCCCCGGAAATTGAGTTTCTGTCGGTTGAAATTTTAAAAAATCTTTCTCTGAAAACATTGTTTTTTTCGGAAAACGGGTTTCCGTTTTGGAAAATTTTATTGTAAGTCCTACTTCTTAGAACACTTTTTTCTTTTTCATTTTTTAATCAATTCCCCCACCCCAAGCAAGTCGTTAATACAAGAGTCTACTGAGAATGAGAGAGAATGAAAAAAACTTTGGAAGGAACCGGGAACCCAGTCCAAACCAGGAAACAATTGATAAACTTCTAAACCTGTTCAAAAGGCCGGAGAGGAGTGTGAACCTGACGATAGGCGAACCTATCTCTCCTATTGAGATAACAAGATAATGAGTAAAATTTCAGAGTTTAGGCGCAGACATTAGAAGATCAGAGTTGAGGCCGTCTTTACAAGCAACCGGAAACCCAGTCCTAAACCGGAAACAATGGATAAACTTCTACTCCTGTTCAAAAGGCCGGGGAGGTGTGTGGACCGGTGGATAGGCGATCCTATTTACTCCTATTGAGATGACAAGATATTAAGTAAAATTTCAGAGTTTAGGCGCACGCATTAGAAGTATAGACTCTAAATAAACTCCTTGAGCAAACAGACCTCTTTGACTTTTAATATGCGGCTCGTGGAAATATGTTGACTGAACTCCTTTTCTTATTGCAATTAATATAAAAGGTAAGAGGTAACGATATATATTTTTATATGTCAAGAAAAATATTTTGGGCGGGGAATGGAAAAAAAAGTTTTTTTCTTACCCACCGTGACGAGACTGACCACAATTTTGGCATAAAAATTGCTACTCTGATCAAAGAAGAAAACACAATTCACTACGACGTAAATGTCTAGAGTGTGCCTTGATCGCAAGATCATCTACAGTAAATTTGCGCCCTGGCTCTTACAACATTTCACACCTATTAAGAAAAGTGATGGAAAGAAAAAGAAAAAGACTCTAAATGAATTCGGCTAGATAAATAAATAAAAAATTCTAAAAAAAAAATCTAAAAATTCTAAAATCCCCAGCATCGCTCGTTCGTACGCATATGCAGTCGTACCAACATAACAAATTTAGTCCGACGAAGTACTGAAGGACGAAACGCGTCACAAGTAAACTTTTTCCACTTTGTCATATAAAAAGTAAAATAAAAATTTCAAGCTTTATAGCTATTTACTACGTATGAATTAAGACTCCATTGGAATAAAACATAAGTTTAATGTTAGTATGGTTAGCAAAAATATTTAAGAAAGGAAACCCAAATTTTAATGCTTGATCTGAGTGAGGCGTTGTTCTTTAGTGCTGAGCGAAGGAAGAAATTTCCGGGTCAGCAAGGGTTATGTCAGAGGAATGTCAGAAGACTGGGGTCATGGGTAAGGGGATTATGGGGACCGCACTCACGTCATATATAATTTTATGTTTTCTGAAATGCAAATTCCCGTAGTTGATTATCGCATTAAATACGCTCAGTATAGTTAAAACAATCATCAGTCAACATTTTAAAAACATTGGGTATATATATATATATATATATATATATATATATATATATATATATATTTCTTAAGCGTATCACCCCAAGCAAGGCTGGAGGCCACTATCACGCAAGGGGTTATAGAAGGGTTGGAGGAAGAGCAGATAGGAGTGGTAAAGGAGAGGATGTGGAGAAAGAGAAAGACAGTGGATCGATCAAGGCAAGGGGGTTACAGAAGATTTGGAGCGAGAGCAGATAGGAATGAAAGGTGAAAGGATGTGGAGAAGGGAAGTGGATAGATCAAGGCAACTGGAGATGTCGATTGACGTTAGACTTAAATAGTTGGAGACTGTATTTGTCAGGGAAACAGGAATAGGGAAGGGAGTTCCACAGGCGAGATGTGCGAGACATGAAGCTATTGGAGTAGAAGAGACATCTACATCTAACAGTTTCAACGGTGAAGGGGTGGGAACGGGATGCCAGCCTCGTAGGACGTTTAAATTCATGAGGCCTAGGGACAAGCGAAAGCAGCTCCTCGGAGCAATTACCGTGAAAGTATTTGTAAAAAAGACAGAGCGAGGCAACATCGCGTCTGTGAGAGAGCGACTGCAGACGAGATGTATATATATATATATATATATATATATATATATATATATATATATATATATATATATATACGCAAATCATTCACACGAAAAGCAGATAATGGAGTTAATGTTATGGCAAGAATCACTCTCGCAAACAATCTTTAATAATAAAATACATTAACCTCGAATCCGTTAATGAATGGTATGATCCTTGTTAATAAATTCCGGTTTTATCAGGTCTTTTTTTACTTCTAGCTTAGCTTTCAATCGTTTCATGCGATCGTCTTCAGGTAGGGGAATTTTGTAAGTTTTTACATCCAGGTAATAACAGGACATCGAAAGGTAAATTGTAATCCGAAAGAGGTGTTTTTTAGAAATGTGATATTGTTAACTGTAAGAATACTTTCGGAGCGTGCAGTCACGACGCTGAGGTTGAATTCTTTTTAAATTTTAAAATTGTGCGTTCTTGTACTAATATAGTAATATGAGATTTTTTTTGTAAAAGTATGCTTTATTAGTACAGGTGGCATGAACTAAATTGTTCAATAACTAGAGTAATGTCACAGTTATTATCAGAAATTCGCACGTCGATCGGTTATTTTAATATCAAGTATGTGGTGCGGTTTCAATTTATATATTTATATATATGTATGTGTGTGTGTGTTTACTTTGTGATTACAGAAACCAATACAAATTAACAGTTTAAAACCAGCATACATGAAAAAATAGTATTGCATACATGCATTTCTTGATATTTATATTAAAAAAATTGTACGAAATGTTTATGTAGCAAAAAACGTGTGAGCCATTTTTTTAGTGACTTGCGGCTATCAACCACCTGAACACTATCCTGTGTGGCGCTTACATTAAGCAAGATTTGCCACCCCTGAAATATATTAATATATAAGAAATGATGCATGTGTGTATGCATATATATGTACGAGTATGCATAAAAGGCTCTATAATATATATATGCACGCGCGTGTATATATATATATATATATATATATATATATATATATATATATATATATATATATATATATATATGTATAAAAGGAAGAGGTTATAGTGGTTCCAACGAGAGAAAAGTGTGTATATTAAAAAGAAGAGAGGTACCGCAAACGTTTTTGGTTGAAATGTGGATTTTTAAAAAAAATATTATGCTTTATTTTCCATAATTTTACTACACGTGTTTCTGGTCTCTCGACCGTCTTCAGGTAAATGGTGGAGATTTCCACATATTATTAAAAATAATTAATTTTTTTCTTTATGTTTTTCAATGTTAAATATTCTCGATACGAGACATTTTCTATTTTTGTGTTAGTAATCCGAATGTCTTTCTTGAAATGGCAGTGAAGAGTTCTGCGCGAAGGGTCATAAAACAATTAAGGTTGGTTTGAGAAATGATGAATTAGTTGTCGGTATCTTATCTTTTAATGTTTTAGTGACCCCTGTGTGTTCTTAGATCTATTTCCATTTTCGTGTGTTTCTGTCAGCATGCGTGTATATGTGCGTGTGCATATTCCCCCCTCAATACATACACTGTCTCACTACGAGGAATTAGTAAACACATTTGTACATATACACACATAATCCTAAACAACCAGGCAAACCTACCTAGGTTTCACCTAAACGGATCTTCAGGATAAAACCAGTTTTACCCTGAAGATCAGTTTAGGTGAAACCTAGGTAGTTTTGCCTGGCTTCTTAGGATTATCTTACGTTTTGCTCTACTTAACTTTTACTTTTTACTCGCTTTGGGTTTTTTTTCTTTGAACTTGGAGCTTGAACACTGTACGGTTTTTTTCGACTTGGTTTAATGTTCTCGGTTCGTTCTTTTTTTTATTCCCATTTCTTCTCGAGTACCGATTTGTTCTGCAGCAAGTCGAGCTATCCGAGGTTTTTCCAAGCGAGTACCACAATTGATATATATGTATATATATGTATATATATATATATATATATATATATATATATATATATATATATATATATATATATATGTGTGTGTGTGTGTGTGTGTGTGTGTGTGTGATGAGTAGGTATGTATATGTGTATATGAACGTATAAGTATACAAATTTAGAAAAGAGAAAATGGCTCTAATATATGTATATGCCTGTACACATATATATGCAAGTATATATAAACGCCTTTGATACAAATAAATGAAGCAAGAAATAAGACAGTCGGACGGACACTCTCTTGAGTCTGGACACTGGAGGGGATAAGGTATTTAATTTTATTTGATTTATATTTATTGCTTATCCTATTTTTTCCATCTAACCTGAGGAAGGCAAAGGGACCAAAAGCTCTCGGCGAAACATGTCGTTAATAAATTTTCTTCAAACTTTTACACAAACACTTCCCGGAATCAAACACAAAATATCCAACAAAAACACAGTAAAAATCAGCTACAGTTGCACCGAGTACATGGCACAAATAATAAAAAAGCTCATCAGGAAAATTATTAACAAACGACACGAACAAATTAAACCCACGTGCAACTGCAGAATAAAAAAACGAATGTCCCTTAAACGGTAATTTTTTACAAAACAACGTAATCTACCAAGCCACAATAAAATCACCAGATTATGAAGAAAAAGTATGCATAGGAGTAACTGAAGAACCCTGGAAACAAAGAAAGGGTATGTACACAAAACATCTTTCACAAATAGTAAATATGCGAACAGCACAATGCTTTCTAAGTATATCTGGGAAATAAAAAACAAAACGCACGCCACACCAAAAATATCTTGGAAAATGAGGAAAAAATCATCAGCCTACAACAACCTATCAAAAACTTGCAAACTTTGCTTGGAGAAAAAAATAGCTAACATTACCTTCCCAGACCAAAATAAATTATTAAATAAAAGATCCGAGCTAATCTCAAAATGCAGACATGAAAACAAATTGTTACTACGTAACTTAAAAATCGAAAACGGAATTAATCCAAACAAATTACCAAATCACACCTATTAGAATAGACGAAATAGAATAAAAAATAAGGAACAAAATCAATAAATAAAGTAAATAATAAACAAATTAGCAAAATACTAGACTATAAAACATCAAAACAAAAAATCGGACAAAAAATAGCTATAACTGTTATATAACTATAAAAAAAATGAATAAAAAAATAATATATTGCGTTACTTAAAAATCGAAAACCAAAAAGAGAAAATATACAGTGTAACAAATAAATAACAACAAGTATAATAAATTGATCTAATTACACCCAAATATATAAATAAACTAACAACTGATACCGATAAACTAGCCGTTTAGAAAAAACAAATAAAGATAATCAATCCAAATAAATAAATTAAAAATTGTTCCCGCCAAAATAATAGTCAGAACAAACCACAACAATCAACCTCAAAATTCAACAAATAGCTTTAATTATCTTCCCAAACAAAAACAAAACTATTAAATTTTTATTACGTTAATAAAAACACGATCAAAATAAAAAATAAAAAATAAATATATCAGATAAAAAATAAAAATAAATAAAAACGAGCAAAATAATTTCACCCAAATAAATAAACAAATAAACGACTTCCGGTAAAATAACGGCCAAAATAGACTACCCACAATAAGCTATATAAACAAATTTTTACTGCGTTAATAAAAACACTGATCAAAATAAAAAATAAATAAATAAATATATAAAATAAAAAATAAAAATAAATAAAAAAAAGCAAAATAATTTGATACAAATAAATAAATAAATAAACAAATAAACGACTTCCGGTAAAGTAACCGCCAAAATAGACTACCCACAATGCACTCCTGACCCGTATATATAAATAGCTGAGAAAAATAACAGCATTCGTGTCCTGACGATTGCATCTAGCATGAAACAGACTGTCGCCTCAAAGTCTTGACTTCTATGTTCACTTATATATATATATATATATATATATATATATATATATATATATATATATATATATGATGGACTCTCCCGTCATTTTCGACGTATGAGTGTCTTTCAGGGCAGTTTTTAATCTTGTATATGTCCCCTTATTGGAAGTGCTGATAACAAGGAGTTGGTGGAAATATTTGCCACGAACACAATGAACAATACCTCTCAGGTTTATTATCAATGGAGTACTACCAATGCACTTCTCCGGTACTACCAATGCACAGAAGAGTGCAGCACCTTTTGATGGTAATTTCACGCCTACTGAAACGGTTTGCGGGGTTTGACGCATGGAGATTTAGGGGATGGGTGAAGACCAGTGTTGTCCATCCATCTTAATAATAAGTGCAGCAGCCGAGTAACAAATGTACTACTTCTACCCACTGCCACTTACAAGTATAGAACATACACTGGATGTCGGAGTAAACAGTTCGTCATCAATATGCAAGATATTGTTACAAAGTATAATTTATTATAAAATATAAGGGAAAATTTTATTATTATTACTATAATTATTATTATTGTTGCTGTTGTTTAAAACTTTTTAATAAAATTTTGTTTAATCTTTATAATATATATATATATATATATACATATATATATATATATATATATTATAAATGGTAATAATACATTGTGTCAATTAGTAATATTAATGTAATTAATAGAGAATTCTCTTCGCTAACAGACTGAATGCATGCATTGACTTACTAATAATCCATTGAATGACGCGGTCCTTATGCATAAAATTGTTGTCAGATGGATCTGGTTTATTTTTATAGCAGCACGTACTTTCGAAAACTTCATGTTTTCATCATCAGTCTGTAATATTTTGCATTTATAATTAAAACTTCAAGGCGGTCTACAATATATTTATTTCGTCTTGGAGTTTTATTCATTAATGGAAAAAAATTACAGCCTGATGATGAGAGTATGAAATTATTGAAAGTACTTCTAACATCCATCTTATAGCCTTACATTTTAACTTACTTTTTATTTTGAATAACATTTTCATTTCTTGATTTTTTTTCAATTTTACTTTTTAATTTATGCGCACAGCTCTTTAAGTCATTTGCCTTACTTTTCAATTTGCTTAATTTTTAATTTCTTTGTCTTACATTTTAATTTCTTTGCCTTACATTTGAATTTATTTCTCTTACTTTTTAACTTATTTGCTTTACATTTTCATTTTTTGGCCTTACATTTTAACCTGTTTGCCTTACATTTTATTTTGCTTAATTTTTCAATTTATTGTCTCATTGTCTTTTCAATTTTGCTTTTTTTTAAAAATTTATTTGCCTTATTTCTTTTTATTATTTGCTTTACTTTTAAGTTTTGTCTATTTTTTTTATTTAAGTTGTTTTTAATTTTTTTTTTTTACTTTTTAATTTCTTTGCCTCATTTTTTAGTTCCTTTGCTTTATTTATTTTTTTTTTTTAATTGTCTTGCTGCATTTTTTTTTTTTTTGTCTGTTTGGTGACATTATTATTTAATTTGCTCGGGGGGGAAAAGATATCGAATGTCTGCGTATCTGAACACGGACGATAAATTCATGGAAACTTCAGATTTCCATGAATGAATCAGACAACCTTTACTAAACTTTACTTGCTTTTGTTGAAGGGGTAACGTATGACCTTTTGATAACCGCACGCACAGTGACATTTTATTTAAAAAAAAAAAAAAGAAGAAAAATAGGGTAGAAGAAGTAAAAAAAAAGCACCAGTCACTCTCCTGGGATGTCAAAGAGTCATGTATACACACACACACACACACACACACACACACACACACACACATATATATATATACCACTGGTACTTCTGCCCTTCCACTTATAATTTGTAAAAGACGCAACGGGATGTATTTTGATGCCAGATAAGACATTCTGGCTGCGACGACCTGCCCTTTAAAGTTCGCAAAGCGTATTTAGCCAGAAAGAGTTTTATTGTACTTACGATTTTATAATCGTTAGGGTACAGTATTTTTTTTTGTTGTTCTTAAACAAGCTGTTTTTAATCATTTCTTTCTCTAGTAACCTCCCCCACCTTTATTTCTATTTGCGGAGGTTGTCGTTCCCTATATTAAAATTACACTGGTGTATAGAAGTACATGCAATGGCTAGGATGATAAGGGAATAAACATCGCTTAGAGCTTCAAAGGATAGGACGTTGCGGAGAGCCAGGATCATCCATGTCATGAAGGGACATGGCACATAAAAAAAGAGTAGAATTAATGTCATGTGTTTATATTTCGTTTGGTTTACAGTAGTCGCAGTTATCGGTTACCGGAAGTAAACCTTGACGGAAACAGCCTAAACAAGGTCACCGGGTCAAATCCTTAGAAATTACCAGATTTTAGCTTACTTTTATTTTCTGCGTACATATATTGAAATTGCATCTGACTGTTTCAAAATAGACTGTAAATCGAGCGGAGATAACGTGACATTTAAAATGAACAAAATGTATTGAGCAAAAAAAGAAAAAAAATATATTGTAATGAAAAATATTATACGCCTCGGCTCAAATGGCTATTTTCTAACCTTAAACCAATTTGATTTCTTAGCAAAGCGTGTAATGAATGTTGTCTTGAACGGCTAAGACTCTAGATCTTTTTTTTTTGTTGCTTTAATGTACGTGTCCCTGTGACCTCTATTCTTAGATATACGTTGTTACTAATTTTCATCAACGACCTTCCTGGTTTCATCAGTTCATAACTCTGCATCCATAATGATGAGACAACTATTGACTCCTGTCTTAATAGTAAGTCAGATCACTTCGATAAGGTCAGATTGGCAGCTGATGATAACAAAAAAAAATTTTTAAAAATGACCTACAATCCGTTGTTAACTAGGCCAAAATAAAGGCCCCGAAACTAATCTGCTCTCTTTTAATCATCTGAAAGAGAAGCGTTTTTGTCTTCCATCAACATGGCTGATGCTAACCTCCTAGAGAGTGATAAATTGCAACTTCCAGCTTTAATGTTTTCCGCTGACATGAAGTGGAAAGATTATATTAAATCAGTATCTGTCTAGCTTTCTGAGATGAGGTATTATGTAGACTATTTACATTATTCGGACTATTGTCCTCATCTTTGTCGCCATATTTATTACAACGTTTCGGCTGTTGTACGCTCTGGCCTTCCTCCGGTTGATGGAATGTCGAACTGAACCCTTTATTTCGCTCACTGGGGTAGACTGTTCTAGATCCACGTGTCAGATCTAATGGATGTCAGTTATCAGTTATCTCCTGTTAATTCCCCTCTTCAAGTTCTCCACCACCTTAACCTTAAGGACACATGGCACAGTGGATAAAGGCGTTGGTTAGATCCAGTGACAAGTCCCAAGGAATGTGAGTTCAATATCGGGTTAAGGTGGTGGAGAACTTGGAGAGGGGGATTAACAGGAGATAACTGATAACTGACATCCATTAGACATGGCACGTGGAACTAGAACAGTCTACCCCAGTGAGCGAAATAAAGGGTCCAGTTCGACATTCCAACCGCCTAAAGAAGACCGGAGCGTACAACGACCGAAACATTGTAATAAATATGGCGACAAAGATGAGAAACAATAGTCCGAATAATGTAAATAGTGTATACTGAATCAGTTGCTAGGTCTGTCGTTTTTAAAGTTGGTTCATTATGTCGTGCTTGACAATTTTTCTCGACAGAATCTATCTACCAGTCTTTCATGCGGTGGATATTGCTGCCACATCGAGTTTGGTGCTTCCACTGTCTATTTAAAGATCCTTGATAAATCCTTTTTTCCTTTTAAAGCAATTCACCCCAATCAAGGCGGGAGTGCCGCTAGCGCGCAAGGGGTTACAGAGGATTGAGAACAAGAGTAAAAAGGCGTGTTTGGGGGAAAAAGAAACAGAGAAGGACGGGAAACAAATCAAGGTATCAGATGTCAATTGATATTATACTTGAATATTTGAAGATTATAGTTATCAGGGAAGCAAACAAGATTTTTCGATATAAGACTGACGAGGCCGATTTTTCCCGAAGTACGTTTCCAATTCTTTCTGCGGTAGACCAGTTGCCATCCAAGGCTATAGAACCCGGTCTTTCCTGCTATTTACAGGCCGCAAGAAGGGGTATTAGCACGTAAGTGAATGTAATGGATTCAACTGGAATTACTCCACTGTTCCTCCTTTTCATTTAATGTTCTTTATTCTTAATATTTTTCTCATATTCTATCAGAGTGAGTAACCGCTAACGTCTTAGTGGCTTTATTACCTTCCTTGGGGTGAAATGATTAAGAAATTGTTCTTACACTGTTTTTCCTCTATTGTTACTTTTCTGATATTTGTAGGGGCCTGCGTCTCCTATATTGGAATTGTGTGACTTCTCTACCAATAAACTTCAATTAGGTAATGTATGAAAAAAAAACAAACAAAAAAACAAACACTTTTTTATTAGTTGAAACGTTATTTTTAGTGGATTTCCCGTATTTAAGTAGACGCTCCGTTTTATTTTGAACAATATTCATTTCGTCTACTGGCCTGCAATCTAAAGAAAACTTATTAATGGAAAAGTGCCCTTAAGATTTTTTGAGTGAACATGCTGATAGACGAAATAAATAGTGTTTAAAATAAAGCGAATATTTACTCAAAGGCGTATATCCACTAAAATTAACGTTTGATATAATAAAAAATATTTCGGATTAAAAAATAGAATCCATTAATTCTTCATATATATATATATATATATATATATATATATACAGAAATATAGTCTTAAAGTGTGCTATATTTATGGGGTAAAGTGCTCAATATCAGAGATAGAGCGTGTGTAAATATAAATATATATATATATATATATATATATATATATATATATATATATATATATATATATATATATATCTGTGTGTGTGTGTGTGTAACATTTTATTAAATTAAAAGACCATAAGAACAATTTCACGACGAAACCAATATGCCGTTTATTAAACCCCACAACATGCAATATTGGGAAAATACAAGCAAATACTAGAAAAAATATGACCAAAACTAAGAAGTATAATAAACATAAACTAATGGAAAAATACAAAAGCAAAAATCAATTGGTTTAATAACATTAGTAATAAACAAAATTGTTCCTTCACGCAAATAGACATAAAAACTTCTACCCATCTGTTAATGAGAATACACTAAACAACGCACTACAGCAAAACAATGCATGGCTATACTCAGTGAATACATAAATATAACTAAACACTGCCGGATATGGACAAAACAGGATAATAATAATAATAATAATAATAATAATAATAATAATAATAATAATAATAATAATAATTACAGCAACTTTGTTGTGACAAGGGGTAGTTATGATAGTGCTTTATGCGAACTCATAGACATATGCATAATCAAAAAATTAACAAATATTATTAACAAAAACGATTTCAGGATGAGATGAATAAATTGTCGTCTAAATTATGCTAAAAAGAAAATAACCCTGACATCTCATTTTAATGGATATATTTACCAAAATTACAGAAAATATCTTGCAATACTAAAGAGTAAATTTCTTCAGTAAAATTGCCATTGGCTTCAACTACGGCCTTTCAGACGATTTCGGAATCTCCTACATCTCTTCTGGACGGTCTCCTTGTTTAAGTTGGTGAATGCTGCTATAAGCATTGCCTTCAGTTCATCTTTAGTGTTACAAGAAATTTTGTTGGTCTCTTGCTCAACTGCGCCTAACACGTAATAATCAAGTTGGTTGCAGTCTTAGGAGTTAGGTGGCCAGATGTAAGGGGTGATGTGGTCGCAAAAATAGTCTGACAGCCATAACGGGGTTCTCCTACTTGCAATGTCCTGTTACCAGACACAGAGTCTTCCAGCAGCCACCCTCTTGACCCAGGAAAGCACTACCTTCTCAAGGCACTTGCTTTAGGTCCCTGTGTAGAGTGTGAAGTCCTCAACAACAAATTCGGGAGTTCTTTTCTTATCAGAACGATCAGAGTGAGTTTTCCGAGCTACCGTACCTTCGTAAACCCCATCAAACTCATCTAATCCTCTGCCCTGTTCTTAGATTGACACCCAAACACTCTAAAATGTTTGTATTCGAGCTTCCGATGTGGATGCTAAGCAGTACAGTATGCCATTTCCAAATTTATGGCGGAGTAAATTGCGTCGTAGTGCTCTTTTTCTTGCAGACGGTACCCACCTGACTCCTCGCTTTAAGGTCCTCGACAAGATCCAGAGTCGGATATGCAATGTGGTTGGTCCTGATCTGGCATCTCATCTACAGTCGCTCTCTCACAGACGTTCCGTCGCCTCCCTCTGTCTTCTCTACAAATACTTTCACGGTAACTACTCCGACGAGCTACTTTCACTAGTTCCCAGACTGCATGAATTTAAGCGTGCTACTAGGCTGGCATTAGGGTCCCACCCTTTCACTGTCGAAACGGTTAAATGTAGCCGTCTCTTCTACTCCAATAGCTTCATGTCTCGCACCGCCCGTCTGTGGAATTCCCTTCCTATTATTTGTTTCCCTGATAGCTATAATCTCCAACTATCCAAATGTAATCGACATCTCCAGATGCCCTGACATTTTCATCTGGACTATCCCACCAAGAATATGTTGGTCCCCGCCAAAAAGATATTACGAACTGACCCCTACTACACAAAATAGACCGTCATAAAAAGCATGAGGCGGAAGTTATTTTTCGCCAAGCCTAAACGCGAACACCTAAATCGGAATGAAAGCGAATCTTTTGGATGTAAGTCACAAAATCCCCACCCTGCGACGAGCAACTCCTGGGCTTCGAGAATAAATTATTCTCAGTTATAAATAAAATCAAATACATCAACACCATTAATAACTTTAAGCAAAAATGTATAAAGACATCGCCACTATCAACAAATCTGATACGATTATCATCAACTCTGGCAAAACGAGAAACTATTACCAGATCGATGTCGACACATATCACAAAGCCATTAACAGTGAGGTCAATAAGGTTTATAAAAAGACGCCTCAACAGCGAAGCCAAAAAGACAGCCACTGAACTAAAAATCGGCGATAGAGTCTATAAGTTGCAGAAGCAGAAGATTGTTATTGCGGTGAATGACCACAAGGATGACTTCCCACACAATCCACAATATCGACGAATCAATCCATCCAAGAATAATATCAGTAAGATAAGAAAAGAGCCTGCAGATATACAAGCAATACTTTAGGAATCAACTAGGGGCATAAGACAACTGACGCCCTTCGTTGGTCCACTAAAATAAATAAGAAAAGCGAATGCTCTTTTATTCGATATTTGTAACTTCTACCCATCTATCACCGAGGAGCTACAAATGGCTGCGATAAATCTGGCCAACAATTACTGTCCCATAAGTAAACAGGACATTAATATCATTAGACAAGCCCAGAAACTCAACCTGTTCCATGAAGGTTCCGTGTATACCAACCGTAGCAACCCTGGCTTTAGTATTGCCATTGGTGCATTTGACTCAGCGGAGGCTTGCGAATTAGTTGGTATCCTGCTACATTGGCGACTAACGTTCGTCTGCGGTATTAATAACACCGGTCTCTATAGGGATGTCGTGATAATACTCCTGCGTAAAACAAGTGCGAAAAAAAAAAACAGACCGACTAAGAAAAATCCTAATTCTTTAAAGAACATGTGTTGCGTATTATCACCACCAATGCTAATGTGACCAACTTCCTGGACTTAACCTTGGACCTATCTAATAGACTTAACAAAGTATATACCAAAGAGCCTCCCTCTCTCTCTCTCTCTCTCTCTCTCTCTCTCTCTCTCCCTATATATATATATATATATATATATATATATATATATACACGAAAGCTAAACCCTTTAACGAGAAAGGCGATAAATGTACCTTATGACTTTCTGAGAAGTTAATGATCCTAAAAAATATGAGCAACCCCAAAACGCTAAATAAAAGAA
>OZ038483.1:100965911-100975911 GCA_964036315.1 Acanthosepion esculentum
TGGAGATGTCGATTGACGTTACACTTAAATAGTTGGAGATTATATTTGTCAGGGAAACAGGAATAAGGAAGGGAGTTCCACAGGCGAGATGTGCGAGACATAAAGCTATTGGAGTAGAAGAGACGTCTACATCTAACAGTTTCAACAGTGAAGGGGTGGGAACGGGATGCCAGCCTCGTAGGACGCTTAAATTCATGAGGCCTGGGAACCAGCGAAAGCAGCTCATCGGAGCAATTACCGTGAAAGTATTTGTAAAAAAGACAGAGCGAGGCAACGGCGCGTCTGTGAGAGAGCGACTGCCGACGAGATGACAGATCAGGGCCAGTTACGTTGCATATCCGTCTCTGGATCTTATCAAGAACACTGAGGCAAACAGCAGGGGCTCCAGACCATATATGGTAGCAATACTCCATGCAATGGCGAATGGTTGATTTACAGATATGGAGGATCGAATCCGGTGAGAAAGATTTCCTGGCCCGGCACTGGGAGCCAACTTTCCTTGCGGTGTTCTATAGATTTAATGATTATTGATTCTATGTGGACCTTTTATTTAATCTACGGAGATAGACTGTTCTCGTTTCACTGCCCATGTATAGAGACACTCCTAGAGTTGAACGAGAACAGTTAACCCAGGTAGTTTCAATGAAGTCTTCTATTTAGAATTCTCTGTAGGTTATTGCCGTGGTGTCCTCCCTAAAAAAAAAAGATCCGATGTTAGACTCTTCCGCCTACTATAAAATTAGTAGGACAGAAGGCTTCAGGGAACTATGAATAGATTGAGAGCTAGTTCATTCGATACTCTCTTACTAGTCGTGTAATACTCTTCTGGTGTACTTACTGTTTAATATACGATATGTCTGCAAACCTGTTTTTTTTGTTATTACTTAACCATTTACTTGGTCACAACATCTTAATGAACTAGCGCTCAATCTATTCACAGTTCCTCGAAGCCTTCTGTCCTACTAATTTTATAGTAGGCGGAAGAGTCTAACATAGACTCTTTAGAGGGAGAACATCACAAAAGTCATCCAGATCGATATGCAAGGTGTCCCTAAATTCTGGACACAGGAAAACTATATATTTTTTACCTCCACAGATTAAACATGGTTTTGTCGAAAGAAAAAAGAAATGACTTCTTTTTTCTGGAGTATGTTAAAGAAGGTGTACTCAATGAAAATCACAGATGCTACCCACTTGATTGAACGTATAAAGAGTGAAAGGTGCTAAAATTGACGGCAACGTTGAGTTATTGCATCGAGTTCACGTGGATTTTGCAACTGAGGGACAAAATAAATATTCAGTAAAAAGTTTAAGCGGGGGAGGGGCGTTTGGAGTATAGAGTTGAAGTAAATTTAGAAGGAACAGGAAACCGAATGCTAAACAGGAAACCAAGGATAAACCGCTAATCCTATTCAGAAGACCGGGGAGGTCTGTGAACCGGACGTAATTATTGATAGCGTTGACGGTTATTATAAAGTTTTGGTTAAATTTAAGATATGAACGATAATGCTCGACCGGCTGCGTTCGATATCTCATCGGTTTGGCAGGCTGGTCTTTCTTTACAGGTTGAAGGTTTATGGTGGCTCTGACCGTTTCTTTGATTTGATTCAATGTTTCCCATTAAACCGCATGATGCTGGTTGTCTTGAAAGACCACTCTTCTAGATCAATTTGTATTAATGCGTGTGTTCCCCCAGTAACGATCTTCCTGATGACATCCGTTCCCGTTTAGGTATCTGTTCTCTTGACAGAAGCATTTATTACTGTCTTAATATTAAGTCCGCATATAGACGCTGATGTTGGAGTGAATAGACATTATAATTTTTTCATGTTATTATGCATTTACAATATTTAATTATTAAAATACATATTTGTTTATTTTATTTTTTTTTTTTTAAGTCGATGCGTACATCGATTGTTTTTTGTTTTATTAAAATAAGTTTTAACAAGTTTACTATATTAAGAATGTCTATTATCACGGTCAGCACATTGTGGCCGTCTTCATAGTTGATATTATTGAGTGTTGTTTTTCCTTTTTTATTAATAATGCTTCCATTATTAATAATGCTAATAACTTTATTAATAATGCTTCCATTATTTTTAGCATTTTTGTGCATGTGTATAATACTATTATATTTGTATTATCAACGAGCATTTGTCTCCATATATATATAATTAAGCTCTCTGACCATAACTCAATTAGGTCTCATTTATATACACATATAGTGTTCTGACCGTGTTTGGAAAATAAAACATTGGTATAACTCTAGATACGTACAAAAACAATCCATATATTCAGTTAAAAGTAAAATAAAATTCATCCTTGGTAATGGCTAAAAATATAGCCGAAAGCACTTGGAAAACATTCGCACACTTTATATAATTTCTGTCCTGAAATGAATATATATATATATATATATATATATATATATATATATATATATATATATATATATATATATATATATATATATATATATATATATATATATATATATATATATATATATATATATATATATATATATAATGGACTCTCCCGTCGAAACCGACGGGAGAGTCCATTATATATATAGGATTTGACAACTTAATTGATTCAGTTATGAAATTTTGTGCGATAATCTTAAGTGGCACTTAAGACCCGCTAGTGATTTACAAAGGAGGCTGCATATGGAGCAAGAGTGAGGATTGTGGGATGAGATCACTGTTAGATTGGCTGACCTTCTAGATCTTGATCTCGCTTCTTGAAGACGATTCAGACAAGCTAATTGAAAACTGCTGAGTCCACGTTGATCTCCATTCTACCAGCTCTAAGGCTAAGCGCACGATTGTGTTATGAGGTATACTGACATCTGACAAGTTGCTCTTCAGCTTGTCTTTGTATCTTAGCCATGGGCGTCCTACACACACACACACACATACACACACACACACACACACACACACACACACACACACATATATATATATATATATATATATATATATATATATATATATATATTTCGTGTTTAGAAGAAAAAATATCAATATTATTCACATTTACAGTTGGAAAAATTCTGACATTTACGAACAAATCACGTAAACGAAAGCAAAAATTCATGAACTTGCGCGTGTAAAAAAGCGTAAAACTCATGATCGTGTTCGTCTATACAACGGATTAAAAAAGACGCGAAAAAATTGCAAAAAAATGGAAATAAACTAAGAGTGGATAATTCGAAGTCTCGAAAACAAGAGCAAAAACTGATATTTACAGTTAAGTAACTTTTCTATATATAATATTTTATATATATATTATTTTCATTTTTGCATAATTTAGACGACAATTTATCCATCGCTGCATATGCAATTTTTTTATCATTTAAATCCAAGCAAGAAAATAAAGCTACTAAGACGTAAGTGTTTAATGAATAATAGAAATATATGATTCAATAAGTGATAATAGCCCCTTAAAGAGGTAGTGTTTGACAGATAACGTTGTGTACCGAGCTAAAGTTTATATATAGGGCCTCCTCACGATGACTTATATTGGTTCAACCGAGAACGAGTTCAAAAGAAGGTATAAAAACAATGTAATATTATTCCGGTTGAGCTATGTAAGACAAAGATTAAACCCGGCCTGACGATCCTTCAGATTGAGGGTGACACTCGAGTAGCTTTGTTTTTATTACTTATTCTGTATATATATATATATATATATATATATATATATATATATATATATATATATATATATATATATATATATATATATATATATATATATAAGAAAGAACAGTAAGATATATAATCCGGTGTTCTCATTGATATTTTTTATTTTATTTTTACAAAACAGTGCTCAATGTATATTTACAGAGCATAAATATTATAAATTAACTGATTTAAATATGGTTTCTTCGCTACACAGTAATGACCATGTTTCAAAAATAGAAGCTAAAGACTTCAAATTTAATTTAGTAATTAAATTAAAAACATTAGTTCCATTTCATCTTCATTTCAGCTTCTATTTTTGAAACATGGTCATTACTGTGTAGCGAAAAAACATATTTTAAATCACTTAATTTATTATATATATATATATATATATATATATATATATATATATATATATATATATATATATATATTAAAATTTACTTTACTGTAAATATCAAATGCTTTTTAGCTGTATCCCCGACTCCGATGTTTTATGGTGCTATCCATTCTTCATGGGGTTCTGTATTTAAATGGGTATATTTCGAATTTTTTCAATTTTTTCAAAACTTTTTTCGCGTTTTTTTAATCTATTTTGTACACGTGTTCATGAATTTTGCGTTTTTTTTTTTTTTACACACGCCCCTCATGGATTTCTGCTTTCGTTTACGTCTTTTATTTGTAATCATCATAATTTTTTCTTGTTCCAGAATTTTTCTTCGGGATGTAATGTTTTTCGAAATTAGACCTTTTCTTCGAAATCAGAATATTGTCTTTTATGTAAGATTTATATTGATTTTGTTGTGGTGTTTTATATTATTAATTAAATGTTATAGTATTTATTAATTTGTATCATTAATGAAATTATAATATTTTATGCTGCATTTGATGTATTATGTTGTATTATTATTAAAATAATAAAGTAAATATTTGTTAATATACCTATTTGTATTTGGGCAGCAATCCCTATTTTGTGTGTGGCGGGCAATGAGAGGTACGTATGTATTTTACCCAGACAAGATTATATTTACTACAATAGTAATAGTCTGCGATGCTATAAAACACGTCTCTGTAAGATCAAGTTATCTCTGGCGATGTTCTATAAAATTCATTCGATTGGTCATTGATTATTTTATTTTAAGTTTTTTTGTCGAGAAGATATTGAACAGTGAATTAGCGTAATAAGACAGGTATTGTATACCTTTATTTTTTGTCATGAATGACAATTTGGAATAGATTTTCCGCATTAAAAAGAATGAGTTAGAGAGAAAAAGAGAGTGAAATAGACAGATAACTGATGACATCACTACCCACCTCAAAAAAAAAAAAAAAAAGAAAGAAAAGAAAAAGAAAAGAAAAAATATCCAACGTGACTATAGAGGAATAGAATATTGTTTCACACTGACACGGTTGGTACGCTAAGCGGCAAGCCTGTTTTTTTTTTGTTTTTTTTTTAATGCTTTCTCGTGATTGCTCGGCGTGATTCACATACATGCCCATGATGACGTCACAAATGTTTGTCGGCTGCTTTTTTTCCTATTTATTTCATTCAGACGCACCCATCCATTTAAACACCTGTTTAACTCTAGACTAACCACAGGACTTATTATCCTTTCTGCCCCACTGTTTGTGTTCATAACAACTTTTGCTTTTGTTTTTCTATATTTGTTTTTTTTGTTGTTTTTTTTACAGTGAGTTTCACCCTGTAAAATCCACCCCCCCGTATTGTTTCACTCGAGATAGGGGCTTACAGCAAGATGCAATTCATGCGGATAGCTGGGCATGATAACGGTTAACTCCAGACTTGAACAGGTTAAGATTGTAGTGATCAGGGAGTTGATTCCACAGGGCAGTGGTTACCGAGAAGCTGTTCGAGTGGAATACGGAGGGAATGTGGGTGGTTTGCTACAATGTGAGTGGCATGGCGGGTCCTATCCGTGGAGGTTAGAACGCACGGGACCAAGGAATGCAGTTCGCCCGAGCACTTTCCATTGAAGTAGAGATAGAACATTAAGGGGCTTGCCACTCACTTTTCAACCACCTGATGAATATTCATGAATGTTTTCAAATCTAAAAACCTTGATAAACCAATGACATCCTTGCTCTTGTATATAAACACTAGCAACAAATTCAAATTCTACATTTGCTTGATATATCCCTCAGAGGACGAAACGCGTCGGCTACAAATAGTTTTTCCTCTTGTCTTTTTATTTTGATTTTTTTTAGAGTAAGATTCCCCTTGTACAATGGCCGAGGGCCACTCAAGTTAGAGGATTACATTGAGGCAGTTTATGCGAATAGCAGAGGAAGTAAACGGGGTAACTCTAAACGTGAACAGGTTAAGATTGTAGTGAAACATGCTCATGGGAGTCGGTTCCTTTTTGCTTTTAGGCTTGGAACCCATTAATTTTTTGGAACTTTGAAAGGTCGCCTATGTCTGGATCTCTCCAGACATAGGCAAAAAAAAATTAAAAAAATAAATAAATACAAATTAGAAGATAGAGAAAAAGAAAGAAAAGAGTTACAAAATAAGACAGAGATTTTTAAATAAGGGTTTTCTATATGGGAAGGGAAAGAGAGACAGATAGACACTGAGGGAGAAGAGGGTGCAAGAGAGGAAAAAAGCAAGAATCGCGGTCGGTCTCATTACGTGAAATAAATTATTACCTATGGACTTTTAAGGACTCTGCTATCATCATCATCATCATCATCATCATCATCATTATATATATATATATATATATATATATATATATATATATATATATATATATATATATATATATATATATATATTCCCTAATTGGGAACAAATACGGTTCAGATATGTGTCGGAATAAGATAAAGAACAAATATTGAGTTGGTGCATAATTATCAGGCGTTTTGCAGATTAAAGTTGTCTGGAAAGCATGGAGCCGGATAAAGTTCCACAAGCGAGAAGTGCGAGAGAAGAAACTATTGGCACAGAATTTACGACTACATCTAGCCAGCTCAGCTGTAAATTGGCGAGATCTCGACGCCGGTCTAGTACTGCGCTTAAATTAAAAAAAAAACTATATGTACCATAGATAGATAGATAGATAGATAGATAGATAGGAGTCTGGGTTGAACATTTTTCGAACTGACTCACTTTCCAAAATCTGACTGGACAACAAATTTATTTACTTTTATAGACTTCTTGGTCTAGAAGAGGATGTTTTTTACACAATCTTCTATATACGGAATGAGTCAAAAATGAACGCCCGATTTCCCGGCTGCAATTCGCCGACTGATTGAAAAGTAATTCCTCGTTCAGTCTGGTGCACTTTCAGTAACTTTCCCAATCCAATTAACAGCAAAACAAAAGCAAAAATAATTAACTAAGAAAATTAATAACACGCAAGACAAATGTTAGCGACATAATTTCCCAAACTCTAGTCACTTATTGAGTTGGTGCATAATTATCAGGCGTTTTTGTAGGCGAGTTATTTGTTAATAAAAATTGCTGTTTTGTTTACTTTTTTTTAATAAAAATATTATTTTATTTTCAGGTTATAAAAATTCGTGTCGATAATCATACGCTCCTGAATAATCATTTAAAAATGTTATTGTTGAATTGTGACGTTTCTTTTTTCATTAAAAAATATTGTTTAAAAACGCCTGATATTTATGCACCAACCCAATACAAAACGTTTAACAATTTTTTTCACTTTTATGAAATCCTCATCAGAGAATGAGATATGAAGGAAAAGAAGAAAGAAATCCTGGTATTTTTATTTTTGTATTGTTTAATTCTCATTCGTTAATCAGGTTTCACGTGCGTTTGACTTGTTAAACAAAGGTTAGTATCATTAATGTCGATCCGGATTCAAGGAGGAACTGCCAAACATTAAGTCTGCTGGATACACACATACACACGCACGCGCGCGTGCACACACACACGCACACGCACACGCACACACAAACACACACGAGCGCACACACACAAAAATTATCGTCCGAATAACATATAGAAAAAACAGAATTATTATGCACTTCCATACATAAAGCGATATCTACATTTTGTTCAGTTAGTGTTGGAACCCATTCATTTTTTGGAACTTTGAAAGGACGCGTCATCTGTCTTTGAATTCCGAAATCTGAAGGCACATTGAGATAACGAAAGTTGCTTTCCAAAAGCTAAGCAAATTAGTTTCTTTTTAATGGATTTTTAAAATCAGTTCACCACAAACAAGGCAATAAAGCGACTAAGAAATGTTGCTGAGCGTGAAAGAAGAATAGAATAACAAAAATATTAAGGAGAAAGACAGAAGATAATAATTGTCACTGCATTTAATTTTTTTTCAAAATCAAAATTGGCTGAAAAGCAAGAAAGCTGAAGAGAGTTTTAGTGGGAAACCAAACTCATCGATGGAGGCTCCACATCTGCATCTGTGACGCTTACATAATTTGAGCCCAAGACGGATCGCGACTCCGCCCCGAGTGCACTCATCATCTAGAAGGGTACCGGTAGATGAAGAGGGCACTGCGTTGAGCCAGGCGCCACTACTCGGTTGTGGAGCAGATAGTAGACAGGCGAGGCGATGCGGATCCAGAGAGAGCCTCAAATTAGTAAAATTGGCCTTGCATTTTATTTTATCCCAGCTTTTTTGTTTTGATGTGTCTAGTAGGATAGAAAGTAATTCTTGGGTCCAGACGCTGCAAGCTTGTTCGAAAGAACTACCTGAGAAACACTGAGACGATCCACTGAGTATGTCATCAATTAATTCGCGACAGGACGAAAGCGAAGACAGATATGCTGGAAGGGCCAAATCTACGGCTGATCGAAGGCCCAGGCCTCCGAAATTCAAAGGGAGCTTTGCCTGCCTTCAGCCTGTGTCGTCGAAATTGACGTTGCAAATTAGTTCTTGATAAGATCCAGAGACGGATATGCAATGTAATTGGCCCTGATCTCTCATATCGTCTGCAGTCGCTCTCTCACAGACGCGACGTTGCCTCGCTCTGTCTTTTTTACAAATACTTTCACGGTAATTGCTCCGGGGAGCTGCTTTCGCTGGTTCCTAGGCCTCATGAATTTAAACGTCCTACGAGGCTGGCATCCCGTTCCCACCCCTTCACCGTTGAAACTGTTAGATGTAGGCGTCTCTTCTACTCCAATAGCTTCATGTCTCGCACATCTCGCCTGTGGAACTCCCTTCCTTATTCCTGTTTCCCTGACAAATACAATCTCCAACTACTTAAGTGTAACGTCAATCGACATCTCCAGTTGCCTTGATCTATCCACTTCCCTTCTCCACATCCTTTCACCTTTCATTCCTATCTGCTCTCGCTCCAAATCTTCTGTAACCCCCTTGCCTTGATCGATCCACTATCTTTCTCCACATCCTCTCCTTTACCACTCCTATCTGCTCTTCCTCCAAACCTGCTGTAACCCCTTGCGTGCTAGTGGCCTCCAGCCTTGCTTGGGGTGATAAGCTTAAAAAAAAAAAGAAAGAAAAAAAAAGCTCCGCGCATCTCTTAATTGTGATATCTATCTCATTTAAGAAATCCTGTTCGAGGTAGCAAGGGGAAATTCGGAGAGTGCAGAGGAAACTCGGTAGCGAAAAACTGTTCTTCAAGAGGAAGAGGGCTGGATGTGCATCAATTAGTTGCAATTTTCAGGCATTCTTGTTAGAATGACATGCTTAGTATCCAAACACTCTCGAATGGCCATTGGAAAGACTGGAGAACCAAGAATGTGTAATTCCTCCTTAGGTGTTATTTTTATATCCTCAAGGATGCGTCTGATATCCCGGATAGCACCCTCGAAATCATCTGCACTATAATTCAAGTTTATTATCTCTGACTTGGACGAGTTAATCTCAAGTCCAAGCAGCGATAAAGCAGGAATAACTCGTCGGAGGTCAGCAGCTACGGCCTCGACAGATCCTCCCAGCGTTGCATCGTCAAGATAACATATATTGAAAGGAGAAGCGATGGAACGAGCTACCCCGTCAATAGCCATCGCAAATAGTAGCGGGCCAAGTGGATCACCTTGCTGGATTCCAGTAGCAGAAGAGATAATATTATTGGAGGCGATCAACATACTTGATACCTCCCTAATTTCCTGACCTCTCGCATTAAAATAGTATGGGTTGAACTGGATAAAGAGTTCGAATAGAATACACAAAGTGTGCAAATGAGTATTTTTCAGCGCCTGAAGAATGTTTGGGAAGATCTGCCATCTAACTTTTTTTTCAAAAACTCTTAGAAAGAATGCCAAGAATTTCTAAAGTAGTAATTAAAGAAGGTGGCGGCTTTTATTGTTGGAAAAAATATGATGGTGTTGT
>OZ038483.1:100980911-101005911 GCA_964036315.1 Acanthosepion esculentum
TAACCGTGAATTTTTTTTCACGGTAATAACTAATAAGACATAAAATGTAATCCATTAAAGGATAGAGCAATAAAAAACAAAAAACAAAAACAAGCAACAAATACACATTTAATTAAATAATAATCTTCTTTGAAATGTGTCCTTTTCGGCATTTTTATAGCGGCGGAAAGACATTATTATTTATTTTAATCGCCAACTCATTCTGGTGAATTTATCTATGGTGTCCTGAAAATAAAATAAAATATGCCATTTTATGAATCACAAGATTTCACTTTTGACAAACATTCACGGTAGATTATGAATTTGAAAGACAAGTCACGCACTGATTAATAATTTCTGTGCGTGACTTCAGCCCTTGAGCGGTTTTAATAGGAATGGAATTGTTTAGGATAAAAAAAAAATTACGATCTTCATAATTGCACTTCTTAATACCTTAGTCTTGTCACCAGAGTACTAACTTCTATCTGATATAAGAAGTCACTCATCTAAATACTGTTTGGATTCCACAATGCTTAACTTTTGTAATAAGTCAGTTTGACTTACTAATATTTACCGAGTAAAAACGGAGCATAAGTTATTTGTAGTATCTAATGTTTAAAAGCGGTCACCCATCCAAATGCTAAACGAATTTCTGTGATACTTAACTTTTGTAATCAAACAATTTCATTTCCAAGATTCCAAGTTTATGATAAAGACATATGCTATTTATGATAGAGACATGTGCTATTTATGATAAAGATATATGCTATTGAATATCTAGGTGGTCACGATTTGATCAAATTCCATGACACTTAACTTTTGTAGTCAGTCAAGTTTATTTACTAAAAATTCATGTGCATGGTAAAAATAAAAACACACGTCATTTGCAGTACTTGGTGTCTCTAAGTGGTCACCCATATAAATATTGATCGGATAGCACGATGCTTAACTTTACCGAGTATGGCAAAAGGAGCAAAAATGATTGCATTACCTGATGTTTAAAAGCGGCCAGCCATCTAAATACTAAACGAATTGCACGATGCTTAACTTCTGTAATGAGACAAGTTTATTTACTAAGGGTTAATGATCATGACATGAATACCTATAATTACTGGAGTACTGAACTAACAAAACCAATGTATCGAGCCCATCTAAACATTTTCAATGGAAATTGCGATTATGTAGCGTTTGCGAGGAAGACGTTGAAGAGTGGAAAATATACATTTCCCACAGAGCTTATACGATTTTTTGCTCTATCCTGGATGGAAAGTGAGGATTTGGATTTGGATTTGGAGGTAGTATTCATTTCTGGCGCAATCTAATCCGTGTAAAGATAAATCAGGTGAGAAGGAGTCATACTTCTTTTTCTTATAATCATTCAACACAAATCAAGGTGATAATGACACAAAGAGGCAAGCGGCTACTGGTAAAAAAAAGAAAATGAAAAGATTTTAGGAGTAACCAGAAACACATTCAGAAACAGAAAAAAAAAAGGGATCAACTCCTGCTCAAAAAAAAAGGGGGGGAGGATTATGAACCGGAAGATACGCGAACCCATCTACTGCGATTCAAGAGAAAAAAAATAATATATAAATAATATTTCAGAGTTCAGGCGGAGTCGTTAGAAGTATAGAGTTAAAGTAGACTTTAGATTGAACCGGAAGCTTAATCCTAAACAGGAGACAAGGAATACAGATCGACTCTTCTTTAAAAGAGCGGGGAGGAGTATGAACCGGACAATAGGCGAACCCATCTACTGCGATTCAAGAGAAAAAATAATATATAATTATTCAGAGTTCAGGCGGAGTCGTTAGGAGTATAGAGTTAAAGTTGACTTTAGAGGGAACGGGAAGCCTAATCCTAAATAGGGGACAAGGAATAAAAATCGACTCTTCTTTAAAAGACCGGGGAGGAGTATGAACCAGGCTATAGGCGAACCCATCTACTGCGATTCAAGAGGAAAAAATATATATAAATAATATTTCAGAGTTCATGCGGAGTCGTTAGGAGTACAGAGTTAAAGTAGACTTTAGATGGGACCGGAAGCCTAATCCTAAACAGGAGACAAGGGATACAGATCGACTCTTCTTTAAAAGACCGTGGAGGTGTATGAACAGGAGATAACGTCGCCATTCCTAGCGATTACTCCAAACACCATGATGCTGACTGAATATATCATCCAACTCTTTCCCAATACTCTACACTGTCCACAGATTGACACCGAAACACCCTGAAATGTCCGTATTGGAGCTTCCGGTGTAAATGCCAAGTAGTACAGCATACCGTTTCCAAATTTCTGGCGAAGGGTTGCTCTTTTTCTCACAGATGTTGCACAATTGACCTTACTGGAAAAAACAAACAACGCGCATGAGCGAAATTAAAAATGTAAAATGACGACAATTTACACATCGCATCCTCTCTCTCTCTCTGCCTGTTTGTCTCTCTCTCTTTATATATATATGTATATATATTAGGGTAGGTTGATTTTCAATTTTTTTTTTTTTTTTGAATTTCAAAAAGAATCACCCGGGGAAAGTTGGGTATTGGTATAATAAGAACTGACACCAAAAAGTAGATTTGTAACTTGCACCAATTTTTGAGCATTTAGTTTAAAAGATCGCCTAATATGAAGCACTAGAAATTCCTTGTTTTTCATACATTTAGATATGAAATTGGTTAAAAAATTTGTAATTTAAATCCAGAAAAGTAACTTAATTTATATTATTCAAATGGAATGAATACAATATATAAATACAATATATAAAAAAGTAGCAAATAAAATGAAATTATAATCTTCCACCGCAACCCCAAAGGCTCAGATAAGCTGCATTTTACCTCATTCATTGAGATACGTCAGTAATAAGATTGCAAGATATTGTTAAACAGTTATTTTTTTTCTGTTATCAATGAAACAAAAGCAAACAAGTATGAACTCTGTTAGAAACAAATTAAGGGATGATTTTAATATAAACTGCCATTGTAATTTGAACATTCCTCTAAAATTCTACTGATCATTAATAGGGGGTCTTTTAAGTTTCTATTTTTCATAATAATTGTAAAGCATAAAGTTATAAAAGATGTGACAAAAAAAAACATGAATGTTGTGAGAATAATAGCAATTTTTATTATTACATCATATCAAATTTCTCTACATAAGAGTCCTTTGAAGCAAAGGATGGCCTCATTTCATGGCATAAAACTTTTGTAATGATGTGTCTATGCCTTGTTTCAGTTCCATAGACTGATTGAGAAGCTGCTGTTGTTAATTGTACTGCCCTTTCGACACGTTGTGAGTGTGAAGTCAAATCAGGCAACTCTAATTTTGTCCCACTCATTGATGACTCCAGAAGTTCATAATCAGAAAATTCTTCTGTGAATCCAGGCTCACTTATTCCATTTTGGGACAGGTCAATCAACTGAGACCAATGTGTTGCATCAAAATTCATCTTTGATATTTTTTTAACCTCTTTCTGGTTGGCTCCACATTCCTGAAAAAAAAATAAAAATCAATTAAAATAAAAATCTAACCTTACTTGTCTTAATTTTTATAATGAAATTAGGATAGTATTTTAAACTGAAACTATAAATCGATGAAATCATTTTAATCAATATTATGTGAGTTACTTACCTAATGGCTGAAATTCTTTTTATAGCTTCTTCCCTCACTTCCAGTTCATCTGATTCCAGCTTTGCATACAATATATTTTCTGGTAGGAGACCAAAAGCATTATGCTGAATATTTTCGAATGCAATCTCCTGGATTTCAAGTGGTAGCTCCTTAATTCTTTGCAGCATATTGAAAATATACAATTGCTGGTTATCAAATTTATTGTCCCTTTTAATTTCAAACCAGCTAACTGCATACACTCCAACGATAAATTGAATAAGGCTGTGTAGTTTGGAAAACATTTTTAGGGTAAATGCCTCGAGTCCACAAACACATTAGTCTGGTGGCTAACGTCAACCATCTAGCTTGATTTAAAGACCCTATTTTCCATGAAGCATATCGAGGGTTGACTTTCCCTCGTGAAATCCCTACTGCATACTCTAAAAGAAGTATCTGATAACTCCTCAGATCAACTGTCTGTTTAATACTAGAATATTGGTTATCTAGAGGACTTACTATGGGTGCAAATTTGACCTGGGGCAAATTGTGATAGTCATTTGCACACAATCTCCCAAGTGGACCAATAAATGATGTTGGACTTCTTGTGCTGCCATCAATATGCTTAAAAACCGCTCTGAATGGAAGCTCATTTTGATGTAAAGAGCAACCAATGCTGTGTATTTTTCTTTTTATCTCCTCGCGAATGAAAAATAATGTCTTTAAAAATAAAAAAAAATAAATATCACAGTGAATATAAAACTATTTCTTTCTTTTTTTCTAATAATTAAGTTTATTAAAATAAAAAATAATAATATACTTAATTATTTTTGTGTTTTAAATAAGCTCAATAAACTTGAAACAAATGTAAGCAAAAAACACTTGGAATAAAGGTATTTCCGGTGCAGACTGAAAAAATAACCGCCTAAAAGAAGCTCGAATTTGTTTACAGTTTATAGAATTTTAAATGAAATATTTTTGTAGTGTTTGCTTTTCAATTTACTTTACTTTAAGTTACTCAAAACTGCACGACTGGGAATAAAATAAAACATTTTATTACGGCTATTTTCTACCTTTGTTTTTCAAAACCCGGTGTTAATTTGACCTACTTCTCTTTTCGATGAACACCGGGAGAAATTCAGAATATTCGATTATGTTACTATTTAAATGCATTTGCGCAAAAATTGGTAAAATTTTAGAGAAAAATATTTTGTGAACTTATTATTTATGTTAATTAGCAACTTTCTCTGGGTAGAGTTAGTTGCGGTTTCAAAATCGACCTACCCTAAAATATATATATATATATATATATATATTGTCATATATGAAGAAGTATAGTCTTAAAGTGTGCTATATTTATGGGATAAAGTGCTCAATATCAGAGATAGAGCGTGTGTAAATATAAAAGTGAACATAGAAGTTAACACTTTTATATATATATATATATATATATATATATATATATATATATATATATATAGTTTTCACATAAACCGCACAAACCCTTTATGACTCTAATTGTGGTAAACAACTAGCCCAAAACTATCAGTTATCTTACGGTAATATAACACATGCGGAAAAAAAGGCAACAAAAATTCTCCGTGAAGAAAGTCCCACTTCATTTTCATTTTTTTATTTCTCGTTTCGTTGAGAAAGGATACATGCCATTTAAGAAACAATGATGGAATTTTCATTTTTTTTAAATGACGTCCTGTAGATGGCGTCCTCCTGTACGAATGCATTCTTGAAATCTGCTGTTGAGATTCCTCATTGACTGCTGCAACATCTCAACTGGGATACTGTGAATTTCATTCTCGTTACTAAAATGGCGAAAGGTCACTGTCTCGCAGTGTTGCCACTTGTTCATGTCTGGCAATACGCACTTCAAAAATTCCCGTTTTTTTGGGATCACCCTATATATATATATATATATATATATATATATATATATATATATATATATATATATATATATATGTATATATATATATATATATATATATATATATATATATATATATCCAGTATAACAGCAAAATTGTCCAAATCGGGTAACAGCACAATTGTCCATCCCACACAATGTTTAATATATATAAAAAAATCCTCTAAACTAATTAAATTACTTTTTTTACAGGTTTTTAGATAAGACATTTAGCCATCTTGACTCCATTTGTCGTAAGAATCACTGATAAACAATTTGAGTTATTCAGCTATAAAAAAGCACAGGTTAAAATTATTTTGTGTCAGCCCCACTGTCTTCCCAGACCCGCAAATTTTGGATTCCCAAGTTTTTCATTACTGCGATTGTTTTCGGCGATTTTTTTTTTCACGAGATTTTTTGTTACGAATTTTTTTTTAAGTTGATTTTTATAATATGTATATATATATATATATATATATATAGATATATATATATATATATATATATATATATATATATATATATATATATATATATATATATATATAATTTTTATAATTTGTGAAATTTATTTTTGCCTATAACATCTACTACCCCCTATCTATTTTGATGAAGGCCGGATGAAAAACCCTCCGCGGGAGCTAGCTTACATACCACTCGATTTGGCAGCTTTTAAGCTAGTAATAAATAAAATAAGGTATAAAATTCAAAAGATTTTCGAAAAAAATAAACAAAAATTCTTGGTTTCTATGTAGAAAGACTTCGAAATTTACGATTGTTGAATAATTGTTTTATTTTTTACGGCTTACATCTCAATGCTTTTAACCACTAGGCTATTCTCCCGGAGGAAAATTCTCTGTAAAAAAAACTTGTTGCCTTAAACGTTAATTTGCCTGCCTGCTGATGAGTGCTGTTGCTGCTTGTCGTGCTTGACTTTAGTCTTTCTCTTCTTCTTCTTCTACTTCTTCTTTCCACTTCTTCTTCTCCTTCTTCTTCTTCTTCTTGTATATTCCCTGTTCCTTCAGGACGTTGGCGATCATGGCTCTCCACAATATTCTGTCCTTTGTAGCTCTTAAATAAATTTTGTCTTTTTGTTGTCGCTCATAAACCTTGTTCTGCCATGCATTTATTCAAGCTCGCTAGGTAGGTTATGCGTTGTTTTCTTCTGTCCCTCTTGTCTTTAATCTGTCCTGCGAGTATCAAATTTTCCAAGCCCTCTTTCCTCATTATGTACCCTAGAAATTTCAATAGTCTCTTCCTGATGTTAAATAAAAGGCTCCATTTTGTTTGCGTTTTCTCTAAAATTTTGTTGTTCGGTCCATGGTATTCTCAATATCCTTCGGTAGAACAACATTTCTTTTGCTTCAAGTCTTTTCTTTATCTTTGAAGAGAATGCCTGGTATTCACTGCCATATAAAAGAACTGATATTGCATAATATTTCACTACTCTTTCCTCTGTTTCTAACGAAAATTTCCTGTTTTTTAATAGTTTGCTTAGCTTTTAGAAGGCATCTTTCGCTATCCCAGTGCGTCTTCGGATTTTTGTGTCATACTTTCCGTCCTCTGCTAAAGCTCTTCCCAGATATTTAAACTGTTGTCCAAGTTTTATTTTTCTATCACCGATTTGCATGACAACCATACATTTTTCTTTTCTCTTTTCTGACAAGCTGTTGTTGTTGTTGAAGACTTGCTATCAGCTGTCTTTCTTCCTTTAAGTTGAATAAGGTTGTCAGAAAATAACAGCTAGGTGACCGCCAATAAGGATCGAACTCACTCTATAGAAATAACCGGTTGGGCAGATATGTGCTACTTAAGAATAAAAAAGAAATTCCTTTGCTTTGATCAAAGGAGAAAGTGCTAATGGCTTGATATTATATTTTTTGCATGACTCATCAAAAAAGGCTTGATATTGTATTTTTCCATGATTCATTAAAAAAAAAAAACCTAAGAAAAAACATGATAATCTCAAAGGAATCGAAGTTTTGCTCCGCCTATAATATAATCTGGGTTTTACTCTTGTAAGCTATCATGTGATGTAACATGCAACCTCCAGTTAGATCTTTTTTCAGCGGACGAAGCTTCGTAAATTTCGAGTGGATGTGTGGCTGGTGTAATAACGTATCAACTCAGAATGAGAAATCTGAAAGCTCGAATTCCAGTCGGGTTAATCACAATCGCTTTTTTTTGTTGGTTTTCTTTTTATACAGTGAGGTTCCCCCTGTACAAGGCCCGAGAGTCACTCGAGGTAGAGAGTTACAAAGTCAGAGGTAGAGTTTATGCGGATATATGGTGAAGACACCGGTTAACCCCAGACGAATAGGTTAAGATTGCAATGATCGGAAAAGCACCCATTTGGAAGCAGAGGTTCGCGGGAAGAAGCTGTCGAGTGGGATTTTACTTCTCACCAATGGAACACGGAGCGAATGAGGGTGGCTCGCTACAATGTACGTATCATGGCGGGTCCTAGCAGTGAAGATTAGAACGGTTGGAACAAAGTATTATAGTTCATCTCAGCAATTTCCATGGAAGTAGCGATGACAGGCTTGCGACATCTTGTCTGTGAGAGAGGGTTTGCCGGCTAGAAAATAATTTGTCACCCACAAGGACGCGGCGACGCTTTTCGACTCTGTCGAGACTGAAATGTGAACACTGGGCTACTCTTTCCCAAATATGATAGAAGTGCTCTATTTTAGACCTTATCTGGTCCTTTGAAGGTAGAGGATAACACGTTTTTGCTGTGTTTTGTTTTACGGCATACCAACGTCAATGGGTTATTTAATGCCGACAAAATTTTCATTGTTGGTAATATTTTTATCCGAAAATCTATTTCTGGTAATAATTTTCCTTCGCAGGGAACATTTTTTTTTTTTTAAATGAATTGCTGGTAATAATCTTTTTACAAAATATTTCTGGTATTAAAACCTATTTTTACACTTTCATAGTGTTTTGACCACATTTTGTTGGTTTATTATTTGCCCATAAGTGGGACTCTAACAGGTGCTACCGTCTCGAGTCAGGGTGGACCTGGGAACACCAGCAATTAAGAAGTAGTTCCACGCTCCTCAAAACCTGATCAGAGGCCTTGCTGGTGGATGTAGTTTATCGTCTTACCCAGGACGCGGATGTAGTTTATCGTCAAGCCCAGGAAGGAGGATAACACGCGGAGTCTGGTACTTACTGGAGCGCTACAGGGAACCGACCATTTTTTCTTCGTCTTTAAAGATGGATCATATGTCCGAGTTCCAGTTGAGGCCTAGGTTAAGTTTGAAGCCCAATAAGTGCTCAACGTACGGGGCCTCCCTGCGAGAACATTCAATGAACGTGACTGGCGGTAGTTTAGGGTTCGATCCCTGATGAGGACATGTATCTACAAAAATCATCGTCATTCTAAAACAAATTGTTAATGCAATATTCGTATGCAAATAAAAAGAATTTAAAAAAAAATTAATTCACTACAAGAAAGGTGATAATGCCACTAAGACGCAAATGACTATTGGGAATGAAGAAAAATGAAGAAACTTTAGAAGGAACTGGAAACACAATCCTAAACAGGAAACAAGGGATAAACCTCAAACCTGTTTAAAAAAAAATCGGGTAGCTGTCATATAGGAGATAGATAAAAGGAATTGTCCGCTTATGTAAATAAGCGGGTATACACGAACGTGAGGAGAGTTATCATTAGGTCTTAGCCTCGCGCTAAACTTTAGTGCTTGTCAAACTCTCTACTTTGGGTAGAAAGGAACCCAGACGAGGCTATGTCGAAGAGCGGAGTCTCGTCTGGGGAGGTAGACAAATCTGACCCCGTTATTAATTGGTCTACGGTGAAACCGGCGTTGTACCATATCCCGCTCTGTAAGAAGCTCAAGTAAATACTGAGTTAGCATTAGCTTTTAGCCGCGTGCTATGCTCTGAGTACTTGTCGAACTCTCTGCCTTCGGGTTCTGAGGAACCCAGACGATGGGCAGCCGAAGGGCAGAATCTCGTCTGGGGAGGTAGGTAAACCCGACCCTGTTATCATGGGGTCTACGGCAAATTTTTGCCCGGGCCTACGGAAAAACCCACGTTAACCCGGACTTGTGGAGAGCTCTGGTAAATATCGAGTTAGCATTAGGTCAATTGCTAAGCGTACCTTCGTGTAGTTAACCTTCTGTTTGTCTTCCTTATTTTTTTCTCTCTGTAATCTCGAAAACACGAGATACAACATTTGTTGTAACCTAGGAAGGGTTACTGTATGAATAACCGAAACGGAGGGTAGAAATGAAATGGTAAACTTTATAACATCAGCAAAATACAATACTCGACAGCGGCGTGAAGTAGGTAAACCACAGCTAGTGGTGGACTACTTGGCATATTACCCCCACTTACAATAGTGTCCAACGGATTTATGAGGATTGGGACATACCCATTAGTGTACATAGGTATGGTATATAACACAATTCAAAATCGGTTTTGGTTTTAAATTAGACAAAAAGTGTTAATAATGCGTTTAAAAAATCATTCAACAATCGAAAATTTCGAAGACCACGAACAGAGATTTCATCAGTTTTCAACGGGTTCTAAGGGAATATTATCAATAAGTCCGTAGCCAGACACTATTGTTAGATATTGAATATCCTTGGGATAATGTTCAGGCCATATGATTAGTATTCCCCACTGGATTAAGTGCATTGACAATGAAGGAGATTATGCTGAAAAATTAAAATTTGCTGTGTAAAATAAATACATTTTTCGTCCTCGGACAATGGACGTATTGATGAAACTACATATTCGCCACTGAATTAAGTGCATTGACAAGGATAATGTTGAGAAATTGAAATTTTATGTATAAAATAAATTCTTTTTTCGTCATTAGGCGACGAACTTATTGATGAATTAACATGAAATTAAGTGCATTGACAAAGTAAGATTGTGATGAAAAATGCATATTTCTTATGCGAAATTTTCTTTTCGTGATTAGGTTCGGTACATATATCCTCAATTAATTACGTGTACTGGCCAAGAAGGGGATTATGTTGAAAAATACTTGTAAAAGTTTTACTGTGTAAAATAAAGTATTTCTGTTACTGTCTGTCTGTCTGTCTCTCACTATCCCCCTCTTTCTCTCTCTCTCTCTATATATATATATATATATATATATATATCTTTCTAATCAAAATAATTCCACTGAAGGAAGAAAGAAAAAAGAAAGAAACCGGCTGACCTTTTGAAGAAAGCCACAAGCATATTTATTTATTAAATATGCTTAATTAATACTAATTCTTAAATCAAGTGCACAAGAGAATATGTTCAAAAATAAATATCTTCTGTTTAAAATAAATTCTTTCATGATTAAAGTCTCTCCCACTTTCTCTCCCTATCTCTCTTTATATCTATTTCTATATATATATCTTTCTCACCAAAATAAGTGCACTGAAGAAAGAAAGGAAGAAAGAAAGAAAGAAAGAAAGAAAGAAAGATAGAAGTGTCGTCCGACCGGTCGACATTTTGAAACAGGCTTTAAGCATATTTATTTATTAAGATGACGTAAACGTGACGTCATTCCCAGGGCATATGCACGGGATAAAATGTGTTTGTTCAGTATGACATCCGTGTTTTTTTTTAGATTTTTTGGGAGAAAAAAAAGCGAAGGAAAATGAAAAAAAAAACATCGTTCTGATTTTAAACTTTTCTCCAATTTTTTTTTTTTACTTCTTTGAAATATTTTCGGCTGAATTTTTTGTTTTTTTGTTGTTTTTTTACTGCATCTTGTTTTCTTTCAAATTCTTTCAACTTGCCTGTTCATCTAATTCCTCGGCGATTTTCATAGAAGCAAACAAACCGAAAATGAGAGGTCGTGTTCTTTGGTCTGCGGTAGGCTAAAACTTGTGGAATGGTGTTTTTTGGGGGGGAAGGGGGTTCGTAGCTGTTAGGATAACCACGACAGCATATTTTTAGCTGCCTTTCGCTGCACCAGATCCTGGAAGGTATAAAATGCTGCTCAATACATAATTATATATATTAGTGCTTATTAGCATTTCTGAGGATATAGTATACCTTTAAACTATATTTTATCACACACACACACAACGAAACACACACCCACAGACACACACACACACACATATATATATATATATATATATATATATATATATATGCAGAAATATAGTCTTAAAGTGTGCTATATTTATGGGGTAAAGTGCTCAATATCAGAGATAGAGCGTGTGTAAATATAAAAGTGGACATGGAAGTCAGTACTTAGAGGCGACAGTCTGTTTCATGCTAGTGCAATCGTCAGGCGATAAAATATATATATATATATATAAAATATAAAATATATATATATATATATATATATATATATATATATATATTAAATAAAAACAGACCACTTTAAGGTTCCATATAATAAATTATTTCCCCACAGCCCTTTTAAAGGACCGCGGATCATCAGATTTTACTTCCAAATGTTGAAACGAAAAATGAAACTTAGTACTGCCCGTCAAAAATGTGTAAATTTCTTTTCATGTGTGTGTGTGTGTGTGTGTGTGTTTGGCTGTGTGTGCACACGCGTGTGTGTGTGTGCAAATATATAGAAAAATAGGAAAGAACCTATTAAATCTATTTGTTGAATTTTGGGGTGGGATGTTGTGGTTTGTTCGCATATTCTAATAGGTGTGGTTTTGTAATATGCGAATTAAAAGCAAAACAAAAGAACGGACGAAAGTTATAACTGTTATATAACGATAAAAAATAAAAAAATTAATAAAAGATAATATACTACGTTACTTAAAAATCGAAGGCCAAAAATATATAGTGTAACAAATAAATAACAACAAATATAATAAATTGATCTAAATACATCCAAATATATAAATAAACTAACAACCGATTACGATAAACTAGCCGTTTAGAAAAAACAAATAAAGATAATCAACCCAAATAGATAAATTAAAAACTGTTCCGACCAAAAAAATAATAGTAAGAACAAACCACAACATCCCACCCCAAAATTCAACAAATAGATTTAATCAATGACAAATAAACAAATATATAAGATAACAAATAAAAATGAAAATAAATTAAAACAAGCAAAACAATTTGACCCAAATAAATAAGCAAACAACCGACTTCCGGTAAATGGCCGCCATAATAGACTACCAACAATAAGCTATATAAACAAATTTTTACTACGTTAACAATAATTTTATCATATAGACAAAAACAGTTTACGTACTACAAACATGCAACTTCGTTTCGGTGCATTTTAATTGCACTTCGACTGGTGAGAACCGAAATGGTTATGAACAATTCTGCTAGTAAGCAAGCCGTATGTGAAACGTCACTTCCTTTTTTCCATTTGATTGCGAGAAAAATATATACATAAAGCGAGAATTTACTGAATGAAACAATAGTGCATGTTAATAGGTAGCTGAAGGAAGGGTTACGTGTCAAATGTTGGCTAGTCTGGAAAGATTCCTTGTCGATAACATACTTTTTCCATCTCTATTTTCTGCTATATATAATTTTTTTTCTTTGACATGCTATATCGCAGTCACCTGTCTCCTCCAGATATACCTGAAAATGTCTTCATTGCGCTGATGCAATTTGCGACTATGTCTGTGGAGTTTAGTTTTAATAACTTCATGTACAGACAGGTTGACGGGGTTGCGATGGGCTCCCCTTTAGGTCCTTCGTTGGCCAACATTTTTGTGGGTTTTTATGAGGCTTCACTCCTCACCCACGACAATGCTCCGTCCATGTGCCATCGGTATGTTGATGATACGTTTTGTCTCTTCAACAGTGAATCCGAAGCCGATTCCTTCCTATCGGTAATGAATCAACTCCATCCGTCCTTGGCGTTCACTATTGAGAAGGAGTCTAATTCTTGTATTGCCTTTTTTTTTCTTACTTCTGTATATCGTAAGCCAACCTTTTCCGGTTTGTACACTCGTTGGGACTTATTTTGCAGCGAACAGTATCTCGATGACGAATTAAATTTTATCCGCTGTACCCTCTTAAAAAATGGTTATCCTAGCGATACCTTACATAATGTCATGCGTGATAAAATTATTAAATTTTGGAAGGAAAAACAGGACGAAGTACAAAAGTGTCCCGTCTATTTACGACTTCCATTTATTGGTTCACGTGGTGAGCTCTTGGCCAAGCGAATCCTGTCTGTAGTCCAAAATTGTTATTTCTCGGCTCAATTGAGAGTTCATTTTGTGACTCGTACTGCCTTCCCGTCTATGCGCAAGGATCTTCTTCCTCCCCATCATGTCTCCTCTGTTATTTACACATTTAAATGTCGCTGTGGTAGCAGCTACATAGGAAGAACAACCCAGCGATTGGATTGTAGGATCAGGCAACATGTCCCTTTAAGAGTCCTCAATCCGGAAGCTAGTAGTAACCAATTGGTGAATACTTCCGGTTCAGCCATCACTGAGCACCTGATAAATAGCAGAGTGTGCGCAACCAATTTTAGTTCGAACTTGTTCGCGGTGCTAGCTAGTTCGCACTCTCTATTTCACCTAAGAGCGCTTGAATCACTGTATATACGAGCAAGGGGACCGTCTCTTTGCAAGCAAAGGGACTGCCTCCTTAGTCTCCATATTATTACGCTCTAGCGTTCTCTATTCTTATTCCCCACTTTTTCCATCTCTATTTTCTGCTATATATAATTTTTTTCTTTGTTTTTTATTTTTTTATTTTGGCGGAAAATTGCAATATTCGGTTTAAGAATATATATATATTGCCTTCATACAGATAATTCATTTTCAGTTTTAATTGTATGAAGATTGTTTGTGTCATCAATAAGTTATTTATTATAAAATAAATGTTCCCCGTAGACCTTGGTAAGCTAGGGAACGAAACCGGTTGGTCTGTTGAGTGATTGGCCCATTTCTTATTATTTACTTTCATCTCACATAATGTCTATTAGAAATAAATTCTATGTCTTTCTAGCTATTTGCCAGTTTTGTACCTCCCACAATCTATTCAAATATTTTAAAAGAAGGTACTCCAATGATACTATCAAAATTCTTGATAAGTTACTTCTAATTAAGGCTAGACTGAGAAAACTAAAAAATAATTGTAACTTTCTCCAAGCCTGTATTGAGAATCAGGTTTGTCCCTCCTCATTTTTATTCAGAATCAGGAGTGCTAGGCTTCAGCCAGGCTTGAAAATCGAGGAGATCTTCATGAAGGATTCTATTCAACTCTGTAAAAATAGAATCTTTCAATTAACACGTGATTTAACTATTTACCGTAGAGAATGTCTTTCACGTTTGTCCTTTTTTGATAGAATTAGGTTCTCCCGTCATATGAGTTCTGTCCATCTTAAATCCGTCAAGAAATTAGTGTGCGACATGCAAACGCAATTGCAGCACCTTGTTAGTAAACGGTTTGGACATATTGAACCAGTCCCGGGTGTAATTCTTAACCTATCCACCTATGAGCTATCTGATTTGGAGTCCAGTTTACTTTCATATGGTCTGGATTTTTGTATTCCTCCTAGGGTTTCCGATACTGAAAAAATTTTCTCTGAATTTGAGGTGCTATCAGCACAGCTATGTAGACTGGTGCCTCGCTCGTCTGACTCTCTTTCGAGCTTAAAAGCTACACTTAATGACTTAGCGCATGCATATGCTGCAACTCCTGTAGCTCTTTCTGAGTCCAAGTGGGGTCAACAGCAGCGGTCAGTAGTCAGGACTATTAAAGCTAATAACAATTTAGTTATTACTCGTCCTGATAAAGGTGCCGGTATAGTCCTACTGGACCATTCGGACTATGTCTCCAAAATGCTAACCATTCTGAGTGACACATCCAAATTTCTTCCTCTGGGTCCTGCAGAGACACATGACCGCACTATACCTATCGAGATTAAATTTCAGAAGACACTTCTGTCATGGGTTAAACGGGGCTTTCTCACTCGTGAGATTAGTGACGATATAAGACCTGTCGGATCTATCCGGCCTCGTATGTATGGTCTACCAAAGACTCATAAAGATAATGTACCCCTTCGACCAATTCTGTCAATGTCTGGCTCGTCCCAACATAGGGTGGCCGGTTTTCTCTCAGATCTCCTTCAACCGGTCGTTGAGCATTTTAACTCATATAGTATTAAGGATTCGTTCTCTTTTGTTAAACTTATACAGAAAACTTCTTTCAAGGATAAATTCATGTGTTCCTTTGATGTATGTTCCCTGTTTACCTGTGTTCCTGTAATGGAAACAATCGAGATTTTCTGTGACATGCTATATCGCAGTCACCTGTCTCCTCCAGATATACCTAAAAATGTCTTCATTGAGTTGATGCAATTTGCGACTGTGGAGTTTAGTTTTAATAACTTCATGTACAGACAGGTTGACGGGGTTGCGATGGGCTCCCCTTTAGGTCCTTCGTTGGCCAACATTTTTGTGGGTTTTTATGAGGCTTCACTCCTCACCCACGACAATGCTCCGTCCATGTACCATCGGTATGTTGATGATACGTTTTGTCTCTTCAACAGTGAATCCGAAGCCGATTCCTTCCTATCGGTAATGAATCAACTCCATCCGTCCTTGGCGTTCACTATTGAGAAGGAGTCTAATTCTTGTATTGCCTTTATAGATGTTCTTGTGCATCGGACTCCCTCTCATTTTCTAACTTCTGTGTATCGTAAGCCAACCTTTTCCGGTTTGTACACTCGTTGGGACTCATTTTGCAGCGAACAGTATCTCGATGACGAATTAAATTTTATCCGCTGTACCCTCTTAAAAAATGGTTATCCTAGCGATACCTTACATAATGCCATGCGTGATAAAATTATTAAATTTTGGAAGGAAAAACAGGACGAAGTACAAAAGTGTCCCGTCTATTTACGACTTCCATTTATTGGTTCACGTGGTGAGCTCTTGGCCAAGCGAATCCTGTCTGTAGTCCAAAATTGTTATTTCTCGGCTCAATTGAGAGTTCATTTTGTGACTCGTACTGCCTTCCCGTCTATGCGCAAGGATCTTCTTCCTCCCCATCATGTCTCCTCTGTTATTTACACATTTAAATGTCGCTGTGGTAGCAGCTACATAGGAAGAACAACCCAGCGATTGGATTGTAGGATCAGGCAACATGTCCCTTTAAGAGTCCTCAATCCGGAAGCTAGTAGTAGCCAATTGGTGAATACTTCCGGTTCAGCCATCACTGAGCACCTGATAAATAGCAGAGTGTGCGCAACCAATTTTAGTTCGAACTTGTTCGCGGTGCTAGCTAGTTCGCACTCTCTATTTCACCTAAGAGCGCTTGAATCACTGTATATACGAGCAAGGGGACCGTCTCTTTGCAAGCAAAGGGACTGCCTCCTTAGTCTCCATATTATTACGCTCTAGCGTTCTCTATTCTTATTCCCCACTCCATCTCTATTTTCTGCTATATATAATTTTTTTCTTTGTTTTTTATTTTTTTATTTTGGCGGAAAATTGCAATATTCGGTTTAAGAATATATATACATATTTCCTTCATACAGATAATTCATTTTCAGTTTTAATGTTTTAATTGTATGAAGATTGTTTGTGTCATCAATAAGTTATTTATTATAAAATAAATGTTCCCCGTAGACCTTGATAAGCTAGGGAACGAAACCGGTTGGTCTGTTGAGTGATTGTCCCATTTCTTATTTTTTACTTTCATCTCACATAATGTCTATTAGAAATAAATTCTATATCTTTCTAGCTATTTGCCAGTTTTTGTACCTCCCACAATCTATTCAAATATATATATATATATATATTTATATATGTGTGTGTAGGGGGATATAATTTGTGCATTTAGGCACCAACTTCGCTTTTAGGTATGTCTGAGTGAATAAATTACAGACATTATTTCTGCTAATTTTTAACAAAATCCGTTTATACTCATGAATAACCTTCCGTGTATTAATATTAAAGTATGAGAGAAATGTGCTGTAGCTGTTTAAAATTCTTTTATTTTCATTTCCTAAGTACCTTCGATTTTCTTCCAAGATCATCTTCAGAGATGCAAGTAGTACAATACTATATACTGGTCACTAGTACAAGTATTTATACAAAATTGTCCGTTGTTATCCATTACCCTAATTTTTTTCATTATACTTTTAAGTGTAAAACGGTTGACAATGTGCAGAGCGTTCATTAGAACGTGAAAAATTTATCCACTATATATATATATATATATATATATATATATATATATATATATATATAAACAAATTTGATTCAAAAGAACCGACACGGGGCACAGCCTGTTAGTTTAACATTTTATTATATTTGTTCAATTTTTGAATAAGTATTGTGCTCGAAGTTATGGATAAACTGTCCAAAGTTCATATTTTGTTATTTTTGCACAAGTACTTTCGACTTTCGCAGTCATCATCAAGAACTGATGCGGTGTTTGTGTGGTAGTTATACTTCCTTTATTTGCATCCTGGTATTTTTTGGGAAGCCGAACCTTCTGAAATGGTCTAGTGTGATGTCATGTGTAATGACTATTGTGAACGAGGCGGCACAAAAAGAATACGATATGTTTGTTTTATTTTATTTATTAAATATTTTTATTAATTTACATTAATGTAATTTAATATACAGGGTGCGACGAGGAAATTGTCGTCATTTCATATTTTTAATTCCGCGCACGAGCTTTGAGTGTTTTTGATTTTGTCGACTGCACGATATAGTGGGGTCAGTTGGGCACCGTCTGTAATAAAAAAAAAAGTGCACAATGAAGCAATTCTCACCGCCAGAAATTTGGAAACGGCATGCTGTACTGCTTGGCATTCGCACCAGAAGCTCCAATACGAACATTTCAGTGTGTTTGGGTGTCAAGCTGAGGACAGTGCAGAGGATTCGGAAAGAGTTGGATGAGTCTAATAGTGATTACGAAGAAAACTCACTTTGCTCGGAAAACTCACTTTGATCATTCTGATAAGAAATGATCTCCAGAATGTGTTGGTGATGGCCTCAGACTCTACACGGAACGCGACATCAAGTGCCTTGAGAAGTTAGTGCTGCCCTTGGTCAAGAGGGTGTCTGCTAGAAGACACTATGTCTGACAGCATGACAGCATGACTCTGTACGATGATACACAAGCAGTATGACCCAGTCATGGCTGTCAGACAATTTCTGCGACCAAATCACCCCTTATATATGGACACTTCAATCCTCAGACCGTAACTCACTTGATTATTATGTGTAGGGGGCAGTTGAGTGAGAGAGCAACAAAAATTCCTTGTAACTCCAAAGATGAACAGAAGGCAAGGATTATGGCAGCATTCACCACCTTAATCAAGGAGACAGTTCCGAAGAGTTGCAGGAGACTTCAAAGAATTCCGGAGGCCGTGGTTGAAGCCACGTGGTTTGTATTTCAGGCTATTTTTGTGTAATGTTGGTACATGTCCCATTTTAACAGAGGTTAAAATGCGATGTCAGTGTGATTTTCATTTTCATTTTTTTTTTTTTTGCGTAATTTGGACGACAATTTACACATCGCACCATACATACATATATATTTCCGTTTCCTTCTGATGTCTTCTCATTTTCTTTCACTCACAATAACCTCTTTTGTCTTAGTGATATTTACACACACACACACACACACACACACACATATATATATATATATATTTGTCATCCACAGACAGACTGTTTCGCTGTTTCACAGCTCATCAGTGTGGCTAGACGTCCGGTTGCCTCTAGCTAGGATCGAAACCCGACTGAATTTGTGCCAGTCGGAACTTCTCCCACTAGGCCGTCGGCGCACGGCAGGGATGAAGGTGAATTTTAGCGTGTTTATTTTTAGATTTAGATAAACACACAGTGACTGACAGTGACTCAGTTCTGCCGAAGAGTCGTGCAATATTAGCTTAAATAGTCACTTGTTTACAAACTCACACCTCAAACCAAAGAGCTCAACCGAAATTCACATTTTACTTCAATAAAAAGGTAATAAAATCATAAAACGTTTCATTAACACCTGTAATAAAAAAGGTAACAAACACATCTGATAAGTCTTAGAATACATTTTACATTTTAATATAGTGACCCTTCTTCTCAATAACAACCACTAATCTATTATCCATTGATTTTGTTAATTTTTTTTAATTCAGCATGTTCAATTTCCAACATGGTAGTTTTTGCTTCCCATGGGTCAGCTTTGCTGTTATATTGTTTGCCACCTTTATATAATTTCATCTTCACAACTGGCCATAGATTTTCAATTGGATTCAAGTCTGGGCTTGATGGTGGCCATTCCATCATCTTCTCTTCTATAAATCTTTTATGCTCAAAGAAGTCACGGCTAAGCTTAGATACACGAGAAGGAGCATTGTTGTGCATATATACACACTTCACTTTGAAACTGTGAGACTGGGATTTGTGCCATGCAAAGTCTTTTTAATAAAATTGAAGTAGCAAGCACTGTTCAGTTTAACTCCTTCATCTACTTCAAATGGTCCAATAATAGCTTGGTCGTCAATTCCAGCCCATATCATAACACTACCACCTCCTTTTTGCCGTCTTTTAGCCATCCTTTCTCCCATTCATCAGGTCCATATTATGTCACTCAACATTCGCCCGTGAAAATTACTTTAGAAAAGTCAATTTTCATGTATTTCATGGCCCAATTTTGACGTTTGAAAATATTTACTTTAGAGAGAGGATGTTACCTAGGAGATTTTTTTAACGCTCCCAATTCATAAAGTATTCTACAGCTTTTGTCCTTCTTGAACCGCTCAATTCCAGCCTTTTCAAAGATCTGAGCGCTGGTCAAAAATGGTTGTTTCTCTATAACTCGCCTTGGTTTATTTCATCTTGAGGAAGCAAATTCTTAAAGTCTTTTCCTTTGCTTTGAGTTCTCAACTTAGTTATATTTTCAACAGCCTTCTTTATCGTTCGATGACCTCTGCAACGCTCCTTTGATATCTCCAATATGAACATTCCCTCACTTAATAACTTTGTTGTTTTCTGTTTTTCAGCAGTTGTTAGATCCTTCCCTTTATACATGTTTCAACATGTATTATGGACAAAAAGAAAAAATAGTTTTTATTAGATTTCAGAGGTCTTAATCCAGTATTAGCTTAATCTGGATAATAACTACAGTCAGTCTATTTTCATAAATTCCAAATATCTCAAAAACTAACCAGTAAAAATAGCAGAAGATTTATTTAATTATTTTACTAATGGTGGAAAGAGTTTAAAATTAATAAATATTGGTTCAAAACCTTTGAGTTATTGAGGTTCATTTGATTTGCGTAATCTATTTATCTAGATATGTCTCTATCTACTTATCTATCTATCCAATTCATCTATGAGGATATTGTCCAGCATCCACTGCCATACAAGATTATTGGTCTTACATAAAGATTCGCCACTCTTTCGTTTTGTTTCTAACATACCATTCTTGTATCTCAACGCTTTGCTTAGCTTTTGCAATTCCAAAGAGTGTTCGTATTTCACTGTTTCATTTTTTTTCGTCTTCTGTTAAAACACTTATTTGAACATCGCCAGTTCTCAACTCGCATTTTGAGTTATTCTTTTGTTGACAACCACAGAGTCTTTCATCTTAGAAGTGATACTCTTTTCTTCCACGTTTTCGTTTTTGCGCTTTGTTTTGTGGGTGTCTGGCATCAATACAAAGTCAGCTGTTTATCATCTATTGCTCTGTTTTATTAAGCCTTACGGCCACATCCCGCTGAAACACTGGTTCCCACACGATTGCCGAAGTTAAACAATGTCGGGCCTGGTCAGTAACTAGATAGGTAACCGCTTGGGAATACCAGGAGCTGCGAGCTTAGATCTGTGGGTGGTGTAATGGATAATGGCTCGGAATTGATAATTAGAGAGCCGAATTCCATTTCCCGTTAGGTTCGTTATATCCGCTTACGCGTAAAAATCCCTGAGAAAGCTATGAATCCGCCTCTTCTCCCCTCTAGCTATGGGTTAATTAGTAAGATTTGTATCACTAAATCATTTTTATTTCCAAAAATAAAATAAAATTGAGTACAAAATATTTAGATTTCGGTATATAAATGACCTATGGAGGTGTTGATATGCCGCTGAAAATAAACAACAAACCTACCAACCAAAAAACGTGAAACGTCCAAGCTCTTTCCATGGACTTTCCATGGACGTAGCAATAGAACAGCGAGAGACTCTCCACACTCCGCTTGTGAGAGAGAGGATGGAGGATGGAATATAATTCTTCTTTAACAAGGGCGCTTTTGAACTCTATCAAGACGGGAAAGGGAGGACTGGGCAGCTCCTGCCCAAATATGTCAACAGTATTTCCGGTTTGACCTGTTTGGCAAAAACATTAGAAAACAGATGTACTCCTGAAGATTTTGTTTATGAAGAAACCTTTGAGGGTCAATGGCATCTTAAAAATCTTAATTTTATCAGTTCATAGAATATAAAACAGATATTTGGCTACTAAATGAAATTAGCGTCTTTCAAGCGTAATATAATTTCAGAAAATAAATTGAATTTTACAATCAAGTCTCGTGAGAAGTGAATTATAATTTCTATGAGACTTGAGTTGACACAAGTGAATTAATTATATATATATATATATATAAGTCACGCTAGTAGAAAAATCTTAAAAGCTATCTTAAAACGCTTAAATAATCCTAACGTATTACACAAGAGATATGAATAGATGGTCACGTGGATAAATTTCTACTCTAGTTTATAAACTTTCCTTTTTTAATATTCTTCTGTTGTCTTATTCTAGTATATATATATATATATATATATATATATATATATAGATTTGATCCCTGTTTCTTTAAGATTTTTCATGTATGCAAACCGATAGATGTAATACATACTATTCAATAAATAAAAATTGAACGGGATTTATATTTTATATTTAAAATAAACGAGGATTAATCTTCTTTTATATCTTATATCATAGCTACGTTTAATAAACGTAGTTATGACTATAATATATATATATATATATATGTCCGAATGTAATGAGAACAAAAATAATATAAATTCTAACGTTCACAGAATTATTTCAAAAGAGGCTTCAATACCAAGAGTAGAGTAATAATTATTTATTATAATTTTTGCATACGGACAAAAACAACTTGCTCACTAGAAAGACTTGTATCACTAAGCCATTATTATTTAAAAAAAAAAATCTTACAATCTAAAATTATTTTCTGGCTTTCATTTTTTTTTTTAAGCATTTCAGCCCAAACAAAGCGGGAGTGCCACTAGCACGCAAGGGTTTACAGAGAGTGAGACCAAGAGTAAAGAGGGGTGTTTGAGGAAAGGATGTAGACAAGGACGAGGATTAGGATCAAGGTATCAGAAGATGTCGACTGGCATTACATTTGAATATTTTAAGATTATAGCTATCAGGGAAACAAGGAAGAGGAAGAGAGTTACACTGTCGGGAAGCGCAGGAGAAGCTGCTGTTGGAGTAGAAGAGGCGGTTACATTTAAATGTTTCGACAGTAAAAGGTGAGACCGGGATGCCAACCTAGTAGCACGCTTAAATTCATGCAGTTGGGGTACCAGTGTATGACTTGGAAAGTGTTGATAAAAACTAACAAAAATTTTATTTCTGGCAATAATATTTCGATTGTGTATCACTGGTAATATTTTTCTTTTTTTTTCAAAAAATATATAGCTGGTAATATTTGTTTTTCAAAAATAGATTGTTTTGGGGGGGGGGTAGATTTTTCTGTAGACCCCAATTTCTTTAGTGAAATTTATCATGTTTCTTGGATTAGTATTTTCGAATAGATCCTTTCGGTTATTCGATTTGTAGTGTTTACTACGGATTCGTCGGAGATTATGGCAATTTAGCAGGATGTGTTTGACAGTATAAGATTCTTGTCATGGGACCTCATTTTTTAGGAGATGTTGGTAAACAGAGGGAAGTGGAGAGCGATGATAGCCTACGCCCTGAAAGGACACGTCACATAAAAAGAAAGTGCAGATAAAATCCTAGAGATCATAAAACTGAGATGACAAAAAAAAAAAAAACGAAAAAAACCCCAAAAAAAACAATAACTTACTAGACCCTACAGCAGTCATATCCTGAGGGAACTGGAGACCTTTTGTGATGTCAACGAACACTCATTTGACACATTTGTAATGTCAACGAATACTCGTTGTCACTTTCGTAATGCTTGTTGTAGTAGAGACTTTGTAATCGCAGAGACAACTATAGTAATGCCATCGAACAATACTGGTGTCAGATGCCTTCGAATAACACTCGCACTAATAGTACTTGCTCGATAATACTCGCTAGAAAAGTAACCATCGTATAGTTATCTGAATAGAGAAATAGTGTAGTGAATATAATAGCGAATAGCGGTCCGTATAGTAATAGAGGATAGACTAGAAATAGTGATCGTCAGTTGTGAGCTACTTTCTACATATATGCGTTTCCTCTATGGTCACGGGATCCACTTAATTCAATAATGGAATCGCCTGTCTTTGCTCACTGGCGATCTATGTTCAGACTTACGTGTCGGCAGCGACACTTTATTCCTACAAGGTAACCAAAAAAGTTCTGTCCGTTTTTTGATAAGTCATTGAATGAAGTTGAAATATATACGAAATGCGTGTAGCAATTGTTTTCAAATTCGGACAGCCGGAAGTAGGAACATCAGACATTATAAAAAAACACGCGCACCGTGCCCGGCCATCAGTTATAAGCCGGACAGCTGTGAGAAGGATGGAAGTGTCTAGAGATCTCGTTCGGGGCTCTTTGCGTTACGACTTGAAAGTGGGGTTATCAGCAGCTGCATCAAGTCGCCGCATGTGTCAAGCGTTTGGGGATAGTGCTGTGGATGAACGTACTGCAAGGCGTTGGTTTCGAAAATTCAAATTGGGAGATTTGTCTCTCGCAGTGGACGACCACAGGTCTTGAATGACGGAGTCCTGAAGGCGGCCATTGAAGAGGACAGTAGTCTAACGTGTGGTGAACTTGCAAGACAGTTCAACGTTTCCGATGAAACAGTTAGACTTCACCTGCACCGCCTAGGTAAGACGTACAAACTGAGCAAGTGGGTTCCGCAAACGCTGTTAGAGGTCCACAAGGGACAACGAGTGGCAGCCAGCGTATCGCTGCTTTCTTGCCACCGTACCGCATCCTTATTCAATCGAGTGCTTACCACTGATGAAAAGTGGGTTCTGTACGAAACTTCCAAGCGTTCCAGACATTGGTTGTCACCTCAGGATGCTGTCCCTCACACCGCACGACCGCCTATGCACCCACGCAAGATTACGCTTTTTGTCTGGTGGACAGGTCCTCAAGTGGTTCATTATGAACTGCTACCAACGGGCCAAACGGTCACTGGAGACCTATACTCGCAGCAATTGAAACATGTGCAACAGGCATTGCGCCAGAAGGAGCCAGCACTGATGAATCGCAAAGGTGTGCTTTTCCTCCATGACAACGACAGGCCGCATGTCACGCGAGTGGTCAGAGATACCATGCAGCAACTTGGGTGGGAGACTTTGTGCCATCCACCTTATTCACCTCTACTTGCG
>OZ038483.1:101010911-101048411 GCA_964036315.1 Acanthosepion esculentum
TTTATTATTATTTTTCTCCGTTTCCTTATTTTATTTTATTCTTTTGCTTTTTGACTCTTCGTTTTCGCCTTCTTCCTCGCTCCAGTTTCTGATTGGTCGAAATGTTTGGTTGGACGGCTATCGGCGCAGAGATTGGCTGGGTGGCGTGATTAGCGCGCGCTCTCTCTCTCTCCCGTTGGCCCGTTGTCAGCACAGTTCTTGCAACGCCTGTACCAAATAAAAACGAGTCGGCACATTTCAGTGCCTTTGAGCTAATCGAAGTCCTCGTGCAAGTAATTATACGTTCAGTGGCGTGTCTGTGGGAATGTGTGTAGGAGTCGGTATGCTTTGCGGGAGTCTCAGAGTTCTTATTAAACATAAGGCCAATGCAAGGGACTCACCCCCAACCTCCGAATCTATGATACCGGACCCCCGACTCTACTACATCTCAATTTTCATAAGGTCAGTCAGTTATGTGCCATGCGTGATACACGGTCATGACTGACATGACGGGGTAAGTTTTTATTTTTTTTCTACGGTAGACCACTTGCCATCCAAAGCTATAGAACCTGGTCAGTCCTGCTATTTACACATAGCTGGTGGAGCGGGGAGAGAAAAGGATTCATACCTTTCCCAAGGGTATTAGCACGTAAGTGAATGTAATGGATTCGACTAGAATTCGAACTCGGCTCTCCGATTCCTCAATCCGAGCCGCTATCCATGCCTCCTTTAAAATACAAATTTTATTGTAACCTAATTATGTACAATAATGAATCATATGCAAAATATGTGTGCAATTCAACTAAAAAAAACATCCCACATTTCTTTCTGCGGTAGACCAATTGCCATCCAAGGCTATATAGAACTCAGTCAGTCCTGCTATTTAATCATAGCTGGGGGGTGAAGAAGAGGATTCTAAACTTTCCCAAGGATATTAGCACGTAAGTGAATGTAATGGATTCGAGCCGTCATTCATTACTCCACTGTGCCTCTTCTCGCATACAGGTGTACAGTTCAGCTACAAAAATTCAAAATAATAATCCGGTTCACAATCCTCCCGCGGTTTTTAAACAGTACTAGAGGTTTATCCCTAGTTTCCTGTTTAGGGTAGGGTTTCCGGTTCCTTTTAAAGTCTACTTTATTTATACTCCTAACGTCCCTGAACTTTGAAATTTTATCCGCTAATTAACTCTTGACCTCTTCAATTCTAGAATTATTGTCTAGCTTTCCTGTTATCTTGCCCTTGCTTACACTAAAACAACTCCACACAGTAACCCTCTACCTCACGGACCTTGTATTGAGTGAACATTAAAAAAAACAAAAAAAAAAAACCAATGTATCCAACTACAAATTAGAGGCCTGCCGTAACAGATAATTCCATTTTAAATAAATCAACAATATTTTGCGCCATTTTTAACATCAACTGAAGATTTTTCTTGCTTAAAATTTGAATAATATTAAGACATTCAACATTATCGATAAAAAAAATAGTGAATTTTATAAAGTGTTTTTCGAGACTTAGCATGAACAAAACAACGAATTCACGGATTTGGACAAAAAAGATCTCAGAATGACGTCAAAATCCGCGAAGATAATAGTCAGTTGTGATTAATTCAGTTTGTAACGTATATAAATATAGGTAGAAAAAGCAAATATTGATAAGATAGGGAGGGTCAGGAAGCATTGTTCTCACAATGAGGCTTGAGGTTCGGGAATAGTATGCTTCAGCTGATTAAACATATACATTAATTAATATTAATATTATAATATTATATTAATATTAATTAATCCGACATTTGTTGAATGCAAATAACAATAGTGGTGTAATTGGACGCAAAAATAAGAATAACTTTTTGGGAGAATAATTTACTAACAAGGGCTGTACAACAGGTGCCCCAATAAATATATATGATACATAAGTATAATGATAAAACTAAATTTATTAACTTATGACGGTATCCAAGTATGATTAGAGACATAAAATTTTATATATCAGGTCATCCCATAAGTTCTGTCCGAATTTTGAATAACGAAAACAAGTGACCAAATGTTACATTTAATTAGAGATTCAATCAACAATGTATTTTCCCTGATTATCTATGACTTCCTTCCATCTATTAACAAGCTTACTAATTCCATTACTGTAAAATTCTTTTGGATTTGATTCGAAGAACTCACAAATGTCAGTTTTAACCTTTTCCTTTGCTACAAAAGCTGTTTCTTCCAAATGATTCCGTAAGCTATGAAACAAGTGGTAGTCTGAAGGAGCAAGGTCGGGAGAATAAGGTGGATGAGAAATTTTCTCCTAACCAAGTTCTTCGATCTTTTGTGACGTGATTCTTGCTGTGTGTGGTCGCGCATTGCCCTGATGAAACATCACCCGTTTTCGATTCACGAGAGCAGGTCTTTTTTCCTCAAAGCTTGGTTCAAACGCTCTAATTGCTGACAGTATATTTGAGTATTAATTGTTGGATTAGGTGGTAAGAATTCAAAGTGGATTATTCCTTGGCAATCCCACCAGATTGAAAGAAGAACCTTTTGCCAATGAAGTTCCCTTCTCGGCTGTGGCTGGGGTCCTTCCCCTTTACCAAGCCACTGTCTACGACGCTTAACATTTCGATAAAAGATCCATTTTTCGTCGCCAGTCACTCACAAGTCTATTCATAAAAGGTGAAACAAGTTGGCGAGAATGGAAAGATGAGCAGATGTCAACTCGGAATTTGAGGTTGTTTCAGACAATTCATGAGGCACCCATTTTCCAAGTTTAGGAACTTTTCCAAGTTGTTGAATATGACGATGAACAGTTGTATGGTTTGAACTGAGAACCACTGCCAATTCCTCAACTGATAAAGCAGGATTTTCTTCAAGGGCTGCTTCAAGAAGCTTTTCATCAAACTCAACTGAACGTCCGGTTCGATCATCATCTTCAAGGGTAAAATCTCCACCTCTGAATTTTGCAAACCATCTTCTGCAAGTTCTTTCATTCATACATTCCTCTCCATAAACTGAGTGAATGTTTCTAGCCGCTTCGACCGCTGAGTTTCCTTTCTTGAACTCATAAAGCATTATGTGCCTCAAATGCTTCTTGGGTACTTCCATGTTAGTAGGGGTTTAATCAAACAAAATTTAATTTTATTGTTCTCTGAAATAAGATTGCATGAGTTTAAATGCATCTAAACATAAAAATAATGTTCAGTTGCATTAAACATTATAAAATACTCTTTAAATTTCGTTCAGTTTAACAAAAAGTTAAAATTCGGACAGAACTTATGGGATGACCTAATATATATATATATACATACATATTTCTGGCAAGCAAACAAATTGGCTACAGAATTTACTGCCATATAGCAAAACAGTTTCGCACTTTTCCCTTTTTGTAATGAAATTCTCCTGTTTCTTAATTTAGGTGTTAACATTTTAAATACAATCATAAGTGGACCGTCCTCTCAGGCAATACCTGTATTCCCGGACGGAACTAGGACCATTATCTGGCGCTGGAGACATCTCTAAACTGACAAGTGGCGAGGAAAAGGGACAATTTTTTAACTATATGTTCGGGTTTGTGTCACCTTCCATTCGAGCGTGCGTGAGAATAAATCCCCGAATTCTGTCGAACCTGTTTTCTTATTTTTAATTATCTCGAGCTATTCTGACGTATTTCACATGGGAAACGCATTTTTAATTATAGATAATATCAGTTCAATATAGAACTTGACGGTTATTAATTATGGTTTGGTTACTTACCTAAAAGTTTTTATTTTTATTTTCGGAAATCTAAGATTATTAAAATAATCAACTATACTTATCTCTCTCTATAAAAGGCAGGCTGTGTGTGTGTGTGTGTGTGTGTGTGTGTGTGTGTGTGTGTGTGTGTGTGTGTGTGTAACGAATGCACGGCCGCAACTTTTGACAGATTTGCACCAAAATTTACATGCACATGCTCCAAGTTAGAAAAAAGGCCAAGACTGACTTTGCATTTCCCAACTCCCATTGATAGTGGAAATAATCGAATTTTTCATACTTCTACGGTAGTTTTCATGTAGTTTGCGGCCATTTCTACTGGCCAGAGTGAGAGCCTATAGCTGGCTGCCACGAATAGGCAGGAAGATTCTATTGGCCAGCGTTAGAGCCAACAGCTTACTGACACGAATGTTAACTAGCATGCCAGCATGCAAAAAATCGATAGCTGCATTCGTCACAAGTGGAAAAAAATTAAATCTGCATGGCACTTTACTCCAATTGGCTCATTCGCTTGCTTAAACTCAACGTTGATTCTGATTCCGCAGAATGGGGTTGGGTGTGAAAAAGTATTTGTTGTTAACATTCTTTTTTCATTTGTTTTTTCCAGTTACGAGTCCTTTTTTAAAGCTGATCGTTTTGTGTTCATTTTGTTTAGTTCTTTTTTCGTAACAGATTTAATGTTTAGTATAGAGCTTAGAAAAAATTCGCAGTGTGAGATAGGCAAGAAGAAAGGCATGTAGCAACATCAGCACGGCAAATGGCACTCCTTTAAAGGCAAGGAAGGGCAAAACTATTTTAAGTCAAGTGATAGCGATTGCTGTATGAGTCGTACGATTTTTGAATCAAGCACGGGCAACGCCGGGCCATGCTGCTAGTAGCGTATAACTGTCGCTGTAACCATTCTTTCTTTTTATGTGCCGTGTCCCTTCAGGACGTAGGCGATCATGTCTCTCCACTTACACCTATCTCTTGTAGCTCTCGTTAAGTTTTGTCCCTTTGCTACTTCTCCCAGGCCATATTCTGTCATCGATTTTCCCCGCTAGTTATGTCATGCATTGCTTTCCCTTGTCCCTTTTCCCTCTATGCACCCTCCTTTCTCATTACGTGTCCCTAGAAATGTCAGCTGCCTCTTCCTGATATTAAGTATAAGCTTCCTCCTAGTTTGCATCCTCTCCAAAACCTCATCGTTGCTCACACGCTCGGTCCATGATATCCTCAGCATCCTTCTGCAGAAACATAGCTCCGTTGCCTCGAGTCCCTTCTTCATCTTTGAGGAGACCGTCTAACATTCGCTGCCGTAAACGAGTACAGATATCACGTAACAGTTCAGTACTCTTTTCCTTGTTACCAAAGGAACTCGTAATGCGTCTTTGGCCATCCCAATACGTCTTCGGATCTCAGTTACCGTCCTCCGTCAAAAAAATGTCCCAGATATTTAAATTTCCGCACCTGCTTGATTTTAGTGTCCCCGACCTGTAAATGGCATTTTCGGCTCATCTTTTTACTGATGACCATGCATTCTCTCTTCTTGTAGTTTATGCTTCTTCTCGCTCTCCTTCGCTACTTTCTTTAGTGGGGGGGGTGAACCTAGAGGACACATAATAATCTAGTAGACAGGCGATATCCCCTCTTACCTCCACATAGTTATTAATGCTTCTCTTATATGCCTTTGTCTTATTCAAAAGCATTCCTCTGAAGACATGAAGCGTATCTTGTTTTCTTCTTCCTGATGCACGGCTTTATTTTCTGATATGACTTTTATTGTTCCCCTTTTATTAAAATTTCTTTCGCTATCCTTACATGACGTTCTTATATATTCTATATATGAGCCTGTCCCGTGACGAAGAGTTAGATATTACCAAGCCGTATTCGTTGTTCAAGCCGAGATAAAAACAAGTAATATCAATGCTGATTTTTCAAAATAGGCAAGGGTAGACAAATGTTTTTTTTTTTTTTTACACTGGGATGACTAAATATCGCTAAACGTTTGGCATGAGGGTTTGACATCTACTATTTCAGCCCATTTTTTTCTTTCTTTCTTTCTCAATTTACGTATATATATCTATCTCTTCCATCTCTCTGACTCCCATCTCTCTCTCTCTTTGACTCTCTCTCTCTCTCTCTCTCTCTACTTGTCTGGATGGATTGACGACCTAACTTTTGATCTGTCCTTTCGTTTGCCCTGGGGTAGTGTGGAGTGATTGGGGAAAAAGTTTAATGAAGTCAAAACATTTTAAATTCACTCAGTCTCTCGCTCTCTCTTAAACTTAGAATATTTGTCGAGTATAGCAACAGAAATAACACACACACACACACACACACACACACACACACACACATATATATATATATATATATATATATATATATATAGGGTATGACAGAAAAATTGTCCAAATCGTGTAACTGCAAAATTCTTCAACTGTTAGATTAAGCTTTGAACCGTTGTAGCTTAGAAATGATTAAAGATATCTTACTGGAATTTTGCGAGGATTTTACAACACTATTGGACACGACGTTGAACAAGAAGAATGTGTAATTACTCTCCAAGCTCAACAGAGGAATCATTATGAAATTGATCATAAACGAAAATGACATGTTCATCATTAATTAATCAGCTAAGGATCGGAAGCTCAAGAAGAACTGATATAAAGTTCAAATATATATATATATATATATATATATATATATATATATATATATATATATATATATTATTCCAGGATCATTTTCCAACTCATACAATATGATTTTCGCCCTCTAACCTTCTAATATTTTGTCCTAGATTAACAGGGGGCCTCACAGGTTTCACGTACGATTTCATTTTCAAGACGATTACACGATTTGTACAATTTTGCTGTTACACTCGTTATATATAATTGATCTGGGAATTTAACTGTATTGTCGACATGGAAAAAAGATCTCTTACTATAAAGGTAATTTACACTAACCAGAAAAAAAAAGGCTGAGACAGAAGCGTCTATCTTTTTAAATTTGGATTTTTAATGTAACTATAACAATAGAGATATAACAGAGATATTTCGATTTCATTTTTTTCTTGAAAAAAGTCGGAAGACGAAACGCGTCGGCAAAATCTAAGATTTTTCTAATTGTTATTTTATACCATATATATATATATATATATAATAGTATGTCCCCATTCACATAAATACAGTAGTAAATACTGTGTGTTGGTCTGCAGTTGAAGATTTGCCTCCAGCTGTGCTGGTCAGACATTTTTCATCTGAGCAGTAAGGATCCCCAGACGAGGCTATGTCGAAAGGCAGAGTCTCTTCTCGGGAAACAGCTACCCGACCGCGTTTTATACGGCGTCTACGGGGAATTTTTGGCCGAGCCTACGGGCTCTGATACCCCACATTAAGTTCGGACTTGTGGCACATCTGACCGCGTTGGGCGGTTGGTAGATGTCCTGCAGTTGGAGTTTCATTGTGGAACTCACTTGACTCCCTTCTAGTAGTTGACTACTTCTTCTACACGCTGCTGGCGAATCTTATATGTGTTTTTCTTGTCCTAAGTATTATCGTTCATTACCATCCTTCGTTTGATTATTCTATTCAGTGACCTTCCCTAGGTTACAAAAATATATATTATATAATACAGTTTTTAGGCATACTATATTTATTCGTAAAAGTGCTGAATATCAAGGATAGAGCATATAAAAGTGGACACAATCTGGTTTATGCATGAATTGCAATTTCGATAAAGATGGTAGATAGTGTAATGTGTCTACGTTCATTAATTTTGTTTATATCATTCATTCTTTTAGTCTTAAAAATTTGATGACCTAGCATTAAATATTAAATAGTTAGGGTATTTCGGGAGCTTAAAAGTATTTCACTGCATTTCCCGTCAACTTTAAATACTGAGGTCTACGAATTCAAAGTGTTCGTAAATAGAATCCGATAATTATTTCCTGTTTTATTTTGTTGCTATGGTGAGAATAGAAAATCATGAGCTCATTTTTATTCTTAGAATTACGATAGACTTTTGGTTCATTATCAATACGGTTTAACACTGATATCGAGGAAATGTAATGTTTGTTTTTTGGTTCATATGTAAATTCTATCAAACGCTCGACTTTGTTTAATTTATCTGCAAGACCAGGTGATATTGATCTGCGGGGATATATTAATAAATTATACTCAATATATCGGAAATATATTGATTGTTAAGTTAAAATACATTGAAAAGGACCAGATTCCAGAAGCGCTAAGTACAGGCAAGTCATAAATTCCGCTAAAAGGCTATCCCATCGGTAATTTTTTTTTTCTTTATAAAAGTCATTGTTAAAAGTGGAATGTCCTGTGATGAGTTGGCAATTTTTTATGCTATTTATCTTTTGGTTCAGAGGTACCGAAATCAAACAGGAAGGTGGAATGAGTTAGATATCTGAGAAGGGTGTTAACAGAGGAGGGAACACGTATGACACGGAAATCCGAAGCGCATTGGGATAGCGATGAAGATGCCTTTCAAAAGCTGAGCAAAGTATTAAGAAACAAAAAAATTCGTTTGAAACAAAGAAAAGAATACTGAACTGGTATGTAGTATCAGTCTTCATATACGGTGGTGGATGCTGGACAATCTCCTAGCAGATGAAAAAGTGACCTGAAGCAACTAAAATGTGTTTCTACATGGATCGAACATGTGAGCAAAGACGAAGTTCTAGAGATAATGGATACAAAAAAGAACACGCATAATTACCATCAGGAAGAGACAGTTGATACTTCTGGAACCCATAACGAGGAAAGAGGACTTGGAAAATTGGATACTCACAAGACAGATTGAAGGTAAGAGACAAAGGAAAGCAACGCACAACCTACTTGGCGAGCTTGAGTGAATGGATAGTGTATGAGAGGAGTGGCAAAAAGATCAAATTTAGAGCGAAAACAGAGAGGAAATTGTGGAGAGCCATGATTGCCAATGACCTGAAAGGACACGGCACGAAGACGACGACAACGACGACGACGAAGAAGAAGAAGAAGAAGAAGAAGAAGAAGAAGAAGAAGAAGAAGAAGAAGGAGGAGGAGGAGGAGGAGGAGGAGAAGAAGAAGAAGAAGAAGAAGAAGAAGAAGAAGAAGAAGAAGAAGAAGAAGAAGAAGAAGAACTGGGTGTTTTTAATATAAGCATTTGTTGACAAGAACGTTGATTTAAATGGGATTTGACATCTAAACTTGCAATTAATTTTCCCATCAGTTTAACCGATTTTATTCAAGTTCGTTACGCTTGTTTTTTTTTTTTTATCGTTGCTGTTTCTAAATATCCCACATTTTTAAAAATATATTAAAATCTATCAAATATGAAATTATCTAACACCGAATTGGTCAACATTAGCTTTGAACTAAAATGTGCCACCGGAATTCAAAATGTAAACATTATCGACACACTAGTTAAGAACAATAGACTCAACGACACGGAATTTACCAAAGACTTTATTCGGTTATTAATTTCTGCCAATCTGCGACAAAAACGACAACCAGAATTATCACGTGAAGACGCTAATTTAAAATATTGATATCACGCGTGAAGACGCGATATTTAAAAACCGTCATAGCCGACATAACTCAGATAATGAATAACAATAACCCAAAATGTTGTTGTTTGACAATTTTTATTTAAATTTAAAGCGGAAACCAAGAGACTGATCCGGAATATAGAAAACTAATGAAAATACCTAAAATGCATTGGCTGATCTAAAACACGACCTATAATCTGTTGTTAACTGGGACAAGGAATGGCTACTTAATTGTATCATCTCCAAAACGAAACTGCTCTCTATTACTCATCTGAGCGACCCTTTCCTGCAACCTATCGGCATGGCTAATGCTAACCTTCAGCAACCTCGGGCGAACATTTTCGGCTGACATGAAGTGGAAGGACTATATTGAATCCATTGCAAAGTCTACTCTTAAGAACGTTGGTTTGCTGGGTCGTGCTAGACAATTTTTCTCTCCTGAATCTATCTTACATATCTATAGGCCTACCATTCGTCCATGCTTAGAATATTGCTGTCGTATATGATACAGTGGTCCTGCTATTTATCTGATAATTCAAAGATTCTCGAAACATTCATATCTGCTCAGTTTCGTATCCTAACGTAAAATCATTTTCAAAAGAATAAAGTACTTTTTATCACGTCGGATGTAACGGTTATAAATACGGTAGGATTCGAACCTGTGTACCTCATGGTAGGAGAAATCTTCATTAGGCCTAACGAGATTTCAGTCTGTCGCACCCACGGAATGCAGTGACGATCGAGCAATTTTAAACCGTGCTTTATGTAAATATGGCGGAGAGGGCATAGTTTTCTCTAATAACAATTCTCGAATATATATACATACGAGGGTCATTCAATAAATAAGGTGAATTTTTCGGTATAAGGACTTCTAATACAAAGAGAAGCTTACTTTTTTTTTTCAACGTAGTCTCCCAGCACTGTCACACACATTTTCCATCTGTGCACAAGCTTCCGTATTCCCTCAGCGTAAAAATCTTTGGACTGATGTCTCAGCCAGTCGCTAACAACACTTTTGACTTCATCGTCACTTTTAAACTTCGTGCCTCTCGTGAACGCTTTCAAGGGACCAAACAGGTGAAAGTCTGAAGGGGAAAGGTCTGGGTTGTAAGGGGGATGAGGGAGCAGTTCCCAGCCCAGCTCGTTGATGGTCTGCACCGTTTGGTCGGCTGTGTGAGGCCTTGCGTTGTCATGATGCAAGATGACTCCTTCTGACTGATGACCCCTACGTTTGTCCCAACAGATAAGCTCAAAGTCCTTGCAATGTCATCCACTGTCACCCTTCTGTCAGACTGAATGAGGTGATTGAGGCCTCCCAGGCCTGTCTTCATCCTCAACACTGCTCCGTCCTTCTTTAAACAATTTAGCCCACGTGTAGACATTTTTTGGCTGAAACATGTGGCACCATACACAGTTGACATTCTCCTATGAATTTCAACTGGTTTGCACCCTTCAGCAACCAAAAACTTGATAACTGACCGGTGTTCAATCCTGGAGCATGCTTCTTGGTCAGCCATCTTTGTTAATCACCAAAACTCTGAAAGTTTTTTTTAATCTGCAAAAGAAATTAAATCCATGTGAAAAAGAAGTAAAACAAAAAAAAGAGTAAGCTTCTATCTGTATTAGATGTCCTTATACCGAAAAACTCAACTTATTTATTGAATGACCCTCGTATATATATATATATATATATATATATATATATATATATATATATATATATATTCACTACACTGTTTCATTAAAATCTGTGCGATATGTTGTAATTTTATTGGCATATATATATATATATATATATATATATATATATATATATATATATATTATTGGTTTGTTGTTAACTGGGGCAGAGAATGGCTTGTTAATTTTAACACTTCCAAAACTAAACAGCTCTACATTAATCATCCGAGAAACCCCTTTCTACCTTCCTTCAGCACGGCTGATTCTAACCTCCACGAAAGTGACAAGTTGCGTCTTCTTAGGCTAAAATTCTCGGCTGACATGAAGTGGAAAGACAACACTGAATCATTTGTTGTCAGCTGCTAAGAAAGTTGTCGTGCGAGACAATTTTTCCCTCCTGAATCTATCTTACATATCTATAAGACTACCATTCGTCCATACTTCGAATATTGTTGCCAGTGATCTCCCTAAATATTTATATATTCTTGATAAACATCCAAAGAAGAATTAGCATTATTATTGTTCTTGATATTACGTCTTAGCTTCTGTCACTTTCGAATGAGGTCTTTGCTATAGTACCTAGACTTTATGAATTTAAACGCAGTACTAGATTGGCGGAAAGGTCTCATCAATTTACGGTTGAACTGGATAGATGTAACCGTAAGTTCTATGCTATCAGTTTCTTTTCTAGCACTTCTCGTTTGCGGAACACTCTTCCGACTTCATGCTTTCCAGCCAACTTTGATCTTTAAAAATTTTAATGCAATATCAATCGTTATCTACTGTCTTCCTCATCACTCTTCTATTGTTCTTTATTTCCCTTTTCTAATTCTTTCATACCCTGTAACCCTTTTTGTCTTAGTGGCTTTACTGCCTTGAACGTGGTGAATTCGATTAAAAAAATGGGTGCAAGTGTTTTTTTTTCTAGATTTAATGAACGTAAAAACCAACAGCTTTTGGTTAAACTATTGGCTATATTCAGGGAATGTGTGCTTGGGCCTTTATTTATGTATCTGTGTAATGATTAGTTAAGCAGCAAAAAATCATTTAAACAAATTTGATTAAATTTTATATACATATTATATATATATTAATATATATATATATCTATATATATATATATATATATATATATATATTAGCCGTAACATATATATATATATTAGCCTTAACATATATATATATATATATATATATATATTAGCCTTAACATATATATATATATATATATATATATATATATATATATATATATTAGCCTTAACATATATATATATATATATATATATATTAGCCTTAACATATATATATATATATATTAGCCTTAACATATATATATATATATTAGCCTTAACATATATATATATATATATATATTAGCCTTAACATATATATATATCCTTAACATATATATATATATATATATTAGCCTTAACATATATATATATATATATATATTAGCCTTAACATATATATATATATATATATATATATATATATATATTAGCCTTAACATATATATATATACATATATTAGCCTTAACATATATATATATATATATATATATATTAGCCTTAACATATATATATATATATTAGCCTTAACATATATATATATATATATATATTAGCCTTAACATATATATATATATATATATATATATATATATATATATATATATATATATATATATATTAGCCTTAACATATATATATAGCCTTAACATATATATATATATATATATATATATATATATATATATATATATATATATATATATATATATATATATATAAGGCTAAGTTTTTTCTAGATTTAATGAACTTAAAAACCAACAGCTTTTGGTTAAACTATTGGCTATATTCAGGGAATGTGTGCGTGGGCTTTTGTTTATGTATGTGTGTAATGCTTAGTTAAGCAGCAAAAAATCATTTAAACAAATTTGATTAAATTTAACCGACAAGGTCTGTCTAATTTTATTACAGATCACAAGATCTCATTACACGAGAATTCGTGAACAGCATTGTTTGTACCGAAGGTATTTTTTATGACCCGAGTTATTGGTAATATTTAGGCTAGATATTATAAACCTGTTATCGTACATGATAAAAATAAGGCGCTTATTGCGATCATTAAATGATACGTACCAATGACTTTTACTCTTAATGGCGTTTTCATCTTGTTCGTCGGAATACGGTTACGGTAGAATAAGTTAATGAGGCCTTTTACATTCGTTTATATCAGGATGGTTGCATACGCCATTCATATATATATATACATATATATATATATATATATATATATATATATATATATATATATATATATATATATATATTAGCCTTAATATATATATATATAATATATATATATTAATTAATTATATACATATTATATATATATTAATTAATATATATATATATATCTTAATATATATTTATATGTATGTACATGTATATGTATATTAAGATATATATATATATATATATATATATATATATATATATATATATATATATATCTTAATATATATATATATATATCTTAATATATATATATATATATATATATATATATATGTATATGTATATGTATATGTATATTAAGGCTAATATTATTTGCTTGTCGACGAAAAAATGTTGTTATGAAATAATATGTGCGTGGGAGAAATTATTTTTGTATTGGTTAGTCATGTCTTTTATAATAGATAGATAATAAAATAAAACAATTTGCATAATTTTCACTTCTTTATCTGCTGTTTCCCCTCAGAGCGTAGGCGATCAAGGTTCTCCACAATCTCTTGTCACTTGTAGCTTTTTGCCTTTCCTCCTAAACCTTGTTCTGCCATCCATTTACTCAAGCTCTCTAAGTATGTTATGCGTTGTTTTCCTCTGTCCCTCTTGCCTTCAATCTGTCCTGTGAGTATCAGATTTTCCAATCCCTCTTTCCTCATTGTGTGCCCTAGAAATTTCAGCTGACTCTTCCTGATACTAAGTATATGTTTCCTTTTTGTTCCCATTTCCTTCTTCGTTGCAATGTTACATATTTGGTCCATCGTGTCCTCAGCATCCTTCTGTAGAACCAAATTTATGTTGCTTCAAGTCTCTTCTTCATCTTTAAGGAGATTGTTCAGCATTCCCTCTCATATAGGAGGACAGATATCACATGACATTTCAGTAATCTTTTCCTTGTTTTTTTTTTCTGTTTCTTAATACTCTGCTTAGCACTTAGAAGGCATCTTTGGTATTTCCAGTAACTCTTCGGATTTCTGTGTCACATTTTCCGTCTTCTGTTAAAACATTTCCCAGATATTTAAATTGGTGAACCTGTTTGATTTTGGTATCTCCGATCTGTAATGTGCATTTTGGGCTCATCCTTTTGCTAACAACCATGCATTCTGTCTTCCTGCAGTTGACTGACGGAGCAGATTTTTTTTCCCGCAGTAGGTTGCCATTTCTTTCTACGGTAGGCCAGTTGCCATCCAAGGCTATAGAAGCCGGTCTGTCCTGCTATTTACCCATAGTCCGTCTGTTATGTGCCATGTGTGATACACGCTTAAGCGATCATGTATCGAAAGATACATGATCGCTTAAGCGTGTATCACGCATGGCACACAACTGGCTGACTATGGGTAAATAGCAGGACAAAACCGGCTTCTATAGCCTTGGATGGCAACTGGCCTACCGTAGAAAGAAATGGCAACCTACTGCGGGAAAAAATCTGCTCCGTCAGTCATGTATCGAAAGATAGATGATCGCCTAGGCGTGTATCACGCATGGCACATAACTGACTGACTATGGGTAAATAGCAGGACAGACTGGGTTCTATAGCTTTGGATGGCAACTGGTCTATCGCAGAAAGAAATGACAACCTACTGCGGGAAAAAAATCTGCCTCGTCAGTCATGTATCGAAAGATACATAATCGCCTAAGCGTGTATCACGCATGGCTCATAACTGACTGATATAGGCGGTTTGCTGCCAGTTCTTGATTATTTCAATATTCTTCCCAAATATCTCAACTTTGCTGAGCAGTTCCAGCCGTTCTTTATGGCGTACCATATCAAACGCTTTTGTATAATCTTTAAAACATAGGCACATGTTCTGTATTTGTCTTCTGTTTTGGCGAACCCGCAAGGTCTGATTCTGACAACCTACTGCGTGAAAAAATCTGCCTCGTCAGTCATGTATCAAAAGATACATGACCGCCTAAGCGTGTATCACATAACTGACTGAAATTCATTTACGTGCAAATACCCTTGGGAAAGGTATGAAACCTCTTATTCTACCCTCCATCTATGGGTAAATAGCAGGCGAGAGCCGGTTCTTGAATGGCAACTAGGCTACGGCAGAAAGAAATGACAACCTACTGCGGGAAAAAATTCCGGTCTGATTCTGCTGCGTGCTGTGGCGCTGTAAGTATTCGTCATATCACTTGTAATATTTTGAATTATTCATTCCCTATCTCTAATAGAAATTGTCATAGTCTGGTGGGTGCATTTCGTGGAGCGATACAAAAGTATCGTGAGGCGAAAGATAAGGAATGCAAAAGTTATGAGTCACTTGACAGTCCTCTTGATTTGCATAATCCCAGATTAAGATACGCATGCAATTGTCTCATGCTAAAAGGTTGCATGAAGCCAAAGAGCCTTCAACTTGTCTTTTCAGAATTGTTGACTGAAGTTTCAGAAGAGGGAAGTTTGGAGGACATAATGAAAATTGAAAAAAATGCCACACAGAATGAGTCAGCATGGAAAATGCTCATGGAAATTTGATGCTCCATACTTTCTGCCTTGTGCCACATCTGAGCTACGCTTAGAGAATCGATTTGGTCACTTCGATGTGGTGTAATGGTTAACACGTTTGTCTCGCTAAATAATTGACGAATAAGTAGTGAGTTTGATATCTCACTGGATGCTCCATACTTCTGGCCTTGTGCTACATTTAAGCTACGCATAGAAAATCATTTTGGGCGCTTCGACATGGTGTAATGTTTAGCAAGCTTGTCTCGCTAGATCAGTTACGACTGAGTAGTCAGTTCATCCTCACTGGGTGCTCCATGCTTTCGGCCTCGTGCCACATCTAAACTGAGCTTAAAAAATCATCATAGTAACGTTTGTATTATAAAATAGGATTTCCATTTCCTGATAAAGTTACTCATTTTGGTGAAACAAATAAAATTCCATGCACATTCAAACGTACGCTATTACCGTATTTGACGGCATATAAGGCGCACTTTTTTTTTACTAAAAATATCTTTTAAAATTCCCCTGCGTCTTATATGCCATATGGAGGTTTAAAATTCGCGATAGTCGGCCGAAATTAGCTACCTGGCAACTTCTATTCGCTTACACTTTAGAGTAACTTTCATATACCGATTGTCATTATTTAAAAGGTTATGCAGATTAAAAGTGTTATCATTGATAATATTCATTATATTAATTTCATCACATTTAATATTAGTATTTTGTTTCACTAAAATTATATGCAATAAATTCAAATTATATATTTGTAAAATATATTTGTTCCATTAATATTTTTCTTGCGATAACTTCCGGTTGCATTGGTATAAATACAGTCCGAATTTTTATATCCTAATTATTCCACTAAGACGTTTACAAGACGCAGGTTGTACAGATCATATAAAGGAAAAGTTTTGAATGAATTTTAATGATAACTGTGTTGTTTTGCTCAATTGACAATAATTGCTTGATTTTTATTTTGTTTTCTTACCTTTGGATATAATAAAGTTTTTTATAGGCTTGTGTTCTTTTTTTCCTATTATTTTTCGTTTAATTGTAATCATGGCTTGTTTAATCAAAATAATGCCTCATAAATATAGCCTAAGCAGTACCATTTACTAATTACTATTTTTTCTTGATTTACCCTGCTAAAATTGGAGTGCGTCTTATACACCCGTGCGTCTTATATGCCGTCAAATACGGTAAGTGATTCCTTTTTTACGACTTATCGACTCTTTGAAGGTTATTTAAAGCCAGAGAATATTTTTAAATTGTGCTAATTTTTTTTAGATAATATTGGTTTAGTCATACAAGTCTTACTAATTAACCCATAGCTGGTGGAGAAGAGGTGGATTCATACCTTTCTCGCACGTAAGTGGATATAACGAACCCAACTGGAATTGGAACTCGGCTTTCCAATTAAAAATTCCGAGTCATTATTCATTACACCACCTACAGATCCAAGGTTTCAGCATCTGTTATTCCGATTTAGGTAGTGACCAGGCTCGACGTTGCTTAACTTCGATTGATCGTACAGGAACCGGTGTTTCAACGGGACGTGGCCGTGAACTGCAAACGCATGCAAATATTTACTTGAATTTATAAATTCTGAATTTATTAATATCACCTGATAGTACTTGTTATTTTTACATATGATAATGTTAATATAAGCCGTTTCCTTATAAGGAAACATTCGGCATTCATTGACTGACCAGCTTCTTAGTACTGTCGATTGAGGTTTATAAAATCTTAAAGCAATTTTTCAGAAAAATACGTTTCTCAAGTCTAATAGCTGTTATCACTCTTTCCTGTATTGTTCGGGGTTTCCGTCCTAACCTTTTATTTGAAGCGGTGTGGAACGTTAAAATCGTGATTATTATCTTTCCTTTGGAATATATGTGTTATCCATTGAAGCTGTTGCTGCGCTTAGAAGTCCTCAAGTGATGCAATTTCTTTTATTTGGTACAGTTCTTTTTGGGGGATTCTGTAGCACCAGTTCACTAGGTTCAAAGAAAAATGGTATTCACCAAGAACCTCAGGTTTCAGTCGCACAAAACAATTTTTAACCGTTGGTCTTAGGAAGCAGTTGCATACAGCGGACTGCTGAGATATTTCTGAACTGGTTTGACGACATACATAACATTCATATGAAAGTCTCGATCTGACGAGGCTATTTAAGTACATGACTCGAGTTTACATGTTGATGTTTTGTTTACGTAGCAATTTGCGGTGTTCGGCGAAACTACACCGAGTGCCATCTGTTCTAATTAACCGAACAGTACAGCTTTCCGTTGAAGTTTATAAAATCTTTCTCTTAAAACAATTTTCAGGAAAATAGATTTTTTAATGGCAGTAGCTGTTATTGCCCTTTACAGTATTGATGGGGGTTTCCTTCCTAACCTTTTATTTGTAGTGGTGTGGAATGTCAACATCTTGATTATGTCATCATTTTCATTTCGAATTACATGTGCTATCCATTTTAGTTGTTGTTGCTGTTGGTAGTCCCCAAGTGATGTTGTTTCTGTTATCTAGTACACTTCTTTGCGATTCTGTAGCGCCAGTCTACAATGTTCAAAGTAGGATGACCTTTACCAAAATACTCAGTGTTTCACTCATTCAAAGCCTTTTGTAACCAATGATCTTAGAAATCGGGTTGTATACAGCTGACAGTTTGGGTATTTCTGAATGCGTTTGGCGACAAGCATGACATCCATATGAAAGTCTTGTATCTGATGAGGCTATTTATGAACATGACACGGGTTTTCAGGTTGATGTTTTGGTTACGTAGCTATTTGCGGTGTTGGGCGAAACTATACCAAGCGCCATCTGCTCAATGTTCAATTTCCTTTTCTTTTCTACTAAATTTCTTATAACTGATCCATACGCCGAGGTATTTGAAGTATTTCGTATTTACTAATTCCACATCCGGATGATTTTACGATGGATTCAGGGTAGGTGCCATCACGGCTCTCATTCCAATACAAGATTATAGTTTCTGATTTGGTAAGGTTTATTTTGAGCCCTATTTCATGGAACACTTGATAAAGGGTATTGATGTTTGTTCAAGATACATCTTATCCGAACTACAAATACCTATGTCATTAACATACATAGGTAGATAATGAAGAGAGTGATATATATATATATATATATATCCAAGTATAGTATTGGTGTATACGGAATAAATTCCAATAACCAAAAACTACTATTCTTAAAAGAGTGCTTAATACTGAGTAAAGCAAATATAATTATTTATTCGATACTTATAAGTGTTGAAACAAAATGGCTATATTTGTAGTGATTTTATAACATATTTGTTATAATTTTCGAATAAATAATCATATATATATATATATATATATATATATATATATATATATATATATATATATATATATATATATATAATTTTTTTTCAGGTAGAGTTTAACTGTGAAGAAACAAAATGAATAAAATTAAAAGAAGAAAACATTCTTAAGCGATGCGTTTCCTCCTCTGAGGCAATTTTTTCAAGGCAGATGTCTGCATTGTCTATCTCAACCTATTCATATCTATTCGCTCTTGGGGCACTTCCATGTCGTGTAATCGTTAGCAAGTTTGTCTCGTTAGATTAATTACGACTGAGTAGTGGGTTCGATCCTCACTGGGCGCTCCATGATTTTAGCCTTGTGCCACATCTAAGCTACGGTTAGAAGATAGGCACTTTAACGTGGTGTTATGATTAGCAAGCTTGTCTCGTTAGATTAATTACGACTGAGTAGTGAGTTCGATCCTCACTGAGCGCTCCATGATTTTAGCCTTGTGCCATATCTGCGCTACGGTTAGAAAATGGTTAGTAAGCTTGTTGCGCTAGATAAGTTACGACTGAATAGTTAGTTCGGATCTCACTGGACGCTCCACACATTTGGCCTTGTGCCACATCTCAGCTACGCTTAGAAAATCATTAAGACATCTCAACGTGGTATGGTTAGCAAGCTTAACTCGCTAGAACAATTAAGGTGGTTTTCTAAGCGTGGCTTAGATGTGGCACAAGGCCGAAAGTATGGGGCACCAAGTGAGGATCGAACTCACTATTCAGTCATAACTATTCCATAAAGACAAGCTTGCTAACCATTGCGTCACATCGAGATGTCTCTCGCTAGAAAAATTAAGACTGAGTAGTGAGTTCGAGCCTCACTGGGTGCTCCATATTTTGGGCCTTGTGCCACACATACGTTTAGAAAACTACCATAGCTATTTACTGTTCGAGGGAGTGCTAAACAATTTCCGGACCAGGCCGAATATATTTTATTTTATTTTATTTATTTTCTTTTTGTTTGTTTATTTTTGGGAATCCCTTTTTTGGGGATTCAGACCTTTTCAGCAACCCCTCGTCTGTGTCACTTTGTTGATATCTGTCTACCTCACTTTCTGTCTCTGTGGGTTGAGATATTTTACCAGACATACTTAATGATCAGCGTCCTAAAATTAGACATTTCTCACAACCACATGAAAGAGACGTCTTTCCTTTTCTCTCCCGTACTCTAAATATGAAAATATGCTTGAGTCACTTGAGTGCATTTCTTGGCCTCGTAAGTGCTCTGAAAGTTAGTTACCGCTCACCGAAGTCGACATCAGGGAGAGGCCAAGCGAACTCTTCACTTTTGCTTTGTAGGATTTAGTTAGGACATTGCTACTAGAATTTAGACTTAGTCCTTCCTCATACTTAATGTTATATAGTATATATATATATATATATATATATATATATATATATATATATATATATATATATATATATATATATATATATACATATATATATATATATATATATATTAGTCTTTTTAATTCTTTCTATTCTTTCTCGTTGTTAATTTTTTGTCTTTATCATTAGAGCTTTTAGCTGTTTTTAGTTTCGTATTCTTTATGGTTAGAATTATTTTTCATTGATGTCTTTTTTATTCTATTTTGGGTTCGTCTTCTTCATTGTTAATTCTTTCTTTTTCGTGCTTATGTTTTTCTTTCTTTTTAATATCTGTTGCCTCCTTTATTTTTTTAAATTCATCTTTCTTCATTTAAAAGTCATTAATTCTTTTTTTCCCCTTTTAGTTTATCTTTGTCATCGATAAAATTTCTTAAATTTCATTCTTTTCAGTCTTGTAATTTTTATTCATTGAAAAATTCTTCGTCTTAATTCTTTTTTTTCCTTTTTAGTTTATCTTTGTCATCGACAAAATTTCTTAAATTTCATTCTTGTAATTTTTCTTCATTGAAAACTTCTTCGTCTTAATTATTTTTTTTCCTTTTTAGTTTATCTTTGTCATCGACAAAATTTCTTAAATTTCATTCTTTTCAGTCTTGTAATTTTTATTCATTGAAAAATTCTTCGTCTTTAATTCTTTTTTTTCCTTTTTAGTTTATCTTTGTCATCGACAAAATTTCTTAAATTTCATTCTTTTCAGTCTTGTAATTTTTATTCATTGAAAAATTCTTCTTCTTAATTCTTTTTTTTCCTTTTTAGTTTATCTTTGTCATCGACAAAATTTCTTAAATTTCATTCTTTTCAGTCTTTTAATTTTTATTCATTGAAAAATTCTTCATCTTAATTCTTTTTTTTCCTTTTTAGTTTATCTTTGTCATCGACAAAATTTCTTAAATTTCATTCTTGTAATTTTTCTTCATTGAAAACTTCTTCGTCTTAATTCTTTTTTTTCCTTTTTAGTTTATCTTTGTCATCGACAAAATTTCTTAAATTTCATTCTTTTCAGTCTTTTAATTTTTATTCATTGAAAACTTCTTCGTCTTAATTCTTTTTTTTCCTTTTTAGTTTATCTTTGTCATCGACAAAATTTCTTAAATTTCATTCTTGTAATTTTTCTTCATTGAAAACTTCACGTCTTAATTCTTTTTTTTCCTTTTTAGTTTATCTTTGTCATCGACAAAATTTCTTAAATTTCATTCTTTTCAGTCTTGTAATTTTTATTCATTGAAAAATTCTTCGTCTTAATTCTTTTTTTTCCTTTTTAGTTTATCTTTGTCATCGACAAAATTTCTTAAATTTCATTCTTTTCAGTCTTGTAATTTTTATTCATTGAAAAATTCTTCTTCTTAATTCTTTTTTTTCCTTTTTAGTTTATCTTTGTCATCGACAAAATTTCTTAAATTTCATTCTTTTCAGTCTTTTAATTTTTATTCATTGAAAAATTCTTCGTCTTAATTCTTTTTTTTCCTTTTTAGTTTATCTTTGTCATCGACAAAATTTCTTAAATTTCATTCTTGTAATTTTTCTTCATTGAAAACTTCTTCGTCTTAATTCTTTTTTTTCCTTTTTAGTTTATCTTTGTCATCGACAAAATTTCTTAAATTTCATTCTTTTCAGTCTTGTAATTTTTATTCATTGAAAACTTCTTCGTCTTAATTCTTTTTTTTCCTTTTTAGTTTATCTTTGTCATCGACAAAATTTCTTAAATTTCATTCTTGTAATTTTTCTTCATTGAAAACTTCTTCGTCTTAATTCTTTTTTTTCCTTTTTAGTTTATCTTTGTCATCGACAAAATTTCTTAAATTTCATTCTTTTCAGTCTTTTAATTTTTATTCATTGAAAACTTCTTCGTCTTAATTCTTTTTTTTCCTTTTTAGTTTATCTTTGTCATCGACAAAATTTCTTAAATTTCATTCTTGTAATTTTTCTTCATTGAAAACTTCACGTCTTAATTCTTTTTTTTCCTTTTTAGTTTATCTTTGTCATCGACAAAATTTCTTAAATTTCATTCTTTTCAGTCTTGTAATTTTTATTCATTGAAAAATTCTTCGTCTTAATTCTTTTTTTTCCTTTTTAGTTTATCTTTGTCATCGACAAAATTTCTTAAATTTCATTCTTTTCAGTCTTGTAATTTTTATTCATTGAAAAATTCTTCTTCTTAATTCTTTTTTTTCCTTTTTAGTTTATCTTTGTCATCGACAAAATTTCTTAAATTTCATTCTTTTCAGTCTTTTAATTTTTATTCATTGAAAAATTCTTCGTCTTAATTCTTTTTTTTCCTTTTTAGTTTATCTTTGTCATCGACAAAATTTCTTAAATTTCATTCTTTTCAGTCTTGTAATTTTTATTCATCGAAAACTTCTTCGTCTTAATTCTTTTTTTTCCTTTTTAGTTTATCTTTGTCATCGACAAAATTTCTTAAATTTCATTCTTGTAATTTTTCTTCATTGAAAACTTCTTCGTCTTAATTCTTTTTTTTCCTTTTTAGTTTATCTTTGTCATCGACAAAATTTCTTAAATTTCATTCTTTTCAGTCTTGTAATTTTTATTCATTGAAAAATTCTTCGTCTTAATTCTTTTTTTTCCTTTTTAGTTTATCTTTGTCATCGACAAAATTTCTTAAATTTCATTCTTGTAATTTTTCTTCATTGAAAACTTCACGTCTTAATTCTTTTTTTTCCTTTTTAGTTTATCTTTGTCATCGACAAAATTTCTTAAATTTCATTCTTTTCAGTCTTGTAATTTTTATTCATTGAAAAATTCTTCGTCTTAATTCTTTTTTTTCCTTTTTAGTTTATCTTTGTCATCGACAAAATTACTTAAATTTCATTCTTTTCAGTCTTGTAATTTTTTTTCATTGAAAAATTCTTCTTCTTAATTCTTTTTTTTTCCTTTTTAGTTTATCTTTGTCATCAACAAAATTTCTTAAATTTCATTCTTTTCAGTCTTGTAATTTTTATTCATTGAAAAATTCTTCTTCTTAATTCTTTTTTTTCCTTTTTAGTATATCTTTGTCATCGACAAAATTTCTTAATTTTCATTCTTTTCAGAGTTGTAATTTTTCTTGATTGAAAAATTATTATTAATTCTTATTTTTTTTCCTTTTTAGTTTATCATCGTTAAATTACTTAAATTTAATTCTTAATTTCTTTTTCATTCTTGTGCTTTTTCTTGATTGAAAATTAATTCTTAATACTTTTCGCCCCATCGGCTGGGGCTTCACAATACACCGACTCCACCTTGGCAGAGTGGTAAGACCCCCGCTCGCCTTTATCATCTTACCCAAAACACCTAGGTGTTTTGGGTAAGATGATAAACTGCATCCGACAGCAAGGCCTCTGATCAGGAGGTTTTCAGGAGCGTGTAACCACCTCTTAATTGCTGGTGTTCCGAGGTTCACGCTGACCCTGGGTGGTAACACCTTTTAGGGTCCCAGTTATGGGAAAACAGTTAACCCCTAAACTGGGGTCAAAACACTAGGAAAGTGTAAAAATAAGTTTTAATACCAGCAATATATTTTTAGAATAAAATTATCACCAGCAATACATTACCAACAGTCAATTGTTGAAAAGAAATATTACCAGCAATACATTTTTGAAAAAAATTATTACCAGCAATAAAAATCTTGTCGGCATTAAATAACCCATTGAGGTTGATAAACAAAACAAACGAGACCAAACCAAACCAAACCTTAATTATTTTTTCTTTCTTTTTTTTTGTTTATCTTTACCATCGTTAAATTTATTAAATTTAATTCTTGTAATTTTTCTTCGTTGAAAAGTTCTTTTTTTTTTTTTTTTTTTTTGCAGTTTATCAACCCTTTGTTGGATATTTAAAGCCGAAACACATTTTGGATTGTAAGAATAATTTTTAGTGACTGAATTAACAATTTTTTGAGAATAACAATAATTTTCCCAGAGACAAGCGCAACTATTTAACCCTTAATTGGGGATGAAGATAGGCCCATGCCTTCCCCAAGAGTATTTGCGCGTAAGCGAATATAACAAAACCGACTAGAAATCGAACTCGGCTTTCCGATTTGTCATTTCTCACTCTACCTGCACGTGGTCCTGATTTTGCAGAGGAACTCATAATATACTATGCCTTTTCAATCCCACCTGATACACAGCATCATCTTCTTCAGATGCAGACCAGATTTTTGGAATAGCTAACCAGAAGTTTTTTCACTCCACATTGTTGTAAACACTCTATTTTTCATCGCCACTAATAGTTCTTTACAAATATAGGTCATTTTGGCTTGAACTGAGGATCGCAGATAGAGATGTTGCCTACTGATATTTTGTCCGTTAAATTGTGACATATCCGAATGTCCTAGCGATTCAGACTTGTAAGTGTTTTCAATGGCTTTAAAACGTCTGTATGAAATACGTGGAATATCTCCGAGATATACGGTGTAACCATAAAAAAATCTGCAATGTTGTCGGAACATTCTCGATTTCCCAGATCAATAGTTCTACTTCTGAACTTATCGACATTTACGAACAGTGCTCTCAACGATCCACATAAGCGGCACATATGAATTATATCGCGTTTAGGATCAATGTGTCTGCATGATCTGTCTGGGTTCAACGGTCTGCACGCTCTTCTTGAGATCAGTCTGCCTAGGATCAGTGTGTCTGCATGCCTTGGCTGGGATCAGTGTGTCTGCAAGCCCTGCCTGGGATCAGTGTTTGTGCATGCTCCGCCTGGGATCAGTGTGTCTGCATGCCTTGCTTATGATCAGTGCTTGTGCATACCCTGCTTAGGATCAGTGCTTGTGCCTACCCTACTTGTGATCAGTGTGTCTGTATGCTTCGCCTGGGATTAGTGCGCATGCCCTGCATGGGATCAATGTGTCTGCCTGCCCTACCTGGGATCGGTGTGTCTGTGATCTCTGTCTGAGATGGAACGAAATCATGTTCTCAAACGCTACGTATTGAAAAACAAATAGGAAAAATTTTATTCCAAGCCATTTGGGTAACTTTTAAAACCAAAACAGGAAAGATAGAGTGGGTTTCTTTAGAGTGTAGATACTAAAAATTCAATCGTACGGATAGTTTAGCATATCAGAGTTGATTGGAAAACAAGCAGCCGGAAGGGTGTTCCACAAACGAGAAGCCCGAGAGAGGAAACAGTTACATCTAGCCATAGCAACTGTAAAATAATGAGACCTAGCTGCCAATACAGGAGTGCGCTTAAATTCATAAAGTCTAGGTACAAAAGAGGAAGGCTTATCGAAACAATTACCATGAAAGTATTTATAGAAAAGGCAGAGAGAAGCCACGTTACGACGGTGGAGAAGTGACTGAAGTCGAGATGCCATGTCAGGACGAATAAAATGGCAGATTCGTCTTTGGATTTTATCTAGAATTTCTAAATACAGAGCAGAAGCGGGCGGCCAGATGTGGCAGCAATATTCAATGCAGAGACGATTGGTAAACTTATAAATGTGTAAGATTTAATAATATCGAGCCCGGCACAGCGAACCAATTTCTTTAGAAGCAGACCTAGCAATTAATTCAATATAAACTTTTTACATCATATTCAACGGAAAATGTTAGCTCGAGAAGGCTCAGGGGGTCACTCTCCTGGTGGTCAGCATATGCCGTTCTGATGAAAGGGGAAAAAAGCTTCACTAAGACGATTAAAATAGAGCAGTTTCGCTTTGGAAGCGTTAAAGTTGAACTAAATATGGATATAGGGTGTCCCAAAATATGTACATATTTTTTGACGTCGACGTCAGCTTGAATATTTATAAAGATGCATTGAATTGCATTTAATATTTAATTTAAACAGTTAATCTTGTTTGCAAGTCAATAAACACTGGAACTACTGTCATTTAAATAGTGAATTTTTGTGACAACCTAAACATATATATATATATATATATATATATATATATATATATATATATATATATATATATATATATATATATATATATATATCATTATTATTTTTATTAAAGAGATTATAATATAAAAATCTTTCATGTTTCAAAACTATGATTGTACTTCTTCAGGAGAGGGGATATATATATATATATATATATATATATATATATATATATATATATATATATATATATATATATACTAATTTAAAAATATGGTTTCATTGCTACACAGGAATTACCATGTTTCAAAAACAGAAACAAAAAATTTCAAATTCGCCTGAAAGTGAAAGAGTACTAGGTTTTGAAACTGTGTAGCGATGGCATCATATTTTTAAATTAGTAAATTTATAATATTTATGCACTGCAGAATTGTATTGAGCACTTTTTTCCTGAGAAATTGTTTTAATAGAGAGATTTTATAAATTACAAACGACAACAGCACTTGCTCCTCGGTCAGTGAGGGCCGAATATTTCCTCATAAGGAAATGGCGAATATTACCATATATATATATATATATATATATATATATATATATATATATATATATATATATATATATATGATAATTTTTTTTTATATAGACAAAAACAATTTACTCACTACAAAGATGCAACCTTGTTTCGGTGCATTTAATTGCACCTCGACTGGTGAAAACCAAAATGTTTATGAACAATTCTGTTTGTAAGCAGGCCGCTCGTGGAACGTCACTTCTTGTTTGAAAAAAAAGGAAAAGATTTTAAGAGGTGACGTATAAGGGTAAAGAAAATATAGGAAAGGCAAAAGGGTGACAGAGTGAGACGATAGTACTTGTTGATAGCAGTTTGCTGAAGGATTGGTGAGGCGTTGAGGTCATGGCTCGAATCCGAAAATTTCTTATCAACAGCAACGGTCAAGGATTTAGGAACAACACTTTTAAGCGATAATAAAAACGAAAATTGCAATATGAGCTCTGGTTAAAAATATGCGGTGATAACAGCAAAAATTGCAATATGAGCACTGGAAGAAAATGGTTGCTGAAGACATTACGTTTATAATACCCAGAAATTCACGCACATGTTTTCAAGGACACTTGGCACAGTGGATAAAGGCGTTAGCTAGATCCTGTGACAGGACCACCGGAGTGTGAGTTCAGTAAAACCGGTATAGAACTTGGAGAGGAGAGTTAACACGAGATAACTGATGATTGATATCCATTAGACATGCACGTGGAAATAGAACAGTCTACCCCAGCTAGCGAAATAAAGGGTTCAGTTCGACATTCCAACCACCTGAAGAAGGCCAGAGCGTAAAATGGCCGAAACGAAATATGGAAACAAAGATGAGGACAATAGTCCCAATAATGTAAGTAGTGTTAGAATTTATATATTTTTTCGTTCTCATTACATTCGTGTATATATATACGAGGGTCATTCAATAAATAAGGTGAATTTTTCGGTATAAGGACTTCTAATACAGAGAGAAGCTTACTTTTTTTTATTTTTCAACGTAGTCTCCCAGCACTGTCACACACTTTTCCCATCTGTGCACAAGCTTCCGTATTCCCTCAGCGTAAAAATCTTTGGACTGATGTCTCAGCCAGTCGCTCACAACACTTTTGACTTCATCGTCACTTTTAAACTTCGTGCCTCTCGTGAACGCTTTCAAGGGACCAAACAGGTGAAAGTCTGAAGAGGCAAGGTCTGGGCTGTAAGGGGGATGAGGGAGCTGTTCCCCGCGCAACTCGTTGATGGTCTGCACCGTTTGGGCTGCTGTGTGAGGCCTTGCGTTGTCATGATGCAAGATGACTCCTTCTGACTGATGACCCCTGCGTTTGTCCCAACAGATAAGCTCAAAGTCCTTGCAATGTCATCCACTGTCACCCTTCTGTCAGACTGAATGAGGTCATTGACTGATTCGATCACCTCAAGAGACCTCACTTCTGTAGGCCTCCCGGGCCTGTCTTCATCCTCAACACTGCTCTGTCCTTCTTTAAACAATGTAGCCCACTTGTATACATTTTTTTGGCTGAAACATGTGGCACCGTACACAGTTGACATTCTCCTATGAATTTCAACTGGTTTGCACCCTTCAGCAACCAAAAACTTGATAACTGACCGATATTCAATCCTGGAGCAAGCTTCTTGGTCGGCCATCTTTGTTAATCACCAAAACTCTAAAAGTTTTTTTTTTAATCTGCAAAAGAAATTAAATCCATGTGAAAAAGAAGTAAAACAAAAAAAAAGAGTAAGCTTCTATCTGTATTAGAAGTCCTTATACCGAAAAATTCAACTTATTTATTGAATGACCCTCGTATATTTGTGTGTGTGTGTGTGTGTCCCAAAAATGTACACACTTTTTTTTCGTCGTCAGTTTGAATGTTTCTAATATATAAGAATATTTTATTTCATTTCATATTTAATTTAAACCGTTAATCTTCTTTGTAAGTCAATAAACATTAATTTTTTTTTTAAATTTTAAGCATTAATCTTGTTTCCAAGTCAATAAACACGGTATAACACTTTAAAGAATAAGTACATTTTGGTGGAGAAATACTGTATATTGTTCGACCGTTTGAAGAAGTTATTACTATTTATTTTTTGGGGGGTGGGGGCGAAACTTTCCAGATCACCTGTATAGAAAAGATGGTTTATAGATTTCCTATAAATTTTATGTGCACATTTTTTTTCGCTGAGAAGTTTGCTTAGGGTAATTATGGCCAAACAAAAGAACATAGAATACAGGGAGTCTCTTTGAAGTTGAAATCTCTTTATATTTTCCGTCTTTAGCAGTAATGTTGCTTTCCATAGCTACTTTTATTCCTGAGCATGACGATAAACTACATCTGGCAGCAAGGCCTCTGATAGGGAAAGTTTTAAAGAGCGTGAAACTACCTTTTAATTATCGTTGATTCCATGTATAACCTAACGCCCCTGGGTGATAACACCTGTTCGGATCTCAGCTATGGGCAAATAAATGAACCCCAAACAAAACACTATGAAAGTATAAAAATACATTTTTATAGTAAAAAATACCAGCAGTACCTATTCATAGTGAAATTATCAACAGTATATCATTCAACATGAAAGAACTCCTTCATGACATTAATTCGCTAAATATTCTATAATTTCTTAAAATATAGCTTCAACAAAGCAACAACATAAAACACAAATATCAACGCCTCTAGTAATTACGTCCACACAAACATGTATATGCACTAAAGCTGCGTATCATCTGCCATGTATTCAACTGTGAAAGCAGAATAACATATTTTTTATTAGTTCAAATTTCACAAGAAAATTAAATTTCGACATTAAATGACCCATAAGGAGTTGATATGCCGTTAAGCAATCAAATCAAATTAATTCTATGTTATTGTGGATTTATTGTTAGTTGGTGTTTTACGTAGAATATGTACTAAGTATATATATATTGATGAGGGTGAAAGGAGTCTCTCTGAGCTTTGGTTAGCAATCATTTTAGTGTTGGTTTCACGATAAAAAAGACTTCAGATGGGAAAGAAAACTGATGACAGCTTAACCCGGTCATTATATTGCATGTGTCTGTCGAGAGGCTGATATTGACTGTGTTCTGGAGAGGTTAAACTCCACAATATAAGCACATGAGGACTGTCGTTCGGAGTTTCCGTGGCAAGTCTTTTGCACCGTTACTTTTTTCTCGACAGATTCAAAAAGTGTCGGAACTCAAGCCTTCGCCACTTGAAACAAATCATTGTGTTGGTTATCTGACAACTACGTCTAATTAGTTCCACACATATCTGGATATTGCGAAAAACTCTACGAAACAACATCAAGTTCATCTTGGCACTTGGAATGTACGAACTCTCCAGAACAACAACTCAGCACCAGAACGAAAAACAGTTCTGGTCGCACTGGAGCTAAAGAAGTACAGAATTGATATAGCTGCACCGAGAAGTAACCATCAGTCGACTACATAAAACGAGAAAGCAAAATAAGACATCTAACAGTGTTCCTGCTGCACTTGGATACAATACATTCTCCTGTAGTGTTTGTGGTCTTTTGTGCAATTCTCGAGCCGGTCTCAAAAGTCATGCCCGTCATCGGTATGCAGATAATTAGTTCGTGGTCATCGGAACCTCATACGTTGAACTCGACGGGAGAATCCATCATATATATATATATATATATATATATATATATATATATATATATATATATATATATATATATATATATATATATCTGATGACAGGATACCAAAGATCTTAATGTACAGCCAGTTAGATCAGGGCTACAGGAATTTAGGACGCCCATGGCTAGGATACAAAGACAAGCTGAAGAGCAACATGTAAGCTGTCAGTATACCTCATAACACACTCGTGCGCTTAGCCTTGAAGCGGGTAGAATGGAGATTAACGTGTTTTAGTGGACTCAGCAGTTTTCAATTTGCTTATCTGAATCGTCTTCAAGAAGCGAGTGCAAGATCTAAAAGGTCAGCCAATCTAAAAGTGATCTCATCCCACAATCCTCACGCTAGATCCATATGTGGCCTCCTTTGTAAATAACTAGCGAGTCTTAAGTGCCACTAAAGATTATCGCACAAAATTTCATAACTGAATCAATTAAGCTGTCAGATCCTCATACGTCGGAACCGACGGGAGAGTCTATAATAATAATAATAATAATAATATATATATATATATATATATATATATATATATATATATATATATATATATATATATATATATACATACATATATTGTTTAATATAACAGACAACGGTGAAAATATCCAAAACTAGATTTCAAGATTTTCACCGTTCTCTTCTTTACCGTCTCCCTGTCTGAATACATATCCTTTCTTTCCCTCCGCTCCCCTAAATTTGAATCTGCATATTTAACATAATTTATGTTGTAATTGACTATTTTAAGCCTGCTAAAATCCTTGTCCATTTATATTTGTGTGAAAGAATCAGTCGGAACAGTTGGGATCGAATCTTCGATTCTAACGAAATAAATATCACGATGGTATTTTAAGTGTATATATATATATATATATATATATGGTGTTTCATTAAGACGGATTGTATATAAGGGTGTTTCATTAAAACGGATTGGATCATGTTATTTAAGTCATGGCAATTATATGTGAAAAATAACATCTCCCAAATGTCCGCCAAATCTGAAAGAAAAAGGAAAAAAATCATTAGACGCTTAAACTTAATTCACATTAAAATCGGTCCAAGTACTGGAACACCCAATATGTGTATTTGTATGCCTGTGTATGTGTGCGTGTGTGTGAAATGACCAACAATACATTTTATCTGTCGTTAAAGGCATACAATTTCACTTGAAATATATTTAGTTGAAGCCATAATTTGTGTTCAAAATATTTAGATTTTGACATTAAATAGCCCATAGAGTTTAATATGTTGCTAGACTAAAATCAACCATAGCTTCATGACATGAATGAAATTTCTGAATTTTGGTGAAATTTTAAACGTTTCCAAGTATTATTCTATACAGCTATGAGGAATACTGATAAAAACCATTTGTAATCTATCCAGCCTATTGACAATTTTTTTGTGTGATGATATTCATCAAGAATCATTTTATTAATTAGGACTTGATCTTTGTATACATATAGTAACGGTAATATTAGCCTTTTCCCTATAAGGAAACATTTGGAATTCATCGACCGAGCAGCCAGTACTGATATCGATTGAAATTTGTAACATTTCTGTCTTAAAACGTTTTTTCGGAAAACAGATTTCTGAAGTCCAGTAGCTATTATTGTGATAGATAGATAGATAGATAGATAGATAGATAGATAGATAGATAGATGAGCAGGCTGTGATAGATAGATAGATAGATAGATAGATAGATAGATAGATAGATGTGTTTTAATTGTAATTGTAATTAGCCATTTCCCTACAAAAAAACTTTTGACATTTATTGACCGTTGAAATTTATAAAATGTCTCCCTTAAAACATTTTGTTGGAAAACAGATTTCTCAAGTCCAGTAGCTATTATCGTGATAGATAGATAGTCCCACATTATGAATTGGGAAAAGTACGACAATTATTTTAAGACATTTTTATGTTTATACATTCTTTCTTATAGATACAAATATTTATGTAAATGCTCTGTTTTATAATAAACAGCATTAACGACATTTACCGGCCTGAATGTCCGAGAAATCTTCATAGAAAACATGCGCCCCCCGACAGGAATCGAACCTGTATCCTACACGGAACCGTCATATAGCCTGACGTGCTTTGACCGATTTAGCCACAGAGGAGCGTTTCGGTTAACAAGATCGATTTTACTGTTTTTAAAATACAATTCTCCATGATTTTCTCTCGTACATTCATATCGGTTTGACGCGTATTCAAACGTAAACAAATGACGTCACACATTATGAAATGGACAAAATCCGACAATTAATTTAAGACATTTTTGTTTATACGTTCTTTCTATAGATACAAATATTTAAGTCAATGCTCTGTTTATAATAAACACTATTAACGACATTTACCGGCCTGATAGATAGATAGATAGATAGATAGATAGATAGATAGATAGATAGATAGTGTTATGGTGAAAAACCATAGAAAGATAACACGGACTCGGATATAGGTTAAATAGTATATTCTCGGAAACGTAGTACAAAGGTGAATGTGGACAGGAGAGTACTTTCTCTCACTGGTGTCCCGACTCACTCATTCACTCACTCTGTGGCTACTACTCGGTGACCCTCACTTGGTGACTGGATATTTAGCACCCCCCCACACGGGTCGAATGTGACACAAGGGCGGTTTAATGTGGGCTTACCGAGCCCGTAGGCTCGGACAAAAATATGCCCATTAGAACCCGTATACACGGGTTCAGGGACTGTCTATCTCCCCGGACGGCACTTTGCCCTGCGGCAAAGCCCCGTCCGAGTCCCTCCCCGCCGAGACGGGGAGTTCGACAGCAAAGAAGAGTTTATACAACTGTTCCAGTCACGGGGTTACTGACCTTAGTTGGTAGCCATATTATATAGGTGTGGAAGGGTCCATTTGTAGGTAGGTCCCCACAATAGATAGATAGATAGATAGATAGATAAATAGATAGATAGATAGATAGATCTAGATAGATAGATAGATAGATAGATAGATAGATAGATAGATAGATAGATGTCCCTAGATAGATATATAGATAGATAGATAGATGTCTGTAGATAGATAGATAGATAGATAGATAGATAGATAGATAGATAGATAGATAGATAGGTGTTAATGATAATTGTAATTAGCCATTTGCCTGCAAGAAAATTGTTGACATTCACTTACTGCTGAATTTTATAAAATCTTTCTCTTAAAAAAGTTTGTTTTTTCAGGAAAACAGATTTCTCAAGTCCAGTAGCTGTTATCGCTCTTTCTTATATTGATGGGCGTTTCCTTTCTAACATTTTAGCTGAAGTAGAGTGGAATATCACCATCTTGATGATGTCATCGTTTTCTCTTCATGTTACATGTGCTATCCATTTAGATTGTTGCTGCTGCTGCTGGTAGTCCTCAAGTGATATGACGACCATTATTTGGTAGAGTTCTTCGAGATTCTGTAGCGCCAGTCCACAATGTTCAAATGATGATGGTCTTTTAAAAGATCCTAAGGCTTCACTCATTCTAAGCTAATTTTAACCTCTGATCTTGGAAAACTTGTGTATACAGCTGACAGTTTTGGTATTTTTAAAGTCGTTTGGCGACAAGCATGGCATCCATATGAAAATCTTAGAGTTGACGAGGCTATTTAAGAACATGACACGTGTTTTCAGGTTAATGTTTTGGTCTTGTTCTATGTTCAATTTTTTTTTATTCTCCTATACTATGCTTTCATTCCAGTTCCCGATCGTTGTTTGTTTGGGAAACGTTTTTATCTTGAGTCCTTTTTCATGAAACTATTGATAGCTTGATCGTTGATATTAGTTCATGATAATTATTATCCTAACTTTGAATACCTATGTCGTTGGCATACCCAACTCATCATCAGTACATTGTCCTTGAGAAGGAAATCAGGAGATAAGATGCTTGGAAGAAACATAATCGTGTTGGGATCGTTTTGGATATGAAAAATACTGGTAGACCTTTGAAATTAGTTAGGAGATCGAAGAAAATTAGTCAATTTAACATTAACAGCTGAGTGTCAGAAAGAATTTCTGAATTTTTATGACGGACTCAGGATATATGCCACCACTGCTATCATTCTGATTACAAGGTCAATGTCTCGGGCTAGAAGGTTTTTGTTGTCAGAGTCCATTTTGCACATTTGCAAATCTAACATTCGTCTGTTTGAAAACTGTTGCCATATATGACCTGGTGCTCCTGCTATTCATGTCGAGGTTCTTAAAATCCAAAGAAGGATTTGCAATGTAGTCGATCCTGACTTGGTTACTGTTGGTTTCCCTCTGTCTTTTCTACGAATATTTTCATGGCTGCTACTCTGACGGGCTTTTTTATCCTGGTGCCCCGACGGATGTAAGCGTGCTACAAGATTGGTATCTAGGTTCCACTGATTTACTATTGAACTAGTTAAATATAACCGCCATTTCTACTTCAACAGTTTCGTTTCTCGCACTTCCAGACAGCGGAACTCACTTCTGTTTACTTGCTTCCCTGAAAACTACCATCTTCGGAAAATTAAATGCGACGTCAATCGTCATCTTCTTGAATCCTGTTCATCTTTTATCTTTTCCCCCTATACCCAGTCTTTTCTCTCACTTTCACTCCCTGCGTGCTCGTGGCATTCCTCCTTGCTTCGGGTGAAATGATTGAAAAAAAAAAAAAATCATAATTTTTTTTTTTGGAAACGATTATTTCGAGTTCTCTTTCTTGGAATACTTGGTAGGTTTTTGATTTTCTGTTCAAGATCTTATCCCGACTATCAATACCTATAAATTCAGCAAAGCCCCCACCTCATCCATTGTCCTCGAGAGAGAAAGATATGATTCCCGTTTACAGCCTTTTCTGTTCAAGGAATATGCTACCGGGTAATAATGAACGCGTATACGGTGGAATAATGGATAGCGGCTCGGATTGAGGAACCTGAGAGCCGAGTTCGAATTCCAGTCGAATCCATTACGTGCTAATACCCTTGGGAAAGGTATGAATCCTCTTCTCCTCCCAGCTATGGTTAAATAGCAGGACAGACCGGGTTCTGTAGCCTTGGATGGCAACTGGTCTACCACAGAAAGAAATGGCAACATACTGCGGGAAAGAAATCTGCATCGTCAGAGTGTATCACGCTAGGCACATAACTGACTGATCTGCGTTCACTTAGGACAGAGGTCACAATGTTGACAGGTCGGTATCTCTTAGAGATTCTAGATTCAACATTTACTATCTATTATGGGGTTAGTCGTCTTTCTTTTAGAATTAAGATGGAAAAGTATATTAGTTTCTCGTGCGAGCTTGTAAGGGCATTAAGCCCAGATATGCTATCCCTTTTAGTTGTTGTTGCTGTTGGCAGTCCTCAAATGATGTGAATTCTGTTATTTGGTAGAGTTCTTTGATTGTGATTCTGTAGCACCAGTCCACAATGTTCAAAGTAGGATGGTCTTCGCCAAGATCTTCACGATGCACTCGTTCAAAGCCATTTTCACCATTGATCTTAGAAAGCGGTTGTATACAGCTGACATCGTTTACAGGTGACTTCCAGTTTGTTGGACGTTTTCAATACGTTCTCTACACAGGCCTCTTCCCATTTTTACTATTCTATATGTTCAGTGCCTTCGATATCCGTGGCGAATCACAGTTAAGTATTTTTTTTATCATCTGCTCAGATTTTATCCCAACACCCAACTATTTCCTGCTAAGTCGGAGCTACTTCTACCATGATTGTGTTCTTTCTGATTTGTCACTATCGAGATATTTTTGAACATGCAATTATCTTTGAACAATCGGCCTTTGCTCTTCGAATCATTATATACGGGAAGCTTTGGCCTGTTTTTTTTTTGTATTATTTTTTTCAATCTCATCAGAAATTCGTTGTTTAACATTCTTTTAATTTTTTTATATATATCTTCCTCTTGTTCGCTTCATTTCGCGTTGATTGAATATTTTTAGTATTACTTCTTCGTCTTCTCATTTTTCCCAATATTATTATTACTATTTGCGTATGTTAGCTTTACTGCTTTGTATGTTGATGTTGCCAAGGACACTGTTAGTAAAATTATCCATTCCTTTTCTCACGAGGCCCAGAGCTCCGATTACTATTGATTCAGTCGCACTCTTCATTCCCCATGTCCTGTTAATCTCGATGTCCAGGTCCTTGTATTATTATTATTATTATTATTATTATGATTATTATTATTATTATCATTATTATTATTATTTGTGTGTTACGTTTCCTGCTTTATATCCCGTAGAGCCGGGTCCAAACTTAGGCCCTATAGGAGAATTGTCATTCAACTGATAACACTTGCCTCAGTATATGGGATTTCCGAGCAGGGCAGTCATCTGGGTAATATGTATGTTGATACTACATGGGACACTGTTAGTAAAATTGTCTATTCCTTTTCTCACGAGTCCCAGTGCTCCGATTACTATTGGTACAGTCTCAGGCTTCATTCCCTACATCCTGTTAATCTCAATCTCCAGGTCTTTGTATTTGGACAATACTCGATAATTTTATTATTATTACCTTGGATTTTTGTTGTATACACATTTCCTTCCGGGTCCCTACCAGAGACCAAAGGTCAGAAATATCTTCATGGCGTTTTTCATTGATCCTTTTGTAAAAAAAATAAACAAACCAAAAAAAACAAAGAAATAGAAAAAAATTAAAATAGATAAAGCTCTTCGTAATGTGTGAGCTGTATTGTAAGTACAATTTTTTGTATTTCTGTAAGTCATGGGCTACCATGAATCATGTCAATGAGTCGATCGGAACCTTTTCCAATCAATCCGAGGGCTCCAACTACAACAGGAATTATTGATGTCCCCGTGTGCCACATTTTTTAGACTTCCACGTCAATATCCTTGTATTTTGATAGCTTTTTGAAGATATGTCCACCTACGCTTCTTTTACAGAAGAAACCTTCGATAGATGCGACGTATTTTAGACCGACTCGGCTACGAAAATTTGCAAGCAAATACCTTCCCAGATTCTCGAAAATTCACATCTGCTAGATTTCCTATCCGAATGTAAATAAAGAAATTTTCTAAAGAAGTAATTTTTTT
>OZ038483.1:101050911-101055911 GCA_964036315.1 Acanthosepion esculentum
GTATTCATTTTTTTTAACAATCAATAAAACTAAGTTATAGCTACATGTCTAACGTGGAAAAGTAATAATAAAGAGATATAACAAGAAAAGAAAAACAATGAGGAAAGACGTTCCAATTGTAGAAATAACGATTTGTTTCCCTGTTGTGGAGTTATTTCACAGTGGAGGCTTGTATTTGTGCTAAAATCGGTCCTAATTAAGTTCGACGTACCAAACGTTAGGAACTTGATATAATATGTATTACGCAGAGTAATCTTGTTGTGGTCGCTGATTACTTTCGTATTCGACTAAATGTCGACTACTACATCGTCCCTCTTACTACTCCTACTTATATTAGGTGGGAGAGTCTAATAACTATAGAATAGGTGTGTTTCACCCTAACAGTCCCCTACATAGAAATTGTTAGGTTAAAAACATGGTATATGAAGCCATAGTGAAAAGTGAATGTCGTCAAGGCAGACTATATATTGAATAGAGAGAGTGTATTTTCAAATAAATCTATTGTAACGCTAAAATGTCAATGGAAACAAGCATAAGAAGTGGACCGCATTATCAAGTTACATATGGAAAGTCAAAGAAAGAAATATAACAGCGATAGTAAAACGGAACATACTTAAAAATATGATGAGTATAAAAGGTGGATCTAAATATATGGTGTTATCGAGCAAGGCACTTTTCGGATAGTTGGGTTTAAAATCAATGTTTTACTACGGTTTATATATCTAATAATATTTGAGGAATATAACGTGAACACCATGTCTATATAATTTTTATGTACTCAGCAATCTTAAAAATTTATGAAAAAAATTTCCGTAATCTAATGTTTTATTGAATTTTAGGTACTTTGGCTTTAAATGTAATATAGTTACCGCTCTTATTTTCTGTTAACGTCGTATATGAACACTCGTATCTACAAAACACGGCAAGTTCTTTTTAAAATATTGGGGGTCGATGCAGTGTATTAAGCTTTTCCATTTATGATTAGTAAATATAGTTTTTACCGAATAACAATATCACCTAACCGTTACAATTAATACAGAATTTTAAAAGATTGAAAACTTTATAAATTATTCTAATTAAAAAAATTTTTTTAAATGAAAAGAATTCTTGTAAAAATTTATTATTCAGCGAAAAAAATGTTTTCTGAAGGGAATAATGTCCTATAAATATCTTATTCGTAAAAGCAATTATAATAATTAAATAATGTCTTAGTTTTATAGCATGTTTTATTTTACGATTCAGAGCAGATTTTGGGTAACTGGCGGGCCTGTTGTACAAGAAGAAATTGATTATTTAAATTTTCCAAGGACTTCAGCTATTAACTAATATAAACATTATTTTTTATGATATTTAATTTCTCAAAATTTCATGAGATTAAATAAGTGTGGGGGTAACTGAAGTAAAAATTATTTTTACGAAGGTTTTCTATAAAAATGTTTCTAAAAATAATTTCATTCATTTTGTGAATAAGTTCTGAAAGCTTCATGGAAATCCGATTTTGATTTCAGCAAGAATTTCCAATCAATGCTTTTTTCAATTAATATTTATAGTCCACACATTGACGCAAGAAAAACAAGATTTTTTACCAAAATATTGAACATTGAAGTCAACACTTAGAGTCAACAGTCTGTTTCATGCTAGAGGCAATCGTCGGGCCTGACGATTGCAACTAGCATGAAACAGCCTGTCGCCTCTGAGTGTTGACTTCAATGTTCACTTTTATATTTATATTTACACACGCTCTATCTAATATCTTAAGACTATATTTCTTCATATATATATATATATATAAAAATATATATATATATAGATAGATAGATAGATAGATAGATAGATAGATAGATAGATAGATAGATAGATACAGGCCTGACGATTGCGTCTAGTATGAAACAGCGTGTCGCCTCTGAATGTTGACTTCAATGTTCACTTTTATATATATATATATATATATATATATATATATATAGAGAGAGAGAGAGAGAGAGAGAGACACACACACACACACACATATATATATATATATATATATATATATATATATATATATATATGTCACCGAATGTGTAAATATAAGTAGGTATACCAGCGAGCAATTGTATACAAATATATATAAATATTCTATAGTGTAAGAAACTTGAAAATTACTTCGGCATGAAACTCGGAGTTGTGCAACTAATGTAAAATATTATGTATATTTCTTCATATATATATATATATATATATATATATATATATCTGTATATATATATATTTATATCTATATCTATCTATATATATATATATATATATATATATATATATATATATATATATATATATATATATATATATATATATTATAAAACGCCAAGGACTGGTAAAACTAAATCAGAGCTTGCCAGGTGATCAAACAAAAAAAAAGAAGAAACACACACGTATATATATATATATATATATATATATATATATATATATAGGGAGAGAAATAAAGAAAGAAAGACGAAGATAGAGAAATAGAGAGAGATATGTCAATAAAGTCATAATTTATTTTATATATATAGTTTATTTTATGCAACAAATATTTAAACTGATAACTGTCAGATGACCAGGGCCTTATTGATCCAACTTTACACACACACACACACACACACACACATATATATATATATATATATATATATATATATATATATATATATATATATATATATATATATATATATATATTATTACATGCAATACATGATTTATTTTGTTTTGTCCTTTTCATTGTTGAAAGTTGCTTGTACACATATTATTCAGGGCTTCCTGCTTGATTGGCTGGATTTGTTCACGCGAGTCTGTCTGTTCGTCCCTCTGTTATTTCTTTCAGGTCGATACACCTTGCTAGCCTTCCCCCATTTCCATAAGCGATTCAATGTTTCTCTTTCCTTGTTTGCTTCTTCCATTTTTTTCTTCTTTGTTCTTCCTCTGCTTTCTTTCTTTTACTTTTTCCCTACACCGCCTTCGCATTTTTTCTCCCCGTTGTCTTTTGTCGCTTCTCTCCTCCTCCCCCCTCCTCATACTCCTCTTCTTCTTCTTCGCCGTTTTCTTTTCATTCATTACATGTATTACAGTAGCTGAGACATACATAAACCTTATTCTAAAAGAAGCAAAGTTTACGAATTTTCCTTAGGCTTCTTACTGTATTTTTAAGCAAAAATCCTTTTGGAAACAATTGCGATTGTTCTGTCGCTGAATTGATATCTGGTTCATGACATTCATAATTCGGTTCTACCGCGATGGATTTAACTAAGACCTATTGTAAATCTGGTTATTCTATTGCAGTATCCCAATTTTAACATTATCAATAAATTTTGTAGATTGTCACCATGAAAACAATGCTATCTACCATTAAAACTATGTTTGTATCATTAAAACTGTGTTTACGCATTGAAAACATGCTTTTATTAACCATTAAATTTTGTTTTATCATTAAAACTATGTTTATAACACATTGAAAGTATGCGTTTCTGTACCATTAAATTATATTTTTATTATTAAATTTATGTTTTTACCCATCGAAACTATGCGTTTATTTACCATTAAATGTTGTTTTTATCATTAAATCCACGGTTTTTTATTATTGAAAGTCTGTGTTTGTGTACCATTAAATTTTGTTTTCATCATGAAATCTTTTACCCATAGATTTTTGCGCCATCAAATTATGTTTTTATCATTAAAACTATATGTTCCCATTAAAATTGTTTTTTTATGCATTGAAAGTATTCGTTTTTGTACCATTAAATTTTAATAATTAAAACTATGTTTTCCCATTAAACTATGTTTTTTGCCCATTAAACCTATGTTTTGCTCATTAAAACTATAGAGCAGACGCAACTACTTTTAATGCTCTGTCAACGATGCTGAATTAAAAAGAAACGTCAATTTAGCATTTAGAGAAAGAACTCTTAACAAACGAATGCCAAATTCCAATGACAGAGCTATACAGGGGTTCTCGACTTACGTCGAAGATCCGTTTCTATGGCGCGACGTAACCTGATTACGCTTCTGCCCTCCGACGGAGCCACAACTAAGTCGCACTCTGCCTGAGAGATGAAAAAAACCTACCCGGCATGTGCCAGGTAAGCACCCACGAGTGTGCCTTACGGTTGGGCGCCATAATGATGGACAAATGTTTCCACAAAAAACGACACAAACAGAACAGATAGCGAATGTAGCACAATTCAATATGGCGTACAGCCGGTGAAGAAACAACGCCGTCTTTATCATATAACGCGGCGTGACGACGTATTATATTATGGGAGAAGCGCCGTACTTTGCGTCCGACGTAACCCGAATACCTTCTATACTATTTCTCATTCTGAGTTTTGCATTTCGTCATTTACTTTAACACGACGTTATTTGGTAGAGCAAAAGCAACTCCTCTTTTATGTGTGTTTAAATGGGGGACCTATTTCAGCTGAAGTGCCAACTGTGGCGCCCAGTTTAGCTGAAGCCGGCTGAAGCCGAAGCAGCTGGAAGTTGAAACAGCATCTTGGAATTTAGAGAAAGAAGGTTAAATGATTACTTACCATTCATACTTACCTGGCACATGCCGGGTAGTTTTTTTTTCATCTCTCAGGCAGAGTGCGACTTAGTTGTGACTCCGTCGGAGGGCAGAGGCTCAACTGAGAAAAATAATACTTTGAGCCCGAGGCCCGAGGCTGCATCTTCTCGTGGCACTAGAGAGGGGAATCAATGCTAGTCACCGAGGCCAGCGCAACCGACGGTTGCGAGGGCTAGGGGAATTTTTGTCCTTGGCCCGAGTGTACGCGCTCGGGTTCCCCACAGTAAACCCGACCTTGTGTCACATCACGTCTCGGTGGGGAGACGAGGTAAATAGCCTTACCATTCTTACTACAGCCACCACAGTAACTCAGTGTCTCTTTGAAGTCCTAACTATTCCTCGTGTGTACAATTTGTCTGTGGAAGGGTGAGGAATAAAATAGCAATTTTCAAAAATGAAACCCCAGTGAGGA
>OZ038483.1:101060911-101088411 GCA_964036315.1 Acanthosepion esculentum
AGAATTTCTGAGATGAGAAATTGTCATTCTTATAAGCTTTGCTGTTCTGATCAGTATGCTTACCTTGGTTGTTATACTTTCAACGTTCCGACCGTTTTCTCTCCGGCCTTCTTTCATTATTATTATGGGTCCTTACCTATAACTACAGAATGAACTCTTCCTAACACGATGTATACTACGCCTCTCAAGAGAGAGAGAGAGAGAGAGAGAGACGAATCGAGTCGAGCCGATAGTAGTTCACTCCAAACCAGACTGACAGTCATACTAACACCTTCCACATCTTGTATTATTATTCCGTGTAATATATCTTCGTTATTTCTACTCTTGTGTTCGTGTTGTTCTTCCTTGGTCCTAACCTGGACCATAACAATTATTGATGCTGATTTTTTTTTTAAAACAAGGAATTTATCCTATTATAATTTTGCTTGCCCCTCCCTTTGTTAACTAGTTAGATCCTCGGTTAGTTCGCTCGACCGTTACGCCCTGCCGAGGCCTCATAAATAATAGACTATTCCGTTTTGACTGCGTGAAGAGACGTAAATGATGTATCAGATTTGCTACTTGATTTCAGTGAGAAAAAGAAAGAAAGAATGACAAAAGAAGGGAAAACAGAAGTGTTTAACCTCTACTGCCAATATCTCATAAATAATGAAGAATTCAATTTTAATTGCGTGGAAAGTTATATCAAAGACGCTATTTGATTTCAGACAGAAAGAAAGAAAAAAAGAAGTAAGCCAGAAGTGTTTAACGTCTGTTTTAGTGGAATGGAAAACGTTTTCATCGTTGTTATTGCAATATTTTGTTAAAGTTGTTAAGCTCGAATATTCAACGAAAGCGATAGGGGAATTCGGTTGTCGTAGAACTCTCCATGGATTTTAATTCTTAAGTTAATGATTGACTAAAATCCTTAACTTAAGAATTAAAATTTATCAGAAAATTCAAATAGGAAAACCGTGCCCTCCCTTCCTTCCTTAGTTCCTTAGTCATTTTGCACGGCCGTTACGCTTTGCCATTACTATTGCATTCAGGTGACGACACACAGTAAAAACGTATTTTGATATCGTGGTCTTAGATTCTGCGCCGTATCATGGAAACGGATCTCTATATATTTGCAATCGAGCAAGATATTTACTTTGCCAGATTTTCCTGTTTAAAGAAACCTTTTAGAGCGATGAACAAACGACGGATAAAAATCTCTTCTCGAAGGTCGGGACAGATGTTCATATTTAAATGCATTTTAAGATTAAAAGAAGTATATAAATTTTGATATAACCGACTAATGTGATATTTCATTACTATGATATTGCCAATACATTGTTAGTCGTTTTTTTTTTTTTTACGTAGCATAACTACTAAATGTATATAAGTACTAAGTGTATATACAGGGTGATTGAAAAGTAACTCCCCATTTTAAAATACTTATTTATTTATTAACTATAATTTTGACAAGAAATAGATATGAGAGGAAAGCGTTTATTTAAAATTCGATATCGACACCATATTTCGCTACCAGCTTCTCGAGCCGCCCAGGAATCGCGTCAACTGATTTCACCAGGAACTCTTGTTGTATGGAAGACATAACTTCTTGTATTCGCCCTTCAAGTTCTTCCAAAGTCTTAGTTTGGTGTAGTAGACTTGCTTCTTTAACCAAACCGAAAAAAAAGTGATGAGGTATTTAGTCTCCTGGCTGGCCACTCAAACATAAAATAGGGAGTTACTTTTAAATCACCCTATGCCAGTGTATGTGTGTGCATGTGTGCGTGTGTGTGTAATTTCTATAGTATTGTGTATACATTACTTAAAGGAAGGTTAAATATTTTTTAACTGAATGTACATATTATTTATATGTTGCACATACATTAGCTCCAGGTAAATAAAATACGTAAAACCTAAGTTAAAAATGTCATTTATATATTACTCTACATAAATTATTTATTGGTGGATTAAAATTAAATTATTTTACATAGCTGATGTTGAGGTGTGAGTTGGTAGTGTAATATGTTTGTTCATTCATAATGTCCTTTTACAGATAGATTTTAGTTATGTCTGAAGTTTTTACATCCATCCACACACACACATACATACATACATACATAGATACACATATATATATATATATATATATATATATATATATATATATATAAAAAACAACTGAAAAGTTGCAAATTAAAAAAATTGAAAAATAGATACATACATACATATATATATATATATATATATATATATATATATATATATATATATATATATATATATAATATAGAAAAAACAACTGAAAAGTTGCAAATTAAAAAAAATTGAATGTTTTTTGTTTATGAAAGTATTTATTTATATTTATATATATATATATATATATATATATATATATATATATATATATATATATATATATATTGATATTTCAGATCGGCCCCGATCTTTCATCATCTTTATAAATATTTCAATAGTTAAACAAAAATTTTTTTTAGATAAAGTTAAAAGAAATTTTAAACAACATCTAAAATATTACTACAGTTAGATTTACGTTAGAAATATTCAAACACACTTGCATTCCATATCAAGTGACGTCTGCGTCTCGCGACGGACGCTACTTAATTTAAACAAACTTCTGAAAACAGCCATTTCTGATGAAAGATCGGGGCCGATTTAAAATATCATATATATATATATATATATATATATATATATATATATATATATAAATAAATACTTTCACAAAAAAAACATTCAATTTTTTTAATTTGCAACTTTTCAGTTGTTTTTCTATATTATATACATATTAAGAAAGTATACGTGGCTTCTCATTATGCTATATATATATATATATTGAAGCATGTTTGGTTTAATAATCTGGACATATATCTATTTTTATTTTGATCCTCTCTAATTCTCTTATCGATTTCATAATGTTGATACTAGATTCATTAAGGAAGGCGCCGTAGTTATTTTTCTCTTCGCTTTTCTTTTCATTTTTATTTTCCCAAGTACTTTCAATCTCATCCAAGATCATCTTCGAGGTGGGGGGAATTGCTAAGAAACTACGGCGCCTTCCTTAAGGAATTCAATATCAACATTAACAAGTCGAACAGAGAATTCGAGAGGGTCAAAATAAAATAAATAGACATAATATATCCATATTATTCAACATAATATATATATATATATATATATATATATATATATATATATATATATATATAATAAACAATTAAAAACTGTCCCTTGCCAAAATAACAGAATAGACTACGGCAATTAATACAATAATTAGACGAATAAATAGCTTTAATTATCTTCCCAGACCAAAACAAACTGTTAAATAAGTGACCTAAGCAATTTTTTACTACGTTAATAAAACATCGAAAACCGAAAAGAAAAAATGAAAATAAAAAACAAGTAAAATAAATTAACCCAAATAAATAAACAAGCTACACCCGCCAAAATAACCGCCAGAATGGATTACACACAATGCACCACTGACCCATATATATATAAATAGTCGAGAAAAATCGAACACCTGCGGCCTGACGATTGCGTCTAGCATGAAACAGCCTGTCGCCTCTGAGTGTTAACTTCAATGTTCACTTTTATATTTATATTTACATAGGCTCTATCTCTGATATTGAGCATTTTATCCTATAAATATAGCACACCTTAAAACTATATTTCTTCATATATATATATATATATATATATATGCACATTTCATTAAAAACGACTGACAAGCTGCTTTTATTTAGTTTTTTTATATAATTACTCGTGCGATCTAATAATTTTTTCTTTCCGGATGACAAATTATATAAAAATTGTCCGAATGTTCTTTTTATCCTAGCGCTTTAGGCTATATATTTAGCCATTTTCAAGGATTATATTTATATAAAAAAAAACTAAATAAAAATCACCTTGTCAGTGGTTTTTAATGAAATGTGCATGAAAGAAGGATTGCTGCCTAAACACACACACACACACACACACACACACACACACACACACACACATATATATATATATATATATATATATATATATATATATATATATATATATCAACATATTAGATGATATAGATTAAATCTGCCACAGCAGTTTATAAGCAGTAATTTCGACTAACCGGAAAGTTCTCTGTGGCTGAATGGTTAACAGCACGTCAGGCTATATGACGGTTTTCATTATGGGATACGGGTTCGATTCCTGTCAGAGAAGGCGTATATTCCTACGAATATTCTCGAACATGCAGGTCGGTAAATGTAACTAATACTGTTTAATTAAAACATAGCATTTACTCAAATAAGCTGTATCGCTAAAAATAACGTATAAACAGAATATACTTATATATATATATATATATATATATATATATATATATATATATATATATATATATATATATATATATTACATGAATCATTCATACAAAAAGCAGATAGTGAAGTTAATGATATAAATGGCAAGAATCACTCTCGCAAACAATTTTAATAAAATACATTAACATTAAAAAAATTCAACCTCAGCATTGCGACTGCACGCCCCAAAGATTTTTCACAGTTTACAATGATACATTTCCAAAAAACCTATTTCGGAGTACATCTTAACTTTCGTTGCCCTGTTATTACCTGGATGTAAAAAAGACATATCTATTTCTATACCTGACGATGATTGTATGAACAATCGAAAGCTTGTAGTAAAAAAAAAGACCTAATACAACTGGAATTTATAAACAGGGATCATAACATTCATCAACGGGTTCGAGGTTAATGTATTTTATTAAAAATTGTTTGCGAGAGTGATTCTTGCCATTTATATCATTAACTTCACTATCTGCTTTTTGTATGAATGATTCATGTAATGTAAATTGAACTGCACCACATACTTGATATATATATATATATATATATATATATATATATATATATATATATATATATATATATATACATACACACCTACACACACACACACATATATATATATATATACATACACACCTACACACACACATATATATATGTATATACATATATATATACATATATATATATATATATATATATATATATCTATATATATATATATATATATATATATATATATATATATAAGATGAAATTCACATGATTTCTTGTACATATAAATAGAGGCATATTCACAAAATATTTCACCATGATCAGCCATTTTTTTATAGATTTATTGTGATAAAGTTGACTTGCGTAATAAGGTCTGACAGCGTGCAAACATATATACCAGTCTGGCAGGAACCAATATATAAATAAATGTAAAAGACATTTTTTGCTGCTTTTTTCTTTTTAAATGAAATTATTATTAAAAAATGCTAATTTGATTTCAATAATTTTCAGCCGAAATTCCCCAAAGTAATCACATTTTAGCGCTAATAACATTAAAAACTGCTCAGCCGTTTTGAAATATTAAACAAGTTAGAGAACGTCCTTAAGTACATGTGATATTACTTTTCACTGGCCACAAAATTACAAAGCAAAAATCAAATTAGCGTTCTTATTATTAGAGAAAATCTGTAACGACGGCAAGAATCCGGCGCTGATGATTTCTACTGCTTCATTAAACTCAGACGAATAATAATAATAATAATAATAATGATAATAATGCATCACCCCAAAGCTGATGTTGATCGCCTGTATGTGCCCAGATCCGAAGGAGGCAGGGGATTAGTTCAACTAGAACTGTCCTACAAAACTACAACAATTGGCCTCCAAAGATACTTCGAAACTACAGAAGGAACAAGGAACATGAAAGTAGTAAGCGTCTTTACTCCGTAATAAAGGAAGCCAACAAATTCAAAATGGAGTTTCAAATGGGCGCAGAAATACAAGTACAACACGGTAAACTGGCTGAAGCTGCAAAATACTTTAAAAAGAAAGCAAAGACAGATGCAAACGATAAGATACAGAAACAATGGCAAGATAAACCGCTTCATGGCCAATACTCTGCCTGTACCAAACAAGCTGACGTAGACAAAACCCGTACCCACCAGTGGCTACGTAGTGCAGGGTTGAAAGCTGAAACTGAATGTTTTATCTTTGCTGCACAGGACCAATACTTGTTAACTAGGAATTATCAAGCACATATACTAAAATACTGTGTTAGCCCAAGATGCAGATTCTGTGATAAATACCCAGAAACCATTGATCATCTTGTATCAGGTTGCACGTTATTGGCACCCACTGAATATAAAAACCGGCATGACAGAGTGGCCAATATCTGCACTGGAAAATTTGTAATTTCTACGGGAAGGAAACTGAAAGAAACTGGTACGAACACCACCCTGACCCGGTTACGGAGATAGGACCTGTTACAATTCTATGGTATTACACAATACACACTGGCAGAACAATCAAAGCCAACCACCCAGACATTGCTATTAAAGACTACAAACAAAAAAAGTGCCTCCTTATTGATATGGCAGTCCCAGCAGACTGCAATATATATTTGGAGATATTCGAAAAGCTGTCAAAATACAAGGACTTTGAAATAGAAATCTCAAAAATGTGGCACATGGGAACATCAACAATCCCTGTTGTAGTTGGAGCCTTAGGATTGGTTGGAAAAGATTCCAGTAGACTAATTGAAGGGATCCTTGGAAGTCCATGCCTTAAAGAGATACAAAAAATTATTCTGACAAGTACAGCCCACACTTTACGAAGGGCTTTATCTACGTAATTATTATTATTTTTTTTTGTTTTTCAGTGGAAAGTACCATTTCTAACCTTAGGTCCCTGGGCTGAACCCGGAAAGAAATGTGTAAACGCCAGATATCGAAGGAAATAAAAAATAATAATAATAATAAAGATGCCTGGGTTATCCTTATCAGGCAGGGCGACATGATGGATATATTAGGTTTCGCATATTTGTACCCTAGTGTCACATCACTCACATGCTGATCTCTCCCTATATAATAATCTTTATATATAAAGTTGTAGCCTTTGTCTGTCGAAGTCCTCCTGAAGTTTTGGAGATAGATGCCCATAACCCTATATATTCTGAAACTACATTACACAGGGTATTTGGATAAATATTTTTTCATTTTGATCAAAGGGGCCCCGGGGGCGTGAAGACACCACCACTGATTTTTTTTCCCTTTGATTTAAATTTGAAAAAGGGAATGACTCCTATCCAAAATAAAGAAGGAGGAAGTCAGAAGATGGAGGTCATATCGTCAAGATCAAAACGAGACAATATTGACGTCAAGTTAAGCAAGAAATCACCAATCAGTGGGTATTGCCTTACAAGACATATATTTGTTGCGACAATTCAACTGTTATAACAATGTTGAAATCTGCTCATCAATTCATTCAATCAAGTATTGCATTAAATATATATCAAAGGGGTTAGAACAAGCTGTTTTTGCACCCTCTCCACTTCGCTTTGAAGGAGAAAGCCACAAATTATAACAATGATTTAAAATCAGTCATCATTTTCTTACAAAAAATGTGTGACACGCAGCAAGGCGCGGGTAATTCGGTTAGTGTTATGGTCCAGGTTCCTTGTACCACGGTGATGGTCCAAGGTAGAACCAATTAAGAGTAACTCGAACACAGGTATGGAATAACACAGATATATTACAAACAGAATATGTACAAAAGACGTAGAAGTGTTAGTAACAACAATCAGGTTAGGTTAGAGAGAACTATGTTGTCTCGACCAGTATCACTATTCCAATGTCTTACAGTAATCGTCTGACGCGACTCTGTCTCTGACTGACTGACACACTCTGAGACTGTGTCTCACTCACACTATTGCTTCCTCTTGAGGCGCAGTATTTATGATGTACGGGATAGTCCATTACTATTATGGGTAAGTTCCCATAACAGTTAGTAATGACAATAATACGACAAAGCCAATGAAACTCAACCAGCGTGAATGGAATGCAATTGAAACGCGAGTAGCATGATGGGTAACGTACTTATTGGACTTTGGTGGAGATAACTCACATAGGTCACACGAAGGACCGCTTAGTGAGGTCACTCGATACAGTGAAAATTCAGTTTTGTTTTCAGCAGCTAAACTGTAAGGTAGCCTGGGCCATGGGATGGTCCAGTCCGAGGCTAAATCTGCCTCCTCAGTAGCTTACAAGTCCATGGTGCCGTTTCCCTTTGGGAATATATCTTTCCCAGACACAGAATGAAACTCCAGATCTCAGTCCTTAGTTTGGGAAAATCGCTGTTACCTGTTCGTAGAATATGCCCTCGCCTGGAACATAGAAGAATACGACTCGTTTGAATCTGGAGTCTTAAACATGACTTCTCCAGACACAGGAGTATCTCCGTATTATATGTAATACCCTTCCTTTCTTATTTCTCTTTACACTCTGCTTTGCTGTGTAGACATGATATATTTTTTTCCGAGTGGGACACTTGTATATATATAGTTTTGTGTATGTCTTAGTGATATAAAAGTCTCTGAAAACAAAGCATGCTTTTCATTCCTTTTCCTTTCGGCCATTCTATTCCCTCCGTGAACTGCGATGTTATCATATCACAGATATAATAATGCCCATAATAGGGGAAATACAAATGGGAGAATAAATATTTCTTCATCGGTCCTCACCTGTTATTTTATCTTTAAATTTCCTGTTAGTTACTTAGTAAGAGCAATTTATGAAACATTTAGCATCAATCTTATGGAATTCTCCTGTCATTTTGCGTTTCCCCCGGAGTGCGGACATTAGCGGTTAGTAGCATAGGCAATTATCTTCATGCAAATATTACATATCCAAAATACTAATGTTCCCCCCTCCGGGAGAGGAAGGAACAAAAGGACAGGAGAGTTCCATAAAATTCATACTAAACTGTTTGATTACTTGCTCTTAGTAACTAATCACGTCGTGGAAAATTTCAAGGTACTGGAAGACTTACGATATTTTGTTTATCTTGTATCAGGTTGCACGTTATTGGCACCCACTGAATATAAAAACCGGCATGACCGAAATGTTCTTACGAGTACAGCCCAAACCTTACGAAGGGCTTTATCTATGTAAAATATGTGTGATTTTTTTAAAAACTGCTCTGTGGTAAATGTCAGGAAGCCATTTCTGACCTTAGGACCCGACCCGGAAAGAAATGAGAACACACCAGAAAATTAATGGAAATAATAATAATAATAATAATAATAATAATAATAATAATAATAATAATAAATATAAAACCCGGCATGACAGAGTGGGCCAATATCTGCACTGGAAAATTTGCAACTTCTACGGGAAGGAAACTGAAAGAAACTGGTACGAACACCACCCAGACCCGGTTACGGAGATAGGACCTGTTACAATTCTATGGGACTACACAATACACACTGACAGAACAATCAAAGCCAACCGACCAGACATTGTTATTAAAGAAGAATTAATCAAGCCTCGTTTTCAACTCCATGTCGTTGTTGAAGGAAACGCCTCACGGACTGTTGGAAAACGACCAAAAAAGGTGATAATCTGAAGGCGTTGAGTCAGGAAAATACGGTGGTGGGAGGGAGAAATTTGGTTTGGTTTGATTTGTTTTGTTTTACGGTATATCAACCTCAATGGATTATTTAATGCCATTTATTTAATGCAATTATTAATTGCTGGTGATATTTTTTTTCAAAAAATATATTGCTGGTAATAAAGTATTTCTGGTAATAATTTTTACAAAAACATATTTCTGATATTAAAACCTATTTTTACACTTTCATAGTTTTTTGAGAGACCTCATTCTGCCCTCCATCAGCATGGCTGATGCTAACCTCCAGGAAAATATGACCTTCTCGGGTTAACGTTCTCAGCTGACATGAAACAGAAATACTATATTGAATCCATTGCTAGGTCAGCTGCTAAGAAAGTTGGTTCACTGTGTCGGGCGAGACAATTTTTCTCTCCAGAATCTATCATACATATCTATATCTACCATTCGTCCATGCTTAGAATATTACTGTCACATATGGTCTGGTGGCCCTGCTAAATATCGAGAGCTCCTTGATAAGTTACAAAACGAATCAACTATATTATTAATCCTGATATGGCAGTTCGGCTTCAGTCACTTTTCCATCGCCGTAAGGTTGCCTCTCAGTGTCTTTTTCGGATTGTTCGAGTAAACTCTTCGCTATGGTACCTAGACGTTAAATTTGAATTTAAGCACAGTACCAGACTGGTGTCGAGATCTCATCAATCTTCAGTTGAGCGAGCTATATGTAGCCGTCAATTCTATGCTAACAGTTTCTTTTCTCGTACTTCTCGCTTGTAGAACTCCCTTCCATCTCTATGCTTTCAAGCCAACTTTTATATTCAAAATATTAAATGCAATGTCAATTGCTATCTCATGTCCTCCTGATTCCTCTTCTTTTTGTTCATGCTCCTTAGTGGTGTTTCTGTTTTCTAACCCTTCCACACCCGGTGACCCCTTGTGTCTTAGTGGCTTTACTGCCTTACTTGGGGTGGAATCGATTAAAAAGTGTATGGATAGAAAAATGGAAATTGAGAGAATGTAGAGCCTGAAGGTCACAACAATACCAGTAGCAACAGGTGGTCGCGATCAGGTCGACAAAGGGATGGAAAAAGACACCAACGAAATGCCTGCCAGCATCCAAATAAAAAGCGTCCATCCTCATCGTTCATATATTACAGTGAAATCTATCCATCAACTAGATTCATCACACCATCATGGTAGCCACAAGTCAATGAAAGAGACTCAACTTCATGAGTGGACAAAGCAATATGTTAAGAAAAAAATTCTGAATAATAATAACGCGGGCTAAAAACACTGAAATCAATATCGATGAATTCGAAATTCGTGGAATGTTCGAAGCTCTATAGTCTGCGGCCTTCCTTCGGTCAGAGTGGATACGGACAAATACTTAAAATAGCAATATAATAATAATAATAATAATTATTATTATTATTATTATTATTATTATTATTCACCCCATCATGTTACTCGCATTTAAGTTGCATTCCCTTTACGCTAGCTGCATTTCACACACTATTTCGCATCGGTTACTAGTAAAACCGTTTTTTGTAAGGAAAGCGAGGTTTGTACAGAGACACATTTTTATTCTTTTATACTTGTATGCGTTTTGTTAATCATAAATTCAACGATAGACATACTGTCGTTAAACACTGTCTTTTCTTTTCGTTTTCTTTTCTTAAATAACGCTTTTCTGGAAGTGTTGACAAATACTGTAAGAATTACATCTATCATTTTTGTTTAATAATAATAATAATAATAATAATAATAATAATAATAATAATAATAATAATAATAATAATAAATCTAAAAATGTGGTACTTGAAATCAAAATCTCAAAAATGTGACACATGGGAACATCAACAATCCCTGTTGTAGTTGGAGCCCTAGGTTTGTTAGGAAAAGATTCCAGTAGACTAATTGAAGGGATTACTGGAAGCCGATGCTTCAAAGAAATACAGAAAACTGTTCTCACAAATACAACCCACACTTTACTAAGGGCTTTATCTATGTAAAAAAAAAATTGTCAGTGGAAAGTGTCATGATGCCATTTCTAAACTTAGGTCTCTGGGCGAGACCTGAAAAGAAATGTGTACACGCCAAAAATCAAAGATAATAATAATAATAGTCGGCGGGTCAATATCAGCACTAGAAAATCTGCAACTTTTACGGGAAGGAAACTGCAAATAACTGGTATGGACATCACCAAAACCCGGTGATAAACATAAAACCTGTAACAATTTTATGGGACTTTACAATACACACAGAGAGAACAATCAAAGCTAATCGCCAAGATATCGTGATCAAAGACCGTAAAAACAGAATATACTTTCTTATTGACATGAGAGTCCCTGTAAATTGTAAGAAGATTGTTTGAAGATTTTTTTAAAAACCTACCAAAATACAAGGATTTTGAAATTGAAATCTAAAAATATGTCATATTTCTAGGCAGTGTGCTTATCTCTTCATGAGCCGGGATAGAGGCGAGAATCGAGTCTCGAGAGGATTGTTTTTGTTTTTCATTTTGGAGGATGAAGCGGATGTCACATATAGATACAAGGGCAAATGTTTGAGTGGACATAGTTACTCGACCTTAACTTATTTGTAACTGGTCTCCGTCTACAAAGTTAAGCAAGCCTTTTATCAAAACCTGTCAACATATCACACACACTTGTCTTTTATGCATATGCGTGGATCAGGTAGAAATTATGAAAGATATGTTGGGATTGGTATATTTATACCCTAACGTCATATTATTGGCGTACTGCTCGCTCACTTAATAATAATAATAATAATAATAATAATAATAATGTCTGTTCACCCTTATCAAACTACGTGCCATGAAAGGTACATTGGGTTTTATATATGTTTACCCCAGCCTCAATACTACTACTACTACTACTACTACTACTACTACTACTAATAATAATAATAATAATAATAATAATAATAATAATAAGAAGAAGAAGAAGAAGAAGAAGAAGAAGAAAATCGCTCTACTAGGAACATCCATATACTAAGTAAAGTGCTACCAATTAAATGACAATTCTCCTATAGGGCCTGATATTATCGGACTGGAGGGGGTTCGATCCCAGCGTGTGGCACCTTTGGAAAGTGCCTGAAAACAATACCACGGGTTGACCTAAGCCTTGTGAGTGGAATTGGGTAGACCGTCCATAGCTGTGATAGCACGAAGTCTCAAGTCATTGTGGCCGAGGGCTTGAGCGTGCTGGCATTGTTCAAATTGTTGGTCACGCTAGATAACATGCTTTTCCAAGAAAGGTCTGCTCAGCATAGTTGCAGTATAAACCACAGGTGGGCTCTGTGGGTGTTGAAATAACACAAATGCGCCTGAGCCAGCGTCTCCAATAGGGATTGGCTAGACGCCCTCGAATAAGTTTTAATACTAACGTTTACATAATGTAAGACTTGAGGTAGAGCGTTACTGTTAAAATTGTTAAATAAATGATTGATAATAAAAGACTAAGAGGGTTGTTTTTTTTTCTCTATTTTTCATGTTGAAGAATGAAACAGACGAGGCGACCTGGGAGTCACATAACCTCACACCCTCAATCGGAGACAGAGCGAACAGGGTTACCCGGCCTTAAGGTACGAGGGTCATTCAATAAATAAGGTGAATTTTTCGGTATAAGGACTTCTAATACAGATAGAAGCATACTTTTTTTTTATTTTTCAACGTAGTCTCCCAGCACTGCCACAAACTTTTCCCATCTGTGCACAAGCTTCCGTATGCCCTCAGCGTAAAAATCTTTGGACTGATGTCTCAGCCAGTCGCTCACAACACTTTTGACTTCATCGTCACTTTTAAACTTCGTGCCTCTCGTGAACGCTTTCAAGGGACCAAACAGGTGAAAGTCTGAAGGGGCAAGGTCTGGGCTGTAAGGGGGACGAGGGAGCAGTTCCCAGCCCAGCTCGTTGATGGTCTGCACCGCGTGGGCTGCCGTTTGAGGCCTTGCGTTGTCCTGATGTAAGATGACTCCTTCTGACTGATGACCCCTGCGTTTGTCCCAACAGATAAGCTCAAAGTCTTTGCAATGTCATCCACTGTCACCCTTCTGTCAGACTGAATGAGGTCATTGACTGATTCGATTACCTCAGGAGACCTCACTTCTGTAGGCCTCCCAGGCCTGTCTTCATCCTCAACACTGCTCCGTCCTTCTTTAAACAATTTAGCCCACTTGTAGACATTTTTTGTCTGAAACATGTGGCACCATACACAGTTGACATTCTCCTATGAATTTCAACTGGTTTGCACCCTTCAGCAACCAAAATCTTGATAACTGACCACTGTTCAATCCTGGAGCATGCTTCTTGGTCGGCCATCTTTGTTAATCGCAAAAAACTCTCAAAGTTTTTTTTTAATCTGCAAAAGAAATTAGATCCATGTGAAAAAGAAGTAAAACAAAAAAAAGAAAAAAAGAGTAAGCTTCTATCTGTATTAGAAGTCCTTATACCGAAAAATTCACCTTATTTATTGAATAATACCTTGTATTTCTAACTGGACTCTATCTACAAAGTTTATTCGTCCTTACATATATATGGTCTGGTGCTTCTGCTGTTCATCTCGAGATTCTAGACAAAATCCAGAGACGGATATGCAACGTGGTTGGTCCTGATCTAGCATCCCGTCTACAGTCATTATCTCATAGCCGTGCTGTGGCTTCCCTTTGTCTTTTCTACAAGTTATTTCATGGCAACTGCTCCGACGAGCTACTTTCATTGGTTTCCAAATTGCATGAATTTATGCGTGCTACTAGGTTGGCATGTCGGTCCCATCCTTTCAATGTCAAAACGACTAAATGTAGCCATCTCTTCTACTCCAACAGCTTCTTAGCTCGCATCTCCGGTCAGTGGAACTCCCTTCCTTATCACTTGCTTCCCTGATAGCTATAATCTTCAAACATTCAAATGTAATGTCGATCGACATCTTCTGATGCCTTGACCTTGATTCCTGTCCTTCTCTTTATCCTTTTCCCAAACACCCCTCTTTATTTTTACTCTCACTCCTCTGTAACCCCTTGCGCGGTAGAGGTACTCCCGCCTTGCTTAGGGTGATTTGCTTAAAAAGTCATCACCATTTGGCTGTTATGCATGTGCATGATATACCCATGATATCATTAGGTTGTCTGACAGGTATGTTGGATTTGTATATTTGTACACTAACATCATTTTGTTGGCGTACTTCTCTCTCACCCAATAATAATAATAATAATAATAATAATAATAATAATAATAATGCCTGATCAACTTTATCAGATTGCTTATAATGATGGGTATATTGAGTTTTATATATTTGTACCCAAGCATCACTTTGTTAGCCTGCTGTCTTCTCACTTAATAACCACAATAAGTAATACTATTGTTTACCTAATGCAAGGTTCAAGAGCCACTCGTGGTAGAGCGTTACTGTTAAAGTGGTTACATAAATGGTTGACAACAGACGACTAAGATTAAACAAGAAAAGAAAGGGAAAAAATAGAAAAAAAAATGTAGACTATATACGAGAGACAGTAGTGCCCACATTACTGGAGCACTTGGAACGGTCCGAAAATGCATTACAAAGAGTGCATATCCGAGACTCCGATCATCTAGAATGTCGAAGAGAGTGCTGGAGGACCGAGAAAGATGGCTGTGGGAGTCATCAGAAACGTATAGTGTGAAAATTCTTTTAGTCAAAATAATAATAATAATAATAATAATAGTAAACGATGAGGATGATGATGATAGGGGCTATACTAATACTACTGCTCCTTAAATTATTTAGTGACGTCTGGTCCCACCCACCTTTGTAATTCTATTGGTTACTACGGTGACTCAAGCAGGGGCTGCGCTGATACAACTTCTGTAAAGGCAATTATTTTAACTGCTGTACTGACGCTGCTTTTGCATTTTATCTAAACCACTGAAAAGGAATAACAGTTGTGAGAAAATTACTACTACCACTACTTGTACTACTACTACAACTACTACTACTACTTATTACTACTACTATTATTATTATTATTATTATTGAAAGAGTTGTAATTAATTCTGATATTACGACAGTTTCTCGTCTGCTACTTTTTTATTTATTTTTTGTCTTCGCTTAAACTGTGGGGCGCCTTAGTTTTTCTGACAACAAAATATCGCAGACAGCGTAGCAGATGTTATACACCTTGCAGCAAAATATTTGCATCCAATAATAATAATAATAATAATAATAATAATACAAGGACCTTGAAATCGAAATCTCAGAAGATGCGGTTCGTGAGGTCCTCAACAATTCCAGTTGTAGTTGGAGCACTCGGATTGATTGAAAAATATTCTAATGGACACATTGAAGGGATTCCTGGTAGCCCATGCTTTAAAGAAATCCCAAAAAATGTTCTTACGAGTACAGCCCAAACCTTACGAAGGGCTTTATCTATGTAAAATATGTGTGATTTTTTATTTTTAAACTGCTCTGTGGTAAATGTCAGGCAGCCATTTCTGACCTTAGGTCTCTTGTCGGGACCCGGAAAGAAATGAGTATACACCAGAAATCAATAATAATAATAATAATAATAATAATAATAATAATAAATATAAAAACCGGCATGACAGAGTGGGCCAATATCTGCACTGGAAAATTTGCAACTCCTACGGGAAGGAAACAAAGAAACTGGTACGAACACCACCCAGACCCGGTTACGGAGATAGAACCTGTTACAATTCTATGGGACTACACAATACACACTGACAGAACAATCAAAGCCAACTGCCCAGACATTGTTATTAAAGACCACAAACAAAATAAGTGCCTCCTTATTGATATGGCAGTTCCTGCAGACTGCAATGTATCTTTGAAGATATTCGAAAATCTGTCAAAATACAAGGACCTTGAAATAGAAATCTAAAAAATGTGGCACATGGGAACATCAACAATCCCTGTTGTAGTTGGAACCCTTGGACTGGTTGGAAAAGATTCCAGTAGGCTGATTAAAGGGATCCCTGGAAGTCCATGCCTCAAAGAGATACAAAAAATTATTCTGACAAGTACAGGCCACACTTTACGAAGGGCTTTATCTATGTAATTTTTTTTTTTTGCGGTGGAAAGTGTCATGGTGCCATTTCTGAAAATGCAACCGACCAAATAAAGAAACGATAGCAAGATAAACCGCTTCATAGTCAAAACTCTGCCCGTACCAAACAAGATGTAGACAAACCCCGTACCTGTTAGTGGCTACGTTGTGCAGGGTTAAAAGCTAAAACCGAAGATTTTTATTCTTGCTGCACAAGATCAATGCTTGCTAACTAAAAATTACCAAGCAGACATACTAAAAAATTGTGTTAGCCCAAAATACAGATTCTGTGATAAATATCCAGAAACAATTGACCATCTTTTGTATCAAGTTGCACGGAACTGTCACCCACTGAGTATAAAACCCGGCACGAAAGAGTGAGTCAGTATCTGCACTGGAAAATCTGCAACTTTTACAGAAAGCAAATTGCAAGAAATCGGTATGATCACTCCCCCCCCCCCCCGAGACCCTATTACAGAGATCTTTGAAGATCTTAAAAAAACTATCAAAATCGAAATCTCAAAAATATGGCAGATGAGGACATCAACAATTCCAGATGTAATTGGAGCCCTCGGGTTGATTGGAAAAGATTCCAACAGAATCGTTGAAGGAATTCTAGGTAGCCCAAGCCTTAAAGAAATACAAAAAGTTGTCCTCACGAGTACAGCCCTCACCGTACGAAGGGATTTATCTATGTAGAATATATGATTTTTTTTTCTCAAAAATGCTCAGTGGAAAATGTCATGATGCCATTTCTGACCTCGGGTCTCTGGTCGCTACCCGGAAAGAAATGAGTAAACCTCAGAAATCAAAGGAACTAACAACAACAACAACAACTACAACAACAACAATAATAATAATAATAATAATTTTGTGAAATACATCGATTTCATGCTTTGGCATGCATCACCAGTGACGTTTTTAGCCGAGGTTCGTTAGGCATTTCGAGTCTATCGGGTGACCCAGCCGATACTGATCAGATATCGATTTGTGTGCCTTACATCAGCTACAACTGTTCTCAACATGCGCGCAATCCACTGTGACTCGTACTCGTCTGACATCTTATAGTCCAATCACAAACAACTTCCGGTTCACCAGCTTCTGCGCTCTTCCATAAAGAAGGAGGCGAACGTAAAAACGAAACATCAACCACAATTACCCCCACTCTATCTTGCCGACTACCAGTTGCTTGATCTTTTTAGCCATAACTACCTAGAGGATTCTTCTGCTGCCATAGATATTGAGCGAATATCCCTGGTTTTATACAAGCCTGTCAGTCCTAATTTAATAATAATAATAATAACAATAATAATAAATGGCCTGATACAGCACTAGGCATGACTATCATAGATTCTGGACGTAATTAAAGGCCTGGTTTTATTTGGTGAATTAAGATGGACATTAAGATCGGATACAGCAAATATCCCGTTCAATACCACAGATTTGCTTGCCTGTTGCCGGTTGGGCATGTTCCCTAGCGTCCGACCCGCTGCGCATCTCTGCTAATGAGCGGGAGTAGTGGGAATCACGTAGGGTGTCAGGAGGATTGTTTCTTTTATTTATTTAAAATGATGAAGTAGAAAAGAACACCCTCAATCGGAGACCGTCTCAGCTGAGTGGGTAGCCCGAGCTGAAGGTATTTCTAACTGGGCCCACCTGCAAGCTGTTTCTGTCAAAACCTATCACCATATCGCTCGCACAGCTGTGATGCACATGGCTAGTATACATTTAGCGGATTGGGTGTCATGACTGAGGCTCCGTTTATCTGTATGTTTTTACCTCCGCGTAACGCTGTTGGCGTGCTGCTCTATTTGACTAATTAGCAGTGCTCCCGAAACAGTTTTCGCATTTTAATTTTCTGGTGCGATCATAATTCTGAAGTTAGTAATGAACTAAGGGTTTGGCGTGTTCTGCGACTATAAACTAGCCGCAGTCATTCCCCTTCTTTAAATATCTGAGCTTTAGCAAAATAACAATCGTAGATATGACTGCAGGATATTATTTAAAGAAGTAAGAGGGTACAAATGAAAAATATTCAAAATTATCAAGGTCACCCATTCGAATGAGACAGACGTTAAACGTACAAGAACGTTGTCCTCTCCTATGCTTTCATTCTTTCGGACTATGTATACTTTATTTCTTCTTCTCCTCCTTGCGATCATGGCTCTCCACAACTTCCTGTCCATTGTAGCAGTTTTCGCTATCTCTCCTAATCTACTAACCATTTACACAGGCTCTTTACGTACGTTATGCGCTGCATTCCTCTGTCCTTCTTACTTTCACTATGACCTGTGAGTGTCAAATTTTCTAAACCCTCTTTCCTCATTATGTATCACAGCTATTTCAACCATCTTTTTCCGGTGCTAAATATGACTGTCAATTTTGTTTTCGCCTTATCTAAAAATTTGATGTTGCTCACATGTTCGGTCCATGGTATTCTCAGTATCCTTCTGTAGGGCTAAATTTCTGTTTCTTCAAGTCACTTCTTCATTCGCTTCCATATAAGAGGACTGACATTACGTAACAGTTCATTGTTCATTTCTTTGTTTTGAATGAAATTTTCCTGTTTCTCAATACTTTGCTTAGTTTTGGAAGACAACTTTCTCGATACCAATGTCCCTCCGGAATTCGGTATCGCATTTTCCGTCCACGGTTAAAAAGGTTAAATGTTTGTACCTGCTTGACTTTGGCATCTTGAATTTGTAATTCGCTTGTCTGGCGGTTCCTTCTGATGACATTCTGTCTTCTTGCAATTGGTGAATAGTCCTTTCTTCTCGCTTTCAGAATCCGCCACTCTGCTCTTGTCCTTGACTGCACAGAGGATAGTGGACTAACATCTCTTTACGACGCCCACTGTCCTTTTTGTGTCCATTTTCTCTATACTTTCTTTGTCATTATCCTTGTCTGACAGATCTTATTTTCTTTCATCGCAATGAAAAACGGAATGGCACATTATTTTCCTGACAATAATTAGTAAATTACACCCTTCCAGTAGGAAGGGTGTAATTTACTAATTAATGGAGGGACAAGCAGAATTAGAATATTAGAATAGAATTAGAATGGGATTAGAATTAGAATAGAATTAGGATAGAATTAGAATAGAATCAGAATTAGAATAGAATTGAGATAGAATTAGTATTAGAATAAAATTGGGTTAGAATTAGAATTACAATAGAATTCTAATAGAATTAGAATTAGGATAGAATTAGAATCAGAATAGAATTAGAATAGAATCAAAATTAGAATTAGAATAGAATTAGAATTAGAATAGAACTAGAATTAGAATAGACTAGAATTAGAATAGAATCAAAATTAGAATTAGAAGAGAATTAGAATTAGAATAGAACTAGAATTAGAAGAGAATTAGAATAGAATCAAAATTAGAATTAGAAGAGAATTAGAATAGAACTAGAATTAGAATAGAATTAGAATAGAATTGAATTCTATCCGTGTCTTTATCCATTACACCATCTGCACAACCAAGCTGTCAATTCCAACCTGAGAAGGATGTGCTGTTATGGAAATGAGAAATCGGCGAATCGAGTTAGTTGCATTTACTCTCTCACAAATAAAATTGGGAAAGGTACAATCCTATCTCTTCTTACCACTCCAATCTATGGGTTAAATAGCAAGGCAGACTGCGTTTTCTAGCTGAAATGCGAAGGTTAGAGTAGCGTCCATAATGTTAAGAAGGGTTGAAGCTACCAGATGATTACGATGTTGGAGTCATCGTAAGTACTAAGGAAGGTGACAGAGGTTGTCACTCGTCCTTTATAGATAACTACGAGCCATCTGGTGCTAATAAGTAAATGCACATTTGATAATAATAATAATAATAATAATAATAATAATAATAATAATAATATAACACCACAACCCTTGGTCAGCAGTGACCAGAAGATATAACGCTTGCCACACGCCGACTATACCAGAAGATGTCTTAGTCCTCAGGGTCGTAGGACGACGAGTTATTCCTGGGTCAATCTCACGCTTACTCGATACTGTCGTTAGTCAACGGGTCGTTGGTCGCTGGCCACCTCATTCCACATGCTGCTCCGCCCACGTTGTGCTTCTAGATTACAGAGCCGGTGGGTATAGAGTATCGTCAGTAATCGTAGTTTTGGTTTGAACTACGGCGAATTTCTGCTGTGAAGTAATAAAATAGAAATGTCTTCGCAGACGAAATAAAAAATGAAAAAATCCGTCGGATTAATTTTCGATTTGGTTTATGTAGTTCTTTGTATAACAAAAATTAACCCTTCCCACAAAAATCTTTCTAGTGACACTTTGCCTATCGATGCTAATTTTTGGAACAGCGTTCAAAGTCGGGAATTTTCTTGGCAGCAAGTAAGGTGGATCTCAGTAGCACCTTCCTTTGCTCTTCGCTGTCTCTCTCTTGGGTCGCGTAAGCGCTCTGCTTATATAGACTTCGACTCAAGACCAGAGTGGGGGCTGACAGTGTTTGGGAATTTTGGAGTTCCCCAGGTTTCTGTATCAAACATTTTTTGAACAAAATTTATTTGTTGTCTCGTTCAAAATATTAATTATCTCTTCAAATTTGGGAGATCCCTTCTTCCTAACGGTAGTGGTTGCAACTATCGTCCCACCCATATAACTAATTCTTATTTATGCCTTGCACCATTACTTCTCTCTCAGTATCACATCTAAGCCCGCCGCTTCAGCTCTCTCTTTGACAAATCTGATTTTTAAACTGAGTGGCCGAAAAGGCGGTCTTAAATTTTAGTTGTTAATTGTGATTATCTTAATTTTCAACAACGAATTTTCTCAGCGCCTAGTATTTTTTATGCAATCAGAGATTTACCAGCTGTTTCCTTTGGCCTGCTAATAGCAAGTATTTGTCTTCATATCTTGTTCGTTTAATCGTACTTATGAAACAGTTTCGTTTCTTGTCTCAAAAGATCCTATTAACCTATTTGTTTACATTTCCACTCTTTGACAGACAGGCATAAATCAATTTCTCGATTCTGCCTTCTTCTTCAAAGTTACCAAATATTATAACACAACTGACCCCTTCTTCCGTCTGTCAACTAGGAGACCTGTTTAGGTAGCTTCCACTTTAAGTAAGCGCACATAAAGCAGTTTCTCTCTTTCTGCTATCGTTTCCCAAGTTCTCAAATGACTTCGAATGTATTTTCACTATTCCTTCTCAACACTTGTGGTTTGAAATCTTCAGAATAGTTCGGAATAATATCTTTTCCCCAAACCAATGAATAAAGTCATTCTTTTCAGGTCTGTGTTTTCTTCCTTCTTTCAGTTTATATGTTAATCTGTACTTTTAACCTTTTCCGTCTGTTAAAGTTCATATTCTAAATTAAGACTTTCCTTTTACCAGTGTCATATAGTGTCATATCAGTAATACTACTACTATGACTACTACTACTACTACTACTACTACTACTACAAATAATAATAATAATCAAACCATATAATATTTACCAATATGTATTTATTTATATATTTCCTGTCCCATGTGTAGAGGGATGGAGGTAAATCGACTTAAGTTAGTAAATTTATGAGTGATTACTTCCCCTTGTTGTTTTAATAATATATACAAATAAAATATTTACCAGACAAAATTAGTTCCCGGGTAAAATGAACCGTTTAATTAATCAGTTCCTTTAGTCCTATGTTTTTTAGATTGCAGTATAATTTGTGCAAGCCTTTAATGAGAGGCATTCAGATTATTTTGTCTATTAAGTGATCGTCTTGCTTCAGCTTGGTCCTGAAATAGGCTTTGTCGTCGCCGTCTTTGTGTTATGTTGCTATGTCGTTGAAAAGATATTGAGCAAAAGGCGATTCATATAAAACCGACAGTAATCAATGAATCATAGATTAACATTGAACGTCTAAAAAGATTAAAGAACGGATTAATTAAACGGTTTATCAGCCTCTCTTTTAGTTGTGAATTCTTTATCTCCGGTTTATTTAGTCTCAGTACATTGCTTCAAGATTTTTGGTTCCTTACATCTCACTATTAAAACTTTCTAACAATTGCCAATATTTTTGACGGCGCGAACAACACATATAAGTTTCGTCAGAGGTGGGTAGAAGTAGTCAACTGCTAGAAGTGGATCAAATGAATTCCACAATGAATCTCCAACTGCAGGATATCTACCAACCACTCCACACGGTCAGATGTGGCACTAAGGACGAATTTAATGCGGGGTATCCGAGCCCGTAGGCTCTGCCAAAAATTCCACGTAGACGCCGTATAAAACGAGGTCGGGTAGTTGTTTCCCGAGACGAGACTCTGCCCTTCGACATAGCCTCATCTGGGGATCCTCTCTGTCCGGAGGCAGAGAGTTTGACCAGCACAGCTGGAGACGTATCTCCAACTGCAGACCAACATACAGTATTTACTATTGTATTTTTGTGAATGGAGACATACCCCTTATCGTCCGTAGGTATGCTACCACCACCACCACCACCACCACAACAACAACAACAGCAATAATAATAATAATAATTATAATAATAATTGGGTTTCTCTAACGTCTTTTCATTCTCTTTCACTTCCAGTAGACTCTTGCATCTTAGTGGCATTATCACCTTGTTTGGGGTGAATAGACTTAAAAAAACAAATAGCGTTTTTTTTTGTTTTTTTTTATAAACAATGTAGGATTTTTAGCAGAACTTGAGTTGTTTAATTTCTGCACATGAATTAGTATTCAAGTTGCTTAAATAAACTTTTATGCTTGGATCTAATAAATGGAAAAACACATTTCAATGTAACTAACCCAAATCTATATTTGGTAGAATTCTTGAATACAGCATAAAATATTTCTTAACTGTTGTGTTTTTGTTGCCCTTTTTTGAGTTTCTTAAGCCACACTGACACCAGTAACAGTTGATCAAGACATGTTTAAATTTGAGTTCAGTTGCTTTATAAACAAATCATGTATTACAATAAGAAATATTGTCAATACCTTGTATAAAAACTGTATTAAAAAAAAGGTAGTGTAGATAATCACAGGAGCACTTGGAATGATCCCACTGGCACTCACAAAGAAGTCAAGAGTAGTTAGAGATAAGAGAAAAATCTGGATCAATAGCAACAACAGAATTACTGAAATGTGAATAAATACTGAGGAAATGCTGTCACTTGATCCCCAAACAACGACCTGCTACAAAGATACTAATAATACATAACACAAATACTTGGTTTGAAAATCAAAGAGATTATGAGTGGAATTCCCAAGAATTCAAATTTTACGAAAATATGAAAAATATATGAAAAATAGGAAATATGAAAATATGAAAAATATATTAAAAATAGGATCTTGAAATTGATATTGAAAAATGTAGCACCTTGAAGTTGCTATTTACACTATTTGCATTTTTCTGACTATTGTCCTCATCTTTATTCGCATATTTACGACGTTTCGACCGTTGTACGCTCCGGCCTTCTTCAGGTGATATAGGTCGAAATATCGAACCGAATCCTTTTATCTCGTCTACCGGAATAGATTGTTCAACATGGTGCCCCCTCCACACACACACACGCAAATGCACGCACACACACACACACACACACACACACACACACACACACACACACACACACACACACACACACAAACAGGAAATTTGGTACAGTTTATCTAATTGTTGGAATTTTTAAACAAAAGCAAAAGATAGACATTTAGAACAAAAGCACAAATTTAAGCTACAAAATTTCTATCCTTTGCTTTTGTTTCAAATAACTGTGATAAAAATTCCAACAATTAAATAAACTCTACCAAATTTTCTGCTTTTTTTTTCTTTTTTTGCGGGGTACCCTGTATTTCTACGTGCCATAGATTTTCTGGGTATCTCAGTTTCAGTCATCTCTCTTTTTTTTAGTAATTCAACTCTCCAAGATTGTGTTCGTCTCTGCTGTGGCCAGTTATTGAACTCACAACTCTTTGGGTCAAGTCACTGGATTACTTCAACCAGCGCCTTTATCCACTTGGCATTCACATGAAGAAAGCCGGAGCAGATAACGTCCGAAACGTCGTGAATATGACATTAAAAAACGAGGACAATAGTCCGAACAATGTAACTAATGTAAATATTTACCAGACTCAGAAATATAGACAGATCTTGAAACTGTCGTTATAAGAATTGGGCGTAGGTACGAAGAAACAGTTAATATAGCCCTTGATAGGTTCTCTTTAAAAGAGGTTGATAAAGATTGGATTGTGTGCAGCTGATCATCTGACCAGGAAAGGTATTATCAATGGAAATGAAATCTAAACATTGTAAATGTTATTAGTTATTTCATATATGTACTATGCTGCGTTAACACAACACTCAGGTAATGGCTTGCTAACAGACTGTATGGAAAAGAAAGCAAATTAAAAACAAACAACAAACTACTACAACAACTACTACTACTACTGATACTACTAAAACAGTTTTTCTTTTAATGTGACGCCGACAAATATGATTGTCAGAACACAGACATCAACTCCAAAAGATCACCCGAGCAAGGTTATCAAAACCTCTCACTATATTGCTCACATTTGGCCATGATATGGGATATAAAACCAAATTATTTGCCCTAGAAATTGCAACTATATCTTTCTGGTATTAAGCATAATGTTGATTTTGGTTTTCGATTTATCTAAAGATTCGTCGTTGCTCACATTTTCATTCCATGGCATTCTCAGCATCCTTCTGTAGAAACACTTTTCTGTTGCTTCAAGTCACTTCTTCATCTGTGAGGAGACTGCCCAGCATTCAGTTCCATAGAAGCGGACCGAGATTACGTAACAGTTCATTACTCTTTTCTGTGTTTCCAATGGAATGGATGTGCGGGTGGTATAAAGGATATCATCTCGGAATGAGAAATCGAAGAGCCGAGTTCGAATTCCAGTCGGATTGGGTTACATTTACCTGCGAACAAATACCCTTACGAAAGGTATGAATCCATCTCTTCTTCGCCTGGCTGTGGGTTAAATAACACGAGAGATTGGGTTCTACAGTTTGGGTTGGCAACTAGTCTACCTCAGAAAGAGACGGCAATCTACTGCGGGAAAATCTCTGCCTAGTCAGTGAAGAATTGAAAGAGACTTGATCGCCCAAGCGTGAATCAGGTACGGCATTTAACTGGCTGAATTAAATTTTCCTAATTCTTAATACGTTGCTTAGCTTTTGAAAGGCATCTTTCGCTGACCCTTCGGAACTTATTATGCTAAAACACACCCCAGATATTTAAATTATTGTACTTTCTTGATTTTGTAATGTTAGCCTGTTCCCTTTTGCTGACAACCATGCGTCCTGCTTTGTTGCAATTGTGGTTTAGTCCTTTCTTCTCGGTTTCATTTATAGGCTATGATACATTTATCATGCTGACAGCCATGATGGTTATATTTGTACCCCAGCGTCACTGTGTTGGCTTGGTTCTTTCTCATTGAATAACAGCAGCAGCAGCAGTAGCAGCAGCAGCAGCAGTAGCAGCAGCAGCAGCAGTGTGATACTATTTGTCGTTGACGTGGTAAAACGGAAGAACGTTTTGTTAAAAAATAAGAAAGAGACATTGAAACAAGAAGGGTTAATACCAAAAGTCCGTGAGGAGAATTGAGGATTTAATTCGCACATAAACGGCTTGAATTGTATGTCGAGCAGTTCGAAAAAATGGAAAACTGATCCAGACTTAAGGGACTTGATTGACACACAGCTGCAAATGCAAGTTGAAAAGCGAAAACTTCATTTTCGTAAACAACGAATTTGGAATTGATTCTCCTGGCTGAAAGTTGACTTGAAACAGGAGTGGGGTGGATAGGCCACACACGCTCACCGAGGAGGTTTAGTGAAAGGTAATGATATGAGAGATTGGGAGAAGGAAATTTCCAAAAATGATGTCAATAAATACGAATGCTGGATCAGAGTCGGAGAAGAAGAGACAGAAACAGGGGCAGAAGAGAGAAGAGAAGCGTTCGACTTCAGCCTTGTGCCAAACTTTACCAACAACAGCAAACCAGTTTTTTGCCAGGTCGACGATAGTATCACTATCGATTTAGATGCGGGCTGGGCTGATAATTAATTGCATGCGAACTCTGATACAACTAATTATTGTAAGGAGGACTGATATAAAAACAGTATTTACTTTTTGTTCAATTTATTTGAGTGTTATTTTTTTTCCTGTATGTATTTGCCCTGTTTGGACCAGCCCAACATGAAGATACCTGCGACGATTCGGTCTTGGCCTCCTTATGATAAAATTTAAATCACAACGTGGGATAGGGCAGGTCTGAGATCGAAGCGATCATCGATCTGCCGCGGTGTTGGAAGTCTTGGACGACCGGGGAGGGTGTTGTACAATTACAGCAGCAACAACAACAATAATAATAATAATAGAAATCTCAAAAATGTGGCACATGGGAACATCAACAATCCCTGTTGTAGTTGGAGCCCTTGGACTGGTTGGAAAAGATTCCAGTAGACTAATTGAAGGGATCCCTGGAAGTCCATGCCTCAAAGAGATACAAAAAATTGTTCTGACAAGTACAGCCCACACTTTACGAAGGGCTTTATCAATGTAATAATTTTTTTTTTTTTTTTTGCAGTGGAAAGTGTCATGAGACCATTTCTGACCTTAGGTCTCTTGTCGGGACCCGGAAAGAAATGAGTATACACCAGAAATCAAAGGAAATAATAATAATAATAATAATAATAATAATAATAATAATAATAATAATAATAATAATGATAAAAATAATAATAAATTGTAGTCACAAGTACATCTCACACATTACGAAGTGCTTTATATATGTAAAATGTGTGTGATTTAGGGATTCTTTTTTGGAGGGTTTACAAAAAAAAAAGATGTATGTAAGATGTCATGAAGCCATTTCTGACCTTAGGTCTCTGGTTGGGACCCGGAAGGAAATATGTATATAACAGAAACCAAGGAACTACTACTACTACTAATAATAATAATAATAATAATAATAATAATAATAATAAT
>OZ038483.1:101093411-101095911 GCA_964036315.1 Acanthosepion esculentum
AGGATAAAGAACAAATAGGAAACGTTTGTAAATCTAACATGTTTCACTTTTATTATTTATCGGCGCGAATGAGATATGGAAAAAAATTGGCTTCTCATGATAAAGCTGTAATAAAAGCAAAACATATTAAGTTTATAAACATTTCCTATTTATTTGTTAGACTATCATTCTCTCGAATTCCGATCCATATTCGATCAGTTCACACACACACACGTATATATATATATATATATATATATATATATATATAATGTCGATATGTGTGGTATATATATATATATATATATATATATATATATATAATGTCTGTGTTGTATATATATATAATGTGTGTGTGTGTGTGTGAGAGATGCAAACAGCATATGTAACGGCCAAAAGCGTTGTATTTTGATGCACATGTATACTTATGTTCAGGCGTGTGGACGGACGTGATGTTAAGTTTTTTTTGTTTTGTTTTTTACTCTTGTCCAATGTGGTCACCTACAAGAGCAGAATAGCGAACTCTGAAAGTAAAAGAAAGGATTAAACATCAATTGCCAGAAGACAGAATATATGGTTGTCTGAAAAACGAAATGGCCCAACAAGCAAATCACAAATTGGAGATACCAAAATCAAGCAAGTAATTTAAATATCTGGGAAGTGTTTTTTTTTTTAACAGAGAACGGAAAGTGCGACCTCGAAATCCGTATAGCGAAAGTTGCCTTCCAAAAACTAAGCAGAGTATTAAGAAACAGGAAAATGTCTTTAGAAACAATGAAAAAGATTACTGATTATTAATATCAGTCGTTCTATATGACAGTGGCTGCTGGACAATCTCCCCACAGATGAAGAAGTCATGAACCGATAGAAACGTGGTTTTACAGAAGGCTAGGGTGATTAGCATGGGCTGAACGTTTTGAGCGACGACAAAAACAAAAAGGACACTTGTACTTGGAAAGAGATATCTGGAATAAAATTTGGCGCTCACGAGAAATACTGAAGGCAAAAGGGATAAAGGAAGTTAGGACATAGACTATTGTGCAAATGAATAGAGCAGGATCTCGGAGAGACAGCAAAAAAGACAAAATTTGCTACAACTGACAGGAAGGGATATAGCAAATTGTATATGCTATTGTTAAAGTTCTTTATCTATTATTATTATTATTATTACTTTAAATATTTCACTAACACCGCTTGAATGAAAATGCCTTGCTCACGTAAATAAACAGAATTGCCGGTAGAATGTATATTTATTTAATAAGTCTAGCTTAACTTCGGCATAGAGTCCTCAAGTACGAAACATCTTCTGTGGATCGTACTCACAATACTGTGAAATTCCCAGACAGTTACTTTCTTTCTACGAAAGAAAAATTGCGTCACGACAATGTGCCCACACTGAGTGGTAAGTGCGTGGACATATCTGTTTATTTTTCTCTTTCGACGGAAACAAAAAGTTTCATTTGCAACCAATCTAAAAAAAAAAAAATGAAAATTGTTTGCAAAACCGTTGATGGAGCAACGAGAAAACATTCAACTATCTTTCCCAAGAAAGACAGATTAAAAAATAAAAAAATTACACATGTAAAAATATTAAAAGGGAGCTGTGGAGAGCCATGCTCGTTTCAGTCTTCAAGGAACATATTAATTAAAAATAAAATAAATAAATGAAAACGGTAACAGGAAAACATTCCGCTATTTTTTCCATAAAGTCTTGCTTATTCGCATATATTAAAAGAAGCTGTGGAGAGCCATGATCACACTCATACATGGAAATTTTAAAAAATTAAGAAGATAATAGGTGGGGGGGGTCACTACAATATTTTTACTTCAATAAGTTTTGGTAATTCGCACATATTAAAGGAAGCTGTGGAGAGTCATGATCGCCTACCTTCTGAAAGGATATGTTACTTAAAAATTGTAATTATGTATGTTAAAAATAAAATCTTAGTAATCATTTAAAAAAAAAATATGATGTCATTGACATCTGTGGGATCTATGGGATAGGACGCGGGAGTGCTTCCTCCTTCGGGATAAGGACTATATATATATATATATATATATATATATATATATATATATATGTGTGTGTGTGTGCGTGTGGTTGTTCATATGTGTTACTTTTTTGTAGCACTTAACTGCGTCAGTGAATACATATCTGTTTGGTCGATGTGAATTCCCACATGTTTTTACTTGTATGTATAGTGTTGTCACAAATAAACATTGATCCTATCTTTTCATTGTTCTCCCCCCACCCTCTCTCTCTCTCTCTCTTGCACTAACTCACGTTTTTTCCCACTCTCGAATTCTCACGCATATTCACGTTCAATGTGTAATATACGTTTTTAAACTGTCCTTTAAGAGTAGGATCCTTCCACATGTCTTTGTATTTCTTGTTTTCACGCGATAACACACACACACTCTCTCTGTCATGTGCTTTCATAATGTGAGTAATTTTTGTTTTGTATACTCGCTTTAGTTTGGCACGAGGCCTTACTTAATGGGGCAACCCGGTGGGTATCGA
>OZ038483.1:101100911-101140911 GCA_964036315.1 Acanthosepion esculentum
ACATATATATATATACATATATATATATATATACATATATATATATACATATATATATATATACATATATATATATATATATACATATATATATATATATACATATATATATATATATATACATATATATATATATATATACATATATATATATATATACATATATATATATATATACATATATATATATATATACATATATATATATATATACATATATATATATATATATACATATATATATATACATATATATATATACATATATATATATACATATATATATATACATATATATATATGTACATATATATATACATATATATATATACATATATATATGTATATATATATGCATATATATATGTATATATATATATATATATATATACATATACATATATGTATATATATATATATATACATATACATATACATATATATATATATATATATACATATACATACATATATATATATATACATATACATACATATATATATATATATATATATATATATATATATATATATATATATATATATATATATATATATATAAATATATATATATATATATATATATGAAACTGGTTGCTTACTACATGTATTCGCTCAGGATGACGTCTAAAATTTACTAAATTCTATACGTCTGTTCATTTTGCCCTTTTTCTCACTTTTCTTTCTTTTTTTCCCACTTCTTTTCGGTTTCTTCTTTCTGCTCTGTTCTTTTCTTTTTTGTTCTCTTCCTCTCTATTTCTTTTTCTTTCTTTCATTCTCACTCTCCCCTAACCTTTTTTTGTTTGTTCTTTCTTTCTTGAAAGGATAGGCCGAGCTTATAAAATAAGAATAAGTTTTTTTTTTCACCGTATTCCTTGAGAACAACCTACAACTACTGCCCTCTAGCGCACAGATAAAACGCCTTTGTTTGGAAGGACAGAAAAAAAAAACCCAAAAAAACGTTTTAATAAAAAAAAAATTTCTTGCTTTATTTATTGCCAATAACAAGGGGGAAATCAGCGGGCACAGTTCACGTAAGACTGCTGCCCCTGATAAAGGCATGAACCCATTATTTGCGCTCAGCCCGACAAAAGTCCACGGTTGCTTGCATACTGCAATGGCTGACAAAGAAGAGATTGGATGACTAAAAACAAGGGTAAACCACTGTCCCATAATTACCTAAACTATCCAGAAAGCATCCGTAAAAAATATTTAATGTCGATATTTGGATAGGGTATTAGATTCACCACAGAACAGTCTATATAACCTTTAACCCGCAAGGAAAAAGAAATAAAGAACAAAGAAAATTAACAATTTTTTTTTAAAACTGTGTTTAGCTTGGTTAATTATTTTCTGTCTGCTTTTTAAAAAAATATTTCATTTAAAAAATATTTGATGAAATGTTTACTCACTATAAAAGTCCCAAGAGCCACTCAAGGTAGAAGGTTAATGTGTGGTGTTCTATGAGCGTAAGAAAAGTCAAAAAGTAAAGTTCATGTGTCAATGCAGGAAAGATAACAGTTAACCCAAGACTTGAATATAGTACATTGAAAAATATTTATGGCAGCGCCGGTGCGTACTACCACGACCGTGTGGTGGGGACGAGTCTGATTGGGGACCCCCGGGCAATGTTTTGTGGCCTTCGGTATCTTATAAATATTTGCTTTTTTCTTTCTATCTACATTTATATATGTTACAAATTATACTAAACACAACTGGCTATTAAAGGATGAAAAATTTTCGCATATTTTTACGTCATTCTGAGTTTTCTTTCTCGTCCAAATTCAAGAATGTATTTACTCATGCTAAATCTCGTAAAAACACGATATAAAATCCACTACTTTTTATCCATAATGTTGAATATGTTAAAATCATTCAATTTTTTAACAAGAAAAATCTCAAGTTGATATTAAAAATTGCCGCTAAACATTGTTAATTTATTTAAGATGGAATGATATGTTATGTCACTAATTTGTATTTAGATACATTGTATTTATTTTCAGTTTTTCTAGTTCAATTGTTCACCTATATTGCATATGATCCATTATTGTATATATAATTAGATTACAATAAAAATCGTATTTTATAGAAATATTACCTTATAAAAATTGAGATGTAGAATCGGGGCCCCTGTCATAATGTAAGGTACGAGACTCTTGCACCGGTCTTAATTAATGGAAATGCGTTTCTTTTTCTCATTCGGCTCAGTTAGAAAAAAAAAACTTTCCCTTTAGGTATTTACTATAAATTAATGATATTCCAGAATCCATGAAATGGGTCCTGTATGCTAAACAACATCCCGTACGATAGAAATAAACCAGGGAGAAAGTACAGTTGACACAGAATCCACTTAGTCAGTCATTTGTAACTATCCCCATTCTATACATATATATATACGTCACTTGTTCTTGCTTCGCCCCACCCTTTGTCTCACTTCCTCTATCCAGCTTCCTCTCCCTCTCTCTCTCCCCATTTATATATATATATATATATATATATATATATATATATATATATATATATATATATATATATATATATATGCGAGAGAGTGTGTGTCCAGTGTGTCTAATACTGTTTTTATTAGTAGTATTGGAGAAACATTCTCACATTGGCGGGAGTGGGTGGACAGAATTCAAAAGCAACATTAATTTTACATAGGGAGTGGGGTATTTTTGAGGCCCGGTGTTGTTAATGATTAAATTAGATGTTTTAAAATTTTAATAATACATGATAAATCATAGGTGTTTGTTAGAATCTTCGAGAGATATGTATCGGCGAATTATGCTTTTAATTGTCTCTTCATCATTTTATAAGTAGAGAGCATCTGGTTACGTTTGAATAAAGTTAATGGATTGTTTATTTTTGTTTGCGTCAGGGAGAAGTTTTATATAATTTTTTTTTTCTAAATTTCTTTAAGGCTAATTTTATTTGTTTGCTGATGACCTGATTAGGGAAGTTTTTTTTAGTTTTTTTAAATAAGTTAATCTGAAGCAAGGCGATAATGCCCAAGGCGATAATGCCACTAAGACGCAAGGCGGTTACTAGGAGTAAAAAGAGAATGAAAAGTCCATCGAAAGAACCAGAAACCCAATCCCAACCAGGGAATCAAGGGATATAAAACTCTACTATTTTTCAAAAAACCAGGGAAAAGTGTAAACCGGGCGACAGATGTACCTATCTATATCTATTTTTTAAAATGTTGCTAAGTTCGTTATATGTCCGAAGAAAATATTTTACTTTGACCCGGTAAATCAAGTTTTTTTTTTTTTTAATAACAGCTATTTTGTATCTGTGAGGAGCATCACTTTTGTAGTTAAGTAAACACGAGGAAATGTTCGTTTGTTTTCACACACACACACACACACATATATATATATATATATATATATATATATATATATATGATGAAAAATATGGAAAAGACAAAGCAAAATCCGAATATGCAAGTTTACTGTTTTAATTTTGTTTTACTGTCGACGTCAGACGTTTCGGTCTAGTAGACCATCTTCAGGACATGGTTATTGGAAACATATTTATATTTAAAGTCAACATGAAGTGACGCTAGACACAAGACTAGTCAGAAACACAAAAACTGAAATTTTAAAGTCAGCGTTCCCTTTTTTATATAATATAATATAATATAATATAAAAGGCCCAAACACTAATATTCCATGGTTATAATTAATTGGAATCGTAATCACGATTCAAATCATCAGACCTACAAATTCAAAAAGAAATCGAAAAATATAACTCCTGGTATAAAAAAAACAAATTTTAGTGAGTGTATGTGTGGGAGTGGGAAACTAGTGTGAGAGGGAAATGTATGAAATCTCTAGAGAGAGGCGTAACAGAAGAAAGAACATGAAGGCCTAAAGGTGAAGGTGGGGATTAAAATTTAACAGAGAAAAGTTTTAAAGAGAGGAGTTAAATAACGGTTTAAATGAGTGAGATACAGATAAATAAAAATTATTTTCCTCGGTCATTTAAATCGTTATTTAACTCCCTTCTTTAAAACTTTTCTCTGCTAAATTTTAATCTCCACCTTCACCTTTAGACCTTCCTGTTCTTCTTTCTTCTGTTACGCCTCTCTCTAGAGCTTTCATACATTTCCCTCTCACATTTGTTTCCCACTCCCACCCATACACTCTCACTAAAATTTGTTTTTTTATACCGGGAGTTATATTTTCCGATTTCTTTTTGAATTTGTAGGTTTGATGAATTGGATCGTGATTACGATTCCAGTGTAATAAATTATAACCAAGGAATATTAGTGTTTGAGCCTTTTATATTATATTCTTACTCTGTCCTGGACATTGAGGTCTACCTGGATTCTATCCTCTTGGGAATCTATGTATATATATATATATATATATATATATATATATATATATATATATATATATATATATATATATATATATTTATTTATTTAAAGACATTTATAATATGTTTAACGTTCTTTTTATAGATACAAGTATTTAAGCAAATGCTCTGTTTTATAATAAACAGTATTAAATAACATTTACCGGCCTGAATGTCCGAGAAATTTTCATAGAAAAATTCGGTGATAATTACAATATTATAAATGTCTTTAAATAAATTGTCGGACTATGTCCAATTCAAATATATATATATATATATATATATATATATATATATATATATATATATATATATATATATATATATATATATATATATATATTGACCACTAATAATAATAATAATAATAATAATAATATATATATATATGATGCGATGTGTGCACGTATGGACACTTGTGCTTATTTAATATGTAAAATAATGCAGTCGCATAATGACAGCAAGTTATACAACCTGACACCCCTACACATATTACTATGAACAGGCCAAGAGTGAGACGTAGTAATTTATGAATGAACTGTTGCGACATTATTAATACTTACAATACTATAAATTTTACTATGTATTTTATTTACTAAATGTTACTAATAATCCCTTTAGTAGTATCACCTGTAAACAGAGCATTTCTTTTGTTGTTTTTTTATTGTTTCGACTATGAATACGTTTTTATTTTTTTAGAATTTTAAAAACGAGGCCTCACATATCCATGAACTACGAATTTTTTTTCAATATCTGATTATTATTATTATTATTATTACTGTATATGCTCGTGTATAAGTCGACTTCATATATTATGCGCCCCCTGAAGTTTTCGGCATGAATTTTAACCGGTCTGGAAAAAAAAATACCTGGGTATAGTGCGAACATTTATTTTTTGCGCCAAAAACTTATCATAAAAACTTGCTCGTTGCTCGGTATTATTATTATTATTATTATTATTATTATTATTATTATTATTATCATTATTATTATTATTGTAGTTGTTGTTGTTTGTGTGTTATGTTTCTTGCTTTGTATCCTGTAGAGCCGGGTCCAAACTGTGATCCTTAGGCCCTATAGAAGAATTGTCATTTAATTGACAACACTTTTCTTAGTATATGGGATGTTCCTAGTAGGGCGATCGTCTGGGCAACTTGATGTTAGCTGGGGCAGTTAGTAAAATTATTCATTCCTTTTCTCACAAGGCCGAGAGCTCCGATTACTGTTGTTACAGTCTCGGTCTTCATTCCCCACATCCTGTTAATCGCGATCTCCAGGTCCTTGTATTTGGATAATTTCTCGATAATTCTTATGGAGGTCTTTCTCTCAGATGGCCCTGCTATGTCAATAAGCATACACCTCCTGAATTTCTTGTCTTTTATGATAATATCGTGTTTGTTGGCTTTTATTTCGCTGTCAGTTTGAATTGGCATGTCCCAGAGGATAGTTACATCGTTATTTTTTGTAATTGTGTGTGGTTGGTGGTCATACCATCTCTCAGTGGTTTCGATTTTGTGCTTCTTGCATATCTTCCAGTGCACAGTGTTTACCCTGTCATTATTATTATTATTATTTTTATTTCTATTATTAAAACACCTGAGTTAGGCGCACCTGTCGCTTCGCTGACGTCAAGATGATCTAATGTCAAAAATCTGAATTGCTACATTTATTAGAAAATATATTCATTTTAAATACAGGAGTCATAAAAATTACGTCAAAGGGCCGCGTATTTTGGCTTATATCCTTTCCCTGTTACTCAGGGCTTTGTTTTTTTGGTGGGGGGGTTTACGACATATCAATCTCAATGGGTTATTTAATGCCGACAAAATTTTTATTACTGGTAATGTTTTTCTTCAAAAATCTATTTCTGGGAAGATTTTTCCTTGAAGAAATCTATAGCTGGTCATATTTTTTTCAAAGAATGTATAGCTGTTTGTATTGCTGGTATTTTTTTTAAAGTATTGCTGGTAATAATTTTTCCTTCAAAAATTATTGCTGGTAATAATTTTTTTTTTTATTACAAAGTATTTCTGGTATTAAATCCTATTTTTACACATGTTTGGGTGTTAACTATTTGCCCATAGCTGGGAGCCTAACAGGTGCTACCACCCCGGGTCAGGCTGGACCTAGGAACACCAGCAATTAAGAGGTGGTTCCACACTCCTCAAAACCTCCTGATCAGAGGCCTTGCTGTTGGACGTAGTTTATCGTCGTACCCAGGACGCGGATGTAGTTTATCGTCATACCCAGGACGGTCAGGGCTTTGTTGTCAGATAAAAAGGAAAATTAGCTTTCGCGACACAGTGTAATTATAATCTCTTTGTACATTTTATACTTCCAGATCAATGATCTGTTTGTTTCAGTATAAACTTACTGTTCCTAAAATCTGAATATAGTAATTCCCTCCTCAAAATGAATGGTGTATGACCCATGGACCATTTTTACGATACTGTGGCACTAAAAACAAAAACGAGCTTCTTTCCCTTTTCTCTGCAACATTGTGCCGTTTAAACTTATCTCTCTTGCGCCGGCGATGCCAGGTGGCAGTGTCTTTGCAATGACAATAGCGAAGACACTGCCAAGAGACATGACAAAGTGATCAGTGTAAAACAAGAATAAAAACTCACACGTGAAAACCATATTTAATATCAGTATGAATTTAATAATAATAATAATAACAATGTAATTAAAGTTCTTAGTAATGTGCTTTAATTATTTACAAAGAGCTTGATCTATGCAAAATGTCATAGTTTTTTTTTCTTTTACAAAAATGATCTGTGGAAAATGTCCTGAACCCAGTTCTGAGCTTAGGTTTCTGATTGGGACCCGGTATACAACAGAAATCAAAGGGAATAATAATAATAATAATAATAATAATAATAATAATAATAATAATAATAATAATAATTATTATTATTATTATTATTATTATTATTATTATTATTATTATTATTATTATCGATTCATTCAATACATTCCGAATATGTTTGCAAATGGAAAAATAGTAAATTTGAAGAATTTATATTTTATACCATCCTGAAAATTGAATGGGGATTTAGTTGCCTTCCCATAGAAGCAGGATCTGACAAAAGGTCAATTTTATAGTGCAACTCCCAACGTACATCGGAAGAGGACAGAAATGGATCGGTAACTGCCACTTCCCATTGGGACGCCACAGGCATCAGGAAATGCCCCACCCCCTATGTAAAACTAATGTTGTCTTTGAATTCTCATGCCCTACCCCACGACTCTACCCCTTTAGGTTCAAAGAAGAATTCGTGTTTCGAGGAGTGGGACAACCCCCTGAAGCTAAGCTTAACCATAGATCACTGGCAATCTGAACGGGTATGACTAAAATCTTCAGGAAATTAATGTCACTTGATGTCTGTCAAAAGCCACTACTATTACTATTCCTTCAGGACGTGGGCGATAATGGCTCGCCACAATTTCCTGTTTTTGTTGCTCTAAGTAACTCTTGACTATTTATCATCGCTCTTTGTACCTGATCTACCAACCATTCACGATATTGGTTACTTGCTATTTCCCGCTTGCTTTTATGATGTCCTCTGAGTGTTAAACTCTCTAAGCCTTCTTTCGACATTATGCATCCCCCAAAATTCTAAATCTTTCTGATTGTAAGGATAAGTTTGCTTTTAGTTCTTATTTTTCTTCAAACTTCCTCGTTGCTCCAGTGTCTATGCTATTCTCAGACTCTGTCGGTAGAGCTGCGTCTTGGTCGCTTCAAGCTTATTCTCATTCTTATTCGCTTATTCTTATTCGCTTATTCGCTTCAAGCTTATTCTTATTCTTCATCTGTGACGAGATGGATTTGTGCGTCTTTGTCCGAAAGTGAGCGAACTGAACTCGACCTTTTCACAGCCATAACCGCTACGCTACGCGCACATCCATACTACTGCTACTACTGCTACTATTACTACTCCTGTTACTACTACTACTATTACTACTACTACTACTACTACTACTAATAATAATAATAATAGGAAGAAGAAAATAGGGAGACCTAAAGAAAAAGGTGAATGGGGAACATGTAAACATTTTTAAAGCCTTGAAAGAAGAGGGAGGAGGAGGAGGGGGGATGATGATGATGATGATGATGATGATGATGATGATGATGATGATGATGATGATGATAAAAATCACTGGGATTAAAACCAGACGAGTTGGAAATCTAAGGAAGGTTTCGAAATATACAGGTCTCGGCATTGCTGAGGTCTACAACGATACTAAGGAAGGTGATGGAGATTTGAGGAAACTTACTATCACTTAAATCTTTAGCGAATGCCACCAGACAGGTGTGAGCGCTCAAAATATACAAGATAATTATCATAGCAACTCTAGTAATAATATTACTTGTGTGTGTGTGTGTGTTTGTGTGTGTGTGTGTGTGTGTGTGCGCACGCGCATGCGCGTTGCGTCCCTTCACGACGTGGGCGATTAGGATTCTAATGCTTTCTTTTTTTTGTTTCTTTGTTTCCGTTTGGTTTAACAACACTGCTAAATATTTTTTTTTTTCCATTTGATTTATTTAATGGCTTTCCATTTATTTTATTTTGTTTTGCAGCATTCATTTCCCACGTAAAAAAATTATTTATTCAAATCAGTAAATTATTATTATAAATAATGACTGATAATAATAAAGAGAATAAAGAAAATATTGTCTGAAAGAGATGGGTCATCGTCCTTTGAATGCGGAGTTTAGACCAACTTACTCTATTAGCTCAAAGGCGAGGGTATCAAAGTGAAACGACTCGCTATTGAGGTTGTTTGTAAAATCTTTCTTTCATTCGGCCTGAATAAAATATAATGTCCACATTCATAGAGTGACGGATCTATTATGAAACTAATGAAACTTAAGTTTCTGGCTCCCTAATCCCAGAGGGACCCATGAAGCAACTTTTTGTAATGTGTGAATTTTTCAACAAATCAATGTTTTGTGTGCCTCTATGTGTTTTTACTGTTTGTTATTAAAATAAGCCCATTTTAGTGATAGAATCTTATTCTTATTCGCTTATTCTTATTCTTATTCGCTTATTCGCTTCAAGCTTATTCTTATTCCTCATCTGTGACGAGATGGATTTGTGCGTCTTTGTCCGAAAGTGAGCGAACTGAACTCGACCTTTTCACAGCCATAACCGCTACGCTACACGTACATCCATACTCCTACTACTACTGCTACTATTACTATTACTACTCCTGTTACTACTACTACTACTACTAATAATAATACTATGAATTGAAGTAAGCTAATATTGGCCTTAGAATATGGTCTAAATACCTATTCCATATAGCCGGGGTCGGCAACCCTCGCCCTCTGGGCTACATCCGGGCCGCGAATGATTTTTGTCCGGCTCGCCAAATTAACCCTAGTATGGAATTTGCATTTTTTGTAGTGTTAGTTTTTATCCTGTTATACTTGCAGTAAAACCTTATTTAAATAATATAAAATTAACTTCCTTGATTTTCTTTAAAGCTCAAGACCAATGATTCCCAACATGGGGCGCATGTCCCACCGGTAAGGCATGGTAATATTTTGGTGGGGCATGCGTAGGATGTGCACCCTTCGGCTTACTATACCAATATGAGCTCAAATTTCATTTTGCATTATTATTTCATAATTAAAATGATCAAAGTGTATTACAGAATAAGCTTTCATTCAAATATTTTATATTTCTGCCTTTCAATTCTCTTTCATATGTTTTGAAACTATATATATATTTAACTGTCGTCTTGTTTTGTTTTGTTTTTTTCTTTCATGGACGCCATGGTCTTTGGGGGCTTGTTTAGAGACCAAGTTAATGACTTTTTAAGCTTCCTTCACGTGAATTGCAGTAAAAATTGAATATGTAAGAATTAAATATTACAGCGGGGCACCAGAATTTTAGAAATACCAAAGTGGGGCATGGCCCAAAATCGGTTGGGAACCACTGCTCTAGATTAAAGGCAGCTTTCTGGATGGAGCTGTCTGGAGTCGAGACAATTTATTATAGTACAATTTATATCATGGCCCTCCTCCGAGATACGGCATAGCTTTCTGGCTCGCTGTCTCCAAAAGGTTGCCCACCACTGTCATATAGCCTCAAAATTCCCCTGTAATTGGTCAAATTTTAAAAATTGGTGTCGGGGTGTATGTCTTGCAGCGTTTGTACCTCTACTTCTACGGGTTCATTGGTCTCTCTCTAGTCTTCATTTTTGGATGTTTGATCTCCGAATCTGTTTTTGTTGCTTGTGAAGAAGCCCCCATATCTGTTCAAGTTTCAGCACCCTAAAAAATGTGCTGTATTTTATATACCTACAAAATTGTTTTAATTAGTCGGGTTTTTTTTCCAATCTTTGGTTCCTTCCTTCAAATATTTACGATGCAGTTGCATAACAGGCACGGTTACCAGAAATATTCTTCTTTTTTTTATAGTACTATAAATTAATATATACTCCGCATCATGAATATTAATTTTTCTTTGAATATTCATATAGAAATTTTCTAAGAATATGGAGGTTTAGTTTGCTATGTAAATTCATTGTAAACATTGATCCCGCTTTAGAAGCCAAAACAAACACCATATTTCACTGCTTATAAGACGCATTTCACTGCTTATAAGACGCATTTTCCTCCTATAAATTATCTTCAAAAATACCCTGTGTTGGGATCTAAAACATTCTTAGGCAGGGGTCAGAAAGCTTTTGCTAATTTTGTGCTGATTGTGCTCAGTTGTGCGTCATGCGTGATACATACTTAAGCGATCATATATCTTTCAATACATGACTGACGAGGCAGATTTTTCCCGCAGTAGGTTGCCATTTCTTTCTGCAGTAAACCACTTGCCATCCAATGCTATAGAACCCGGTCTGTTCTGCTATTTACCCATAGTCAGTCAGTTATGTGCCATGCGGGATACACGCTTAGTCGATCATGTATCTTTCAATACATGACTGGCGAGGCAGATATTTTTTCCCCGCAGTAGGTTGACATTTCTTTCTGCGGTAGACCAGTTACCATCCAAAGCTATAGAACCCGGTTTGTCCTGCTATTTACCCATAGCGGGGGGAAGAAGAAGAGGATTCATACCTTTCCCAAGGGTATTAGCACTTAAGTGAATATAATTACTCCTAACTTTCTGCTGACTTAGGGTTTTAAAATCATTCAGCGTGCCAACAGCATACGTATTTTTATCTAAGTCAAGGACAATGTACTTGTTCTACAATATATTTTATGTAGTAATATATAGTATATATACTTTATATATTGTAATTGAAACAGCTAAATATCTTCTTTGCGTTGTAGTAGTTATTGGTTCGGACTTCGTGGTGCCATTTGCGGCTGAGTGCCATTGGAAATTGCTTGGCGTGCTACGTGTGCCATAGGTTGCCGACCCCTGGTCTAAAAAAATATTCGTCGAGAGAATTATGGTCTAATGTGGGTTGTATTAATATACAAACAATGCATACCAATAAATGCTTATAGTGATTTTCCAAGCGTAGCTCAGATGTGGTACAAAGCCGAAAGAATGGGGTACCCAGTGAGGATCGAATTCACTAGTAATTGTTCTAGCGAGACAAGCTTGCTAACCATTACACCACCTCGAGGTACCCAAATAAATGCTTATAAACCATTGTATCCTCCGTAATTAATGTTACTATGTCTTAGATATTATTTTGTAATATAGTGAATATCAATAAAATTGATTATTTTGCACATGATTAAAGAGTTAATATATTAAAAAATATTTTTATAGACCAATGATCCTTAGACGGGTATTCCAGAGACCAATGTTCTTAGATGAATATTCCTTAGACAAATGTCCTTTGATAGGTTTCCTCGAGATAACTGTTCCTTAGACCAATATTCTTTAGAGAAATGTTCCTAAATCCTCCTGCGTCCTAGAAATCGAAGGTCGGTGGGTTTTTTTTTTTAAAGAATTATTACATTCCAAACAGTTACCATAAATTTGGTACTTCTTCTCGGTCTGGGATGAATTTGTTATGATTGGTAAGGTATTCATGCTGGAATATGCTATTCAGGGAGTAAAATTGGGAAAAGTGGGGAGGGCTATGAAGTACAAGGAAAAAAACAATTTTTTTTTTCGATATCTTCCTTCAATATTTTTTTTGTTTTCTGTGTGGGGGGCGTATAATATATCGGGGCGTCTTATAAGCCGTGAAATAAGTTATGCTGACACGGCGTGATTTCTTTGAGCGTAAAAAAATAAAATAAAAATAAAACAATTGAAATTCATTACATAGTCGATAGTAATATATGAACAAAGAACTCCACATTACGAAATTCAATTTTTTTTTTAAAAGATTTTTTTTTTTACATTTACAATGAATTTACATCGCACTTTCTCTCAGGTTTGAACTTTTCTAGAATTTAATTTTTTTTTAAATTTTTTATCTGGAGTGTACAATGAAAGAAAAATGAAAAAAAAAAAATTTATTTCTGGCCTCAAATTTCTCCACCAAATTTGCAAACATTATATGTCATCGTCGTCGTCTTCTTCTACAACTGTATCTACTACTACTACTACTACTACTACTACTACTATATATCATATGTCTGGTGGATGTCGCTACGAAATGAGTGATAGCAAGTCTCCTTAGATTTCCAGCACCTTCCACCGTATCCTTACCAACCCCAACAGTATAGTGATCAGGACAGTTTCAGTTCTTTTTTCTTGAAGTTCCCAACTCCGCTCGAATGCAGGATTAGTGATTTTTTTTTATCCTCCCAAGCGCGTTCTCATGGACTTGAACGTGACTATCATGTTCCTCAGTAATTGGGCAACGACCTTTTCCTTATCTTTGACCTGTAGTCTACCAAAATAACCACATTTACAATTTCGACCTTTTTTGCCTTTTTATTATTTTTATTCTTTTATTTCTTTATATTCTTTCTTCGTCTTTCTTTTTCTTCGTCCTTTTCCTTCTTTTTCTTCTTCTTTTTCGTCCTTTTCATTTTCTCTTTCTTTCTATCTTTATTTTCATTCTTCGTCGTCTTTTTCTTCATCTTTTCTTTCTTTCTGCATTTCTTCTTCTTTCCTTCTTCTTCGTCCTTTTCGTCATCGTTTCCTTCTTTTTTTCTTTTTCGTCTTTTCTTCATCTTTCTTTCATTCTTTCTTTCTTCTTCGTCCTTTTCCTTCTTCTTCTTCTTCTTCTTCTTCTTCTTCTTCTTCTTCTTCTTCGTCATCTTTTCTTTCGTCTCCTTTCTCTTTTTTTAGTGTTGTTTTCAATATAAATAATTTGTATTTAAAACAAAAAAAACAAACTTTTTTTGAATTGTTTGTTATTATAGTTATTACACTCTCTTTCTTTCTTTTTTTCTCTCTCTCTCTCTCCCTCTCTGCGTAAGATTTTACAATTGTTACCGGTGCTTTACTGATCAGGGGCACAACTGTCTCTCAGGTGGCACAATCTTCTTTCTGATCCTTGTTCATACCAAGATTAAAAGAAATATTTTGGCACCTTGATACTAAATCCTAAAACCCTCCCTCGCTATCCACTTCTCTTACGCACCTTCCGACATGCCTACGTATTTTTTTTACTTATTTTAATTCTTTCGCCGGCTCCTTCGTTTTTATTCCCAACCCGACGCCTTGCTTCTTCCTTTACTGTTCTCTTCCTTCCCATCCATCCCAAAACGAATGTACTTCTTTGGACTTTCTGCCTTTCCCACTCTTTTTACATTTTTTTTTTAATCTATCTCCTGGTCTCTAACCTACCCAGTTTTACCGGGCAAATAACTTGCAGCCAGACAATAATAAACAGATTTTCTATTTTGTGGCCATCCTAAAAGAAGGAAGGAAAGAAGGAAACAGGGAAGAACGAAGGAGGAAAGGGTGGAAAGTAGGAGGGAGGGAAAGAAGGAAGGAGGGAAGGGAAGAACGAAGGAGGAAAAGGTGGAAAGTAGGAGGGATGGAAAGAAGGAAGGAGGAAAGGGAAGGAGGAAAGTAATGCCGAGGGCGCTCTTTTTTCTCTCTTCTTTTTTTTTTTTTAAAACATTTCCGTTTGAAATTACAGTTTTTCTTCACTTTTTCGCTTTCCATTTTCTTATTTTCTTTTGTTCTCGTGTTCTTTCACGTCTTTCGTTTGGTCTCGTCTTCTTTCTTCTTTTTTTTCTTTCTTTTTTCTTTCCGTCTATCTTTCCTTGATTCTTTATTTTGTTTTTTTAGTCTTTAATTTGTTTTCGTTTTCTTTCTTTCGTTTTCGTCTTCTTTCTTACTTTCTCTTGTTTTCATCTTCTTTGTTTCTTTCTTTCTCTAGTTCTTATCTTACTTTTTCGTTTCCTTTTCTTTCTTCCTTCTTTTCTTTCTTCCTTCTTTTCTTTCTTCCTTCTTTTCTTTCTTTCTTCTTTCTTTTTCCTTACTTCTTTTTTTCTCTTACTCCAATCTTCTTTCTTTCTTCTCTTGTTCTCACCCTTGTTTTTTTCTTTCTTTTTCATCTTTCTTTCTTTCTCTCTTTGTTACATTCTTTCCCTTTTTCTATCCTTCTTTCCTTTACTTTCATTTGTTTTTTTCTCTTGTCCTCACTGTTTTTTCCCTTCTTTCTTCCTCCGCTCTCCCTCTCCCTCTGTCTGTCTGTCTGTCTGTCTCTGTGTCTCTCTCCCGTTTATGTTTCTTTTCCAGGTGCAATTCTTTCATTTTCTTTCCGCCCTTCTCTCGTTCGCCCTCTGCTATAAACGGGCTTTTAAATTTATTCTTCTATTCTGATAATTTAGTTACCTCATAGTCAAAATTAGTTTTCCTAGGAGAAAGTTGCCTGTCTTGTTAGTTAAAATCTCTGATTAGAACAAAACCTATTTTGTTTGGTAGCATTTCCTACATTTTTTTCTTACGTCAATTAAAAAAAAAGAAAAAGAAATCTTCTCCTGCCAGAAAGCAAAAATATCCCCCGTCTCGCACATGGAATGTATAAAACGTATCAAATTTACAAGGCAAGACATTTAAAACTTATAATTGTCTTTTAAGTGGTCGAATTACTTTTGGGGTGGTTAAATCGTCGAGCAAGCCAAGGTTTCAATAAAAAAAAAAATTAAAAGAAAATCTCAAAATTGCTTACGGTCAGGACCAGTGCAAATCAGAATCTATGACACACCCCACCAGTCTGCTCCATCTCAATTTCGATAAGGTAGTATTCATATAAAATACAAAATTTATTGTAACCTAATTATATATAATAATGGGTCATATGCAATATAGGTGAATAATTCAAGTAGAAAATTTGAAAATAAATACAATGTATCTAAATACAAATTAGAGACACGTAATGATAGATGTGGCAATTTTTAACATCAACTTGAGATTTTTTTTTTCTTGTTAAATACGTGAATAATTCTAACACATTGAACATTAAGGATAAAAAAATAGTGAATTTTATATAGTGTTTACTTCCGAAACTCAGCATGAGCAAAACAAATTCACGGATTTGGACAAGAACAAAAATGCCCCAAGAATGACGTCAAAATCTATGAAAATTTTTTATCCTTTACCAATCAGTTGTACTTAGTTTAATTTGTAACGTATATAAATGTAGGTAGAAGAAAAAAAGCAAATGTTAATAAGATAGCGATAGCTACAAAGCACTACCCGGGGACCACTATAAGGCTGGGCCGCCCCCCGATCGGGGAGTCGTGGGGGTAGTACGCACCGGCCCTGTCTACGGTGTACTGTAAAGTTATCCTGCTTTTCATTCTTGATTTTCAAACTCTGTCGAATCTGTTTACTTGCAGCGAGGACGCCGGAAAGACTAACACGTTCCTCTTACTTCCCTTCACTATTTCTTATCACAATAATCGCCACATCATCCTCAATGCTATCTTGACCTTTTTACCTTGGTCCTCGCTTACATTTACAATAAACGCCTACAACCAAACCGACTTGCAAATTCATCTTCTCTCTGTACGCCAATAGGCTTACGGCTATATAGTGTTGAAACACCGGTTCCCGTACGATCACGAAGTTAAGCAACATCGAGTCTGGTCAGTATCAGTGACCGCTTGGGGATATAAGGTGCGTTAGGTTTGACTGTACAGGTGGTGTAATGGATATTGGCTCAGAATTGTTAATTGGAGAATCAAATTCAAATTCCTGATATATTTCCTTACGCGCAAATACCCTTGGGGAAAGGCACGAATCAAACCTCTTCTTTCCCCCCAACTATGGGTGAATTAGTAAGGCTTGTATCAGTCAGTCAGTTAAGTGCCATATGTGATACACCCTTGGTCGATCATGTCTTTTTTCATGCAATAACTGACGAGGCAGAAGATTTTCCCGAAGTAGGTTGCCATTTCTTTCTGTGGTAGACTGGTTAGCAACCAAGTCTATATAGAACCCAGTCTCAGACCTGAAGATGGCGTCCAAGCATGAAACAGCCTACACACACACACACACACACACACACACACACACACACACACACACACACACACACACACACACTTACTCTCACCAAATGGGAAAATTTAAGAATATTAGGAAAGCTAAATAAAAAATCAAATATTCCTTGTTCGTTATGTTCAACGAAACCTATTTGATACCTTACATATATGTAACCATGAACAATTAAGTAATATCGGTCCTTTTATATGTCAGTGGATGCTGGTCAATCACCTCACAGATGAAGAAACGACTTGAAGCAACGTAAATGTTGTTCTACAGAAGGGCGCTGAGGATATCGTGCACCGAACGTGTGAGCAACGACGATTTTTTTTAGAGAAAATGGAAACGAAAAGGTCACTTAGAATTAACATCAGGAAGAGACAGTTTACATTTCTAGGGCACAGATGAGAAAAGAGGGCCTGGAAATTTTCACACTCACAGGACATATTGAAGGCAAGAGGGACAGAGGTAAACAGCGCATGACCTGCCGAACAGGAATTAGGAGAGATAGCAGAAAGAAGAGTTTCACTAAAAGACGCAAAGGACAGGAAATTCTGAAGAGCCGTGATCGCTCACTTCTTGAAGAAATACGGCAAGAAGAAGAAGAAGAAAAAGAAGAAGAAGAAGAAGAAGAAATTTAGGCAGTAACTCTTCGTTTAAACATATTTTATTAAGCAGAACACTTAAGAAGTTTTGTGAGTTTCGCCTGGTGTCACATAATGAGGGTAGGTGGAAATTCGTAAAAGTTTTTGCCGAAATTATATGTTGTGTTTCGACTATCGTCGGTTGTAACAGTTAAAAAAAAAAGAAAAAGAAAAAAAAGATAGAAAGTCGGGAGATAGTGTAGCATTTATGCCGAAGGATAAGGACAGAGACGAGCCTAGAATTCTAAGATTAGGAAGGGTCTTGGCATGGATAGAGATAACTATAAAAATAAAATGATATCATCTCTTACGTCAGCAAAAGGCACTTGTAAATAAAGACGGTTGATTCGTAAACCGAAAAACATAGTCAACAACTAAATGGCCCAATTTATGTATACCAGCCAGCTCGTTCGTGTGTCTCGACCAGTGTTTCTCAACTGGTGCGCCCGAGCGCACTAATACGCCCGGGCGCACTACTACGCCCTGAAAGGTAGCCAGATGTGCCCCAAGTTAACAGAAGACTAAATTATTAATTATTTTTTTATATTTTAAATCATTTTTTTTTAAGATAGAGACATCAAGCACATAGCGTCTATGGCTAAAGTCTTTGTCATTTGATATTTTAAACTGAATGCTAAATGTTTTAATCTTTAAGAAGGCGTGGATAATCCCTTCACTTTTACCTTCCTCAAGGGATATGAATCAGTAATTATCATTCTTCATAAATTTAATTACCGAGGAAATGAGAGTATGTTTATCACATATTAAGCCTAACATTGAAAAACTGCAAAAGCGAACTAAGCTCAGGTTTTATAGTGATTTTCCAAGCGCAGCTTAGATGTGGCAAAATGGCTGAAAGCATGGGGCACCCAGTGAGGATGGAACTCACTCTTCAGTCGTAATTGTTCTAGCGAGACAAGCTTGCTAACCGTTACACCACCTCGAGCTGTCCTATGATTTTCCAAGCGTAGCTTAGATGTGGCACAAGGCCGAAAGTATGGGGCACCCAGTGATGATCGAACTCACTAATCAGTCGTAATTGTTCTAGCGAGACAAGCTTGCTAACCGTTACACCACCTCGAGGTGTCCTATGATTTTCCAAGCGTAGCTTAGATGTGGCACAAGGCCGAAAGTATGGGGCACCCAGTGAGGATCGAACTCACTATTCAGTCGTAATTGTTCTAGCGAGACAAGCTTGCTAACCGTTACACCACCTCGAGGTGTCCTATGATTTTCCAAGCGTAGCTTAGATGTGGCACAAGGCCGAACGTCTGGGGCACCCAGTGAGGATCGAACTCAATACTAATTTTTCTAGCGAGACAAGATGGCTGACCATTACACCGTCTCGGGGTGTCCAAGCTCAGGTTTTATATAAGAATATATATGAAATGTACAATGTAATGTCTTAAAAATAAAGGAGACATCTTTATTATTTTCCTACTTTCAAATTTCATGAATATTTTTTCCTTATTAAAGTGAAAGTGCGCCCCACATTTTTACTCGTTCTAGAAATGCACCGCGAAGTAAAAAAAAAAAAAATGGTTGAGAAACACGAGTCTGCACCATAATCTGATGTATACGGATATTTACATACTTGGGCAGAGGTGTGTGTGTGTGTGTGTGTGTGTGTGTGTGTGTGTGTGTGTGTGTGTGTGTGTGTGTGTGTGTGTGTGTGCATATTCTGCACGAATGTAAACAATTTGGGTTCGACTAATTGTCTACCCCTAACGTTATTTTTTTTTTCTGGGTTACAAGTAAAATTGACAAAAATAAAAGATCGTAATCTTAAATACGATTTGAAAAGTGGCGTCTGATACCAGCGGTAAAGATGATCCCCCACCTCCCTGCCACAAAAAGTTATTTACTAAGCTTATCGTAGTTTGACACAAGGCAACAAATATAGGGCACCAAGTGAGGATGCAACTCACTACTCGGTAGTAATGGTCAAACAGACGACCTCATTGGTACTTCACCCCAATGGGACATTCCTATATGGTTCTATTAGCCATACTATTTTCTGACTATGCATATGCAGCCCTATCATTATCATCAGCAGCAACATGATGATGATGATGATGATGATCATCATCATCATCATCCCTATCATCTTCATCATATATTCAGGGACAATATCTCCCTTACTTGTGCTTCTTCTTCTTCTACTTCTTCTTCTATATATATATAATAGAAATTGTTAGGAGGATTTGATAATTTATAATTAAGTAATTCATTGAGTCTGAAAGAAACCTCATCAGAATGCAGAAAGCACTGGACGGCCGTTTCGTCCTATATTTGGGACTCATCAGCAGTGCGCATCCACTACCGAGAATTGAAACCCTGACAGTTGATTTATCAAGCAAACGTCATACCAACTGTTCCAACGGTCCACGGTGACGAAGAGGTAGCAAATCAGACTCAATATAGCGCCGCTCGCTCACATATTCCGTGGTGAAACTCTACTGAAATTCTCTGTAACCATAGGACTGTGCCCCCAGGAGCCACGACTACTATCACTATATATATATATATATATATATATATATATATATATGTATGTGTGTGTGTGTGTGTGTGTGTGTGTGTGTGTGTGTGTGTGTGTGTGGAGGATGCGCACTGCTGATGAGTCCCAAATATAGGACGAAACGGCTGTCCAGTGCTTTCTGCATTCTGTTGAGGTTTCTTTCAAACTCAATGAATTACTTATATATATATATATATATATATATATATATATATATATATATATTATTATTGAGCACTTTAATTCATAAATATAGCATACCATAAAACTATATTTTATCATATATATAAATGTGTGTGTGTGCATATATATATATATATGTATGTGTGCGTGAGTGTGCATATATGTATGCGTGTATATATGTGTGTGTATGCGTTCGTGCATATATATATATGTATTGTGTGTGTGCATATATATATATATGTGCGTGTGCATGTATATATATGTGTGCGAGTTTTTTCAGACATCTTACATTTTCCCCTTTAGGTGGCGGTGAGCGAGTACAGAAGACAAGAGTTAGTGCTGGTGGGTTTTTTTTCTTACGGTTGGAGGTACAATGGAGTAATGGATAGCGGAGCCGAGTTCGAATTCTCGCCGAAGCCATTACATTCACTTACGTGGGGAAGATATGTATCCTCTTCTTCTCCACCCCCAGCTATGGGTAAATAGCAAGACAGATCGGGTTCTATAACCTTGGATGGCAACTGGTCTACCGCAGAAAGAAATGGCAACCTACTGCGGGAAAGAATCTGCCTTGTCACTCATGTGTCGAAAGATACATGATCGCCTAAGCGTGTATCACATAACTGACTGAAATTCACTTACGTGCTAATACCATTGTGAAAGGTACGGATCCTCTTCTTCTCCCCCAGCTATGGGTAAAAATGTCAGTCATGTATCGAAAGATACATTATCACCTAAGCGTGTATCACGCAGAGCACATAGCTGACTGACTATGGGTAAATAGCAGGACAGACCGGGTTCTATAGCATTGGATGGCAACTGGTCTATCGCAGAAACAAAAGGTAACCTACTGCAGGAAAAAATCTGCCTCGTCAGTCATATATATCGAAAGATACATGATCGCCTAAGCGTGTATCACATAACTGACTGAAATTCACTTACGTGCTAATACCATTGTGAAAGGTACGGATCCTCTTCTTCTCCCTCAGCTATGGGTAAAAATGTCAGTCATGTATCGAAAGATACATGATCGCCTAAGCGTGTATCACACATGGAGCATAACTGACTGAGGTGGTAAATACGTTTGATTTTAGTTCTCGTTCAACGTCGAGATATAGGACTTTGTTATTAACCACGAGTTTGTATGAACATTTTAGTGTTGATTTTGTTTTTTTAAGTTTATTTATGATTTTTAATTTTTTTTTTATCAAGACCAAAATGTCGGCAATGTACCTTGTGTCGATTTGTAGTTTGTCAGTTGTTTCAAACATTGTGTTTTAAATATGAGACATGTAAAAGTTAGAGAATACAGGACCTAATATATATATATATATATATATATATATATATATATATATATATATATATAGACAATTGACAATATTAGTGGTAAATATACACATACATATGCAATTATATATACACATAAATATATGTATAAAAATAATTCCAAGAGGATATGATCCAGGTAGAACTCAATGTCCAGGACAGAGTAAGGATATATATATATATATATATATATAATAAAAAGACTTAAACACTCTGTAGGTCTGATGAATTGGATCGTTTTTGCGATTCCAATGGAATAAATTATGACCATGGAATATTAGTGTTTAAGTCTTTTTATTATATCCTTACTCTGTCCTGGACATCGAGTTCTACCTGGATCATATCCTCTTGGAATTAGTTTTATACATATATGTATGTGTATATATAATTGCATATGTATGTGTATATTCACCACTAATATTGTCAATATTGTCTATATATATATATATATATATATATATATATATATATATATATACTAATATGTCCAGAAAGTCCTGACTAACTTAGGAAACAGAAATCTTGAGCTAAGTCTGGTAGAATTTCTCTAAGGATTTCTACATTTTGAGCTTGATCCACATGATCGCGCCATCAAGGCTAAACTCTATTGCCAGCAGTTAGAACGCGTGTATGAATAACTAAAGAAGGAGTATCCTGCTTTGGTCAATCGAGGTCGGGCTTTGTTTCAGCAAGACAATGCGAGACCACACCCTGCCAGGTTGACTAAGGAGAAGTTCAAACAGATGGATAGTGTTCAGATTCTCCCACATCCACCATTCGGTCCCGATATTGCTCCGTGTAACTATGGCTTAGTCTGCTCAATGACACACTTCCTCCGCCACCAGAGATTTATCACTTTTGATGAAGTGAAGAAAGCTTGTTTACAGTTTTTTTTATTTTTATTCAAAACCAGTAGACTGGCATCTGGGACAGATTCGGATGCTGGCTGGTCGCTGACAGAAGATCGTCGAGAATGATGGACTTTATTTTGAAGAAGAAATGTTGGTGTTGCTCCATGAAATTTTCCCGCTTTCTACGTGAGTCAGGACTTTCTGGCCAACATAATATATATGATTAAACAATGGCCTCGTGTTTTATTTTTTTTACTTAATTCACAAATTTATTTATCTCCATGCACATACTCAATCAAGTAAAGGTCTTAGCTTGTAGCTCTACGCGCAAGGATGTCCCATAGTAAAGTTGTAGCATAGATTGAACAATGTCGCTTTGTACATCGTTATTGTCTTTGTAACGTGAGATGAGAAACTCTGATCACTTAACAAGCCATGCTCTGTTCTTTAAGTGGGGAAAACTGCCTGGTTCCAGCAAATGTTATTAGCTTAATTTGTTTATAATCGGATCTACTAATTACGGAGTGTTGCGGAACAGTTCAAAAAGAAATTCAAAACAAAATTTATTCAATAAATGCCAATGTCAGTGTGTCACTGTGTCACACTTTTTCAATTTAACTCCTAGAGGCCGTAACCCAACATACTATACTATTTCCGAATCAGGTCAACTCCGTGAGAAAATTAAAAACATTCCGGGCCGGAACCGGACCTGCAATCCTAAAACTCTTTGGCTTCCCAAGTTTTCATTACTGTGATTGTTTTTGGCGTTTTTTTTACGTGATTTTTTGCGACGAAGATTTTTGTGCGCTAACAATTTTTATAACTTGAAAATAAATTTGGAAATAATCGAAATTAATTGCGAAATCTAGTGAAAAGCACCTATGACTTAAAAATAATTGTTTGTACTGAAAGTAAGGACCAACGTAGATCAAATTGTCTTTAAATTAAGTGACGGCAGAAGAATTATCGTTGAACTTTTAAAAGGTAAGCTTAAATATTAATGCAATACTTATAATGCAGCGATCAATTTTGAGTACTTCTGTAGTTTATTGTTGCCTATCGCATCTACTTCTCCTTAATTATTGTGATGAAGGCCTAATCAAGAGCCGTGCGCAGGAGCTAGTTTAAATGCCGCGCGATAGGGCGGCCTTTAAGCTAGTGTCTCATATTTGGTTTTATTTTTCGGAAGTGGGTTTAATTAAAAACTTTTCAGCACCCCTCAAAACATAAATTCTCTATTTTGAAATAATTTTATTGGGGGTTTGGTTGTTTTTCTTTAGTAGCATATCAACACCTCTATGGGTTATTTAAAACCGAAATCTAAAATATTTTGTTTCCAATTTTAATTTTATTTATTTTTGGGCGAGACAATAATAGTTTTAGTGATACAAGTCTTACTAATTGACCTATAGCTAGGAGGAGAGAAGAGGTGACCTATCACTTTTCCCAAAGGTAATAATAATAAGCGAATATAACGAACCCAGCTGGAATTAGAACTCGGCTTTCCGATTAAGAATTCCGAGTCGTTATTTATTACACCACCCGCACATCCCAACTTACAACTCCCGGTATTCCCAAGCGGTCACCCATTTAGGAACTAACCAAGCTCGACTTTTTTTAACTACTGTGATCATACAGGCACCGGTATTTTAACGTGCTGTGACCGTAAGTCTGGAAAGGATTGGTTATCTGTTGAATAATATTTATTGCGCTTTCTTTTCAACAGGAAGAAAACTAAATTTCAAGTCGTGAAGAAGGTCATGAGAAAGCACTCCACTATTTTTCCCAAGAAATCATAATAATTGACACATATTAAAGGAAGCTGTTGAGGACCGTGATCGCCTACGACCTGAAGGGATAAAGTATTTAAAAAACTTATTTGTTAGTACTGCCTATTAGTGAAAATATTCAACAACAGAAAATAATATAATTTATGATGTTTGGTTAGATCTGGGTAAGTGGGTCTAGCCGAGAACTTCTCAATACTGATTCGTAAAATTTGCTTTACTCTCATTACGAGCTTACGGCTGTATTACATTTAAACATCGGTTCTTGTTTGACCAACGTAGTTAAGCAACGTCAAGCGTGGTCAGTACGTAGTTGGTGACCGTTTGGGAATAACAGGTGCTCTAAGCTTAGATGTGCTTGTAGTGTAATGGGTAACGACTCGAAGTTTGGAAATCGAAGAACCTGTTTACATATATCCACATTGTTACACTTCGACCCGATTTCGTCCGATCACCGACGTTAAGCAATGTCGAGCCTAGTCAGTACCTATATGGGTGACCGCCGGGAAATATTAGGTTCTGTAAGCTAAGATGGGCGTGTGGTGTAACGGTTAACTGTTCAGGATTGGAAATCGAAGAGCCTATTTACATATATCCCGTTATTTACACTTAGATTCGGTTCTCGTCTGATCACAGAACTTAAGCAATGTTCAACCCAGTCAGTACCTAGATGGGTAACCGTTTAGGAATACAGGTGCTGTATGCTTTGCTGTGCGTGTGGTATAATGGGTAACGGTTGGAAATGGAAATCGAAGTGCCTATTTACTTACATCCATGTAATTATACTTCAATCCGATTCTCGTTCGATCACCGAAGTTAAGCAACTGGTCAGTGAGAATACAAGTTGCTGCAAGCTTTGATGTGCAGGTGGTGTAATGGATGAAAGGATCGCAATGTAAAATCGAAGAGCTGAGTTCCAATTCCAGTCGGGTTCGTTACACTGACTTACGCGAATCGAAAAGGACAGGATCGACCGAGCGTGTCACACCCGCCCCTACTAAAATGCATTCGACAAGCGCAGTAGGGTAGCGACGCAGTCCTCCCCATTACCTGGGGACGGCCCTACGTCCAACAAATAGCCTCCCCAGGCCGAGAAGCGAATTCTCATTACATGCGTTGACATGGAGCAATTGCGAAGGAGCCAGAGCTAGCATTACTGTTGTGTGGTGCGTTCTGAGTGTTCTAAATATGCGACCTTGTGCCAGACTAAGCTAGATTTAGCGCAATGCCTACACATTTTTATTGCGAGGAGTACTCATTTGAATATAACGTCGATATCTTAAAGTGCTTACGACTTATCGATTTCTTTATCGGCTGTCTTTCACTCAGGTAGATATGTTCGCCTATTGCCCGTTCACGCTCCTATGCTGTCTTTTGAACAGGAGTAGAGATTTTTCCCTTGTTCATGTTCAGGATTGTGTTTCCGGTTCCTTCTAAAATTTTCGCATTCTCTTTCACTCCCAGTAGCCCCTTGCGTCTTAGTGGCATCATCTCCTTGCTTGGGGTGAATTGATTTATTTTTTTAAAAAATTGATTGACAGAAATACTATTGGTGATTGGTAATTAAAAAAAAAATAACTTTATAAGAACGACTAAAATATTTAAAATAAATACCAACTAAAAAAGGCGTGGTCTTTGGGGCACTTGAGTTGTCTGGCATTAGTGATCGATGTTCGATTCAATTTCAAAAAGAATTCGTAAGTTCAAAAGCATGAAAGATCAACAGACTAAGTTAACAATAGTCTCTAAATTTATTTGGGCTTTTCTTTTTTGCTTTCTTTTATGTCGTCATGTCCTTTCAGGACGTGACTGATCATAGCTCTCCACATCTTCCCGTCTTTTGTTGCTCTAAGTAACTTCAGGCCATTTACCATCACTCTTTTCCGTGCTTTTCCCATCCGCTCATACAAACGAGTTAAGTAACGTCGGACCATCGCGGCGAGGAGCGCGCCGCGTGAAACTTTGCGAGCCTAGCCGAGTAGGAGAACGCGGCATTGAACACGGAAGCTTAGGGTGCGGGCCCGGGCGGAACCGACCGCAAGTGCAGATCTCGATGGCACTAGCAAGATCTCTTATGTATCCCAGAATCTCTTTCTGGTTGAGGGATTAGCTTTGTGACGAAGAGAAGTTCAAGGGAGTCACAAATATAACTGATTATTTTTTTTTACCTTACCACCCACCCAAACAAGTCATCTAGACGTGTTAAAATGTGTTAAAACCGATTTTTAAAAAATGCTGTATACATTCAGTTATCGATTATGGCCCTACACAGCTTCCTGTTTAAAACCTGCTAACTGTGCATTTCTAGGTTTCTTCTTGGGGAAAAATAATGTAATGATTTCTGGGTTTGAATTTAGAGTGTGTCCTTCTCATAAACTGGTTGCCAGCCAACGCTAAAGGGTTTAGTTTGTAGTGTATTGTGAGATGAAAATATAGATGTATACGTTTCTGTTGTTAACTCTTTTGCTGGCCATATGATTGAAAATAGATGTAAACAGATCATGTGAAATACTCGAGTAGGCACGGGGGTTCGGTAGACTGTTGATAGTAATGCCACGTTCATCCGACGTCAGTCCTAAATTTAGAACCGACGACTACAGGATGTTTCGAATTACAGATTATTTAACACTGGCATATCGCTATGATCTTCTCTTCTATTTTGAAATATTTCTACGAACCCTTTTGTTATGGTGGAACACACCTAGTCTATAGTTAATAGACTCTCCCACCTAATATAAGTAGGAGTCAGTGAGGGTCGACTGGGAGTCGAAGACGAAAGTAGTCAGCTACCACAACTAGATTACTCTGCGTAATACTTATTATAACAAGTTCCTAACGTTTTTGTACGTTGAACCTATTCAGGACCGGATTTAGTCCAAATACAGTTTCCACTGCGGAAAGTAACTCTACAACACCTTTGTTTCGTGTTGAATATGAAACAATTAGGGTACTGGAGGAGCTTAAATTTCTTTTCCCCTCTTCATATAAATTATTAATGCCAACAATTGAGCACAAATATTTATTAATTAAAACCATAAGTAATTAATATATAATATTATCCATAATTACATGTACAAGAATGTCGTTTTTGATAAAAGTTTAAAAAATAACCATAAATACGTAAAAAATACGTATATTGTAAAAAAAAGTCATTTTCCACTATATAGCTATCTACGCTATGTTATAATGGTTATTAACTAAACAATAATAATGTTGAATAATTTTTTTTGAAAATATTAAAGTATATTTAATAACATCTCCCTAATAGCTGTCGCGATCTGTAAATTTAAATTTGAACAAGGGAATGACTACTATCCAAAATATAGAAGGAGAAAACCAGAAGATGGAGGTCCCATCAGCAAGATCAAAATTAAATAAATACGTAAAAAATGCGTATATAGCTATTTGTGCTATGTTATAATGCTTTTTACCTAAACAATAATAATACTGAATAATTTTTTATAAAACATTAAAGTATATTTAATCACATCTCCCTAATAGCTGTTGCGATTAAATAATTGTCGGACTTAATCCATTTCATAATATATATATATATATATATATATATATATTTTTTTTTTTAAGCGTATCACCCCGAGCAAGGCCGGTGGCCACTATCACGCAAGGGGTTACAGAAGGGTTGGAGGAAGAGCAGATAGGGGTGGTAAAGGAAGGGATGTGGAGAAAGAGAAGGACGGAGGGCCGATCGAGGTGGGGATGTTACGGGAGATATAGAGCGAGAGCAGATAGGAATGGAAGATATATATATATATATATATATATATATATATATATATATATATATATATGTGTGTGTGTGTGTGTGTGTGTGTGTGTGTGTGGCCTGACGATTGCGTCTAGCATGAAACAGTCTGTCGCTTCTGAGTGTTGACTTCAATGTTCACTTTTATATTTACATACGCTCTATCATTGATATTGAGCACGTTATCCCATAAATATAGCACACCTTAAAACTATATTTCTTCATGTATATATACATAATTTAAATAATTAAGAAAGAGACCACCCTAAGGTTGTCTCTTTCTTAATTATTTAATTAATATTTGCTCTGTGTTACATTGAGCTCTCTGGATCTCATCCTCTTTATCCACACGGATTACCAAACCCTTCATTACCTTATATATATATATATATATATATATATATATATATATATATATATATATATATATATATATATATATATATATATTAAACATGTTGTGTTGAATGTCAAAGACAGCATAGTCCTGCATATATTCTTTTGAATTTTCTCATATTTTCTAATGACATTCAACACATGTTTAAAAGAAAAGTTGCTGCCAAATTATACACACACACACACACACACACACACACACACACACACACACACACACACACACACACACACGGCGGTGTAATGGTTAGCAAGCTTGTCTCGCTAGAACAATTACGACTGAGTAGTGAGTTCGATCCTCATCTGGGTACCCCATACTTTCGGCCTTGTGCCACATCTAAGTTACGCTTCGAAAATCACTATATATATATATATACAGTGTAACCCGGATATAAGAGACCCTGATATAAGAGAAACCCGGATATAAGAGTGATTTTCTCTGGTCCCAAATTAGAGCCTGTGTTAATGTATATATAATAGACCAAACTCGGATATAAGAGAAACCCGGATATAAGAGACTTCCTATCCGGTCCCGACAACTCTCTTATATCCGGGTTACACTATATATATATATATATATATGTATATATATATATATATATATATAGTGTGTGTGTGTGTGTGTACGTCTTAAGCATAACTAAAGTCGACACCACTAGGTGTGATCTATATATTTCTGACGTCAAAATCAATAGATGCGGAAAATCAAATACCTGGATAGTGTAATTAAGAGACAACGCCAAAAGTTACAGTGAAGTCCGAATATGCTTACGAGACGCGAAATATGCCTTTTAGAAACTAGGTAAAATATTAAGAGACAGGGAAATTTCGTTTGAAATAACTAAAAGAGTTTTGAGCTGCTATATAATAAGTAGTCTCCTATATGCCAGTGAATGCAGGACAGTCTCTTCGCAAAGTTTTAAAAAACATGACCAAGAAAACTGGTGCTTGTAATTTGAGTTGAAATTTCTGGGTGCTTGGAGAATTTAACACTCACATTTAAAAAAAAAAAAAACTATTTCCGGTGCACTCACCGATTTTGGCCGGAGTGGCTTGTGTCACCGCGGTTTCACCCGGGAAGCGACGGTGCACCACTGACATCGTTGCAACCCTCGAGCACTCTCCGATTCCGGATTCGGGAATTTAAACCGATTCCTTTTCGACATATGACCACTCGTTTTATTGCGTTCAATTAAAAAAAAAAAAAAAAAAAAAAAAAAACGACCCGTTTTCACATGTTTGTCTATGCGAGTCTTAGGATCCGGCGCCTTGACGGAAGACTTTCGCCCTAGTCTAAGGACCGGCTGAGCCGTGCACGGTCGCCGTTTCCACTGAACTCCCCATCCCAAAAATTCAAACAAAAATTAAAAGTTAATTATTTTGTAAGCAAGTAACACAACATTACATTATAAATAAATAAGTAAAGCAACACTATTAAAAATTACAAAAAATAAATTATAATGAATTAAACAGATTAAAATTAATATTAATATCTTTCGTTAGCAGCCGCTTACCGTTAGCCGTTCGTTTGCAAACGAACACCGTTAATGGTGCTACACATTGAATAGTGTCGTTATAAGCAATATTCAGTGCCTCTGCCTTTGTGTTAAGATGTGTACGGGAGTGTAACTGTACGTATGTGGGTGGACGTATGTGGGGGCGAGTGTGACACTTGTGTTTTTGTTTTTTTTTATTGTTTTTATTTTTCTTGCTTCAGATTTTTAGAATTCTTGACGTGTTCTGGGAAGTTAGATTCTATTTTTTTCCCTCTCAAATAATTATTAAAGATACACATATATGTTGTTTTCGTAAGCACACATTTGCTTTTTTAAATAAAGATGTTCTTTAAGAAGATGAAGATAAAAAGAAGAAAAGAAAGTTATCGACACTGAAAACAGATTCGTCAATCCGAGTTCGAATTTCGACGTAGGCTGCTTGTGTTCACTTCAAACTCAAGTAAGGAAAACATACTCTGCTTTTCCCCCTTTGTACTCTTAAGAGTGAATTGAATGTGACACGAACTTCTACTGCTACCATTTGTAAACAGTTATATTTTTCGTGTCGTTGAGCAAACTTTCTATGATAGTATCTCATATATATATATATATATATATATATATATATATATATATATATATATATATATATATATAATTAAAAGGTTTGTCGCTTCACTGAATTACTCTACCTTCAGTATCATCGACTCCAGAGGTTCGTAGAAGTAACCGTCCGTCCACTCGTCAGGGCTTATCAGCAATTGACTGCTTATACTTATCGATTTTTCTTTTTTTATATACACTTATTATCTGTCCAAGTTTGTTAATACTGTGTGTGTGTATCACACACACATACACACACACACACACACACACACACACACACACACACACACACACATATTCAAATATATATTGTTAAATATAAAAAAAATGAAAGTTTATTATGTTTGATCATGAGCCGTCCTAAAGAACGTTTTAGAACGGTTTATGATCAAACATAATAGATATTCGTTGTCTGTTATATTTAACAATATATGTTTGAATAATGATCTGTTGCCCCAATGCGCGCACGCGCACACACACAAACAAACATATATATATACATATATATAATTCTGTTTGATAACAAATTTATTCTTCATAAATCCCGTAACCGAAACCGAAAACATCTCGCAGTGAGAGACGCCCTATATAAAACATCTGGCGCCCAGTATTAATCTCACCTTATTCAACAATGGAAACACTGCTGGATTTTGTTTAAATAGAAGGATCTTAACTAGAATAACAGCCATGTTCCTTTGACGGGGCTCGGAATAAATGCTACTACTATGACACAACTACATCTTAACAAAGACAAAAAAGAAATAGGAAAAATAGTCACTACAGAGAAATTTTACACTCCTTCAACCCCACCGGACGGAAATATTTACGGACACTAGAATAACTCAATAAAAGATTCATCAATTTTTCCGTGACTGCCATATTCAATGAAACAAATCCGAAAGATTACTCCCCAACTATGCATTATATCTATCTATCTATCTATCTATATATATATATATATATATATATATATATATATATATATATATATATATGACATCAAGTATAGATTAAATCCAACAGAATGTTAGAATAATAAAAAATAGTATATTAGAAATTACATACACACACACACACACACACATATATATATATATATATATATATATATATATGTGTGTGTGTGTGTGTGTGTGTGTGTGTGTGTGTGTGGAAAAGAGTGATCCTATAGAGATAGAATAAACAAACTGGTTTTTCGCTGGAAACATTCCAGGCACATATTTCAATATATATGTATGTCTGTATGCAATTATATGTCCCTGATATATATATATATATATATATATATATATATATATATATATATATATGTAATCATTTTACCCAAAGCAAGGCGATATTGGCAATAAAGGGTGGTGAGAAGACTTTAATGAGGTGAAAGAAGAATAAAAGCGCAGGATCCAGGAAGACAGAAAATGCCGATTGGCGTTGCATTAATATATATATATATATATATATATATATATATATATATATATGCGCCTATATATATATGTGTGTGTGTGTGTGTGATAACTCTTATGTGAATTTGATATGCGCTCCACGTAGATGTAATTGTAAGTAGAAATAAGTAGTTATACTTACTTTATCTATATTCTATGTACATGTGTTTCCTAGTGAAACTGCTCTCGGGCGGATATAAGTGGTTCGCAATAAAATGTGTTTCCTGACAAGTCGTAGATTTTTGTTGCTAATTTATTGTCCGTATGCCCTCATTAATGCAAGTCCAATAAAAAATAAAATAAAAGACAAAAAAAAGTTTGAATTTGTCCCCGGACGGAAGGGGATTTCATTTTGCCAAATTGCACAGATTATAAATACTTGTATCAATAACTGTCTGCGTCTAGAAAACGTCTTTTATGTTGTTAGCTTGGATCTTTGCCTAAGGCTAGCTTATTCCTAACCTATAGTGAGAAAAATGTAGCACCTTAGGGGGATCGAACCTGTCTAAGGGTGAGCAAGCCAGAGACTGGCTTGTTCCCCGTTAGACAAGTTTCAACCGCTCGAGTAGTCAGTTTAATCGAAGCATTTTTTTTTAAAGCTTATCATTAGCACGCAAGGGGTTACAGAAGGTTTGGAGGAAGAGCAGATAGGAGTGGTAAAGGAGAGAATGTGAAGAAAGATAGTGGATCGATCAAGGCAAGGGGGTTACAGAAGATTTGGAGCGAGAGCAGATAGGAATGAAAGGTGAAAGGATGTGGAGAAGGGAAGTGGATAGATCAAAGCAACTGGAGATAACGATTAACGTTACACTTAAATAGTTGGAGATTGTATTTGTCAGGGAAACATGTGCGAGACATGAAGCTATTGGAGTAGAAGAGACGTCTACATCTAACAGTTTCAACGGTGAAGGGGTGGGAACGGGATACACTAGTTAGGTGAGAATACGTATTAAAACTGGGACCCGCCATGCCTCGTAACAGTAATGGCTGGCCGTTCGTATTCGAGTATGCCTGTCTTTTAAGGCGAATAGCCATTCCCTATCGCAGGCGCCTGCTCAGGCACATTTGTGTTTGTTCAACACCCACAGAGACAACCTGTGGTTTATACTGCAACTATGTTGAACGGACTTTAGTTACAATTTCTGGGAGAGAGTGCGTTATCTGGCCTGATCAACGGTCTGAACAAGGCTAGGACACTCAAACACTCGGTCATGATGACTTGCGACTTCGTGCTAGTTCAGCCACAGACGGCTCCCCAAATAGTTCCTTCTAAACAATTTTACTCAAAAGACTTGGGCCACAACGTGGTATGGTTTTCAGGCACTTTCTAAAAGTGTCGCATACCATCAAGAAGTCACCTTCCACCCAAATTGACCCTGTTGAGATTCAAACCCGGGCCTCAGCAAACGTCCTAAACAAGTACACAAGTGTTAATCATCTACATTCTCTTTGTATTTCATTAGTAAGAAGTTCCAGTTTTCTTACCAAGAACTGTTGTTTTGTGGAAGAGACTTCCGACAGAATGCTTTCCCAATCACTAAAATCGTGACCTTTTCAAATCTGGGGTTAACCGTTGTCTTTCCCCCATGAACTTCTCTTTATTACACTCATACAATACCACACAGTAATCCTCTACCTTGTGTGACTCTGTGTATCTGCTGAACATGTGTATAAAGAAAAATGGGACACTCAGTAAGAATTGAATTCATTGATAATGATCAGCAAGAAGAGCCTGCTAAACACGGAGAGGCGGCGCCCATTTTTAGGTGATAAATCGAATTTAGTAAAGATGTACGAAGAATTTCGGATTTGTACACGTTATACACAAGGCCAGAAATAAAGAACAATACATACTAGGTAACAGCTCGTTAACTGCTACCGCACGACGAATCGATTTTATCTTTGTATATTGGTGTATTGCCACTGAGCACTTTTTGTGGGGGTGTCACAGTGCAAGAACACAGTCACAATTAAAATTTAAAATTCTTCGGTGAGACATATACCACGGTGGGTGACAAACATTTGGGTATAACAGCTACAAAAGAAGGAATGAGGTGATCTGGAGAAATTTACTTACCAAGAAATAAAGGATTCAGCTTACAAGAAGGAAAAAATTAAAAAAATAGAAAAGGCAGCATCTTGTAAAAAACGAGACCGTAGACGGTGTAAGGCGAATAATTACCGGCTGAATAAGTCGACGTCCAATCTGATTTTTTTGTGGAAGATTTATACCAGGTCGATACACAACCAAAGAAAAGGTTACAGAAAATTAGTCGCGAGCTGCAAAAGAGTAACTTTTAAAGAAAGTTACTGAGAATAAGTGCGATGCAGATGGCTAGAAAATTATTTTTTTTCTTTTTTCTGCGGAGAATTAAAAGGATTAATTTGATACAATGAATAATCAAATATTGGTAGAACAAAGTCATACTTAAAAAAAAAAATTTCTTACGTGACCAGTCGCCGAATTTAGACTGATGAACAAAGATATACTATTTAGAAAACACTTCTCAGACTACAGTGGGTATCTCGCAGACAACCCTGTACGCACAACACTAGTGGCCCGCTAGCGTGCCACCAAGGGCAACGCCAGCGGTTCTCTGTTGGCAGCCACTGGCGGGACACCGGTGGGCTTCCAGCGGCTCGCCAGTGATAGCATTGCCGAGACGAACACGCCGGCGGTCCAACAGTGGGCCACCAGTGGTAGATTGGTGGCTTGCGTGTAGGGGACATTGGTTCTCTGGACCTTATTTTGTGGTGGTGACAAAACTTGGGAGAGAGAGACAGAGAGAGAGAGACAGAGAGAGAGAGAGAGAGAGAGAGAGAGAGCACCCACCTATACATCCCAGAAATACATCCCACATCAGTGGCAATAGTGTTATCTAGTTAATATTTCCCCATATAATGGGAGCTATCTCTGTGAAGTATATGTGGGAGGTATTTCTCCCCCCCCATATATATATATATATATATATATATATATATATATATATATATATATATATATATGGCAGAAATATATGGCAAATATATATATATACTGATTTATTGATTGATTTGTTTCTGTACAGCTTATCAACCATTTAGATAATTTGAAGCCAGAAAATATTTTTAGATTGCAAGAATTTGGGGGAGCTAATAACGATTTACAGATACAAGTCCTACTAATTAACCTATAGCTGGGTGAGAAGAGTGGATTTATACTTTTCCCAGAGGCATTTTTGACTCTGGTGTAAATTGGACTAAAGTCTAAATTTTTGACTCTCGTGTGAACTGGACCTATGTCTATTTTTCTATTAAATAATTGCATTTCATTGTCCTTTAAAACTTATATTCGACATCAAATGAGCCCCAAAGTGTTGTTATGTTGTTAAATTCGCTAACCAATCCTAATCTAAATATACGGAAAACAATAGAAACTGAACGACAAAACAATACACGAGCCGCCCTTGCTCATCATGGCCTTACAAATTAACACTTGAAACAAGACCCATTTCTTTGTGGACACTCTGCAGAGATCACTCCGCATAAACATATCGCACAAATCTAAGGTATCCCTTCCAATTTCCGTCAGATTTTAGTCCACAATAAAGTAGTTCTCTAATTCTAATTATAAAAACGATTGCAAGTCTTGGATGCCCTTTACCTCAAAAGACGGCAACCTGCTATCAATTGCGTTATTATACATATAATGGCCTGATACTCATTTCCGAGCACACCCGTCTACTAGGGCGATTAGTCAATCACTGTTGCAGACACCTGGTCTGGTACATTTTGTGTTTGTTTAACAGCCACAGAGCCCACGTGTGGTTTATATTGCAATTATTCTGAGAGGACCTTAGTTACAATTACTGGAAAATTGCGCATCATATGGTGATGAAAAATCGACCATGGTCAGATTCGAAACCGGGTCTCAGAAAGCAAACCATCTAACAACTCGGCCATGCGCCCACTTAATACATACATACATAAAAAATGCTGGCCACTCGTATCCAAGAATGCCTGTCGACTAGCGCGTTTAGCCAAGCTCTTCTCCGTCACATTTGTGTTTATTTAACAGCCACAGATCCCACCTGTGGTTTATACTGCAAACAGGCTGAGCGGACGTAGTTACAGTTTCTAGGAGAGAGCACGTGAACAAGGCCTGGACGATCAACTCCTCGGTCACGATGATTTGTGGGTTCGTGCTAACTTAATCGATGGCTCCCAAGGAGTTCCATCTACTCAATTTCACTCAAATGTTTTGTGTCAACTCGTGGTATTGTTTTTGAGACACTTTTCAAAAGGGGTCGCAAGCTGGGATTGCTTCATCCAGATAACACCAAGAAGTCACCTTACTGACAAATGGAGATTCGAACCCGGGTCTTATGGTCAGAAATCGAACGTTCTAACCACTTGATCACATGACCATACATAGATACATACATACATGCTGGCTACCACATGTTATTCAGATGAGAGCCGCGCCTCATTCTCGCATCATATGAGATGGCTTTCGTCTCGACTCGGTGTCCATGGTCCCTAAGATAAATCTTGAAACTTTGCATGTCTTGATTCGACCTGCATGCTCTACATCTCTCCTGCGTACCCCATGTGCCTCCATAGTTCGGGTGATGTTCTGCAATTGTGCCTCCATAGTCCGAGTGATGTTCTGCAATTGTGCCTCCATAGTCCGAGTGATGTTCTGCAATTGTGCCTCCATAGTCCGAGTGATGTTCTGCAATTGTGCCTCCATAGTCCGAGTGATGTTCTGCAATTGTGCCTCCATAGTCTGGGTGATGGTCAGTTATTGTCGACAGGACGATAAGGCAGGTTGGCTCGCTTCTGGTTGTTATGATGACATTTCAGAGATTGCTTACATAACCTTCCCACACACACACACACACACACACACACACACACACACACACACACACACACACACACACACACACACACACCATATTTCCAAGACTGCATATAAATCAGAATGGATACATCTTCGGAGATCCACTTGATGGAGACATTTATTCTCAAAAGCGTTGCGTCACTCCCTTATAAAGTACCCCCCACTCCGTACGATTTAAAGTCAGTTCTTCCCAATGTAGCACATCCATGTACAATGCACTCAGATTATCCTTCAGATGATCTTTAAACCTCATTCTAGGCATGTGTTGTGGACGCTTAGTCCGGGTAAAATCATCATCACAGCTGTAACGATTTGAAGGCACACTTAAAGCGTGATTTCTCAGATTCAGCATGTCTGATCGTCTCCGGGTATGCTCATCTTCTCGAACCCAATTGGGTTTCTTCAACACACCCAGTACCAATCTGTGGTTTATACTGTAACTATGTTGAGCGGACTTTAATTCATGCATGTGCCTCTAACAAGAATAAATATGTTTTGGGATTCATAGTTGTCTTTCTCCTATATTGGCTTCCAGCCGTGACTAGAGAGTTCAGTTCGCCCTGCTATTTAATCCGCAGCTGGCGTGGACGTGGAAAAGAGCTGGATTCAGACCTTTCCCAAGAATATTTTTATGAAAGTGAATGCAAATACCTTGACCGGAATTTGAACTCAAGCTCGCCGAGTTGTCGTTCTGAACCACTAACCACTATGTGCAGATCCGTTTCAGGTTAGAATGCCTCTTTTTAATGATATTTCTTGGGTAATTTTACATGGTGGAGACCTTCTACTCCCCAAATAGCATGTGGCTGACTTTATCGAGTCACACAACAGAAAGGATTTATATCTCTGCACTGCCGCAACTTTAAGTGCTTTCGGAAATGCAAACCTTCAAATAGTTACTAGTATAAATGCAAACGCAAACTACTTGAGTAGAATTTGAAATCATTTCGTCGATTCCTTTTTTAAAATTTTTAAAAAAAATATTCAACCCTTTCTGCACCTGTATACGCCTACATATGCACGCAAAAATGAATAGAAAAAAGAATTTACTCTAACCAAAAAAAAAAAAATGACTGGACTCTTACAGATATTTTTCAAGATGGCTTTTATGACGTCACCGTTGAACAACCAATCAGGAGGCTAGATTATTTTGATCCTTTGGGTTCCGCATTTGAAACCTTAAGTAAGTAGTTACCGACTACTATAGAAAGTGGATGCCGTGGCTCATTTGGTAATCAAGTAGGGTTTATATTTTTAAAAGTTCTCGCTTGTGGATAAAATCCACTGGTTAAATTCGATGGATAATGTGCACTATGCGTTCTCGCAAATTCTAGATCAATCCTATATTTGTAAAATCTTCGAAAGCCGATAGAACGATTCAATATTTATTTTAAACCCATGATTCCTATTTGAACGACGACAATTTTTATAATTGCTTTGCTTCACCGTCATCATTTTTTTTTTGCACATATGATAATAAATTTTGATTCTATATTTATTCGGTCTTTTAAAAACGAAATAAATATTTTTTTTTGTTTTTTAAAATGTTGGTCATTATTACAAAAGGGTTTTTTTGTGAATTAAATGAGGTTTTGAAGAAAATCGGCTCGATACAAGAATAGAATTGTGTTATGGAATCGGGTTGAACCGGCATCATTGTTGTCATACGGACAATATCTGCAGTATTAATTTTTGCTTTTAAGGGCATTTCTTTAAGAGACCCCTTTGTTCTTATATTTCTTCTTTTAATGCCATTGCTTTTGTTTTCTTTCTTTTTTCCCTAGCATCTCCCTTTTCGTTTGCATTTCCGCAATCTTTAATGTTTTTCTTTTCTAATTCTGTTTCTTTCTTTTGCATCCTTTTTATCTATATTTGTTTTGCATCTTTCTTTCTTTCTTTCTTTCTTTCTTTCTTTCATTCATACATTCGTTCATTCTTTCTTTCTTTTTCACCCTTTTTCTTTGCTTTCTTTGTTTTTCATTTTCCTTTTGCATCTTTCTTTCCTTCTCTTTCTTTTGCTTCTTTCGTTATTTCCCCCCTTTTGCATTTTTCTGTCTTTTGCATTTTCTCTCTTTTGCATATTTCTTTCTTTTTCATATTTCTTTCTTTTTCATCTTTCTTTTTTCTGTATCTTTCTTTCATTCTCATCTTTTTTTTATTTATTTCTTTTATTCCTTTTTTTCATTCTTTCATTCTCTTTCATTGTTTTGCTTCTTTGTTTTTCTTTCGCTAATTTCTCCCTTTCTTTCTTTCTTTCTTTCTTTCTTTCATTCTTTTTTCATTTTTCTTTCTTTTATGCATTTTTTACAACCTTCTTTCATTTTCTTTCTGTCTTTTAACACTTTGTTTCTTTCGTTTGAAACTTTTGCCTCTTTTTTCTCTCCTTATCATCTATCTTTTCTTTTCATCTTTCTTTCTTTCTTTCTGTCTCTTTTCTCGTTCTTCCTCCTTTTCACCGTTTTTTTTCCATCTCTTTTCCTTTAAATTTCATCTTGTCATCACTTCTTTGTTTTCCTTGTATTTTTTTCTCTTAATATTTACCGAGGAGGACAAGAAACGAAACCAAAGAAGGTAGAAAGAGAAAACATGGGACATTCAAACAACTTACCCCCCTCCACACACACACACACACACACACACACACACACACACACACACACACACACAGTAATTCTTTATCTCTAGCCTTCAGAGACACATCACCAAACATAAAGAGAAAAGTAGTAAACCCGACCTGATATGGTTCCAACTTTCAGCCAGATCAAAAAACAAACCGTGGCATAACATGAAAGGGAACCGCCCTCTTTTCTGGCCTGATTACGTCACATGAGAAATACGTCATCACATTCACAATCTCCTACCACGTCGATCCCCTCCGACCCTGTCAGCCTTCAGATGAAAATCACGTGACCCTAACTGACCACCCGGCAGCTCAATGAGCTGCGACTACTTTATTCGATGTTCAGACTTCTTCTTCTTCTTCTTCTTCTTCTTCTTCTTCTTCTTCTTCTTCTTCTTCTTCTTCTTCTTCTTCTTCTTCTTCTTCTTCTTCTTTCGTTCTTTGTCTTTCTTCTTGAAGAAACGATGAAGTTGTGGAATTAAACAGATGAGAATTATATATATATATATATATATATATATATATATATATATATAGCTGGGATATAACTATACATATATTTTTACTAGCATATTTGTTTTTATATTGCATTTTTATTCTTTACTCGCGCGTGCGCGAGCGCGCGCATGCGCATAAAGATCTATTTGTGCATCTATATATACGAATACTTGATGGTAGTGCTACTTCTACTATAACATCTACTATAACTTTTACTACTGCTAC
>OZ038483.1:101145911-101173411 GCA_964036315.1 Acanthosepion esculentum
TAGATAGATAGATAGATATGAAGAAATATAATAAAGTGATATAGATAGATAGATAGATAGATAGATATGAAGAAATATAATAAAGTGATATAGATAGATAGATAGATAGATAGATAGATAGATATGAAGAAATATAATAAAGTGATATAGATAGATAGATAGATAGATAGATATGAAGAAATATAATAAAGGGATATAGATAGATAGATAGATAGATAGATATGAAGAAATATAATAAAGGGATATAGATAGATAGATAGATAGATAGATAGATAGATAGATAGATATGAAGAAATATAATAAAGTGATATAGATAGATAGATAGATAGATATGAAGAAATATAATAAAGTGATATAGATAGATAGATATGAAGAAATATAATAAAGTGATATAGATAGATAGATAGATATGAAGAAATATAATAAAGGGATATAGATAGATAGATAGATAGATAGATAGATAGATAGATAAATAGATATGAAGAAATATAATAAAGTGATATAGATAGATAGATAGATATGAAGAAATATAATAAAGTGATATAGATAGATAGAAAGAGAGTAATTAAGAAAAGAAAATAATGAAATGCGATAGATCAATAGATATGAAAAAAATAAAATAATGAAATAATTTAGATAGATAGATATGAAGAAAATAAGATAATGAAATGATTGAGATAGATAGATAGATAGATAGATAGATAGATAGATAGATAGATATGAAGCTATCAATAATCATTATAATCAATAGATAATAATGATGAATCACGCGAAATTGTATTGTCAAGTGCGTTGGTCGTAAGAAAGAAAGAAAAGGAACGAAACAAAGACAGAGAGGCTTTTGGACAAGTCAGACGTGGTAAACTGAGAGGATTTAGTCGAATGACGTCATTACTCTCTAGACCATCTCACACTGAATAAATTGACATGTGTGCGAGCGTACGCATAGAATAGAAGCGTCTGTGTTTGTATTTCTTATGGCGCCCGTCAAAGACACGAAGAGGCGTACCGAGTTATGCCCATACTACACACACACACACACACACACACACACACACACACACACACACACACACACACACACACACACACACACATATATATATATATATTAAGACAGACTTTGAATTTATTTATGTATACAAAATGTATTTGTTTGCTTAATGTAGGACCATGTTTAGCAATCTGCACTCGCAAGCTATTGTAAGTGAATTCTGGCTTTTTTTTTCAGCGTATTTAATGTCTTTCCACAGAATATGTAATAAACACTTGCGAAGAAATCTCTAAAAAATTTTCAAATTTCATAAAACAGCATCCTTTTGATAAGAAATACGAACACACGCATATATATATATATATATATATATATATATATATATATATATATATATTGTGTGTGTGTGTGTGTAGTGCTGAAACTGATATATGGAGATGATGACATGACACAAACTGGAAAAGCTTATAAATGACGCGTTTCGGCGATATGTGTTGCGTTCGGCTTCTTCAGGTCGGAATGAAAATCCAAACTGTGTATCTGGAAAATGTGATTTTGGGGGATAAGATGGAAAAATAAATTTAATTAGCTTATCACATGCGACGAGCCGAAACCGAAATGTGTTTGTTTTTATACACACACGTACACACAGACACACGCAAACATACACACACTCACTCACTTGCGCGCACACACTAAACATACATACAAATATATATATATATATATATATATATGTGTGTGTGTGTGTGTGTGTATATATATATATATATATGATTTTTCTCTATAAGTGAATTTTACTGATTTGCGTATCGGTCCCATGACCAGGTGTGGTCGTAGGGTGGCTGCGCAGCTGAGCAGTTATCTCCACATATATGGGTCGAAAGCCGGATAGGTATTCGTTTATGCTTAGCGTTTGTTGGGCAAGTTGAACTGCGAAGCCCAACGATCCCCAGGAGCTGATGTCCTCTAACGTGAAAGCTGTCCTTGGTCACGGACTACATCGGGATCCCCCCGCTCCCGCATCTGAGCGTTGACTTCAGCCTAGGAATTCCTTCGTTCTGTGTGCCATCACTGTGCTGGCTGCATTCACAGTCCAGTCTGCTCCATCTTGTGATAGATGCCGTTGACCCTACTAGAAGATTCATCCATCCAGAACAGCCTGGTGCGGGAAACCGTTTTAGTCAACGAGGACCTGAAGTGCGGGGTTACATGGTACCAACGGGACTTAAAGAGGGACCGGACACTAAAAACAAAATGTAAAATCAAGTTTATGAAAAAAAAATACTGTCCAATTTTCTTTTTTTATTATCTGACTTTTGTCTGTTGTTGGTCATTATCAAGAATACCCTTAATGAGTATTATCAGTTATCACCAGCGCACCTAGAGTTTGTGCTGCCCGGAGCGATCGTAGAATTTGTCTCCCCCTCTAAGCAACATTCCAAAATTAAAAATCAGCCCAATATATTGAAAATTACAAATACGGCCTCTGCAGATTATTTACAGCCATAAAATATTTTTAGATCCTAATAAATTTTTAATAAGATAATGATTTTAGCGATACAAGTTTTATTATTTAACCCATAGCTGGGGTGAGAAGAGGTGAAGGAATTCCTTTCCCAACGGTATTTTTGCGCGTAACGAACCCAGCTGAAGTTGGATCTCGGCTCTGCGATTAGCAATTCCGAGCTGTTATACGTCACACCACCCGCACAGCAAATCTTACAGCGCGTGGCATTCCCAACCGGTCACCCATCTAGGTATTGACCAGGTTTGACTTTGCTTAAATTCTTTGATCGTACGGGAACCGGTGTTTCAGCGTGATGCAGCTTGTAACCCCAAGAAGAGATTTGAGTGAACAGACATGTGTTTCTGTAGAAGCATGTTGAGAATAGCATGGACTGGACATTTGAGAAACAGGGATATTTTAAAGAAAATGAAAAACAAAATGGCCACTTATACTCAACATCAACAAGAAAAAGTTGACATTTCTAGGACACACAATGAAGAAAGAGGGCCTGGAGAATTTGACACGCACAAGACAGATTGAAGGCAGGAAGGACAGCGGAAAGCAAAAAAGGACCTGTCTAACGAGGTTGTGTAAATGGTTGGCAGAACAGGAATCAACAGAGATAGCAGAAAAAACAAAGTTTATTAAGTGTTACAAAGGGCAAGAAGTTGTGGAGAGCCATGATCTTCTCAAAGTGAACGTGTTAAAACAAAACGAAGAATGCTGATTTTTTAAATATTTTTTTTTTTGCAATGACATATGCAGACTGAATATGGAAACAAAAGGAAACTTGGAATCAGAGACATTTGAAATCTCTAAGACACATACTGAGGAAAGAGGGCTTGGAGAATTTGACACGCACAGAACATATCGAAGGCAGGAAGAACAAAGGAAACCTACCTAATGATCTTGTGTAAATGGTTGGCGGAACATGGATCAAGAGAGATAGCCAAAAGACAAAGACTGTTATGAGCAAATCAATGAAGAGCAGGAAGTTGTGGAGAGCCATGATGACGGAACACGCCACACAGAAGTACTTTGCATGCTACTTCATTATACTAATTCATTTAAATGCTGCCCCCACCACTGCAAAAAAAATCTTATCCCCGGATGCAGACCGTCTCTCATGTTGGTCTCCCGTTACTGTTTGTTGTTAAGAAAAATGCTAGTTAATGTCCAACGTGTCGATTTGAGAAACATTTTAAATTTAATAGTACTTTCTCTCGCGTACAAATAACGTCATCTGTAAAACGGTTTGTAAGGATTATATTCTTAAAAATATAATCCGTTCGGGTGAGAGTTACATCAGGGCCGGTTCAAGGGGTCTCGCCCCACCCTGAATCTATGATACTAGGTCTCCACTCTACCACATTGTTATAAACTATTATTCATATAAAATAGAAATTTTATTGTAATCTAATTATCTGCAATAATGGATCATTTGCAATATAGGTGAAAAATTAAACTAGGAAAATTGGAAATAAATACAATGTATCTAAATACAAATTAGAGACCTGTCATAATAGGTCGTTCCATCTTAAATAAATCAACAATGCTTTGCGGCAATTTTTAAAATTATTTTTTTTTTTTAGATTTTTATTGTTAAAAAGTTGAATAATCCTAACACATTCAACATTATGGATAAAAAATAGTAAATTTTATGTAGTGCTTTTTCGAGACTTATTCCCGGATTTGGTCAAAATAAAAAATCACCCCATGATGACGTCAAAATGCACGAAGTTTAATTTATAATAAAATGTAGGTAGAAAAAAGCAAATGTTGTTACGATATCGAGGCTCTTAAAAAACGAGTTCAGGGGTAGTACGCACCGGCCTTGGGTCACATAACGCTACAAAGTATAAGTACAACAGCACTATGATATATCATTAGTTTTAAGAGCTTTTTGTTATACCTTCGGCTATCGTGAAAGATATTATGTTTAATGTGGTCTATTTTAAGTACATTTCTAATTTAAATATTCGTCGACATGTTCTGCATCTATTAAACATATACGTGATTGACAAGTGAGGTATTAAAATTAAAAGAAAAAAAACAAAAAAAAACTTACAGATTTGTCCCAATTCGAGATGTATTATTTGTCATGTCCTACGACAATTCTAAATTAATTTTTTCATAACACAGAAAACGTCTTCAATATCGAAAAAGGTTTTTCCTTTTGCAGTTTAATTTGTGGTTACAATCTTGCAATTTTACGATGTCGCACATTTATTGTATCGGAATAGGTTTATATTTAGAAGCTTCAATATATTTAATTTTATTTGAGATGGACATTTTTTTTTCAGTGGAATCATATCTTTCTTTCTTTCTTTCTTTCTCTCTCTTCTATTTTATTTTTCTCTTCTTTCTTACTCTGTTTCTTTCTATCTCTGTTCTTTTATTCTGTACTTCCTCTTCTCTTTCTTGTTCTGCTTTTCTCTCTCTTCTGTTTAATTCTCCTTTCTTCTCTTACCGTTCTCTCTTCTCTTTCATTTCTCTTATCTTATCTTTCTCGTCCTCCTCTCCTCTCTTTATTTCTCACGTTTTCTCTTTCTCTTCTCTTTCTTTTTCTCTTCATTTGCTCTTTTTCGTTTCTTTCTCTTCTCTCGTCTCTTCTTCTATTCTTTCTCTTTCTCTCCCCTTCACTTCTTTCACTTCTCTTTCCTTTCCTTTCTCTTCTCTTTCTTCTTTCTTTCTTTTTCACTTCTTTTCTTTCTCTTTTTCGCTTCTTTCTCTTCTCTCACCTCCTCTTCTATTTTCCTCTTTTCTCTCTCTCTTTCACTTCTTCGTTCACTCCCTCGCTTTCTTTTTCTCTTTTTCTTTTCTTTCTCTCCTCTTTCTTTTCCCCTTCTTCTTTGCTTTGTTTTATTTCCCGTTTCTTTTTCTTCTCTCTTCTATTCTTTTTCTCTCTTTCACTTCTCTTTTCTTTCTTTCTCTTTCATTTTCTTAGCTTTCTCTCCTTTTTCTTTGTCTTTCTTTCCTCTTTCTTTTCACTTCTTTCTTTTTTTCTTTTCGTTTTCTTCTCTCACCTCCTCTTCTATTCTATCTCTTTCATTTCTCTTTCGTTTTCTCCTTTTTCCTTTCTTTCTCTCCTCTCTCTCTCTTTTCCTTTTCTTTCTCTTTTGCGTTTCTTTCTCTTCTCTCGTCTCCTCTTCTATTCTTTCTCGTTCTCTCTCTTTCACTTCTCTTCTTCGTTTTCTCCGTTTCGTTTCTTTCTCTCCTCTGTCTTCTTCTCTTTTTCTTTTTCGTTTTCGTTTCTTTCTCTTCTTTCATCTCCTCTTCTATTCGCCCTCCCCACTCTTTCTCCCCAAACAAATTAGGCTGATGTTATCACCCCTTTCTTAATTCGACCCAGCACTACAGTTCAATTTAAGTGTTAGTCACCATTCAGCGATAATGGCGTCATCGATATTATCATAATATATGATGTTTATTACTCCAGCCCCTGTCGAGTGAACGGACCTTCTGCCGGTACATTTTGGGCCCACCTCATTGGATATTAAAAATAAATTCATAAAGGCCTCTATACAAATAAACGCATTTATCTTCATCTTAAACTTACTCAAAAAGATCCCCTGTACGATAAAATCAACACTGGCTTTGTTTACATTTTCTATTGCGTCTTTTGTTGTGTATTATTTTTTGGATTCACAAAATTTCTAAGATTAGATTTCTCTACAGTAGACAAAAATACAGAGTATGAAAAATATATTATATAAAGTAAAACTATTATCTGTTTATTTATTTTTTATTTTTTGTCTATAGTTTATCTTTCTTTTCTTGTTTTAAATTCTGTTGTTCATTTTCGGGTATCTTTTTTTCCCATCGGATGCGATGAGCGACTATTATTATCTTCTTTTTCTTCATCTGTGGAGGAATTGATTCTTTTTTTGTTTTATCTTCGTTTGTTCGTTATTGTGTTTGAAATTTTCTCTATTTTTTTTTTTTTATTTATCACTTTGTCTCACGGACTTTTTCTTTACATTTTCTTTCAATTTTTCTTTCTTTCTGTCATTCATTCTTTCTTCTTTTTTTTTCTCGCCTTTTGTTCTTTATTTATTTCACGTCATCCTTTCTCTTACTTCTTTCTTTCGTGTTTTCCTTTCTTTTTTCTTTCTTTCTCGGTTTCTTTTCTTTCTTGCTTTCTTTTCTTTTGTGTTTTCCTTTCTTTCTCGATTTCTTGTCTTTCTTTCGCCATTTTTTCTTTCTTTCGCGTTTTTCTTTCTACCTTTCTCTCTTTATTTCTTTATTTATTTATGTCACGTCTTTCTTTCTGTTACCTCTTTCTTTCTTTCTTTTTTCTTTCTTTCTTTCTTTCACGTTTTCTTGTCTGTCTCTCTTTCACGTTTTCCTTTCTTTGCGTTGTTCTTTCTTTCTTTCTTTCTTTCTTTGTTTCACATCTTTCTTTCTTTCTTTCACATCTTTCTTTCTTTCACATCTTTCTTTCTTTCTTTCTTTCACATCTTTCTTTATTCACTTTTTCAGTTTATTTTCTCTTTGTTTTTTCGTTTTTATTTTATTTCTTCAAAATAAGTGGCAGCAATATACACTCTCTCTGTTCCGTTGTACTTGTTAACGGTGTTCGGACGATTTTAAATCGACCAAACTCTACCCAAAAATATGGACAGAATTCTTGCCCCCCCAAAAAAAATAACGTAACCCGAGGGTTCTAAAATACTACAAAAAGATAATGCTTTTTTAATGATTAATCTAAAAACAGCTCTTGCGCGCCGCTTCTCGTCCCAGTAACCCAGTTAAACATAAACGAACACCACACACACACACACACACACACACACACACACACACACACACACACACAAAGAGAGAGAGAGAGAGAGAGTAAGGATAACGGTCAGTTTATTTGTTCAATAGCTCATACCGTTATGACGTTTAAGACCGAAACCAACCAGGTTTCCGATATTGCTATCCTTGTACGTTCCCTTGAAATCAATAGTATAAGTACTAATTTAAATATTTTTAACGTTTGTGTTCTATTAATAAATAGCCAGACGACAAGAGGTTTATTTATTTCTCTAGCGTTTCTTTATCGACGCTTACTTCCAAACAGGATGTGCGGCTTCTAGAAGGGTTAGCGACTGGGAAAAAAAGTGAAATCGGAGACCAGTATTCGGATTCCGGCGGAGTTCGTAACGTTCACTTACGAACAAATAGCCTTGGCGAAGGTAATAATTTACCTCTTCCTTCTGTACGCCATCTCTTGGTTAAAGAGCAGGGATGACTGAACCCCTTTTCTCTTGCTTCGAGGTGGCAACTATTCTAAGAGAAATTAAACACTGTTCAAGTGAAACTGACTTCTCGCCGATAGAATATGGAAGGCATGTTGGTGGTTTGCTACTATGTAAGTGAAGGTCGGACCTGCCGGAATGTAGTTCGTCCGAGCACTTTCCATGGCAGTAGAGATAGAGCAGCGAGAGGCTCCCCACATCCCGCCCGTCAGAGAATGGATGGAGGGTCGAAAATAATTCTTCTCCATCAAGGACTCGGAGATGCTTTTGTACTCTCTATCAATATTGGAAAATGAGGACTGGTCAACTACTGATCAAATATGACAACGGTACTCCATTTTCGGTCTGGTCTGGCTCTCGTAAACGTAGACGACAGCAAGAGGAGACAGGTACTTACTGGAGCGGTACGGTGAGGGGGGGGGCAATAATTTTTCCTGCGTCTGCAGATAAACTGTTAGCCGCATACAACCGATTTCTCAGATCAGTAGTTCAAAATAGTTTTGAGCGAGTGAAGCCTGTAGGTCTCAACGAATACCAGCCTTCCTCAAACCTTGCGATCTGGCGCTACAGAATCACAAGAAAGAGCTGTACGAAATAACAGAAACTACATCACTTGAGGACTTTCAACAACAGCAACAACTGAAATAAAACATCACATGTATCTCGACGAAAAGTTAATGATACAATCAAGACCCTGATCTTCCACATTACTTCAAACAAAAAGCTAGCAAGGAAACCGCCATCAATACTGGAAAGAGCGATAACAGTTACTGAATTTGAGAAAAATATTTTCCTGAAAAATTGTTTTAAGAGAGAGATTTTATAAACTTCAACTGACAGTGGCGTATATCTTTATCTCTCTTTAACTTTCTCAATATATACACGGTGGAGTAATCGATAGCGGCTCGAATTGAGGAATCGGAGAGCCGAGTTCGAATTCTAGTCCAGTCGATTAGATTCACTTACGTGCTATGGGTAAATAGTGACCGGGTTCTATAGCCTTGGACGGCAACTGGTCTACTGCAGAGAGAAATGTCAACCTACTCTTCAGTCATGCATCGAAAGTTGCATGAACGCCTAAGAGTGTATCACGCATGACGCTTAACTAACTGATATATATGCCTATATCTGTATGTACGTGCGTATATATATATATATATATATGTGTATTGGACCTGACTTTGCATCTCGGCTTCAGTCACTTACCCACAGCCGTAATATATCTTTTCGCTAATACTTTCATGGTAATTGTTCTGATGAAATTTCATCTATGATACTTGTACTTATATATATATATATATATATATATATATATATATATATATATATATATATATATATATATATATATATATATATATATATATATATATATATATATATATATATATATATATATTTCTGCATTTATAGATATTTCATTTAGTTTATTTCTCTCTTTCTTTCAATCGATTTCACTCTATCTCTGCTATATTGATCTCTATTTCTCTCTCTCTCACACACACACACACACACATATATATATATATATATATATATATTACTGAAGAGTTAATATATTTATTTTTAATACGTCATATTATCCACTGAATAACGCTTGCAGTAATAATACACACACACACACACACACACACATATATATATAGATAGATAGATAAAGAGAGAGAAACAGACGGAGAGAGTGAGACGCACACACCCACACACTTTCTTTCTCTCTCTGTCACACATACACGCACGCATATATATTATCTTTATTTTCTCCCGAAATTAACGCAACTATACGAAGTTTAGAACGGCTCATGATCAAACATAATAGACACATAGACATTCTTTGTCTGTCATATTTAACAATATATATATATATATATATATATATATATATATATATATATATATATATATATATATATGTTGTTTGTCTGACAATCGCAAGGGCGTCAAACCTAGTGTCACAAACTCACATCGATACAACTAAGTATATATATATATATATATATATATATATGTATATATATATATATATATGTTATTTATGTTTATATCACTCTTTCTCTCTCTCGCTCTTTCTCCGATTCTGTTCATATTTACCTATCTTCATGCGTATTTTGTAGGTACTTAGACATATTTACTGTTCATTATACAGATAAGACATTCGCTCTAGTAAATCGACCGCATTTATTTATTTGTTTATGCCAATAATCTGTCTTTCTCTCTCGGATTGTGTGAGTGGTGTGTCTGTGTGTGTGGGGGGGGGTGCGCGCGCGTTAGTCTGTGTGTGAGTGTGTGTGTGTGTGCACTATAAATAAAACCCTGTGCAAGCGATGCATCTGCTAAACTATTTATCCAGCGTCTGTGGGTGCAGCGGCACCTTTTAAATGTTTATTTATAGTCGTTACATGGCCCCCCCCCCCTCTCTGCGATGTTCATTTCGCTTGGAAATAGCAACGAAATTCCTGCATATTTTATGTCTATAAGTGCTATCCTCCGTGGGTTATAATGACGTCATCGCAGTTGGGTGAGCGTGTACACACACACACACACACACACACACACACACACACACACACACACACACACACACGCACGCACTGCGGCTTATATGACGTTGGCCTCCTCTTTCCACAATGGCGTGTTCGACACAGGCTCGAAATTCCTGTGACCTTCCCCTACCCCCACGTATAGACGGGTGTAGTTTCATAAACTGATCAGGCTCCATAGGCATTTCCCTGTTTGGACGCCTCGGGCCTCAGGGGTTGATTCTGATCCTAATTCCTTTAAGTTCAGTGGGGAGGTGCTGTTTGGTAGCTGGTTCCATCACTGGGAATGTTCATATTCTTCGCCGTATCAGATGGACAGACTCGAACAATTTTGTCTTTTCTTTGACTTAACCCCTACTAAATAAGGGCTTTTTTGATTAGATAGATAGATAGATAGATAGATATATGAGCTGGCTGTGATAGATAGATAGATAGATAGATAGATATATAGAGATATGTGCTCGCTGTGATAGATAGATAGATAGATAGATAGATAGATAGAGATATAAGCAGGCTGTGATAGATAGATAGATAGATAGAGATATAAGCAGGCTATGATAGATAGATAGATAGATAGATAGATAGATAGATAGATAGATAGATAGAGATATAAGCAGGCTGTGATAGATAGATAGATAGATAGATAGATAGATAGATAGATAGATAGATAGATTGTTTTTATGGTTTATCAACACGTTGAAGGTTAGTTAAAAGCCGAAGCATATTTCATATGATGATAGATTTTTTTTATTGCTGCTAAGCTTGGATGTGCGGGTGGTGTAATGGATAACTTTTCGGATTTGGAACTTATAGATTCATTGCCTCCATTACTAGCCTAAAACATTGCCCTGCCTTCTCTATGTTCCTTGACTGTTTCAATAAAGGACAAAATCTCTTTGATTATCATTAGGTCAATCCAATATAGCTCGACAATCATTACTAAAACTCACTAAGAAGAAATCGGTTTTGATGTATTTGTTCGCACAACTTACAAGATTAGCTTTGTGAGGTTTGCTTTCATGTCTTTGGCCAATTTCGCTTGCATTTTATGGCAAAACGGACCTGCAATATATTTTTATAGCAAAATGACCCTGTAATACATTTTATAGCAAAATGGGCCTGCAATACATTTTATAGCAAAATGGCCCTGCAATACATTTTATAGCAAAATGGCCCTGTAATAAATTTGATAGCAAAATTACCAGCAATACATTTTATAGCAAAATCACCAGCAATGCATTTTATAGCAAAATGACCCTGCAATTCATTTTATAGCAAAAAGACCAGCAATACATTTTATAGCAAAATCACTAGCAATGCATTTTATAGCAAAATGACCCTGCAATTCATTTTATAGCAAAAAGACCAGCAATACATTTTATAGCAAAATGGCCCTGCAATACATTTTATAGCAAAATGGCCCTGCAATACATTTTATAGCAAAATGGCCCTGTAATAAATTTGATATCAAAATTACCAGCAATACATTTTATAGCAAAATCACCAGCAATACATTCTGAAGATTCTAAAACTGCAATAAATTCGGAAGTATTCAAAGAGCACCCCACCAAAAAAAAAAAAAAAAATGTGTCCCTTACCAACTTAGGTTTGAAAAAAATTATCCTGTTAAAAATTACATGTCCCGATTTTTTTTTTCTTTTTAATATTATTTACAGCTTTTACATCTATTTGACCCCTTATATCTGATTATTGAAAACTTTGGTTAAAGACCGCATTTCTAACGGTGTCAGCTGAGATTGAACTTCCTCTTGAACGATCAATACATTCTTCGCTGGAAAAAAAATCATAAGGGGAGCAGCGAGGAGGAAACCGGAGAAAAAGTTCGTAGGTTTTTGCTTTCACCTAATCTTCTTATACGCCCTGTCCCTTCTGGGCGTGGAAGATCATAGATCTTCCTGTCCTTTGTAGCCCTTAGTAAAGTCTCGCCATTTACGCAAACTTGTTAGGTAGGTTATTCGCAGCTTTCATTCTTGCCTTCAATCTGCCCTGCGAGTATTAAACTTTCCAGGCCCTCTTTCCTCATTATATGCCCTAGAAATGTCAATCTCTTTGTGATGTTATGTATAAGTATCCTTTTTGTTTCTATTTTCTTTAAAACTTCTTGGTTGCTCACATGGTCAATGTATGGTATTCTCAACATCCTTCTGTAGATCCAGATTTCGGTTGCCTCAAGTTACTTGTTCATTTGTGAGGAAATTGTCCAGAATTGACTGTCGTATAAGCGGACTGATATTATATGACCGTTCAGTAATCTTTTTTTTTTTGTAATGAAATTTTCCTTTTTCTTAATAGTTTGCTTAATTTTTGGAAGGCATTTTCCGCTATCCCAATGCGCCTCGATCTCACATTTTCCGTCCTCTGTCAAAATCTGTCCTTGATATTTAAATTTTTGCCTTTGTTTAATTTTGCTACAGTGTAACCCGGATATAAGAGAGTTGTCGGGACCGGAGAAGAAGTATCTTATATCCGGGTTTATCTTATATCCGGGTTTGGCCTATTTTGTTTAGGTAGGTATCGGAAATTCACATATTGGGCTGTTTTTTTTTCTGTCAACAACTATACATCTTTTGTTAGAGTTGATGCATAGTCCTTTCTTCTAGCTTTCTTTAGCTACCTTCTGTAGGAGTTTCTGCATTTTCCTTGTTTGAATTATGAGTAGTACTTCTCTTAAATTAACTCCTAACGAAGGCTAGAGAAACCCAGTCTGTCGTGCTATTTATCCCATAGTTAGCTTGGGGAAATATTTAGAGATAGAAGCTTTTGGTTAGATATGGATATCAAAAAAGAAAAAGAAAAAAAAAATGGAAATGGGTCTCAATTTTCGTTGTCTCACTATTTCTGCCAAGACCAGCTGTGCCGCTGTAGGGTTGGGGTGGGGTTCGATGAGGTGGTAATGAATATTCTCTCTCTTTCTCTCTCTCTTTTTTTTTTTTTTTTTTTTTGAGGGTGTGGTGTGAGGCGGTACGGTTTGGTTAGGGTGGTTTCCCATGTCTCTACGAAAGGAACCCCAAGAGCGTACGAACGAACCATAACTGATAGACAGACAGATAGACAGACAGATAATCGTAGTAATGTGACGAACAGACAGACAGACAAGAGGCTGACTCATGCCCGAGCATTAACCGGGCGGCCTCGTAACGATTTTCTTTGTGGTAGTTAATGTCCAATGATGGCGGACGGGAATAAGCGATGTAGGGTCGGGTGAATCGCTGAGGCCGAATGGGTGAAATGGTGTATGGAGGACGAGGAGTAAGAATGATTGATGGCAGTAGGGAAAATTGGGAAGAGGAAGAAGAATGCGTAAAGGGGGGAGGAGAGGAGATGGGGAAATGAAGAGGAGGAGTAAGAAGAGGAGGATGAATGTTTAAAGGGAGGAAGGCGAGGATGTGGAAAGTGAAGAGGAGGAGTTGGAAGAGAAGAATGAATGTTTAAAGGGAGGAAGGAGGGGACATGGCAAGTGAAGGGGAGGAGTGGAGAGAAGAACGAGAAATAAGTGAAACGTGAGCGGGAGGAAGAGGAGAAACGGGAAGCAAAACAATGAACGTGTATAAAGAGAAGTAAAAGAAAGATAAGAAGAAAGTAAGAATGAGTTAGAGAGAAGATGAATGAAAATAAAATGAAAACGAAGATAGTGAGGGGAGGGAGTGGAAGAAATGGAATGAAACACGAGAGAGAGAGAGAAAGAGAGATAGGAGGAGGAGAAGAAAAGATGAATGAGGATGAGAAGTTAGAAAGAAGATGAATTGGAAATAAACAAGAATAAGAAAGGAAAGAAGGAAGGAAAGTGAGAGAGGAAGAAAGAATGAGTAAGTGTAAAGCGAAAGAGGAAAAGAAAATGAAGGAAAGAGATCAAGGCTGAGAAACAGGGAGGAAGTAAAAGAGAAAAGAGAAAAGGAAATATTGATGAGAAATAGAGGAGACAAGAAAAGGTAGGAGTGGATTAAGAAGAAGAAGAAGACGAAGAGGAAGAAGAAAGTAGAGTAAGAGGGTATGAAGATTAAGAGAAGAAGAAAAAGAAGATGAAGAAAGTAGAGGAAGTGAAAAGAAGAAGAAGAAGGATGAGGATTCAGGGGGAAGATGAATGGGAAATAAACAAAAAAATAAGGAAGGAGGGAAAGAAGGAAAGAAAGCCAGTGGAAGAAAGAAAGAGTGATTGTAAAGCGAAGGAGGGAAAGAAAGTGAAGGAAAGTGATCAAGAATGGAGATCGGGGAGAAGAAAGAGAAAAGGAAATATTGATGAGAAAGAGAGGAGACAAGAAAAGGTAGGAGTGGAAGAAGAAGAAGAAGAAGAAGAAGAAGAAGAAGAAGAAGAAGAAGAAGAAGAAGTAGGGAGCATGATAAAAAATAGAAGAAAAAATCATTTGAAGCATGGGAAGAAGAAGAAGAAGAAGCATGAAGATAAGGATAAGGATTTAGAAGATAAATGGGAAAGAAACAAAAATAAGGAAGGAGGGAAAGAAAGCGAATAGAAGAAAGAATGTGAGTGTAAAGCGAATGAGGAAAAGAAAGTGAAGGAAAGTGTTCAAGAATAAAAATCAGGGAGAAGGTAAAAGAAGATAAAGAAAGAAGAAGAAGAAGAAGAAGAAGAAGAAGAAGAAGAAGAAGAAGAAGAAGAAGAAGAAGAAGAAGAAGAAGAAGAAGAGATATAGAGTAAGAAGTTTGAAAAAATACCGAAAGAAACCAAGGAGAAAGCTTCCAACTGAAGAACCTTCGGGGCAGTTAAGTCTGTTAAGTCTGACATGACAATTTAAAAATTTCTCAAGCCCCATCTTTTTTTTCTTTTTTTCGTTTTTAAACGAAGAACATCCAAATGTTAAAACGTAATCAGTAAGGATTTGAATTTTGAAATAGAGCTGTGTCTTTCTTAGGGGCATTAACATGAAACCGGTTCAGATGATCCACTTGAAATCGGCACTCTTTTCATTATTCACATGGCCTGAAGAGCTCTTTATGGCAGCCTATGGATCTTCGATAGTAACTATTACGGCTGAAGAATGCTCACACATCGGTACATTTCTATTAGTATATCAAGCAGAGTTTCAGTTATATATGTACTAGCAGTATAATCCGCCTTCGACCGGGTCTTTCATTACTGGTTTTTTGTTTTTGCCTTTCAGTTAGAGCAGTTTGAGTTTAAAGTCGGCCCACCCGAAAATCAATATTAGTATCAACAATTGGATGCAATTGAGGCACATCCCCAAATGGGGGTTAACAATTTGAATGAGGGGAGTGGCCATGAAAAGGGAACTGTATAATAATAAATAATATCATTGTAATAATTTAAACTATTTATTTTTATTAAAGTTTTTTTAAGAAAGATATATATCCAAGAACAGACAGTAAATAGTAAAATGTTGCTGAGACTTATAATGGATAGGAAGTAGTGGAGAGCCATTGTCGCTAACAATTTGGACTCAAAACCGGCACTGAAGAATTATCTATCAAACAAAAAATATTTCATCGAAATCGGATGAAAACTGTGGAAATGTATAAACAACATCCGATGACACACACACACACACACACATTTTGAGAAATAGAGATTATTATTTGTTTTGTCATACAGTGTAAGTTTTTTTTTAATCCATCGCTTACATCAAGTTATCTGTCAAATCACAAGAAGGACCGCGGACAGACAACATTGTCCTCAAAAATATGCGCAAAAGAGCTAATCTTTTGGATGATTCCAAGTTGGTATGGTGTCCCCAGCTGGTCAAGGAAGTCGCACAGTTTTAACTGGATTGATCCCAACGCGCGGTTCACTGGATACTGGAATCACCTTGACATTCTCTTCCCGCATTCCAATGACATTCTTGCCATTGCAACTTTCAAATCAGAGTAGTTTGTAATGTTCTCATCGCATTGTTTGCTATATTTGTACCATTTGTCATCATCATCAATGATACGACATTTTGGGGGCTTCTTCTTCTTCTTCTTCTTCTTCTTCTTCTTCTTCTTCTTCTTCTTCTTCTTCTTATTATTATTATTATTATTATTATTATTATTATTATTATTATTTGATCCCAAGTAAGGCGTTAATGTCACTAAGATGCCAGGAGTTATCCTGGCATCTAAGAGCGTAAAAGAATGTGAAAACGTTAGAGAGGAGAAAGGACAATAAAAGAACAGTTTTCAGCAAGGCGGCAGATGGCGATTGACGTTGCATTTAAATTTTTGAATTTCGGTGACAGGGAAGTAAGAAAGCGGAAGAGATTTCCAAAGTTCGAGAGAAAATAGAAACATTTTAAGGATATATGAGTGAAAAGAGAAAGATGTGATATGACTAACGATTGAGAATTTTCCATTACAGTAAGCCATGATTATGTCAGCGTTACACAATATTTATTTTACGAGATTGGTTGGTGCCAAGCCAAATAATTATCTTCAAAGCCATCATTTTGTTGTTTTCCCTCTTTTATTTTATTTTTTTTTTAGTAGCTCCCTTTTTCTTTTATTCATGAAACTGATTCCAACATGAAGCGCCGTAGTTAATAGTTTGATAGGTATGTGGCAAATTACTGTAAATTGTACTGTGGATGACGCCGGCATTGAAAAATGTAACTAAACCAAGCATAAAACTCAGCATTAGGCCTTGTGCCTGACATATATTAATTAAATGAGCACAAAACAAGATATACAAGAATTACTCAACGTGATATATATATATATATATATATATATATATATATATATATATATATATATATATATATACAGTTTTCAGAATTTCAGTTTTTCTGTTTCTGACTAGTCCTGTATATATCGTCTCTTCATTTAACTTAAATTTAGTATAAATATGTCTCCATTAACCATGTCCTGAAGAAGGTCTATTTGACCGAAACGTCTGACGTCGACAGAAAAACAAAAGCAAAATAAAAACCAGTAAACTCACATATTCGGATTTTGCTTTGTCTTTTCCACATTTTCATCATATATATATGTATATATATATATATATATATATATATATATATATATATATATATATATATATATATATATGTATGTATATATATGTCTATATGTATATATATATATATATATGTATGTATGTATGTATATATATATATATATATATATATATATATATATATATATATATATATATGTGTGTGTGTGTGTGTATAAATAAAAAGAAAAAACAGTAAGATATATAATCCGGTGTTCTTATAGATATCTTTATTTTTACACAATAGTGCTCAATGCAAATTTTCAGAGCATTAATATATATATATATATATATATATATATATATATAATAATGTAAAATAATTAAAAACCGTGCAAACCATTACAATGGTAAAGACCAAATGCTCAATATATGTGTAATGCATACATGGGCTATAAGTACAGGAGATTGTTGTGTAGGTATAAAACGTAATTAAAATACCAGACCCACAGCCAGACACGTTGAAAGGTGATCCCCACTACACCATGCCGGTTTTATTTTTATAGACGATAAACCGTGTCTGCTATTGGCGCGCGCTACAGGAGATTTGACATCCTCTGAACAGAACTTGTACTATTAAGCGTCGACTGTTTATGTCTTTTTTAGTTTGTTTAGTTTTTGTAGCTTTCATCTTTATGCCATCATTTCATTCTTTCTTCATGCACATCTTTTTTTCATTTCTTCATATGTGGTGTGCAGATTACATTTTAACTACAGCGTATTCTCCTCATGGACGTTCCTTGTTCTTACTTATATTTCAGGCGCTTTTTTTTTTTGTCTTTTCTTTCCTTATTTTTTTTTTCTTTTTAGTCTTCTTGGTTGTTTCTTTCGTACACATTCGTTTCACTTTTTTACTCTCTCCTTCTTCTCTTTTCTTTCCTATTTCTTTCGGAACCTTTGCCTCTCTTTTAATCCTCTTCTTCATTCTTTATCTTCTTGGCTTTCTTCTTCTTCTTCTTCTTCTTCTTCTTCTTCTTCTTTTCTTTCTTTCTTTATTTTCATCCTCTCTACTACCTTCTTTATCTTTGTTACTTCTTCCTCTTCTTTTTTTTCTTCTCTTAATCCTTATACCCTCTTAATGTACTTACTTCTTTGTTTTTGTTTTCCTCTTTCTCACTGAATCATCATACATCTACATTCTTCTTCTTCTTCTTCTTCTTCTTCTTCTTCTTCTTTCTTTCTTTCTTTCTTTATTTTAATCATCTCTGTTCTCTTCTTTATCTTTGTTAATTTCTTCTTCTTTTCTTCTCTTAATCTTTATATCTTCTTAATCTACTTCCATCTTCTTTTTCTTATTTCTCTATTCTTTTATTATTTTCTTCTCTGTTTCCATCTTTATCTTTGTTTCTTCTTCTTCTTCTTCTTCTTCTTCTTCTTCTTCTTCTTCTTCTTCTTCTTCTTCTTCTTCTTCTTCTTTTTCAAAGGCTTAGAATTTCGTGTCCAACCATTGTAACTATACAACCATTGCGGCCAAGCACTCAATTGACTCGTGGCATTTCATTCTAAATCCGGTAAACACGACACAGACGCCTGTGTTTAAGACAAATGGCCAAGAATCTAGAAAACAGTGCAATTAAATGAAAATAACTGAATAATAAGAAAAGAAAATAGATTTAATTGGAGGTAGGCCCAGACTCAACTAACCAAATATAACCAATTATGTATTGCTTGAAGGAATGTCACCTCATTGATTGTACCACTTACGAATCCGGTCTGTTGAACAAGTTAGAGCAAACAACACACACACATACACACATTCTCTCTCCCCGATAATAAATACGCAGTTTCTGGTTAAAACCGACCCCTGTTTAAAATAAAAACAAAAAGAAAACATGACTCAACCGTTTGTTATTCGAGCCGTAGTGCGTGCATTGTAATATTTCAAGCAAATTAAAGATGCAATGTGGTCGATGAAAACAAGATGGAAGAACTAAACATTAATTGTTAATAAAATAGGATGGATGGTTGTAAGCAAAAGGGACGGCTCAAGGTCCGATTGCACAAAAGTGACGGCTCACGGTTCGAAAACGCAAAAGGGACGGCTCAAGGTCCGAAAGCGCAAAAGGGACGGCTCAAGGTCGGAAAGCGCAAAAGGGACGGCTCAATGTCCGAATGCGCAAAAGGGACGGCTCAAGGTCCGAAAGCGCAAAAGGGACGGCTCAAGGTCGGAAAGCGCAAAAGGGACGGCTCAATGTCCGAATGCGCAAAAGGGACGGCTCAAGGTCCGAATGCGCAAAAGGGACGGCTCAAGGTCCGAAAGCGCAAAAGGGACGGCTCAAGGTCGGAAAGCGCAAAAGGGATGGCTCAAGGTCCGAATGCGCAAAAGGGACGGCTCAAGGTCCGAAAGCGCAAAAGGGACGGCTCAAGGTCCGAATGCGCAAAAGGGATGGCTCAAGGTCCGAATGCGCAAAAGGGACGGCTCAAGGTCCGAAAGCGCAAAAGGGACGGCTCAAGGTCCGAATGCGCAAAAGGGACGGCTCAATGTCCGAATGCGCAAAAGGGACGGCTCAAGGTTCGAATGCACAAAAGGGACAGCTCAATGTCCGAAAGCGCAAAAAGGACGGCTCAAGGTCTTAAAGCGCAAAAGGGACGCCTCAGAGTTCGAAAGAGCATCTTCCAAATACTGAGCATGGTTCTAAAAGGATGAAAAATAACATTAGAGACAAAGAAAAGTGTGTTTCGGATGATATGCATTGTTTAATTTCCGATCTGGTAATGAATGCTGAGAAATTTGGTCACTAATTTGCAAAACTTTAAGCCACCGCGAATTAGCTTGTGGAAGATGGATGGGGTGAAATATTGAACCCAGAAAATATATTCAACTCGTCCACAAAGAAACAGGAAAGGAAAAGAAGAAGACATAAAATCTAAATTAGAAAAATTTTATATCTGTCTATATCTCCGAGATGAGGTATTATGGTTATCTACATTATTAGGACTGTTATCCTCATCTTCATTCCCATATTCACAGCGTTTCGGCCTCTATATCTCTGAGATGAGGTATTATGGTTATCTACATTATTAGGACTGTTATCCTCATCTTCATTCCCATATTCACAGCGTTTCGGCCTCTATATCTCTGAGATGAGGTATTATGGTTATCTACATTATTAGGACTGTTATCCTCATCTTCATTGCCATATTCAGAATGTTTCGTGCTCTATATCTCTGAGATGAGGTATTACGATTATTTACATTATTTGCATTATTCGGACTGTTATCATCATCTTCATTGCCATATTCACAATGCTTGGAGTGTTGAGTTAAACGGAAATAACTGAGACATCTGGAAGAAGCATGGCACGTAGAAGTAGAACAATCTACTTTGGTGGACGAAATAAAGGATTCGGTTCGAAATTCCAATCACCTGAAGAAGGCCGGAGCGTACGACGGCCGAAACGTTGTGAATATGAAATGAAGATGAGGGTAAAAGTCCGAATAATATAAATAATGTAAATAGAAATTTTTATATTTAAAAAATTGTTGATGTGTTTTACAGAATATGAGTTCATTTTTTTCATTTTTTTTCATAGTTTAGTTTTTTCCTTATGAAGATATAAGGCAATTTGGCAATTTTTTGAATGTTTGGCCTTAAATGTTATGATTTGAGTAAGGCAAAATGGAAAGGATTAACCACTCCTCCTGTTGTGGTGTCTTCCCTCTAATGAGGCTATTGTGGACTCTTCCACTAACTATAAAGTAGTAGGAAAGTTAGCCTCGAGGGAACAGTGATAGACTGTTCTACCGAGGCTGTGAATCTTCGCTGCTCCTGTCGAACTCTCTGCCTTGGGCAGAGAGGAACCCGGACGAGGCTGTGCCGAAGGGCAGAGTTTCGTCCGAGGAGGTAGACAGACCCGAACTCGTTTATGCGGGTTCTACCGGGATTTTTTGGCCGAGGCTACGGTCTCGGATGACCCACGTTAAACTCGGCCTTGTGCCACGTGTAACCTCGTGGTGGTAGTGTTGGTGGTGGTTTGGGGGCTACTACATATCAACAGTGATATAAACTGTTCCAGCGAGGCTGCGACTGTTCGCAGCTCATGTCGAACTGTCTGCCTTGGACAGAGAGGAACCCGGACGACGCAGTGCCGAAGGGCAGAGTCTCGTCCGAGGATGTAGACAGACCCGAACCCGTTTATGCGTTTTTTTTTGGCCGAGCTTACGGGCTCGGATTACCCACGTTAAACTCGGCCTTGTACCGCATTTACCCTCGTGGGAAGGGGCCAATAAATATTAATAGTGATATAGACTGAACACTGTTCAACCGACACACACTCTTTACACTATTTATCTGCAACCTCTTGATTTGTTATTTCTTAATCTTGGTCACAACACCTTCTTAAGGGATTAATGGATTTAGCATCTGGATTAAAATATCAAATGACAAAGACTTGACTGTCTGTTTGGTGTCTTTAAAAATAAAGATTATTTAAATATAAAAAAATAATTCATAAATCATTCTTTTACTAATTTGGGATGCGCAAGGGTACCTTTTCAGGGTATAGTTGTTGTGCCCGAAAATATTGGTTGAGAGACGCCGAATAAAAGATGGACTTTCTCAAGGTTATTTGCCCGTAAATTGTTGTGGGGCAGACCCCTTTTACACAAGATGGACTCGTCCAAAGTATACTTATACTGACAGAGAGAATACCTGCCGGTTGAGATACGTTGAGTCAGGGTGAGAGATACGGAGACAGTACACAGGGTGTTCACAGAGAGTTATACGAGATTCCAGAGAGAGAGAGATAATTACGGCTTTACTTACAGAGACTTGTACATATACTTTCTACTAACCCGCATTCCTGGACTACTAATCTTCACTTCAAGTCTGTATTCTTACGTTTAATACACTTATTTTTCTATCTCAATTACTGGCGTTGTTTATTTATTTGTGCAGGATTCCATTCCCGGAATCCACAATATAAATAAATGTAACGATCTCGGGTCCTCGTTTTTGTCTATCCTGATCGCTAAAGTTTACTCTAAACTCACATCCGGTCAGTACTTCAAGGCCAGGTATGAATTCCAATTCTGATTTTCAAGGTAAGCTTGCAAAGAGACAGTTTTTATTTGAAAGACTAATGGATCAGTATCCTCCAAATTTTTCACCGTATTGAGCCTTTTGTTGAAAATACCAAGATGGATTCTTCTAGCGAGCCAGATGTCTCCAAACACGCATTTCAAGGAAGCGAACTTCTGTTTCGACGTTTCCATCAAGCTCTCACCAAAGAGCTAACAACAAGAAGAGGCAGTGACGTTGCGACAAACACAGTAGCGTTGTAACCATGGATTCAAAGCTGGAACATAGATACTGGCCCAATCGATAAAAGAGCAATGACTGAATGGATGACAGAAGAAAAGGATCCATTACAATTGATAAAAGATACAAATCAGAACTCTCTCTCTCTCCTTACTCTCCCTCCCTCTCTGCTTCAATTGTGAGTGTTTCTAGCGACGAGCGTATTGATGATTCAGGCCGTTGTAAATAAACTCGGTCTCAGCTGACAACGCAAGAAATGTGGACTTTAGCCAGGGTTCGCCATATTCAGATAGAGCAAATTCATTAGAAGATGCGAATGATGGAAAACAAGCGTGTCGAAGAGATTTCCATTGGGATAAAGAAAGGAATCCGATTCAAACAGATTTTCAAACTTAAGGTGGCCAAAAAGCGACGCAGATGTCGCTTCGCGAGCGACCGAAAAGCTTCTTTTCGAAAGGAATGAAGTCGCTCGTTAAATGATACCGGAAGTGCATCGCCATGCAGGGGCTTGGGGATTTGCCGAAAACTGACATATTATCGGCAGAAAAATGTGTTGCACGGAAATTGCCCTTAATATTTGATTTACACACTGTTATATGTATGTATGATGGATAATGAAAAATTATATATATATATATATATATATATATATATATATATATATATATGTGTGTGTGTGTGTGTGTGTAGTAAGAATAAAAGCTAAAGATTAAAATAATCTAAAAGCTTAAAATATAAAATAAACTGAGGGCTCAATGCTAAAACCGCTTCATGATTGTCATTGCAAGAAACAATGAATAGAGCATTTGGTATATATATATATATATATATATATATATATATATATATATATATATATATATATATATGTGTGTGAGTAAAACCTCCTGACGAGTGGACGGAACGATTACACAAAATTCTAGAGTCTCGCTGCTGAATATAATTAACAACAATCACTAACAAAATGTATATTTACAGTTAATACTTTCTTTCTGTCTCTGTCTCTGTATTTCTCTCTCTCTCTCTCTCTCTCTCTCTATATATATATATATATATATATATATGTATGTGCGTTTATATATATATATATATATATATATATATATATATATATATATATATATATATATATATATAGGGTGATTGAAAAGAAACTCCCTATTTTACGTGTGCTGGAATCTCCCGTCTTGTCAAGAAATAATTTATTATATGGAACCTTAAAGTGGTCTGTTTTTATTTAAATTATTAGCTCTGATTTACATTGAGCTCTCTGGATTTTATCCTCCTTCGGTCTACCCATACGGATTACCTAGTTTTTCGTAAACTATATATATATATATATATATATATATATATATATATATATATATATACAGAGTGGCCCAAAAGTAGATAGATATTTATAGTTTTTTTTTTACATTTTATTACATTTCTATTTATTACATTCAATGTTCAATCTCGTAAGTGCTCGAAATGTTCTTCAACCTTGCAACATCCCTCGAACCTCTCATTAAAACTGATTCACACATTTACTTAAACAGAGCAACATATTTTATACAATAAGAATTAAGATTACATTAGGTTAATGATCATTTTCACCTTGTTAATTGAAATAAAATTTACAAGGATTTTTCAAACCAGCCAATGGATGATAAATTATTTCAATAATGACTGGTTTGAAAAATACTGTAAATTTTATTCCAATTTACAAGGTGAAAATGATCATTTACCTAATTTAATTTTAATTCCTATTGTATGTGATATATATATATATATATATATATATATATATATATATATATATATATATATATATATATATATAAGTGTGGTTGAAAAGTGACTGATCATTTGAAAATAGTTATAATGAATTTGTTAACAATAAATTTAACAAGAAAAGGATATGAAATGAAAGTGTTTAGCATGAGGTTTTATTTAAAATTCGATATGGGCATCAGATTTCGCTACCAGCTCCTCGAGTCGCCCAGGAATCGCGTCAACTGATTTCACCAGGAACTCTTGTGGCATTAAAGACATAACTTCTTGTATTCTACCTTCAAGTTCTTTCAAAGACTTGGTTTGATATAACAGACTAACCCCAAAGAAAAATATCACAGGTATCAAGTCATGAATCCTGGTTGCCCAGCCATACATAAAATAGTATATATATATATATATATATATATATATATATATATATATATATATATATATATATATATATATATATATATATATATATATATATATATATATATATATATTTCTGAGATGAGGTATTATATACATTATTTGCATTATTCGGACTATTGTCCTCATTTTGTCGCCATATTTATGACAAAGTTTCGGCCCTTGTACGCTCCGACCTTCTTCAAAGACACGTGGCACAGTGGATAAAGGCGTTAGTTAGATACAGTGACACGACCAGGAGAGTGTGAGTTCAATACCCGGCTACGGCAGTGGAGAACTTTCAGAGGGAAATTAACAGGAGATAACTGATAACTGACATCCATTAAACATGGCACGTGGAACTAGAAGAGTCTAGCCCAGTGAGCGAAATAAAAGGTTCAGTTTGACATTCCAACCACCTGAAGAAGGCCGAAGCGTACAACGGCCGAAACGTTGTAATAAATATGGCGACAAAGATGAGGACAATAGTCCGAATAATATATATATATATATATATATATATATATATATATATATATACTGATTTCAGAGAAAATCTAGAGAGTCGAAGGCCAGATTAAATTTTCTGTACCTTTCGCAGTATCCACACCGATACGGCGTCAGATTATATCTGTTTGAAACCACTGACATTAGGTGGTTGATTTGTTGATTTAGCGATAACTACTGCAAAATGTGCCGATTTAACAAGTATGGCACAAGGTCAACAGTGGGAAACAGTCATATTCGAATTCACTAATCGTCATTCTTAGCAGCCATCAAATCAGCCCAAGACATGAATGAAATGATTGTCAGAAAATATGTCTTTCCCTTTCTCTCTCACTCACTAATTTATATAATTAATTTATTTTATCTCTCTCCTGATCACTCTCTCTTTCTGTCTGTTTGTCTCTCTCTCTCTCTCTCTCTCTCTCTCTCTCTCTCTCTCTATATATATATATATATATATATTTATATATATGTATGTTTTGTGTGTGTGTGTGTGTGTTATCTCTGTTAACATGACTAATGCGAAAAATCCAAACAAAGTATGCAAAAGGCAATTAGTGAAACCCAGATGCATGTTTACCATTATTCATTCTGTTGTAAACATTTCGTTCTGTACACTCATCCACAAAACATATCTATCTATCTATCTATCTATCTATCTATCTATCTATCTATCTATCTATGCCTAAATCAATTCATGTCTATCTATCTATCTATCTATCTATCTATCTATCTATCTATCTATCTATCTATCTATCTATCTATCTATCTATGGCGAAATCAATTCATATCTATCTATCTATCTATCTATCTATCTATCTATCTATGCCTAAATCAATTCATGTCTATCTATCTATCTATCTATCTATCTATCTATCTATCTATCTATCTATCTATCTATCTATGGCGAAATCAATTCATATCTATCTATCTATCTATCTATCTATCTATCTATCTATGCCTAAATCAATTCATGTCTATCTATCTATCTATCTATCTATCTATCTATCTATGGCGAAATCAATTCATATCTATCTATCTATCTATCTATCTATCTATCTATCTATCTATCTATCTATCTATGTGTTTATGCTGTTTGTAGATGTAGATAAGCGGGCCTCGTGTAGTCGACTGACAGATAGAACTACAGACACACACACAGATCTTGTGTTTATTTATGACTGGTATGTCTGTTACGCCGCACAGCTGATCGGCTCTCCAGCTGTTCGCTCAAAAACACCAACGAAATAGGTCACACATTATCTCCATATATGGTCATCAAAACGACAGTCGACCGCTGCACAAACTACTACATTGTACTTGTACGTTGAATTGAAAACGTATTAGAGCACGTGCACCTTAACAATCTATTTGTATCGCAGTCAAGTCATATCTATCTATCTATCTATCTATCTATCTATCTATCTATCTATCTATCTATCTATCTATGTCTAACTATCATAATTCCTGTGTTTCATAGCATTTCCTGTCTCTAACATTCTGTGTCTGTCATATTTTTATACCTATTTATTTTCCATTACACTAAACGATATATTGTGTATACCCATGATTGAATAGACGCCTTGTTATTTTATATATATATATATATATATATATATATATATATATATATATATATATTCATTTAAATTGAATGTTATGAACGTTGGAATTGTACTCTATTCGTTCTCATATTACCTGTTTGTGTGTGTATATATATATATATATATATATATATATATATATATATATATATATATATATATATATATATACATATATATATATATGTATACTCGGAGAGCCAAGTGTGAATTCCATTCGAACTAATTACATTCACTTACATGATAATAGCCTTGGTAAAGGTTTGAATTCATGTCTTTCCGCTCCCCAGCTATGGGTAAATAGCAGGTCAGATTGGGTTCTATAGGCTTGGATGGCAACCGGTCTAGGAGAAGAAAAACCCTGAATTCATAATCAGCCTGGGGAGGGGTGACCTCTCTCAGGCTTTCTTGCCCAAGACACACCATTTCTACTGCGGCTGCAGTGTGTGTGGTGCCCCAGCGATCCTCATGATGTATGGGACTCGTTATATATAATATCACATTTTATGTTGGTTTTTCACATTCTGTATCTATCTCATATTGTTCATAATCTATCTATCGATCTATATGCCCCATTTTCTATCTAGCTATGTCCTTTCATATCTATCTATCTATCTATCTATCTATCTATCTATCTATCTATCTATCTATCTATCTTTCACATCCTGTTAATATATACATTTTCCACTTTATTCGTATCCCA
>OZ038483.1:101175911-101180911 GCA_964036315.1 Acanthosepion esculentum
ACCTCGAATGCGTTGATGAATGGTTCGATCCTTGTTTATAAATCCCGGTTTTATAAGGTCTTTTTTTACTACTAGCTTTCAATCGTTTCATACGATCATCCTCAGGTAAGTTTTTTACATCCAGGTAATAACAGGACATCGAAAGATAAAGTGTAATCCGAAAGAAGTGTTTTTTTTAGAAATGTGATATTGTTAACTGTGAGAATACTTTTGGAGCGTGCAGTCACGACGCTGAGGTTGAATTTTTTAAATTTTAAAATTGTGCGTTCTTGTACTAATAAAGTAATATGAGAATTCTTTTGTAGAAGTAGGTTTCTTTTAGTAAAGGTGGCATGAACTAAATTCTTCAATAATGTCACAGTTATTATCAGGAATTCGCACGTCGGATTCGTGGTTAATGTATTTTATTATTAAAAATTGTTTGCGAGATTGATTCTTGCCATTTATATCATTAACTTCATTATCTGCTTTTCGTATGAATGATTCGCGTAATATAAATTGAACCTGCACCACATAATTGATATATATATATATATATATATATATATATATATATATATATATATATATATATATATATATATTAACAGTATTACTCGCTTGAAAAACCTCGGATGACTCAACTTGTAAACACCTGAGGGCAAATTGGTACTCGTGGAAAAAATTGGAAGTAAAAAAAGAAAGAACTAAAAACATCAGAATAAGTCGAAAGAAATCGCCAAGTGCTTAAAGTCTTTAGTTCAAAGAAAAAAACCCAAGCGAGTATAAAGACTAAAACGTAGAGTGCTCAATACGCTAAGTAGAGCGGTAAAGTAAAATTAAAAAAAAGTTTTAATTTATATATATATATATATATATATATATATATATATATATATATATATATATATATATGTGTGTGTGTGTGTGTGTGTGTGTGTGTGTAAAGAAAGAGAGGACTACAGCCATAATAAATGGCAAATGTTCTATATGGCGTGTCCCTTTAGGACTTTGCTGGTTATGGCTCTCCACAATTTCCTGTCTTTTGTAGCCCTTAACAAATGTTGTTGTATTGCTGTCTCTCCTATACTTTGTTCCGGCATCCATTTACTCAAGCTCGCTAGGTAGATTATGGGTTGATTTACTCTGTCCCTCTTGCCGTCAATCTGTTCCGTGCGTATCAAATTCGCCAAACCCTCCTTCCTCATTACGTGCCCTACAAAGTTCAGCTGTCTCTCCCTGATATTAAACAGGGAGAAAATTTAGAGAATGGTGACTGACAAGCGATTGGAGAGCAATCGTCCTGATGTCCTATATGGACAAACACTGGCAGAGCAAATCGTAGATATATATATATACCAAGCTACAGCTGAAGTTGTCCCCTCTTTTTTTTGAGTTGGTGCACTCTGGTCTATTCCAAGAACCTATGCCTAGCGTGTAAAACCTGACATTTGGTACGCTCGGTACTATTTTTCAGGAATCTTTCTGCTACACAACATCACTCGGGGATACCTGGCAACATATAGAATTCCGTGGAATACCTGACACCATATGAATCCGCATGAAGTGATTGACGCACTCGGGGCTATTTTCAGGCGCCATTCTGCCACGCAGGACGTCTGGGTGCGGGGATACCTGGCAGCATATGAATTGGGCAACTGGTAGCACTCTTTGGAGCAGTTTATGTGCTGAGGAAAGTGTCATGTCGTGTCTCGAAGTGGCGGGTAAGAGCTGAGGTATGACCATCGTCACCCGGTTGAAACATTTAAAAATCGGAGACGATATCAAATAATAGTGAGAGTATTATCAATGTAAATAGTATATATACACAGTACGTATTAAATATCCCTTAACATCTGTGTATATATTTACGACCTTGTTTTATCCCCGCTCTTGGGGAGGGAATGACCTGGTAACGGATTGTCCAAAGCAGAAAGCAAGAGAAGATAATAATAATAATAATAATAATAATAATAATAATAATAATAATAATAAGTGCCTCTGTATTTAATCCCTGCAGACTGCAATGTATCTTTGAAGATATTCGAAAAGCTGTTAAAATACAAGGACATTGAAATCGAAATCTCAAAAATGTGGCACATGGGATCATCAACAATCCCCGTTGTAGTTGGAGACCTAGGATTGGTTGGAAAAGATTCCAGTAGACTAATTGAAGGGATACCTGGAAGTACATGTCTCAAAGAAATACAAAAAAATGATCTACCAAGTACAGCCCACACTTTACGAAGGCCTTTATCTATGTAATTATCTTTATTTATTTATTTATTTATTGTCAGTGAAAAGTGTCATGATGCCATTTCTAACCTTAGGTCCCTGGGCGGGACCCGGAAATAAATGTGTACACGCCAGAAATCAAAGGAAATAATAATAATAATAATAATAATAATAATAATAATAATAATAATAAATTATTATTAATGTGCATTTATTTATATATATATCTCCTGTCTCATCTGTAGTGGGTAGGGTCTTCACATCAACTCAAGTTAGTAAAATTATTAGTGATCACTTCTCTTAGTTATTTTAATAATCTATACAAATAAAATATTTATCTGCATTTAGATAAAATTACTTCCATTACTCCTACGCTACTTAGATTGTAGTCTTATTTATTCAAGAGTTTCATGTGGGGCACTCAGATATCGTTGTCTATTAGATGATCGTCTTGCTTCAACTTGATTTTAAAAAAACTTAGTCGCCGCCGTCTTTGTCATTCGATTACTAATCTTTTTCTTCTGAGAGATATTTTTTATTTCACTGTTATATTAAACGCGTAAACTATTTAACATGAAATGACACTGAGATAAGAGTGACTTATATAATCCTATGAGTAATCAATGAATCATGGATACCATTGAACGTCTAAAAAATATAAGGGGATCGGATTAATTAAATGATTCATTGGTCTCTATGTTAGTTTTGAATTCTTTATCTCCGCTGGATTGAATTACAGTACATTGTTTCAAGACATTTGCTTTATTGCATCTCACTATTAAAGCATTGTAATAATTGCCATCATTTTTGGTGGTCCGTATACACTAGGAATAATAATAATAATAATAATAATAATAATATCTCGCATGACTTCTGATCGTAATCAAATAAAAAATGACGAATGAAAATGGGTTACAGTAAATAATCCCGGAAAGTGCCACAAATTAGCTTTTCCGTTGCTTGTCTATAACCAGTTGCTTGTGTCCCCCTAGGGCAGTGCTTCTCAAACTATCTGATATGGCGGACCGGCATATTTTTTTCTCAATGTGTCACGTACCTGTAATATTTCGTGGTAATATTAATTTATATCGGAAACGAAATATACAGGGTGTCCATAAAGTTCGTGTGAACTTAAAAAAAATTATAACTTTATTTGTATTTGCGATAGAAATAACCTGTAAAAAATGTTATAAAGTTTAATGTACCTAGTTTTAAGTATAGCTGAAATAACTAATGTGATTTCAGGCATTACTGTAAATCAGGTGGCAAATGTTTTCCGTGAACTGCAAAAATCGTATTACCCTTTGTATTGCTAATGATGGAGGACATGTGGAAAACTTAAATAAAATTTCAATAAAACCTTAAAAAATATAGATTTACTTCTTTCTAATCCTTTTTTACAAGTTATTTCTATCGCAAATACAAATAAAGTTATAATTTTTTAAAAGTGCACACGAACTTTATGGACACCCTGTATAATGTATATAATAAAAGTTGACTATTTTTTTTTATCTCCCATTTATTTTACAAAAAATAATCCATTACCAAAACATAAAAGATTATAATCAAAATTTTTTAGCTTCAAATGATTCCTTAGCATGGACACTGGCCGCGGACCGGTAGCTGATGGTTCGCGTACCGGTATCGGTCCGCGGAAAACCACTTTGAGTAGCCCTCCCCTAGGGGACACACCCAACTGGTTATACTCATCCGTTGTGTATCTTTCTTATCTCATTGGCCCGGGTGTCGAGAGGATTGTTATTTTTTAGTTTTAAGTATGAGACAGCCAAGGCGACTTAGTTGTCATGTCTAGATACTGGACCCATCTTAGTCGGAGACCTTCTGGGCGGACAGCATTACAAACCTTGAATGTGTTTCTAACTTGACCCCACCTTCAAGGCTAAAGCCTGCTTTTCTCAAAGCCTGTCAGTATATCGCGTGATATATTTGGCTGTAATGCCTGTGTTTGGTATGTTATCACCAGGCAGGGTGTCGTGATGGCTATATTGGGTTGCGTATAACATAACAATCACGTCGTTTTGCTGCTCTCTCGCTCACAAATTTCACCTTCAGCAAGGCAATAAAGCCACTAAGCTGCAAGGGCGAGTGTGAGAGATTAAGAGAAAAAGAAAAAAAAACATTATTAAGGAGAGAGAACAATAAAAGGAACAAGGATTAAAAAGAGAGAAAATAACGAGTGACATCGTATTTAAAGTTTTGAAGATCAAATTTGACTGGAAAGCAAAAAGACGATGGTCATCGCTACTACAACTACTACTACTACTACTACGGTAGTTCGTGCAGCTGATTGGTTGTACAAACATCCAATCGGAAGTGCAGAATACGTGATCTTTCTTCGTCTAATTCTTTAAAAAGGCCAGAGTAGCTGTTAGCGTTTCACGGTGAGGGGAAATCAGGGTTTGATCTCCCCTGATTGGGTCGATTTGGTGATGGGGAGTATGATGTTGAAAGACCCGAAACTCCCTGATGAACCAAGTCAAAACATCACTGACGACCCCCTCGAGCGCCTACTTAAAAGCGTATTTTGAATTATTCTACTACTAATAATTTGAACCCTGGAATACGAACATTGTCAACCGGCTTAAAATCGAATAATTGAAGAGACACTCGTTATCATCACAATAATAATAAACTATGACACTGAATCATTATCTTTAAGGTTAGTTCCCCGTTAGGACGAAGAAGAGTTAAGAGGCTATTTCTTTTGTTAATAGACTTTCTTTGTTAAATGCATATGAGCGTTTGCCTCCATTGTTTAAGGCTTC
>OZ038483.1:101183411-101205911 GCA_964036315.1 Acanthosepion esculentum
CTATCTATCTATCTATCTATCTATCTATCTATCTATCTATCTATTACATCTGTGTCTGTCTGTTTGATTGCATTCGTATATATCTATCGATCTATCTATCTGATCCTGTTCGTATCTATCGATCTATCATTTTGTTCGTATCTATCTATTGATCTATCCCAGGTGTTCTCAATCAACAAGGGATCCGCCCACCTACTGTGAGCGGAATTTAAGGGTTTCAGCGGGCGGTGGGGTGGATTGATTGTTTTGTTTTTTTTTTACTTACTAACTTTGAAGCCCATCACGAATATATATATATATATATATATATATATATATATATATATATATATATATATATATATATATATATAACTGCTCTATAAAAATAAAGAAATGTAAATTCCTTTGTACTGATATGGAAAAGAATGAAAATTTTCAATAATAAATGCATATTATTTGGAATGCACCTTTTGAGTCGGGCAATCTTGGAAACAGATGGCGAAATAGGTGCATGGGGCAGAAGATGTCGCGAACCACTTCTATCAGCTTCTGCTCGTATCTATCCATCGATTGAATGCAATCTTCGTGTTATCCGATGATACATTTTATGATAAATTTCGTGTTTGAGACAAATCTCTGGAACTTGATCAGAGCGCTTAAGAGAGTCGTGGTCCCAAATAGTTGAAAATGGCTAGCTTGGTTATCGGTCGAAACGTTGTGATAAATATGGCGACAAAGATGAGGACAATAGTCCGAATAATGTAAATAGTGAACATTACTCACCGTCAAGAAGATTTCCTTAATGTGTTTAATGACTAATGTTTTGTTAATTTTAACACCTCCAAAACGAAACTCGTTCGTGATAACTAATTTTACCTTCCATCAGTATGGCCGACACGTTGTAGTAAATATGGTGACAAAGATGGGGATAATAGTTCGAATAATGTAAATAGTGTACATAATACATCATCTCAGAAATATAGACAGATTCCAAATTCTTGTTCTTTTATTTTCCTTTCTCCTTAATAGCCGTTTTTTATATTCTTTAAAACACAATAACCCCTTGCGCTTTAGTGGCTTTATTGTCTTAGTTGTAGTTAAATGATTAAAAAAAAGAAAGAAGTTTACAACATAAAAGCACGATACAAAGCTGTGTCATTGAGTCTTTGAAAAGTAAATGGCCGAAACAGCTTAGCCATGCTGCAGGCGTCGGGGAAAATTTTCCTGTTTTTTTGTTTTTTTTTTAATACTTTGCTTAGCTTTTGCAAGGCATCTTTCACTATTCCAATTCCTCTTCGCGTTTCGATGTCAGTTTTTTCGATCCTCTGTTAAAACGTTACCTAGATATTTAAATTTTCTTACTTATCTAATTCTGTCGTCATTAATTTGTAGTTCGCGTCTTGGGTTTTCGTACTGCTGTCCACCATGCAGTCTGTCTTCCTAAAATCGATACTTAGCGATTGCTTCACGAAAAATCTGATCAAAAAAGGTCACCAAATATCAGAATTTAAAAAAATCACTTCTTACGATATAAACCGAGAATTCTTTCACACCTCCTAAATAGACAATAAAATACGCCCCTTATCGCGCCTAATAAAAGAATAGTTTATATATATATATATATATATATATATATATATATATATATATATATATATATATATATATATATGTAGTGTTGAATGTTAAAGACAACATAGTCTTACATATTTTCTTTTGAATTTTCTCATATTCTCTAATGAGACTTTTTGTTTGAAAATAGTTCCGCACGTGATATAACATCATCGCGTCTTTTGAATTTAAAAGGAATTTAACGTTTTTAGTTTGTAAAAAAGTAGCAACATGATTACGCTACAAGATAATTGGCAAATGTTTGTTTAAAAAAAAAGAAAAAAAAAAAAATTTTGACTAAAATATTGACCCTGAAGATGAACAATGATGTTCGAAAGCGCTAGGTCATCGTATGGACAATACATATTTCGGAACTATTTTCAAATAAAAAGTCTCATTAGAGAATATGAGAAAATTCAAAAGAAAATATGTAAGACTATGTTGTCTTTAACATTCAACACTACATGTTTGAAAGAAAAGTTGCTGCCAAATTACACACACACATATATATATATATATATATATATATATATATATATATATATATATATATATTATCTGTCTATATTTCTGAGATGAGGTATTGTAATTATTGTAAGACAGCAAGAACATGGTAAAGCCGTAACATGAGGGGGGAAATAGAAAAAACAGGCGTAGCTGACCACATATGCAGGGAAAAGGGAAATCACCGCTTCCTGTGGGATAAGGTTGAACTAATAGACAGAGAGCATCACTGGAAAATACGAAAACTTAAGGAATCAGCATATATGCTAAGGCACAAAAATCTTCTAAGTCAGCTAAGCATAGAAATGAATATAATATGGGAACCAGCAATACAGAGTGCTAGAGAAAAGTCATAACAATAACAAAATTGCAATATGAGCTCTGCTAAAAAAAAAAGATTATCATAAGATATTAAGCTTAAAAGTTCCCAAAATTCATACTCAAGTACACATGGGCCTGTGGATCCAGTAACTTGACCCAAAGAGTTGTTAGCTCGAAAACTTTTAGTTAAAGGTAGATAACGAACGCAAGAGGCATGGCACGTGGAACTAGAACAATCTACCCCGGTGGATGAAACAAAGGGTTCAGTTAGAAATTTCAATCACCAGAAGAAGTACAACAGTCGAAATGTAGTGAACATGACAACAAAGATGAGGACAACAGCTCGAGCAATGCAAATAGTGTAAATAGCAGTTTCAAGGTGCCACATTGTTTAGTTTCAATTTCAAGTAAGTAATGGATAGCGGCTCGGATTGAGGAATCGGAGAGCCGAGTTCGAATTCCAGTCGAACCCGTTACTTTCACTTACGTGCTAAGACCCTTGGGAAAGGTATGAATCCTCTTCTTCTCCCACTAGCTACGGGTAAATAGCAGGGCAGATTGGGTTTTATAGCTTTGGATGGCCACTGGTCTACCGCAGAAAGAAAATGGCCTCGTCAGTCATGTATCGAAAGATACATGATCGCCTAAGCGTGTATCACTCATGGCACATAACTAACTGATATTCTATATTGTAAAATTTGAATTCTTGTGAATTCCACTCATAAACTCCTTGATTTTCAAATCAAGCACTTGTCTTATGTATTGTCAGCAAATGCAAATTATGTAAATATATTTGTATTAATTACGTTTTCTTTTTCATTTTGCTTTCAGACCATTGAAAGAAGGAAGTTTACAAGATAACCTCGTCGCAGATAACAGCAAGATACTTTTATTACCAAACATGGAGAGTGGAATAACTGTGAGTTGCATTGTATGTGACTATATATCAGTCAATTCATGCCTGTCTGTCTGTCGATCGGTCTGTCTGTCAGTCTGTCTGTCTTTAACTGTAAATATGCCCGTCTCTCTATCACCGTCAGACCAACTGCATATCTTTGCCTGTGTATAAAATTGCCTGCGTTTTTCTATCTGTATTTATATCTATTTGTGTATCTAACTATCTATCCATCGATCTATGTTCGTTCGTCTGCCCTCCTGTCTGTTTGCTTATATGTCCGTCTATATCTATCTATCTATCTATCTATCTATCTATTGCAGTCTGTTCATATCTATCTATCGCACTCTGTTCTTATCTATCTATCTATCTATCTATCTATCTATCTATCTATCTATCTATCTATCTATCTATAGCAGCCTGTTCATATCTATCTATCTATCTATCTATCTATCTATCTATCTATCTATCTATCTATCTATCTACACCAGTCTATTTGTTTGTTTCTTTCTATTTATCTATCTACACCAGTCTGGTTCTTTCTTTCTTTCTATTTACACCAGTCTGTTTCTTTCTTTCTTTCTTTCTTTCTTTCTTTCTATACTTGTTCCCGTGTATATATCTATTTCGTACTGTCATTCCTGGTTTTGGAGATTTTCTAAAAACATTCTTAACAGATGCAAATCATATGTGCCTAATATTATTAATGGTCTATCTATATCCCTTCTATCTGCCTATCTACATCTATGTCTACCTTTGTTAATATTTCTTTCTTTCTTTCTCTCTTTCTTTCTTTCTTTCTTTCTTTCTCTCTTTCTTTCTTTCTTTAATTTGGTGGTTGTGCTGAAATATGAAGATCTTTCTCATGTCAAAACATCATGGGACTTATTTTTTCGAGGACACAAAAGCCGAATTACATTATTTTCTTTTATCCTTGCCCTGAGACATGTGATTTTTCTGACACATCATCGTCTTTTTTGTTTCTCTTTTTGGTCGACTATTGCTCTTCACGTAGTTGTCAGTGGTCCCCTTTTTACCACGTATAGATGCTCATCCGCCCTAAAAGAAAACTGAAAACGATCTTCTTAATTGCTTTCTGACAGCACTGCCCTTGATGAAATTAGCTGTTTCCATAACAATTAGCGCAAAGAGGCATGCACGTTTTTTAGCTTGTTGTCTTAAATGTATTTGCTGGTGTTATCCAAACGGGACATGACACACACCAGCCTGATCAGATAGCTGACATCTCCAAGGGCCTATGCTCTAGGGTTTTAGGTGTATAGATATAGCCATGGATGTTCGTCTGGCGACATCTTATGTAATGGTATCTGTTAAAAGCCAAAAGGTATATGTACATTTCCAGTATTATATCCGTCGCTATTTTGTATTTATCGAAATCTAACTCGTATCCCAGAATCCTAGTCTACTATGGCGGCTAGCTAATCCCCATTGCAGACACCCGTTCAGGTACATTTGTGTTTGTTCAACACCCACAGAGCCCACCTGTGGTCTATACTGCAACTATGCTAAGCGGACCTTAGTTACTGTCTCTGGGAGAGAGCGCGTTAGTCTGAACAAGGCCAGTACGCCTAAGCCCTCGGTCACGATGGCTTGTAACTTCGTGCTAGCACAATCACTGGCGGTCCCCAAGGGTTCCGTCTACCCAATTTCACTCACAAGGCTTGGGTCAACGCATGTTATGGTTTTCGGGTCACGCTGGTATCGCTCCCCCCTCCAGACCAATAACATCAAGAAGTGTTGAGATGTTGAGTGTTTCCACGTGAGTATATGGTAATAACGAACAAACACAGTCGTAGGGAAAAATACTGGTATATTCAGAGAGGTATTTACATCAGAGAGATTAGTAGTAGAACGAACGTAGGTTAGTAGTAACACTAAGTAATAGTAATAAAGTCCAACGGTATCTTCCGGTCGAGAAACGGAAGTGTAACTGATCACTACAGAAGTCTCACTCTACACTGCACTACACTGCTACACTCCTCACAGTCTCTAGAACTACTGTTCTATTTATAATAATAGGATCAGTCTATTGTGGTTGTGAAGGTGGGTGCGCCCCAACAAGAAGTCACTTTTCTGACAAATCGACCATGGTGAGATTCGAACCCGGGCCCAAAGTGAACGTTCTAGGCACTCGGCCACGTGCCCATCCAAATATAACAATATAATGACTAACAACAACAAAGAAACGACTTCATATCGGTTCTTAGCTCTAAGGATATAGGTTAGGAGCCAAGATGGGCAGAGGTAGATAATGTTTTGGTGCCACATAGAGTTAAAATGTAGCATTAGTCCTGACCTGTCATCTCGGCTTAGGTCACTTTCCCACCGCCGTAAAGTTGCTCCTCTCGGTGTTTTTCTATAAATACTTTCACGATAATTATTCGGATGAACTTTTCTCTATGAGGTCAAATGCATTTAATTTATTCGCCCACCCCAGACAAATTTTACATATTGGAACTAGTTAGAACTACATCGAGACTATGAGGTATTATGGTGACTGTGTTGTTTTGCTGTAAGGAATACTGTTATGTTTGGGTCAATAATCGTGGCTAGCTAAGTTTAAGATAAAGCAGACTGAAGTCTTCCCGTATCCCCACTTTTGGCCACATTTTTGTATTAAACAAAATAAATATTACTTTCCTCCATGGGGTCTCATTTTTAAAAGTTGCTATTTTTATTCCCCATCTCCCCACAGAAAAATTTGGAACTAGTTAGGACTACATAAAGACTTGAGGTGTTATGGTGACTGTAGTAAGAATGGTACGTAAGAATATGCTGTTTTGGTGTAAGGAATACTGTGATATATCTGGGTCAGTAATTGTGGCTAGCTAAGTTTAATTAGAAGTCAAAATAAGACTAGCTTTCCTCACCCCACCGTTTGACCTTGTGACACATTTTTGTATTTTACAAAATAAATATTACTTTTCTCTAAGATACTTAGACTCTATGAATTTAAGCCTAATATTAGATACGCTACTAGGTTTCATCATTTTTACATGTTAATAGTTTTTTTTCTGTCACACTTCTTGCCTATGAAACTCTCTTCCAGATTATTGCTTTCCAGTCAAGTCTGATCTTCAAAAATGTAAATGCAATATCAATCGTTAATACTGTCTTCGTAATTCCTGTTCATTTATTGTTCTTGCTCATTAGTAATGTTTTTTCTTTTTCTTATATTCTTTCACACTCAGTAGCGCCCTGCGTCTTAGTGGTTTTGTTGCCTTGCTTGGGGTGAAATGATTTTTTTTTAAAATGAGTGTCTTGGACATTTTGCTACCCCTGTAGAATCGTCAATGTTTTTATTTTTTAAATCTATTTTTAAATGTATTTATATTTATTTATTTACAGTTCCAGAGACCAGACGTTGGTGTTATTCAAGGGCTGGAAAACCTTACGGAATCTCAGGTAGGTGACAATTATTATTATGATGATCAGGAAATTTCTCGGGTGTTTGTAACTAATATGACCCATTGTCTCTAATTTGTTGGCTAAATCTCATTTTTTTTCCACACTGGTTCTCATCCAATCACCGAAGGTAAGTCACGTCGAGCCTGGTCTCTAATTACGTGGGCGACCGTTTCGAAATGCCAGGTGCTATAAGCTCGGATGTGCGGTTGGTGCAATGGATAAAGGCTGGCAATTGGAAATCGAACAGCCGAGTTCCAGTTCCAGCCAGGTTCGTTATGTATTCACTTACGCGCAAATACCCAAGAGCATTTGGGGTTAGAACACGCCAGACTTGTATATTAGTACATAGGGTGTTGAGATTTTGTTGTAAATAGAGGGTGGGAATATGCAAGAATACCGAACTGGAAGACCTCACCTTTGGTTTAAAATTCAGCACCGGGATTCGTAAAGGAGTCCCAGTTGACACAATAGTTAAAAACCATAGATAAAATGACACAGAATTCACCAAAAGCCTCATTCATATATATATATATATATATATATATATATATATATATATATATATATATATATATATATATATATATTTATATATATATATATTTATATATATATATATATATATATATATATATATATATATATATATATATATATATCTGTGTGTGTGTGTTTCATTAAATAATATAGACAAGTTTTGTCTATTTATTTTAAGTAACTTCCTTTCATATTGGCTGATAAGCTTAATAACATTATCATTGAAAGATGAAAAGAAATCACCATATTGATACATGTTTTAATCCTATCTAAGTTTTCGGCTTACACAAGCTATTATCAAAGATGACAATAACATTTCAATATATCAAACAATACACGGACGAAACAATAATGATAGTCTGTTTTTGTTGCATGAAAAATTTTAAAGCAACAACAAACTCGTGTATACGAGACGCGGAAGCGAAAATCGCATCGCAACTCGTGACGTCACACATGACCACGCGAGAGTGAAAACGAGAAGTATTCATGTGTGACGTCACGAACTGCAATGCGATTTTCGCTTCCGCGTCTCGTATACACTTATTATGAAATATGCATCTCTGAAAAATTGCTGCCTAAATACAAACACAATATATATATATACATACCAATTGTAAAAGTAAAACTGTTCAATTGTTAGATTAACCTTTGAACCGTTTTATCTTAGAAATCTCACTGGAATTCTCAGAGGTTTTTATAACATTATTGGAGTCTACTTTGAGCAATAACAATGTATAATTATTCTCCCAAGCTTAACAAAAAAATCTTGATGAAATCGATCATAAACAAAAAAGACATGTTCATCATTAATTAATCATGGGTAAGGATCGGAAGCTTATAAAGGATTGAAATTAAGTCCAGTTATATGTATATTATTCCAGTGTAATTTTCAAACTTATTCAAGTTGATCTTCGCCCTCTCTAACTTTCTAACTTTCTGTCTTGGTGTAACAAGTTGCCTCACAGGTACGATTTCATTTTCAAGTTTTTTTTAACTACTCTTTGGACTGTCAAAGCTGAAGCTCCTCTCACACGTGCCAAAAGTCTTATGGATTGAGTTGGATCTTTTCTAATTGATCTCTTTAGCTCTAAGTTGAAATGATGATTCCTCTTTCTGCTGTGACCTCCTGATCCAGTTTTCTTCTCTACAGTTCCCACTTTTTTAAAATTTATTCACCGTTCTCTTGATGGTTCTTGAATGGACTTTGAAGACGGAAGTCAGAGTATGAATTTTGGTACCATTACTGAAGACCTGAATGATTTTTTTCCTCTGACCATTGCTCATGCGAGAAAAAACTGAAGCTGACACAAAACGATTTTAACCTGTTCTCTTTCTATCTGAATAACCCCAAGGTTTTTTTTTTCACTGATTCCTACGATAAATGGTATCAAGATGACTAAACGTCTTATCTGAAAACCTGGGGGAAAAAAATTCGTTTAGTGGTCATTAAGATATTGAACATTTTGTGGGATGGACAATTATGCTGTTACACGATTTGGACAATTTTGCTGTTACGCACGGTATATATAAAGGTAAATACAAAAGTAATGATATCTGTCTTTCATTTTTCTTTCTTTCTTTTTTCCATCAGGTGACGCTGGGAAATTTTCTCTTCTGACTCATTGACCTACATTGGCAACTATGAATCGATTGCCGCTTGAACTTATTGCTTTTTCACAGTTGTAAAAAAGGAATAAAAACTATTTCACACAGGCGTACATCCAAGCAATAACCGCCCACGCGCAACTATCCACCCGTTCAAAATCTTCTTTTTTTTCCCGTTCCCACGCAGGCGCAACTAGGTTAATGCAGAATTTCCCAGCGTGCATTTTTTTTTACATGATTTATTCATAAAAATTATAACGTCGTTATTCAATAATAAAATATATTCCCCTCCACCCATCTTCTATGCATCTACTCCAAATTTCAGGTAAATAGTGTATTTCATTATAAAAGAACGACGCCGGTCGAAATACTCAAATACCTGACACTTGTTCGAAGCGCTGAGTAGACAAGAAAGAAAAACTGACGTCAAACAAATAACAGACAAAAAGTAACGTCCTGAGAGGACACGGCACATTCAGAGACAGAGAGAGAGAGAGAGAGAGGAGAGCGAGTGAGAGGGAGGGTCTTCAGTTCGTTTAGGATAGCGACGCTGTAGAGCATTGGTTACCAGATTTTGTGGTGTTGTCATCGCCTAGCGCACCGAAACACAACCCTAACGCCCCCAATCTATAGACAACTTTTGATAGGATTTTCTTGGTCCTTCTATTGCATGTCAAATAAGTATCTTAGTATTTCTTATAATAATTGGTATATAAATGGGATACACTGTAAAATGAAGGCAAGATACACTCCAGGTACAATGCGTATGTGTGTGTGTGTGTGTGTGTGTGTTATGGTTCGGATGTGCCATTGCCATTTTGTTTTTTTCTCACCGCACCGCTGGAGCTTTCTACCGGCCCCGCCCGCAGTGGGTTTTGAATAAATCTGAGGAGAAGACACATCCTTGTCTTACATCCCTTTGTATTTTTGTATAGTTCCTCAATTTATTATCTATTCGTAGAAGAGTCGATTTGCATGTAGAGGACCGTGTGGTTTGCGTGTTGTTGAATTAGGGACACGTATATTTATTTCCTGCTATAAATGTCCAACTACATGAAAATTGCCGCACTCAAGTTAAGTCCAACTGAAGATGTAAAAAAGACAAACAAGACCTATATATATATATATATATATATATATATATATATATATATATATATATATATATATATTGCGTATTTAGGCAGCAATCCTTCTTTCATGCACATTTCATTAAAAACTACTGACAAGGTTCTTTTATTTAGTTTTTTTATATAATTTCTCGTGCGATCTAATAATGTTTTTCTTTTCAGATGATAAATTATATAAAAACTGTCCGAATGTTCTTTTTATCCGACCGCTTTCGGCTATACATTTAGCCATTTTCAAGGATTATATTTTAACGGTTAGAATTAGAAATATATATATATATATATATATATATATATATATATATATATATATATATATATATATATATATATAAAAACAGATATATGTATTAAACAACACAATTTTACAATGGACATAGTCAATAACATTTGTGTGTGTGAACATTTGTGTTTGTTCTTTGGTGAATGTTCGTACGTACGTGTATGTGTGTATAATGTTCATGGCGGCTTCCGCATATGGGAAGATGCGGATCTTCTAAGAGAGCTTACATTGTAGTCGCTGAAATGAAGAAATGAAAAAGAGAACGAGGCGAGAAGTCGCCCAGTATTTATAGTATAGGGAGAGTGACCCCCTAGCGACAATTAGGGAATTAAGGATGAGCTAACTCCGACATGCTCACAGTATAACTTCTGGATTATTCTCCGAGACTTTCCAAATCGTTCGAGTGTTTCAAGCAGTTCTGACAGATCTTTGTGTAACTTGTCAAATTGTTTCAATCTATGAAACATTAAGTACACGTCCTTCTGCATTTGTATCGCTCTTTCTGGAAAACAAACAAACAAAAAACATTGCGAATTTCTCCAGTTTCAGTTTTAAAAATGGCGTAATTTTGTAGGTCATACGGAAATAAACATTTGCACATATTACACGCATATATATATATATGTATATATATATATATATATATATATATATATATATATATATATATATATATATGTATATATATATATATATATATATATATATATATATATATATATATATATATATATATAAGGATGCACGTTATTTGGATTTGCCAGTTGTTTGTCATTAAAAAAAAAGAAGATTTTTATTCGTTGTCAGCTTTTTTTTTCGAGAGAGAGAAAGAATTTGTGGCGTATTTGTGTGGGAGGGAAATAACGTATACATTCTCCGTTTTACCGTCAGTCGGGCTAACACTGAAATACGATGTACCCATCAGAAGACGTATATTTGCAAGCAAACAGAAATGAATATTATATAATGGCGACTTTTCAAGACCTAACTTTGAAGCTAACTTGACTAGAGTAAATGCGAGTATATACGGTAAATAAAATCGGCTGTAAGAGTTGTTTTGAGCAATGATTGATTTTTCGACGTTTCATTCGTTCTTCAACGAATGTTAGCGAAGCTTAATACCCCCAGGCAGGGTACCTCGAGGTGGCTTGTCTCGCTAGATCAATTTTTATTTTATTTTTTACAGTAAGGTTCACCTTGTAAAAGGCCCGGGGCCCACTCGAAGTAAAAGGTTTGTGTTAAGGCGTACTTCATATGGATAGGAGGTGAAGATAACGGTTAACTCTAGACTTTGACATGTTAAGAATGTAGTGAGCAGGGGAACATCCTCTTGGGAGTCTGATCCACAGAGCAGTTGTTCATGGGAAGAAGCTGTTCGGGTGGAACTTACCTCTTACATAGAGAGGGAATGTGGGTGGTTTCCTTCAATGTAAGTGGCATGGCGGGTCATAGCCGTGAAGGTTAGACCTGGTGGAACCAAGGAATATAGTTTGTCCTTGGTAGTAGAGCAGTGAAAGACTCAACACACATCCCGCCCGTGAGGGAGAGGTTAGAGGGTGGAAAATAATTCTTCTCCAACAAGGACTGAGAGACGCTTTTGATCTCTATCAAGACGGGAAAGTGAGGACTGGTCAGCTCATGCCCAAACATGCCAACAGTACTCCATTTTCGGCCTGATTTGGCTTTTATAAAGGTAGGGGCTAGCATGAGCTTACTGGAGCGGTACAGGGAGCCGATCACTTTATCTACATCTTTAGCGATCTTATATGAGAGTTCCGCTTGAGGTCGGATGTGAATTTAAGGCCCAATATTCTCCCAAAGACACGATGGGACATCCGTTCATCGTGAGTGGCGGTAATTTGGGGTCTAGTCGGCGGTGTTCGATTGAATAGTAAGTTCACTTCTCACTGTGTTTCCCATCCTTCTGTCCTTGTGCCGCACCTGAGCTATGTTTTGAAAATCAACTTAATACCCCAGGCAGTAACTCTTCTTCAGGAGGGGAAAGGAGTGGGGGGGGATCTGTGTTTATTGCCCAGCTCCTGAGGCGTCCCAAAAAGGAGAAGTGCCGAGAGGAGTCGGGCAATTTTTTCACGGTATTGCTGTTAAGCCGGCTTTAAACCTCGATCTCATGTCACAAATCAATACCGACGTGGGCGTGCTGAAAAAAAAAACAATTAATATTAATCAAAGAAAGAAAAGAAACCGACGCAAAATAAGTTTATTTTCCTGATCAACGTCAGTCAGTTTAAATACAGGACTTTATTTAAAAAAAAAAAAAAAATTAAATTTCGGCATTAAATGACCCACCGGGTTGATGTGCCGTAAAACAAACCAGACCCTATTTAAAAAGAACATAATTATTTATGTGGAAAGTACTTCGATGGATTACTAATATTTTACCAACGATAAACACGCGTCAAAAAACATTATATTACATCACCAACCTTCATTGAATCTATAAACGTATGTTTATCTAAAACAAACGGTGTTTACGGAAAAAAGACCCCAGCCAGAAAACAGTCAGTTACGTGCCATGCATGATATACGCTTAGGCGATCATGTATCTTTTAATACATAACTGACGAGTCAGAATATTTCCCGCAATAGGTTGCCATTTCTTTCTGCTGTAGACTAGGTCTGTCCTGCTATTTACCCATAGCTGGTGAAAGAAGAAGAAGAGTAATGCCTTTCCCAAGGGTATTAGCATGTAAGTGAATGTAATGGATTTGATTGGAATTCGAACTCTGTTCTCTGACACCTCAATCCAAGTCGCTATCCATTACTCCACTTTTATTTAATTAATTATTTAATTTATTTTATTTTATTTTTAATTATTTATTTTTTTCTATTTTGACGAATAACATGAGTTTACATTCGAATCTTCTAGTTCGGAATTGTATTGGTAGGTTTGCTAATATTTGGTGCTATATTACAGGTAATCAACCCAGGAATTCAGATTTAATTAAAGAATGATGATAGCCTGAAAGTCCGCTTCATAGTGCACAAAATATTTACCGAGATTAGCTTAAACTGGAATAAAGCCAGACATGATAATCGAAGACGCTACGCCAAAGTTCATACCTATTTTTGGAATAGATCCACAAGCAATTCTGCGAGAGCACATCGACGTGGTGTCATGGTTATCTCGTTAGAACAGAGGTCGATAACCTTTTGCAGTGTGTCGTACGAGAGCTGTGATATCAAATGTACTATAATAAATTGTCTCGACCTCAGACCGCTTCGTCCAGAAGGCTGCCTTAACCTGGAGCTTTAAAGAAAAAATAACGAAGTTAATGTTATATTATTTAAACAAGGTTCCTTATTTTACTGCAGGAATAACAGGATAACAACTAACAATCAATAAATAATGCAAATTTCTTACTAAAAGCGAAATACAGTTCGAATTGGTAAATTACATAATTGTTTTTGTTTATTGTTCGATAACTTTTCCTTATCAGGTGAAATATTTGTTGGTGACATAATACAAAAAATTGTTCTGGATATTCAAGTGCAGGAGAGTTTATGAATTGCTGGTAATTCGAAAAAAAAATATATCTGGTTGTCGACTGTATTGTGCAAATTTGGAAAATTGATGCTGCACAATTTTACTAAATCCGATTCGGCACTGTACTGATTTTATTAATTAGCTACGTGGAATTAAAAGAGTTTTTCCAGTGGTAATCATACGTACACGCGTGCGCGTGCGCGTGCGCAATGTTTGTCTATAATGACGCCTGGCCATACAGAATATCCGGCCAAGCGTCATTCTAACACCTCAGGGCATGCTTTCCTCGCTGAGACACCGTATTTGTGGCCTGGTGCCAGCAGAGTTCAGCAAATGTTCATTGCCGAGCGATGGATATCAGGGCCATTGTTGGTGTAGTCCAGTCCGCTCCGACAAGTGTATAGAGTCCATGTTTGAATATTTAAGCACACGGCGACATCACCCCATGCAAAGTATGAAAGAGAGACATTCACCCACGCAGATTTAGCGCGGAATTTGCTTTGGGTCAAGGACGCCCAGTTATAAACTGCACTCGCTTCGGCCAGAATAATGTACCAGTGACGACGACTACTGCTGCTTCTAAGGAAAATAATAATAATAATAATAATAATAATAATAATAATAATAATAATAATAATAATAATAATAATAGCCGTGGTTGAAGTTCTAATACAAAAAGAAGTAGAAGACAGTGTTTCTATATTTATATCAAGTCGTTTGCTACTTGTCCCTTATTTTTCGTAATAATTCTCGAATAATGAAGCTATTTTTGTAGACAGCTTTTAATTATTGCCTACATTCAGCAGCTGGTTCAGCTGCGATGTCTCCTATCATTCGAATGTCTTTTAACTAATTTCCACCATCTTCTTCTTCTTCTTCTTCTTCTTCTTCTTCTTCTTCTTCTTCTTCTTCTTCTTCTTCTTCTTCTTCTTCAATGTACCATGTCCCTTCAGGAGGTAAGGCAATCATGGCTCTCCACAACAACCTATCGTTTGTATCTGTTTATATTATTTAGAAGTGTTATTGTAATTATTTACATTATTTACATTGTTCGGACTTTTATCCTCATCTTTATTGCCATATTCACGACATTTCGGCCGTTATACGCTCTGCCCCGCCCTTCGTCAGGTGATTGGAATTTCGAACTGAACCCTTTATTTCGTCCACCGGGGTAGATGGTTCTACATTTACGTGCCATGCCTCTTCCGGATGTCTCGGTTAATTCACTTTAACTCAACACTCCAAGCGTTGTGAATATGGCAATGAAGATGAGGATAACAGTCCGAATAATGTAAATAATAATAATACCTCATCTCAGAGATATAGAGGCCAAAACGCTGTGAATATGGGAATGAAGATGAGGATAACAGTCCGAATAATGTAAATAACCATAATACCTCATCTCAGAGATATAGAGGCCGAAACGCTGTGAATATGGGAATGAAGATGAGGATAACAGTCCTAATAATGTAGATAACCATAATACCTCATCTCAGAGATATAGAGGCCGAAACGCTGTGAATATGGGAATGAAGATGAGGATAACAGTCCTAATAATGTAGATAACCATAATACCTCATCTCAGAGATATAGAGGCCGAAACGCTGTGAATATGGGAATGAAGATGAGGATAACAGTCCTAATAATGTAGATAACCATAATACCTCATCTCAGAGATATAGACAGATATGAAATTTTTCTAATTTAGATTTTATGTCTTCTTCTTTTCTTTTCCTGTTTCTTTGTGGATGAGTTGAATATATTTTCGGGGTTCAATTTTTCACCCCATCTATCTTCCACAAACTAATTCGCGGTCACTGAAAGTTTTGCACATTCGTCACCAAATTTCTCAGCATTCATTAGCAGATCGGAAATGAGACAATGCATATCAGGTGACTGAACCCTTTATTTCGTCCTCCGGGGTAGATTGTTCTAGTTCTACGTGCCATGCCGCTGCCAAGACACATGGCCCAATGGCTAAAAGCGTTGGTTGAATCCAGTGACTTGACCCAAATAGTTGTGAGTTCAATACCTGGCTACTGCAGTGAACGAAAACTTGGAGAGTTGAGTTAAAGGGCGATAAGTGAGACATCCGGAAGAGGCATGGCGTGGGTGGAAGATGGAGTTTCACCTGAATCTTTCTAAATATAATCATCTTTTTTGTCTCCATTTTCTTTTAAACACCTCCCACCCGTTATTCTCCCGTTCATTCCATGGTATGCTCAGCATCCTTCTGTAGAACCACATTTCTGTCTCTTCTTCGTCTGTGAGAAGGTTGTCCAGTATTCACTGCCATATGGGATGACGATATTGCATATAAGTTCAGAGCACTTTTTCCTTGCTTTTAACGAAATCTTCCTGTTGCATAATACTTTGCTTAGCTTTTGGAAGGCGTCTTTCTGTGGCCTGAAGTCTCTTCTTCGTCCGTGAGAAGGTTGTCCAGTATTCGCTGCCACATCTGTTTCGATATTGCATAAAAGTTCAGCACTCTTTTTCCTCGTTTCGAACGAAATCTTCCTGTTGCTTAATACTTTGCTTAGCTTCTGGAAGGCATCTTACGCTTTGGCAATGCTTTATCGAATTTCGGTGTCACATTTTCCGTCCTATGTTAAAGCAATTCCTATCGATTTAAATTTGTATACTTGCTTGCGTCTCCAATTCGTAGTTTCCATCTTGCAACGCTCACTTTGATGACAGATACATATGCCATCTTCTGACAAGTGGTAGTCCTTTCTGCTCGCTTTTCATTGCAGGTTAATGTAGCGAAAATTGAATAGTTATTTGCGTAATTCTCAATGGCTATGTATGTCAGCTTCCAGAAAGAGAGAATGAGAGAGAGAGAGAGAGAGAAAGAGAGTGAGTTGCGATGTTGATAAATTCAACTTCTCTATATGTTCTTTAGTTTAGTAGCTTTGTTAAACTTAGCCACTATATGTTAACTGTGACCTTTGTCGTTCTTTTCTAGGTTAACGATTTCCTTTCCGGACGGGCACCACTATTATTGGTCATGAAACTCGGTGATCACATGATGTTTGTACAGCTTCAGCTCTCCACGGCATCCTGTAGTCAGGGTACACAGACAAACCGTTCCCAGTGCACAGTCGATGCCAAGGAGAAGGCCGCTCCAACCGGTCCAGTGTTCAATTCAGCAGCCCTCGCTGAACTCGGCCACAACCTCTCGCAGAAACTAAGAGAATTTTCGCAGTTATCTACGCACCAAAAGGTAGGCGCCTTTTCTCTTTTTACGCATCATAAATAGGGTTAGTGAGAATGATATATAAACCCATAGAAGTAGTAACTGTCTTAGCATTTAGATTACTGTTTGGAATAAACGTGTTAACAGTCTTAGCATTTAGAGCACAGTTTGGAATATACGTAGTAAAAATCATATCATTTAGATCATATTTTGGAATAGACGTGCTAACCATCTTAGCATTTAGATCCCAGTTTTGAACAAAGAGAAGTAAGCAGTAAGTCTATAAATAATTAGCTTCCACATATAGATGAATGGGTTCTCTCGTCGAGAACGACGGATTATAGTTCAGTTTCTGCTTAACAACCTGTATAAAAGATTTGCTTAAAGGAGGGGAATTTAAATAATTTCCTGAGCTATGTAATGCATATTCTTTCCATCATAGCAGCATGTCCTGTACTGTTGCATTGTACGCCACATGTCAGTTGATGCTATAAGTGAAGGCTATTTCGAACGTGAGTTTTTCTATCTCCTAACTTCACGTAGCCTGTTGACACCCATGAGTAGTTGATGCGCTGGTTTGAATTCAAAGTTATATATATATATATATATATATATATATATATATATATATATATATATATATATATATATATATGATCATTTTCACCTTGTAAATTGAAATAAAATTTACAAGGATTTTTCAAACCAGTCAATGGATGATAAATTATTTCAATAACTTATCAGCCATTGACTGGTTTAAAAATCCCTGTAAATTTTATTTCAATTTACAAGGTGAAAATTATCATTAACCTAATGTAATAATAATTCTTAATGTATATATATATATATATATATATATATATATATATATATATATCAACGATTTTTCAAACCAGTCAGTGGATGATAAATTATTGAAATAAAGCTTTATTTCAATAATTGAGTATGGCCGCAAGGCAGCGGAAGTTTATAATCAGAGTTTTCCTTTCCTTAGATGAAGTACCCTCAATTTACGGAGAACTGAGACCAACCTCTGTTAAGCTCAAGCAAAAACGATTACAGTTTGCCGGTCACTGCCACCGAACGGACAGGGAAATCGTCTCATCCTCGCTCCTATGGCATCCTTCTGGAAGTGTCCTCTCACGAAAATTGACTTTCCCGGACACTATAGCTCAGGGCTCAGGGTTGGACGTTGGGGATCTGTGGACAGCAATACACGACCGAACAGTGTGGAAAGGGATTGTCAATGGAGTTCCGACCAACCATATGGAAGTCGACGGATGACGACGATGATGATGAAATAAATGATTTACTAGCAGATTGATAGAGCTTATAAAAGACTATAAGAGGTTAATCGTTAACCTCTATCAACACGAATAAACAGACCCAGAAAAACAAGTGGCAAATGATTCAAACGTGATATTTGACTAGATTTGACAGCTTCGAATATAATGTTACCTAAAGAGATGATTTATTAAAGGCGCAGTTGCATCGACACGTAAACATTAATGCTGCTAGATCGTCAGATACCAATTTCACAGTATAAGGTCCATGAGTCACCCAAGGTGGTGGGTTGCCGTGTGGAAGTTATATTAACGGAGGCAAAGAACAACGTTAGGAGTATAGAGCTAAATTAGACTAATGTTAGGCCCTAGAAAATTCGTGGCCTACTTTTGGTAATCGGTTAATTCTGACCGGTTCCTGTTTTTGCTCAGGAACGCCATTTTTCCTACTGCTCTCCCTTACTTTCCCCAATACCTCCATATGTAGGTTTCTCGGTCGTAAAACAAGACTAATTTTCTTTTTTTCTTTCTCCTTCTCACCCTCGCTTTCCCCAACATCTCCCCGAATGTTGGTTTCTCGGTCGTAGAGCATGACTATTTTTTGTCTTTTTAAAATTTTTTTTCCATTTTTAAGGGACAATTTCGCTACAAATATGGATATGCCCCTTATAGAGTATCAAGCAATCCCTCAGAAGAATTGCGGATTTATTGTCACTGTACTTTGGTTGTAGCATGTCGTATAGGGGGTGGGGCAGTATAATAAGTTTGGTTGTTAGTTAATCGCAGGCTATTAAAAAAAAAGCAAAAAAAAAAAACAAAACAAAAAAAACAACAAAAAAAAGACTGCAACTGGAGAGATGGCCTTGGGCAACACCTCTTGTCAGTTGCCAGTCGGTTTTAGTCTCCAAACTCGCTCGACGGCTCAAATCCAACTTCGTCGCAAAATGACTCACTGTGTAGGATGCGTGATCGTAAAGTGCACGCAGTGACCTCGACCGAGTGAGCTTGAGAAAGAAAGAAAGAAAGAAAGAAAGACAGAGAAGAAAACAAAACAAAACAAAACAAAAAATGCAGAAATTAATTACATCGACGGAAATACTTTTCTTTCTGATTTTTTTTTTGCACTACACTAAATACAACAGCCAAAAAAAAAATCCATCATAGAAGAAATACAAACTGAAATTATCATAGCGGGGTGCTGAAAAATTCTCATTCTAAGAAAAGACGCTAAAATGAGTTTTAAGTACTTTGGGTAAATTTTGGCAGGGTGGGTGGAGCCAAGTATTTTTCAGCACCTCCTCTTTATGTATTCAGCTCATCTCCAGTTATTGTGGTTTAAGGTCTTTCACTTCACTATTATCGGTAAAGAAAAAAAAGGATAATCCATATTTATAAAGAAATGGACCCTTAAAAAAAGTATTGTTTAAATTGCTAGTTACGTTGCTAGGAAAGTTGGTTCACTGTGTGGCGCTCGACAATCTTTCTAGTAAGAATCCATTTTTCATATTTATAAATCTACCATTTGGCCCTGAATTGTTAAGCGCGCTACTAGGTTGGCATCTCGGTCCCACCCTTTCACTGTTGAAACGGTTAAATGTAACCGTCTCTTCTACTCAAACAGCTTCTTCTCTTGCACTTCCCGTCTGTGGAATTCTCTTCCTCTTTCTTGCTTCTCTGATAACTAGAATCTTCAAATATTCAAGTGTAATGTCAATCGACATCTTCTGATGCCTTGATCTTGTTCCCCGTCCTGCTCTGTACCCTTTCCCTCAAACACGCCTCTTTACTCTTGTTCTCAATCCTCTGTAACCCCTTTTGTGTGCTAGTGGCACTCCCGCCTTGCTTGGGGTGAATTGCTTACATATATATATATATATATATATATATATATATATATATATATATATATATATATATATATATTATAATAATATTTTTAGTTTTTAAAAATATGATTCCTCCGCTACATAAGAGTTCTCATGTTTCAAAAGCGAGAGCCGAGACCCCTAACATAATTTTTTAAGTTATGAAGAGTTAAGGCGTCATAACTTCATAACTTAAAAAATTATGTTAGGGGTCTCGGCTCTCGCTTTTGAAACATGAGAACTCTTACGTAGCGGAGGAATCATATTTTTAAAAACTAAAAATATTATTATAATATAAGCTCTACTTCTGTATGGAGCACTGTCCTTTTGAAAATAAAGCTAAATATTAAGGAACACCGGATTATCTACCTAACGTGTTCTTTCCTATTTCACTGCACACCTGCATATATATATATATATATATATATATATATATATATGATGTGGGGCTTCTGCTGTATACTTCGAGATTCTCGAAAAAATCCAAAGAATGGTCTGTAATGTTGTCGGTCCTGACCTGGCAACTCCGTTTCAGTCATTTTTTTTTTTTACCGTCGACTTTTCTGTAAATATTTTCATGACATTTGTTCTAATGATCTCTCCTCCTTCAAGATTCTGTCTAAATGTCTTAAGTTCATTGCACCTATTTACAGGTGTCTGAGCATTGTCCTACTGTTAACCCCACCGCGAGCGCCGCTGGCCCGGCCAATAGCACACCAGCTTATTCCGTCTCAAAAACCGGCACTGCTAACGGATCAGCCACACACACGCAACCATCAATCCCTGCAAGCAGTAGCAACAACAACAGTAACTGTAACAACAACAACAACAACAACAACAACAACAATAACAACAACAACAACAACAACAATAATCATTGCCATAGCCCCAATAATACAAATATGACTTCCGGTAGTTCCTGCAATCCCAGTATTCCTTGCAACACAACTTCTGCTCCGACTCCTGCTTCTCGAACCTGCCCTACCACTGGAGAACCCATCCCAGGAGCCATCATTGAAAGTATGCATCACGTTGGCCAAGGTGTATATTCAGGAACATTTTCTGGTGAGTATCTTCATGTTTAGCCGACTTCCTATTCGTAGCCGACCGCAGTGTCGGGAGCGTCGGGCTATCTGACGACGGCAGATTGCCCCTGTTTGCAATTCTGGGCAAAAAAAAAAAAAAAAAAAAATACATGAATTCCGATTCGAAAGCCAACTTTGTCCGTAGCCACAGTCGGCCGCGGCAACCAGCGTGTCGGTCCAACTTACGACAGCGGCAAGCCTCTGTTTGCGACTCGTCATTTTTTGCTCAGTTACCAGAATTCTGATACTCGAGCCACTGCATTTGAATAGCGCCAACGTGACGAACGCTTTCCATTTCGACTTAGTTAAAAATGTCAAAAAAAAAAGAAAGAAAGACAAAAGATTTTAGATACGTTAGTTACATTGTTATAGCGTGTAACGTGCAGGCAGGCAAGCGAGCACGTGGAGAAAAGAGTTGACTTTAAAAAAAAAAATCAACACCAATAACAATTAATTTACTTTCGCTTACGAACATGTCAACAATTTATGTCACTTAGTGTCCTCCATAGTTTTCATTTCCTTAACGTCAAGAGATTTTCGTATATTTTCAAGTGTTTGCTAATTAAAATTTGAACGCATAAAGTCGTATTTTTCTTAACGTTAGTTTTTCTATACAAAACGTTATAAAATTGTACAATGACCCCCAACAACGAGATCTTCTATTTTTTTAGGAACTTTGGACCCATCTTTGCAAGACATGGATGGCAAACCGAAACGAAATATCGGCACCATTATTCACATTCTGAATGATCTTCTAGGCGCTACTCCACAGTACAGGGCACAGAATGTACCTCACACGGCGGAAAAGCCACTGGTGGACAGCTGCAGCCATAAGAATGGTGAGTATTTGGCGTACAGTAGCTGTTCTTTCTGGTCTGTCCTAGTTAAGATGATCTATTAGAGTTCGAAAGTTCAATGTTCGAAATGTCAAGATCCTAGTTCTTGAGGTTTTTCGACCGCATGATGCTGAACCCTCTGGCCGCGGTTTTGTAGACGGGTGTAGGTGAAGAAGACTATTCTTTTAGGGCTCGAAATAGCTTTTACCAAAAGTTACAGTGTACAAGGCCGTATTGATTCCTACTCTCCTGCATGCCTCTGAGACCTGGACAACTTATCGACGACATCTGAAATTCCTTGAAGAATTTCAGCAGTGCTGTGTTCGAAGTATCCTGAACATCAGTTGGGAAGACAGAAGAACTAAAGTTAGCGTACTCGAACAAGCTAAAATGGTCAGCATTGAAGCCAACGTCATAAAAAAAAGTCGACTTC
>OZ038483.1:101210911-101223411 GCA_964036315.1 Acanthosepion esculentum
TGGAAAGAAAGGAATATAAAGAAAAGAGAAAGAAAGAAAAAGGCAAACGGTAGAAAAAAGAAAGGAACACGGTAAAAAGAAAAGAAAGGAAAAAAAATTGAGATAGTAAGAAAAGAAAAAAAGTAGGCAAAAAGAAAAGGTAAAACGAGGAAAAGGAAAAACGAAAGGTAAGAAGAGAGGAATAAAAGAAAAAGATAGAAGAAAGAAAAGCAAAAAAACAACAACAGGAAAACAATGAAAAGATCGGAAAGAAAGAAAAAGGTAAGCAAAAAAGAAAAGATAAAACTAAGAAAAAGAAAGGTAAAAGACAAAAAGAAGAAGAAGAATAAAAAGAGAGGGAAATAGAAGAAGGAAAAATAAAAAGGAAAGTGACAGAGGATAAAAGAATAGAAAGAGAAAAAAGAAAACAATAGTGGTGTGGAAAGAACGGAAAAATGGGGGGAAAAGGAAAAGAAAAAAAAAGATATAAAAAAGGGGAAGTAACTTAGATTTTAATCGAGATATTTGAAAGTTTCTCTGAACATAATTTCACCAACAACAAGAAAAAAACAGCTTCAAAAACACATTCGCGAGAATTAAAAAAAGAAGTAATATATCGTTTATAATCGAGTATAGTGAGAATTATTAAGATCAATTTTACGCAAAAAATAGGAGGTCGCCTTATACGCAGGTATTTTCTTTTGTTGAGTTTAAAAATCATGCATTTTCGGTGACCGGTTGCACTATACACAGGTTTTGTTTTTTTTTTCTGGAGAGGTTAAAATATATGCAAAATATTCAGGGGTCGCACTATATATGAAGTTTACTTATAAACGAGTATATACGGTATTAAAAAAAAACATAGGCAAGAAATAAGAAAAGAAAATCATTAAACATTTAAATATGTTGAAAACTTGGCAATCATGGACCCACGTACCCGAAAAAAAATGAATCGTCCAAAGGACGGTTTTTCCCTTGATACCGCTATTGTTTTAACTACCTTTACTTCTTAGCAAAGTTTATTGTTTTAAAAAGCGATGATTAGAATTTTAGTAAAACCTAAACATATGAAAGGGAATTTATACATTTTTTTTGTTCTTGAGAATTGACAAAAAATAATAAACTCTATTTTTTTATTAGAATACTTATTGGAATTATTAACAAAACATCGGCTAATTAACCATCGATTCGAACTTTATAAAGTGGTAAATAATAAAGATTTCCTTATAGTTGGTTCACACATTTTAATAATATAATAATGTTTCTTTATGAATTTGTAAATGGTAAATATTGCGTTGCATTAGTTTTGTTTGTATTCATTTTTAGAATGTTGTAAATATAAAATAGTTCTTACGTAATAAACAATCTAATAAATAGGGTTTAATATTTTTCTTGTAAATTCTTAAGAATAAATAAATTCACTTTTATCATATGTTTAGGTTTTATTACAATTCTAATCATTGCCTTTTAAAACAATAAACATTGCTAAGGAGTGAAGGTAGTTAAAATAATATCGGTGACAAGGGAAAAAACGTCCTTTGGACAATTCGCTTATTTTTTTATTTGATTTTTTTTTATTTGATTTTTGCGGTAAGGAACTCCCAATTTTTCCGACGTGTTTTGTTGAATAATTACTTCCATTGAAGGAAAATTGACTTTTACCACTTTTGCTATTTTATATATATATAAATGCATATATATATATATATTCCATAATTTATTCCTCTTCCTTTTTCTTTAGGTGAGCAGACACAGTTACCTGTTGGCTTGAGCGAAGAAGATAACGCTCTACGAGGTAAAGTGAAAGATCTCCAGATGAAAATGGAGGAAAAAAGAATGCGACGTCAAGCCAGAAGGGAAGCCAAGGCCCCATACCAGTGTCCGGGACCTCGTCCACACACTACTCTCACTACCCCCGATTCCACAACGACGATCACTACCTTTGCCTCAAACGCCAACACCGATCATATTAGTAACCTGGGTACATGTAGTATGGACAGCGAGTTGTCTGTTTTTGGAGCGCAACACCCCGAATGCACTCTCACGGAAATGGAAATCGGTGGCGACTCAGTGCCAGACGGAGACGGCAAGAACAGAGAGATTGAAATGACGGCAATGCCGACTCCAGCCACGACGACAGCGACAACTTCTTCAACCGCTGCGTCGACTAAGGCGACCGAACCTTCGGCTTATGCGAACACGGGTCTGGAGCAAGAGTCTGTTTTGGTCTGAGCTTGGCGAAATCAATCAAAAAGCTCAAGATGGAGACAGACAAGAAAAAACAAAAATGATTAACCAATTGAATATTGAAACATAAAAAAGAACACATTGAAATCTCGGAAATTTGTTGGTAAGTTTGTACACCTTGAGGTCAAGTGGTTCAACTTACCAGTTGAGAGGATTAGCCACCTCCCATTGTCCGCAGTTTTGGGAATCAGGCTGCCTTACCGGCTTGTAATTTGGGGGCCGGCAGCTCAGATTGTCATGCTGGCCGAAATGTTTTTGTATATTTCCGGCGTTTTACTTGTATCCCCGGAAAGCAATGAAAATAATATTTTTTAAAAAATGGCTTGTTAAGGGCGCGTACAATGATAAAAAAGACCAACGTGAATTTTGGTGTGTTGGGAAGGTCGTATCGGTAACAAATTAATCCAATTTTTTTTATATTAACACTAAAACAAAAACAAAAAAAAAATGAGAAAATACAAAATAATAAAAAGAAAAAAAATGATCGAAAATGGTAGTCAATATAAATTTAAAAAAATAAAATCACATATAAGTCGTATAGATTTATTTAAATATGTGTATATTACATATTATATATATAATCAACAACATAGAGGAAAATATGAATATTAAAGTTGGATATGTGAATAATATATGTATTTAAATATATATCTCTTCACAATATATATTTAATATATATATATATATATATATGTATTACCAAATATATATACATCTTTTACAGCATGTAGTTCAATATACATAAATATATAACACGTGATATATATTTTAAAACGTGTTTTGAAATATATATTTAAATATAAATAGAATATTAAGTACATCTATTTTATATGCTAATAGGGAATTGGAATAAACGAAATGTAATACGTGTCAGGATTATATATATATATATATATATATATATATATATATATATATATATATATATAGTGTGTGTGTTTGTGTGTGTGAATACAATGGTGTTGATGGATGGGCAACTTGAGATGAATGTGTTTTGTTATCTGAAACTGGAAAAGAAAAAGCAAGTCTGACAAAACTGAAAAGAAAACGATGAAAAATACAATACAATTAATTTCTCGAGTGGACAAATTTATTTTTAAAAGTTGGTGAAGAAAACTTTGAGAAAAAAAAAAGAATTAAAAAATAATAATTCGCCAAGTAAGCATTTTATATGTAAATTTCTCTATATTAGAGTTACCTCCCTTGTACTGGCTACGACCGGTGGCAGTGTTTTTGTTATGACGGTGTTGTACTGTTCAACGATGTCAGATGAATTTAGGATACGAAAAGGCCGATTCCATCAAAGATCAGAATGGGAAACAATAACTATATATATATATATATATATATATATATATATATATATATATATATATATATATATATATATATATATATATATATATATATATATATATATATATATATATATATATTAAAGGCACATCTGTGTAAAGATCATTGTCGTAAGGATTTAAGAAAAATGTAACTCTTACTTATAGTAATAAGATTTTAATGGCCATAAAACGGTGGATCATCTTTCTGTTGTTGTCGAGTAATAAACTAATTTACCATAGTTATTTCATACTTTCTTCCCTGGTGCCTCCACTACATAAATTTAAGCATACTTCTAGACTGGCATCTAGGTCCTACCCTTTTGCCATTTTGATATAGACGAGGATGAAATACAGCTATTTTTTTAGCTTCTTCTGTAGCGATGGAATCATATTTCTTTTAAAATAATTATAATATATATATATATATATATATATATATATATATATATATATATATATATATATATATATATATATATAAAATTTAATAACAGTAAGGACTTAAAGATTTACGTGAAACATGAGGACTGTTATGTAGCGATGGAATCATATTTTAAAAAATAATTATAATATATATATATATATATATATATATATATATATATATATATATATATATATATGTATATATATATAAAATTTAATAACAGTAAGGACTTAAAGATTTACGTGAAACATGAGGACTGTTATGTAGCGATGGAATCATATTTTAAAAAAATAATTATAATATATATATATATATATATATATATATATATATATATATATATATATATATATATATATATGTATATATATAAAAATTTAATAACAGTAAGGACTTAAAAATTTACCGTGAAACATGAGGACTGTTATGTAGCGATGGAATCATATTTTAAAAAATAATTATAATATATATATATATATATATATATATATGTATATATATATAATTTAATAACAATAAGGACTTAAAATTTTACCGTGAAACCTGAGGACTCTTATGTAGCGATGGAATCATATTTTTTTAAATAATAATTATATATATATATATATATATATATATATATATATATATATATATATATATATATATATAATTTAATAACAGTAAGGACTTAAAAATTTACGTGAAACATGAGGACTGTTATGTAGCGATGGAATCATATTTTTAAAAAATAATTATAATATATATATATATATAAAATTTAATAACAGTAAGGGCTTAAAAATTTACCGTCATTTTGTTACGTCGTGTCTAAACTCCTATACATACAACGTTATACACGATGTAACAATGATGATCATTTTTCTGTTGTTATCAAGTAATAAACAGATCCCTCATTATTAATACATAGTAATATAAATGGAAATATATTTAATGACAGGCATGTGGAAATCTTTTAATAATAGTAAAGATGTAGCAAAATATGCCCGCATTTTTTACAGCATTGGTGGACTAATATTAATAAAATAATTCGCCTGGACTTAATGTGGGTGATCAGTTTTCTTTTCGTAGTAAGTAATAAGCATATACCGCACCTGAATTTCTACATATTAAAATAACTGGAAAATATATTGAAAGCGACTCATGAGAAAGCCTTTTGTAAATGGTGGGCAAATGTCGTCATTTATGGTGATATAGCTAAATTAGTATTAATAAGAAATTCTATTGGGACATAAAGTGGGTGTTGTGTTTCCAATCTTACTAAGTAATAAACCGATCCTTTCCACCCACGGATTAATAATTATTAATATAGCTGGAGAAATATAATGACCGATTCATATTTGAAAACCTTCTGACGGTGACTTCCTTATGCCATCAAATTTGACGACATGGATGAGAGTAAATAAAGAACAATTCCTGATTTTGGTAATCTTAAACACACACACACACACACACACACACACACACACACACACACACACACACACACACACACACACACACAAAAAAAAAACATAAAACAAAATAAAGAGAAAAAGTAAAGAAAAAGAAAGAAAAGAAAATACTACATTAAAAAAGTGAAATAAAGAAAAGGGAATCAAGATTAATACAATCCGGCTCGATCTTCTTAGCTATACAAATATTAAGCCGATTAAGTGACGGATTATCAGATGCGATATGTAATAGGGATTACGCGGCGAGGTTACCCAGTGAAAAATAAACAAAACAGCGTTAACTCCCTTCTAGGTAGTCTGGATTTATAAAAGTGTAAGTAATAAAAGAGAATAAGACCTGGTGTTATCCTGGTCGGATAAAAAAGAAGATATCTCCCTGCCCCGCCATTAGCATGGTCGATGCTAGACTCCAGGAGAGTGTCTCTCTGCGCCAACTTGGCCTTACGCTTTCGAATGACTTGAAGTGGCACAACTACATCGATTCAATAGCTGCATCTGCTGCAAAGAAAGTTGGCTCACTTGCAACGTGCCAGAAAGTTTTCCTCGTCAGAGTCCATCCTACATATTTACAAGTCTACCATTCGTCCGCGCATTGAGTACTGTTGCCATAGCTGGTCTGGAGCCCGAGCTGTTCATCTCGAGGTTCTCGACAAAATCCGAAGAAGGATCTGCAATGTAATCGATCCTGACTTGACATCTCGACTCCAGTCACGTTCTCACAGATGTGCTGTGACTTCCCTCTGTCTTTTCTACAGATATTTCCATGGCTACTGTGCTGTCGAGATTACTCCCCTGGTACCCCCACTACATGAATTTAAGCGTGCTACTAGACTGGCCTCTAGGTCCCACCCTTTCACCATTGAAATAGTTAAAGGTAACACTTCTACTCCAACAGCTTCTTTTCTCGCACTTCCCGACATTGAAATTCCCTTCCGTTTACTTGCTTCCCTGAAAACTAAAATCTGCAAAAATTTAAATGCAACGTCAATCGCCATCTTCTGATAGATGTCTTGAACCCCGTCCATCTTTTATCCTTTCCTCAATCCTCTCTATACACAGTTTTTCTCTCACATGCAATCTATATAGCTTTATATATATATATATATATATATATATATATATATATATATATATATATATATATGTCCGAAAGATTTTAGATATTTTAGCTAAGGGTTTTTTAATTACTTTTAACTGAATATGGAGATTTTCATATATGTGTATCTATCGTGATGGGAATGTTTTCTCAAATACGGTTAGCACGTTGTGACCGTCTTCATGTTTGATATAGTTGAGTGATGGCTTTTTCTTTTGTATTATTAATGCTTATATATATATATATATATATATATATATATATATATATATATATATATATATATATATATATATAATTCATTAGAAATTTATTGTTTAAGTTTCGGAATACGAAACTGATCAGATACGGGCTTTCCGAAAAAATATCTAAATGAGGAAGTGTGCTTTCCATAAAAAAACAAAAAAAACAGAGTCTTATTGATCTGTGCAAAGCAAAAAATAAGCTTAAATATACTAAGGTTAAGATAGTCTTTACCAAAATGGGAAGCGAGACTTGAACCTACTGGCAAGCGTGAGCCGTGTTTGCTGACACCTGCCCCACGGCAAGTGGAGAGAAAGCACTTATTGCAGTTATTTTTAAATCGGTATCATTTAAAGCAAGGCAGTACAAAAAATAAAATAAAATAAAATGCCATAAAGCGTACTGAAGACATTGTAGAATAAACTAGCAGAATAGGATGTAGTAGGTATTTAAATTCCACCCACTACTTGTAAGGAATGTGATATAACCTCGGGTTTAAAGTGTGCCGATAGCCCACGCGTACAGGGGGCAGGTAAAAAAACTGCTAAAAGCCTCACGGCACTTGCACACATGGGGATGCCTCAGGTGGCAGGTAATGACCCCCCCCCACACACACACACACCACCGAAGGTGAAGTGTTGCTGGGCAGACTCTCCTCTGGGATCCGATCATGCCATATTGAATTTAAACACCCGTGCTTGGTTGGCCAAGAAAATATACAGTATTTAACTGCACGCTCACTTGAGCAGAATGTAATGGAAGGTCGTTCAAAGTAGGTTGGTTGCTCATGCATACGCAGAATAGGGACAAAAATTGTTCAAGCCCTCGCGGCACATCCACTTTTGGAGATACCTCAAGCGCCAGGTAACGACCGCAACCTCCTTTCAAGGTGACCTATTGCCTGATTTTTGGAGCCTCCTGTGGCAGGGGCACCGGATATTGAGCTAAGGCCCTCCCCTGGCTGAGTTAGGAATGTATAGAGATTAAAACGTAGGTATTTAACTGTACGCCCACTCGGGCGGAATGTGACCCAGAATCGTGTTCAAAGTGGGTTGGTAGTGATATTTTGACTGCGAACTAAAACAGCTCAAGCTGGCCTTTCTAAACAGATGAGAGGAAGAGGCAATTAGGAGGTGAGAAAGTTTTGTCAAGATTTCTTTTACTCGTGTACAACCGCCATAAGGCCCGATAGAAACTCAAGGTAGAGCATTACTGTGTGGAGTTATATTAGTGTAGAAACGTACAAGCGTTAGGGGTACAGAGTTGCAGTAGTCGTCAGAAGGAAACGAAAACCTGATCCTAAAGGGGAAACAAGAGAAAAATCTCCTGTTCGAAAGACCGGGGAAGAGTGTGAACCGGACGAGAGGCGAAACTATCTACTTTTATTGCCGGAGGAGAGAAAAATAAAGTAAAATAATATAAATAATTAGTGAATGAAATTTCGGTTTTCTGACGTAGACGTTAGGAGTACAGACCTGAAGCAGACAAGAAGGAACCGGAAACCCAATACTAAACAGGAAACAAGGGATGAAGCTCTAGTCCTGTTCAAAAGACAGGAGAGGAATGTAAATTGCTTATTAACACACACACACACACACACACACACACACATATATATATATATATGTAAATTATATCAACTTGATGCTTTTCATAAACGTTGTCATCGTTCAGTATGCGGTTATACACGGCAGGACAGAATCTCTAACCCTGATCTTTTCATCAAATGTGGCGTCGGTGGTATTGAATCCTTTCTGATGCAATCACAGTTCAGATGGGCTGGTCATGTCATCAGAATGAGTGATGATCGGATACCGAAAATCCTCATATATAGCCAGCTTTTTCATGGTAAGCGTAATGTAGGCCGTCCTTGGTTACGCTTCAAGGATACACTTAAATACAATTTAAATGCTACAAACATCTCTATAGAGGAGTTCTAACTTGCTGTTGATAACCAAGCAAACTGGAGAAACACTCGCTACTGAGGTATAACTAACTTTGAAAAGAATCGTCTCAATCATCTGAGAGAATTAAGAATTAACACTAAATCTTGGGCAAATACATCAGCCCGTAAAACGGTCAACCCTTCAAATTGCCCTTCGTGTGGATTTGTTTGCAAATCTTGTGCAGGATTGTTGTCTCATACGAAACATAAATATAAAAACTGAACTGAAAGACACTCATACGTCGAAAACGACGAGAGAGGCCATGATCATATATCTTGAAAAGAATCGTCTCAACAATCTGTGAGAATTAAGAAATAACTCTAAATCTCGGGCTAATACACACACACACACACACACGCACACACACACACACACACAAGTATCTATCTATCTATCTATCTATCTATCTATCTATCTATCGATATATATATATATGTATATATATATATATATATTAATGTATATTTGGGCAGCAACCTATCTTTTAAACATCTTTCATTGAATACAGTAGACAAGGAAGAGTTAATTAATTTTTATTAAGTTTTTCCAGCATGCTTACGTTTATTTCCGTTTGTAGGAGCAAAGGATTGCAGAAAGATTCCATAATTTTCATTGTCCCAAGCTCTTTCGGCTAATTGTGTAGCCATTTTTTAGGGCGTTTGTTTTTGTTTTTGTTTTTGTTAGTTTTTCCTCATGTTTAAGTTGTATAGTATTTTTGCTTTGTATTTAATAGTTTTAAGGTATTGGTTAAAGTGCTCAATATCACGGATTGTGCGTATGTAAATATAACTAAAAAAAGTGGGCGCTGAGGTCAACACCGAGGGGCGACAGTCTGTTTCATGCGTGAATGCGATCTTCAGGCCACGTATATATATATATATATATATATATATATATATATTGTTTAAATAATTTAGACGTATTATGTCTATTTTAGTTTTAATCCTTACAAATATGCTTGAATGAAAATATGCTGTCTTTATATCTATATATATATATATATAAATATAAAAGTGAAAATAGAAGTCAACACTTAGAGGCGACAGTCAGTTTCATGCTAGATGCAATCGTCAGTTGACTTCTATGTTCACTTTTATATTTACACACGCTCTATCTCTGATATTGAGCACTTTATCCCATAAATATAGTACACTTTAAAACTATATTTCTTCATATATATATATATATATATATATGTGTGTGTGTATGTGTGTGTATGCATGTATGTATGTATGTAGAGAGTAAATTTTTATTTAATTCTTGTCGAGGCACAGTATAATTGAAGATGCCATTGGTTTTGTTAGCTTCCCAATTCAACAAAGAACATGGACATATAGAGTTAAATATAGAATTGCCCTTTCCAGTAATGGACGGTTGGCAATCTTTGTCAAGACACTGTCTGTCACTTGGACCCCATCGATAGTACGCCAGACACTGCAAGGGGGAAACTCAACGAGATCGTAATAATAAAGCAAGGGAAATTATGTACTGTGATTATTTTCGTTGTTTTCTTCCAGATTGGCTCCCAGTAATGACGATTTACAAAACCATATAAAGAGAGAACGCCCCACCAAAAAAAAAAAAAAAAAAAAAAAAAAAAATGAAATGAAAAAATCTCTTGAAGAATAGGTTAGAATACAATACTGTAAAAAGTTGCTCTTGTTAAAATTCTAACAGGATTTATTTTAAAATAAATTCTTAATTAAATACCTTATGAAACAAAACTAATTACACTCTATGACTACCTTCTTCACATTAGAAAAATAAAACATAAAAAAAAAAAGAATTGTTACCTGCGACCTGGTATTCACAGAAATGTCTTATTTGGAATCGGGCCCTAAATTGTCGCCATAATTGTCAAGAAGAGAAATGCAGATGGAAACGTTTTCTCTGCATATATATATATATATATATATATATATATATATATATATATATATATATATATATATATATATATATATATTAATTTTTTCACTTAGCTGATTGATGTTACCTTCAGTATCCTAACTCCAGAGTTTCGTAGGCGGAGCTGTCCGTCCACTCTTCAGGGGGTATCAGCAATATATATATATATATATATATATATATATATATATATATATATATATATATTTCAATATATGTATTTATAAATATGTATATCATGCACAGATATACACACACATCATATAATACACAGGTAATAAAAATATAGTAAAATATTTTAGTATATATATATATATATGTATGTATATGTATGTATATATGAAATTCTTACACATATATACATACATTTTAATATGCGTATACATTTACTTACATACAAATATATAATTTTATATACATTAAAAAGTATATTTAAATTTGTATATTTGTTTATATATATATAAATATATATCTATATTTACATATTTTATATATGCGCTCATGTATATATATATATATATATATATATATATATGTAAAAGATTGATAAGTCTTAAAAAGAAATCAAATAATTAATCATATATATATATATATATATATATATATATATATATATATATATATTCAGAAGATTTTTAATCCAATATTATTTCTTAGTATTATAAACGTTATTTTTGCTGGGTACATGCTTTTAAGTCTTTATCGTGTTTTTTTAAACAATCAAATTAATTGTAACTTGCCTAATATATATTCTCGATCTAGGCCGGTTGATATTAATATCAATATTTAATATAAGAAAAAATGATCTATCAACTCTTGAACATGGACCTACTAAAATAACGCTTATACCAACAATAATTACACACACACACACATACACACACATAAAAATATATATATATATATATATAATTATATACACACAATAGAAGCAGAGACAAATTTGCTGAAAACTACAATTTATAAATGTATGTAAATACATATATTTGCAAATATATATAAATGTTTGTATATATATATATATATATATATATATATATATATATATATATATATATATATATATATATATATATATATATATATATATATATATATATATGTATGTATATAAAATAGGAAATGCATTAAATCCGACAAATAACAAATATTTAATATATTTTCTGTTTATACGTTATTTTTATGGTTAAAATTATTTGAGTAAATGCTCTGTTTTTAACTAGGCAGTATTGATTTCATTTACCGACCTGAATCTTCGAGAAATTTTGTAGACAAGATGCGTTCTTCGACAGGAATTGAAACCGCATCCTATACTGAACCACCATAAGCCTGGTGTTTAGCATTTTTTTTATCCGGAAGTTCTCTGTGGCTGAAGGATGTTAGCACACCAGGATTATAGGTTCGATTCCTGTCGGAGAACACATATTTTCTTCGAAATTTCTCGGTAAATGTAATTAATACTATTTAATTAAAAGAACAGAGTTTTTACTCAAGTAAGTGTATCCATTAAAAAAAACAAAAAAAAAAACGTATAAGCACGCACACATATATATATATATATATATATATATATATATATATATATATATATATATATATATATATATATATATATATATATATATATATATATATATATATATGTGTGTGTGTGTGTGCTTATATATATATATATATATATATATATATATATATATATATATATATATATATATGCAAGATAAAAGTATGTATATTAAATAAAAACGATCGTTGTTCTCGGCTGCATGTCTTTACATGTGTTTTTTTATTTAAATTTCATAAGGGTGTCTGGTTGTGGTTCGCTGGATGACAGAAAAGGAGTCAAATTCAAGGGGAGATAAT
>OZ038483.1:101225911-101243411 GCA_964036315.1 Acanthosepion esculentum
ACTGATGACACAAAGCGCCAACATTTAGGGAACGCCTCCAAACTGCGAAACTTTTGATTTAAGTGCTTATACATTGATGAGTTTTACAATAAACAGACTGATTCAAAAATCCGTACTATTAACTATTTAATTACTGATTAACCTTTTTTTTGGGGGAGGGGGGCACCAGACCGACAGCTTGCGATGTTATCCCAAAATCCTTACTTGCCATCTTTTAATATGGTTCGCCTTTAGGGTCTCACGACACTGGAAAGTGCTGATAATAATTTTGATTTGCCTTCCCGCGAAGGCAAATATGACATAGAATCGGGTTTGATGCGGGATGCTTATTTGCGTTCATGGTGTGGATAGAGGCGATTTTTTTCTTCTGAATTCTCTGTCTGTACATCAAAGGTGAAAGGGCAACCCGCGACCCAGTTCTTTTAGCGCAATGAGAAATAATTAACCTGGAGTTGGGATCTCCTGGAACCAGGCACATCTGCATTTTCTTTTCTTGTTGCCCTGCCTTGCTTGAAGACATGGTTCCAACTCCGAGGCATCGGAATAATTTCGGTTTCCTTTTTCATTGCAAAACGAATAATAATAATAATAATAATAATAAATTGATTTGTATTTATAGGTTTTATTCAATTTTAATTCATGTCAAATGATTTCTCACAAAATAAACTAACTAATAATAAAACACTGACAAAAGACTTTTTTAAAAAAAATATTTCAAATAAAATAAAAAAAAATATAGGATAAAGAAATTAATATTTTTGCCAGATTTCTTTAAAATATTCTGATTTTGGTTTCCCCATACACATCTTAACCATTCCTTCACGAATAAATTATATAATATCGATATCATATTTCGTGTTTTACGGCATATAAGGCGCACTTTATATATATATTTTTTTTGGAACAGATCCTTGCTAGGATTATATATATATATGCCCCAATTAAATCCAAAGCAGAATTTACATATTAATATCAATTTTTTTTTCTTTTAAACACGTTTCAGGCGAAATTTAGGGTACGTCCTATGTGTCAGTGCGTCTTATATAACACAAAATGCGATATTTTATGGACACATTCAGCCAATACCACAACTCTGTCTTCTTCTTCTTCTTCTTCTTCTTCTTCTTCTTCTTCTTCTTCTTCTTCTTCTTCTTCTTCTTCTGTTCGTGACTGTTTTTTTAAAAAAATGAATGACATGTTTATAATGTAATTTGCAAAATAAATGTCCATCTTGATATTTTACATAACGGAAGTAAATGCCTCAGTAATACGATTATGTATCAAATGAAAAAAAAAAATTTAATAAACTGTAATTAATTTCTTTTTAATTAAATGAACGAATCATGCGACAAAATTTCGTGTTTTTTTACGTTTTTTTAATTATATTTTTGTCGATTAAGGGTGGGTGTTAGCATATTAATTCTTTATCATTTTTGAATACCCCTATCATACACTCAAACTATTCTCCTCGGCCTTCTTGTCCTCTTTTGTTCTCAAAGTTAAAATATTGTTTACCTATGAGAAAAAAAAAATGATAAATTAAAATTGAACACATATTTTTTTTGTAAAAACAAACATATACAGGGTGGTCCGAAAGTCTTGTCACCCCTTACCAAAAGAGTTTATTCTCTTTCATTGACGCTGTCACGCATCGAGAAGGTCTGTATGGACACCATCATTTTTGTGGCACAAAATGATGCGGTACCATGTCCTGTGTGATATTTTACGAAGCTGTGCTTTGTTGATTGTTGCAAAGGCTCTCCGAACGGCGCCCTTCAACTGATGGGTATCCTGGTATCGTTCATGTAAAACTCTCTCTTTGATAATACCCTCACGGAGCGTTGAAATAGAAAGTTATATTATGAAGTGGGTGACAAGACTTTTTGGACCACCCTGTCTATATATATATATATGTTTGTTTATATATATATATATATATATATATATATATATATATATATATATATATATATATATATATGTTTGTTTATATATATATATATATATATATATATATATATATATATATATATATATATATATATATATATATATATATATATGTGTGTGTGTATGTATATGGTAATGTAAAAAGAAATAATCATAAAAGGAAAAAAGGAAAATGAATGAAAGAGGAACTCTGAAATGAAACGAAGAAAAAGTGAATGATGTAGGAATAAAAATATGAAGAATAAAAAAAAAAAGAAAGATTAAAATAAAAAAAATGGGAAAAATAAAACAAAAAAAGAGACATAGCCCAAAGAGAACATATTCATTGAAAAAAAAAAGAAAATGAGAAAATATAAAAAGACTGAGAGATATTAGACAGACGGAAAACTGAGCAGACTTGTTTAATCGATTTTACAGACAGATTACAAAAAAAAAAAATCAATAAAAAAACTATAAAAAAAACTTAAATAAATATCAATCACTTTCATGGTACATGAGTTATGCGTTTTCTTTTACACTTTAATATTGATTTACGGGTTGAAAATTCGTTCACCTGAAATAATTGTCGTTCGTATGAAAATACATTTTTTTTTCTTCTTAGATACCGGGTGTAACAGCAAAATTGTCCAAATTATGCAACAGCAAAAAACTATCCAAATTACGTAACAGCAAAAATTGTCCAAATTACGTAACAACAAAAATTGTCCCAATTACGTAATAGCAAAATTGCTCACATTATGCAACAGCAAAAAAGTGTCAAAATTACGTAACAGCAAAAAATTGTCAAAATTACGTAACAGCAAAATTGTCAAAATTACGCAACAGCAAAAAATTGTCCAAATTACGTAACAGCAAAATTGTCCAAATTACGTACCAGCAAAATTGTCCAAATTACGTAACAGCAAAATTGTCCAAATTACGTAACAGCAAAATTGTCCAAATTATGTAACAGCAAAATTGTTCATTTAACTAAATATCTAACATGTAAAATATCGCTAAATTAATTAAGTTTCAGATATGACGTTTAGCCACCTTGACACTATTTTTCGCAAGAACCACCGAAAAAATCGTTATTCAACTAGAAAGAGAACGGCTTAATATCATTTCCTTTCAACCCCACTATATCTTCCCAACTGAGCAATGGTGAGACAAAAAAAATCATCCAGGCCTTCAGTAATGGTACCAACATTCAAATACTGTCTTCCATCTTCAAAGTCCATTCAAGATCCATCAAGAAAAGTTTTAAAGAGAAAAGAGGGAACAATAGAGAGGGAATCTGGATCAAGAGGTCACAACAGCAAGAGGGATCATCATTTCAACTTACAGTTAAATACATTCTTATTGTTCAAATCAGAGTCCAATAGTGTTATAAAAACCTCGGAGAATTCCAGTAAGATATCTTTAATCATTTCTAAGATACAACGGTTGAAAGTTTAATCTAACACGATTTGGACAATTTTGCTGTTACACTCGGTATACAGAGTCTCCCTCAAAAAGTCAGCATCGTTTAAAATATAACACCTTTCGCCGCCGCCTACACCCGGTGGTGTTAACCACATTTTAGTGGTCCACTTCTCAGGGTCTTAGTACGATGTTTTAACAACGGCGCTAACTCTGAGCTGGTCACTGCTGACGCTGGTCCAAGCTGGTTGTTGATCGCTGGCCGCTTCGATCCGCACCGAGTCTGACCACACTGTGTTCTTGATCACAGAACAGTGGAGAATCGAAAGTCGTCGTCTCGCAGCGCTGGTTCAAGCCGTAGCGGGTGCTATATTAAGGAGAATATATCTTCACGACGAAAAATAAAACGCGAAATTCATGGGATTAATCTTCAATTGGTTTATATACCTCTTGGTACAGCAAGAATTAATCCTTCCCTATTCAATCTCTGTAGTGACACTGGGCCTTGTCTAAACTTGTGGAGGAGCTGGGTTCAAAGTATTGGAATCAGGAAATATAGTGGCAAAGTCGCCGAGCTTCCCAAAGTCATTTGCTTATATGCACTTCGGCACAAAACTGGCGTGGGGCAGAATGGTTCTGGGGATTCGATGATTCCCTAATTTTCATTAATTCCTATAAAGGTTTTATTTGTTCCCTATTTCTGCTTTTTTAATCAAATTTGGAGAATTATCCATTTTCCGTGTGAGTAGCCACAGGGATTGCTCCTACCTTAACTCCAACCTTCTTCACTTCCCATCTCGCGCCGCTACTCTGCGCAGGCGGGTCAACTTTCTGCTCCGTGCTATTTCCTTCTTGGTATTCTAAAACTGCCCACTTCTCAGGGATGGCATAACTGTCTTTGTGACACATCTAATTTTTAAAGTAACTCGGAGAAAAGGCATAGTTTATTATCCTCATTAATTTCAATTCTCTACATCCTTTCCTGGATCCGCTTGTCCAACGAAAACAATCACCAAATGACCTTCTCATTTTAATCTTCCGTCACATATCGTCATCGATAAAATCACAAAGTGTCGAGTCAGGTGAACGTATTGGGCATCTTCCTGGTAGATTCTTATTGAGATTCGTCCGAACTGCAATCTGCTAAAAACCGAAGATGGAGAATTTGTTTTAACATGACGGTGTTCCTTACCACGTATTACTTGAAATTAAAAGGTTTCTTGTGAATGAAGATGTTCAACTTTTGGAAGACTGACTAGAATAAAGTCCTGATCTCAATATAATTGAACCATTGTGGTGGGAACAAAAGAAACAAGTGCTCCAACGACTACCGCGCAATCTCCAAGAGCTTTGGAATTACTACCAAATTTCAATTTCAATTGAGAAAATCTAGGCTATGTTCCATTCAATAGCAAATCGAACCGAAGCAATTATTCGAGCCAAAAAACAAAAGAAATTTCCATTTTAACTTTCGTTGCTCGCCCAGTATTTTTGAACGGCTTTTTGAAAACATTACTATGCTTAAGATGCTTTAAAATTCGCCATACAGTCTTTAACGAAAATTCTGCAACTTGTTTTCTGGTTCCTAAATATAATAAAATATAATGAGAAAAGCAGATTTTTATAAATTTTAACCGACAGTGGAACTGGCTGCACGGTTAATAAATGCTGAATGTTTCCTTATAAGGAAACGTTTCCTCTGACTGTTCTACAAATATTTTCATGCCAATTGCACTAATGAGCTTTTATTCCTGGTGCCACGATCTATCTATCTATCTATCTATCTATCTATCTATCGCAGTAAACAGAACACTTACCCACCAGTTTTTGTATGTGTCTTTGAGAGACACACACAGAGAGTCACATTCACGCGCGTACGCGCGTACACACACACACACACACACACACACACACACACACACACACACACACACACACACACTATATATATATATATATATATATATATATATATATTATAAATTAACTGATTTAAAATATGTTTTTTCGCTACACAGGAATTACCATGTTTCAAATACCGAAGCTAAAAACTGCAAATTTAATTATATAATTAAATCAACAGCATTCATTCTGTTTCATCCACAATATTTGAAGTTTTAGCTTCGATTTTTGAAACATGGTAATACCTGTGTAGCGAAGAAACCATATTTTAAATCAGTTAATTTATAATATTTATGCTCTCTAAATTTACATTGAGCACTGTTTTTAAAAATAAAAATATCAATATGAACGGATTATATATCTTACTGTTCTTTCTTTTTATTATAATATATATATATATATATATATATATATATATATATATATATATATATATATATATATATATATATATATGTATACCACAATTTCTCTGAACGATCCTCCTCAGGAATTCATCATTGTCCTTCTTCTAGTTTCGTTGCCAAATAAAGCTTAATTGCTTGGCCTGGCCTAATATTTATACCATAGCTAGTAGGTAGATGGAGAGAAGCATTCCTCCATTTTCAAAGCGTTTTTTACCTATGGGTAAATGTAACGAACTCGACTGGATATCGAACTTGGTGTTCCGATTTCTCCTTCCTGCTATTCATTACATCAGTAGCACGCATCTCCCTCCCTCTCTCTCTCTCTCTCTCTCTCTCTCTCTCACTTCGACTATATGAATTTATACGTGTTACTAGATTGGCAACTAGGTCTCACAGTTTTAATGTTGAACTAGATAGATGCAAACGCCATTTTTACTTTAACAGATTTTTTTATCGCACTTCCCACCTGTGGAACTACATTCCGATTTATTGCCTCCGTGTCACCTAGAATCTTCAAAAAATTTAAATGCAACGTCAATCGCCATTCTTCTGTCTTCTTGAAACCTGTTCCTTTTTTGTCATTTTCTCAATCCTCAGTCTTTGCTTTCACTTTCACTTTCACTTCCATCTTGAGTTCTAGTGGCATTGTCGCCTCTCATGAGAGTGAAACGATTTAGAGAAAAAAAAGAAGCTAATATTACTGTTATATAGGAATAAAGTGTCGCTGCCGACACTTGAGTTTGAACATAGATCACCAGTGAGCAAACACAGTTGATCCCATTATTGAATTAAGTAGACCACTTAAAAACGCTTAAGTATGAAGTCGCTTGACGTCTAAACGATCGCTATTTCATATTCTATCCTCTATTACTATAAGGTCCGCTATTCTCTACTTTATTCACTATACTATTTCTCTATACTGATCACAATACGGATTACTATTCGGTGTCTACTATTCGAGCGAGTAATATCGAGCAAGTACTATTAGTGCGAGTGTTATTCGAAGGCGTCTGACACCAGTATTGTTCAACGGCGTCACTATAGTTATATCTGCGATTACAAAGTCTCTACTACAACGAGCATTACGAAAGTGACAACGAGTATTCGTTGACATCACAAAAATTACAATTACCATTACTAAATCTGGAAAAGACGTTGTTAATAACGGTAAATAAAAATCTCGTCAGTTGCTTCAGAAAGAAAATATCCGAAATATCTGAAAATATGTGAAATATTTGAAAACATCTGAAAATATCTGAAAATATCTGAAATATCTGAAAATATCTGAAAATATCTGAAATAGCTGAAAACATCTGAAATATCTGAAAATATCTGAAATAGCTGAAAACATCTGAAATAGCTGAAAACATCTGAAATATCTGAAAATATCTGAAATAGCTGAAAACATCTGAAATAGCTGAAAACATCTGAAATATCTGAAAATATCTGAAAATATCTGAAATAGCTGAAAACATCTGAAATATCTGAAAATATCTGAAAATATCTGAAATAGCTGAAAACATCTGAAATATCTGAAAATATCTGAAAATATCTTAAATAGCTGAAAACATCTGAAATATCTGAAAATATCTGAAATAGCTGAAAACATTTTAAATATCTTGTAAATCGGTTTTCTAATTTTTATTGCTTTTGTTCTTAATATTCCCCCCACCAGGAAGAGAAAAAAATTAGAATTGAATTGTCCGAGCAAATCATTTGCATTACTATTGCAAAGCGAGTATTCTGTACGGATGTAAAATCAGTCTTCCTGTATTTAAAAAAAAAAATAATTTCAACCCAAGCAAAGCGATAGAGCCACTAAGACTTAAGTGGCTACTGACTCGGAAAGAAATTAAGAAGACACTTACAAAAGGCACCTGCAGCCCACCCACTAAAAACATTTGCTCCTTTACGAAAGACGGGGATAGAATGTAAATCGGGGATAGCGCGATATGGCAGTGAATCCTGAACAATCTCATCACAGATGAAAAAGAGTCTTGAGGCAACGGAAATCTGACTCGTCAGAACGAGGCTGAAGATATTATGGGCTGAGCATGTGAGTATCAACGAAGTTTTAGAGAAAATAGAAACAAAACATCAGAAAGAGACAGTTGAAGATTCTGTGACACATAATGCGGAAAGACGGTTTAGAAAATTTGAAACTCGAAAGTCATATTGAAGGCAAGAGGCACAGAGGAACGCAACACGTGACCTATCTAACGAACTTGTGTCAAAAGTTGTGGAAAGCCATGATCGCCACCTCCTGAAGACAACAAGAAGATTTCGTTAGAAACAAAGGAAAGAGAGCTGGACAGCTATTTAACCCATTACCTGCCATGAGCCCCATTTGGGGATCTGTTAAAATTAAACTACATGTTATTTCTTGTTTATATATTGAATTGCTTACATACATTGCATTTGCAAAGGTATAATTTACAACATTTAGCCTTTAAAGTTTTTAGTATTAGCCGTAAGAAGACACTTTTTGTCGTAATTTTACATTTCACGAGTAGAAAAATAATGACTATTTTGAAAAGTATTTTTTTTATTATTTCTAATTAATATTATTTTTTGATGTTTTATACACATATATATTTGATGTTCTAGTTTCTATAAAAACGACAATGGTAACTACTGACATTAAATATAAGGAATAAATAAACTCATAAGACCCCTGTCTGGGCCAACATGCGCATTAAAAAAAAATGGCGGTGGATTAATATCAGTTTTGCTATATGTCAGTGAATGCCGGACAATTTCCTCACAGATGAAAGAAAAGTCTTGAGACAACAGAAATGTGTTTCTCCAGATGTAGCTGAGAATATCATTTACTAAAAATATCAGCAAAGACAAACTTTTAGAGGGAAAAACTGCGTGGAAAATGTTTATATCTGGACAGTGTGAATGTCTTTGTTTAGCAAGAGAATTAGAATTCTTATCAGATTTATTATTGACATTACATATGTAAATGACACAGAAAGGTAAATACAGGAACTCCTGCAGAAGGTAGTAAAGGAAAGCGAGAAGAAAGGACTAATTATCAGTTGTAAGAAGACAATATGTATCGTTGCCTGCAAAAAGAAAATCCCAACGTGCGAATTTCAAATTGGAGATGCCACAATCAAGTACAAAAAAATTAAATATCTAAGAAGCGTTTTAATAGATGACGAAACGTGGGAAACTGAAATGCGAAAGCCTTCCAAAAGCTAATCAAAGTATTAAGAAACTGGAAAATCCCGTTTGAAACAAACAAAAGTGTACTTAACTGTTATTTAATATCTGCCCTATATGGCAGTGAATGCTGGACAATCTCATTCACAAGTGAAGAAGAGACTTAGGTCAATAGAAACGTGGTTCTACAGAAGGATGACGAGAATACCATGGACCGAACATGTGGGCAATGAGGCAGTTTTAGATAAAATAAAAACAAAAGGGACACAAATACTATGCACCAGAAAAATACAATTGAAATGTCTAGTGTACGTAATGAGGAAAGAGGGCCTGGAAAACGCAACATCCACAAGACATCTTAATGACAAAGCGGGATGGTGAAAACAGCGCATATCCTACCTAACGAGCTTGTGTGAATGGTTGGCAAAACAGGGGCTAGGAGAGATAGTAAAAATACTTTACTAAGAGCTATAAAGGACAGGAAATTGTAGAGAGCTATGATCGCCTACGTCCTGAAGAAGAGAATAATAATAATAATAATAATAATAATTTTAATAAAATTCTTCCTTTTTTTCGCTCTTCTTCTCTGAAAGGATTGGCACCGCCTTTTCCATTTTGCCATTACGTAAAACTTGAATTGCCGGGGTATAAGGAAAAATTGTAGGCCGCGCGATAGATATAATGGATAGCGACACGGAAAATGAAATAGAAAAACCGATTTCGAATTCCAGTCGAGTTCGTTATATTTGTTTACTCGCAAATATCCTTGGGAAAGGGATGAATCCATCTCCAGCCAGCTATGGGTAAACAGCAGTACATACTGGGCTCTGGAGCTTTGGCAAGCAGTCTAGAAGAAAAACTGAATTCAAGCCACCCTGAAGCGGGTTGGACTTCGTTAGGCTTACTTATTTTTTTAAGCATTTCACTTCAAGCAAGGTGGAAGGAGGGGAGGGGTTACAGAGAGTGAAAGTGAGAGAAAAGACTGGGTATAAGGGTGATTGTGGAAAGGACAAAAGATGAACGGGATTCAAGATAGAAGATGGCGATTGACGTTGCATTTAATTTTTTTAAAGATTGTAGTTATCAGGAAAAGGAAGGGATTTCCACAGTCGGAAAGTGCGAGAAAAGAAACTGCTGATGTAGAAGAGTCGGTTATATATAACTATTTCAACAGTAAAAGGGTGGGACCTACATGCCAATCTAGTATCACGCTTAAATTCATGTAGTCGGGGAACCAGGGAAAAAAGCTCGCCAGAGCAGTAGCCATGAAAATATCTATAGAAAAGACAGAGGAGAGCCACATCACGTCGGTGAGAAAGTGACTGGAGTCGAGAGGCCAAGTCCGGATCGATTATATTACAGATCCTTCCGTGGATTTTGTCGTGAAACTCGAGATGAACAGCAGGAGCACCAGACCAGATATGGCAGCAGTATTCAATGCACGGGCCAATGGTAGATTTATAGATGTGTAAGATAGACTCTGATGAGGAAAAAAAACCTTTTGGCACGAAACAGTGAATCAGCTTTCCTTGCAGAAGATGCAGCTATCGATTCAATGTAGTTGTTCCACCTCAAGTCAATCGAAAATGTGCCCAAGACTCACCACTGCTGCTACGGCTGCAGTGCGTCTAGTGCCCTTACAACCCTAATGGATTTCAGACTCACGATCGTAACGAATGAAAATCTACAGGTGAGCTCCGAAATTAGTGGGAAGGGCTTTATCGTTTTTAATTACCAGTTGTTCTTTTTAGTCCGTAAGGTTTAATGAAAACGTACCCCAAGGTCCTATCCACTTTCTGATTTATATAACGATTTGTCTAAGAATATTCTCAGATCATTAGTAAGTATTTATGCAGATGATACCACAGATTATGGGTGCGCCTCCCAAAAATATATGGCCAAAGCCTGACAGCTGATCTCTTTGCTGAGCTAGGGCTAGTCGCTCATTGGGGTAAAATTGGTTGGTAACATTCATTACCACAGAAACGAAGCTAGTCATAACCGAATAGAACTTGAATTTTTCCGGTTATGATTAACGGTTTCTCTCCCAAAGAAGCCGCCTTCTTTGAACGTCTATTGGGGCTCAGTGTCTTCTCTGTCTCAAGGGGAGCTGCCCCTGGGGTTCTCTTTTCAGCTTGGGGAATAACCAACAGTCTCAGAGAGCAGCGTCTGGACTGTAGAGAGAGTGAGAGACAGTTATGATGCCCAGCTCTGTCAACATACAACTTTGTTGTATCACGATCTTCCAAAATTATCTTCACGTCCCGACTGCAATCTGCAAACTAGTCGGCTGTGATAAGCTGGGTTTAGTAGAGTGTGATCAAAGAGCTGTTACGGTCGTCCACTTCAATATGGAACAAGAGAATTTGACAGGTCATCTTATTAGCTGTATAGTAATATGACACTTCTCGTCGGTCGATCCTGGATCAGTTTCTACCCTGGTCAACCCTGCCGCTAGTCGTTGAAGTTGGCCGTTCTAGTTTTTGCACCCCGCTCCTCCCCTAGTTTTGCATTTTGATCACGGAGCTGACAAAGACAGATTTGTCGTCAACAATTGTAGCGTTGGTTCAATTCACAGCGAAATTATGTCACAAAGGAAAATAAAAAAATGTTATTTGCAGACGAATTAAAAAAAAGACAAGAATTTCTTCATGGTCATATTTTCTATGTAGTTATATCGTTCTTTGTACAGAAATATTAACCATTCCCAATTTGAATTCTATCGTGACACTTTGCTCACTTTAGCTAAGTCTGGAACAAGGCTTAAGTTGGAGCTGGTCACTTACATTGACTTTAATCCAAGACTGACATGGAGCTGACGTGTTTGGGAGGCAGTATTTTCCGTCTTCCAACAAATATCCTTTGTTGTCTGGCTTTGGAAAATTAATTATCTCTCCAAATTTGGGAGAGGGTTTCCATGGGCAGTAGTCTTAGGCACTGACACGCCCCGATAACTCCTTTTTCTAACTTGTGCCTCGTACCATTACTTTCCAATGGGCGTAGGCAATTCCTCCGTTTCTTTTGGTATCTCACCAACGTCTTTCATCTCAGCTGTTTCCTCCGGCAGCTATCGCCATATTTTGTTAACTCATTCGCACTCATGAAAACTGAGCTGGGTCTTTACATAAAGGAATTTTCAGGTGAAATAAATCAGACCAACCGAGTTCGACAAAGGTAAAAATTGATTTGTTTGGGTGAATTTGGCAGGTGAAGTAAAACATACCAACAGATTTCGAAGAAGGCAGAACTCGATTGGTTACATGGTAAGTTTTAACACAATATAGGTCAGGAGATGATTGTTCATTGCTTTTTGTTTATAAGTGCGAACGCAGGTTGAAAAGGTCACCGGCTTACTATGAAGGACTGATGCTAGAGCTGTAAAATCTTGCTTGGATTAATTTGAACTTTGTTTATTATTACCTGCATTGTTTCTTTCCAAGTAAACTGACATCTGAGTATTAAAAGAAGCCTCCAAAATTAACTAAATGCGACTTCTTTTGAAAATGAACACAATTTGGGATCGTGCTTCCTTTTCATGTAGCTGCAGAAAAAAGGGTTTAACGCCCAAGGACATTCATGTTGACATGGTTGCTACATTAGATGATTCAACAGTGCAAAAGTGGACACTTGAATTTAGGAGAGGAATGGAGAATCTTAAAGATGCCCACAGGTCAGGACGGCTTGGGACTGACACAACCAAGGAAAACAGTAATTATGTTCACCACATGGTGATGAATAACAGGCGATTGACAATAAATCAAATCGCCAATGCTATAAGTATACACTGTGACAGAGTTGATAATATGTATTGTGTTGGATTCACAAGGGCCACACCATCAGTGGAGAGTACTATGCCAACTTGCTGAGACATTTATGAAAGACTATCAAGATCAAACGCTCAGGAAAACTGACGAAAGAAGTCTTGTTTCAACAGGACAATGCTCTGGCACACAAGACCTTAGTTTCAATGGCAGCTGTGCATGACTGTAGCTTTGAACTGGTTTATCACCCTTCCTATATTTTCATTTGACTATCATCTGTTCTCCAACATGAAAAAAATCACTTGGCTGGGAATCAGTATCTCAGTGAAGATGACGTCATATCTGCTGCTGCTGATGACTTTTTTTAACAAACTTTATGAACAGTCTTTTTGAATACTCCGATGTCAGTTTAGCTGGAAATAAACAAGGCAGTTATTAATAAGATTTGCAATTAATGTATGCAAGATTTCACAGCTCTAGTATTACTGCTTCATAGTCAGCCTATCAAATTTTCAGCCCACACAAGTAAAGGAAAAGAACATTGCAGTTATTAATAAGAAGAGTTGAAATTAATGCATGCAAGATTTCACAGCTTTAGTATTACTGCTTCATAGTCAGCCTATCAAATTTTCAGCCCACACAAGTAAAGGAAAAGAACATTGCAGTTATTAATAAGAAGAGTTGAAATTAATGCATGCAAGATTTCACAGCTTTAGTATTACTGCTTCATAGTCAGCCTATCAAATTTTCAGCCCACACAAGTAAAGGAAAAGAACATTGCAGTTATTAATAAGAAGAGTTGAAATTAATGCATGCAAGATTTCACAGCTTTAGTATTACTGCTTCATAGTCAGCCTATCAAATTTTCAGGCCACACAAGTAAAGGAAAAGAACATTGCAGTTATTAATAAGAAGTGTTGAAATTAATGCATGCAAGATTTCACAGCTTTAGTATTACTGCTTCATAGTCAGCCTATCAAATTTTCAGCCCACACAAGAAAAGGAAAAGAACATTGCAGTTATTAATAAGAAGAGTTGAAATTAATGCATGCAAGATTTCACAGCTTTAGTATTACTGCTTCATAGTCAGCCTATCAAATTTTCAGCCCACACAAGTAAAGGAAAAGAACATTGCAGTTATTAATAAGAAGTGTTGAAATTAATGCATGCAAGATTTCACAGCTTTAGTATTACTGCTTCATAGTCAGCCTATCAAATTTTCAGCCCACACAAGTAAAGGAAAAGAACATTGCAGTTATTAATAAGAAGAGTTGAAATTAATGCATGCAAGATTTCGCAGCTTTAGTATTACTGCTTCATAGTCAGCCTATCAAATTTTCAGCCCACACAAGTAAAGGAAAAGAACATTGCAGTTATTAATAAGAAGTGTTGAAATTAATGCATGCAAATTTTCACATCTCTAGTATCTCTGCCTCATAGTCAGCTTATGAACTTTTCAGCCCACCGTCAGACCTGCAAAGAACATTGCAGTTATTAATAAGAAGAGTTACAATTAATGCATGCAACATTTGACAGCTCAAGTGTCACTGCCTCATAGTAAGTCTATGAACTTTTCAGCCCACCCAAGTACTGGAAAAAGAACATTGCAGTTATTAACAAACAGAATTACAATTAATGCATACAAGATTTCACAGCTCTAGTATCACTGCATCATAGTCAGCCTATGATTATTTCAGCCCACCCTCGCACAAATATTTTTGAAATATATTTTTATTTTTTTAAATAATTTGTGTTTGATTGCATTCAATGTTAGCGTTTTTTAACGGTTCAATTTGCTGTTGATGGACAATATTGCTTGCTGCAAAAAACAAATGCGGACTCATCAGTTTTATAAAGTCTGTCTTTTTATCATAAAATGATTAACATGTCTCTTTTTTAAAAAATTATATCCATCATTTTTAAATAACTCCTTTTTCAAAAGAAATACTCATTTCCCAAGCCAACATGCACGTCCATAAACATTTTCAAAAAATTAAAAGACCTTCTATTATTTAAAATAAATACATACATAAATAATTTTTCAAATTAAAATAAATCAATAACTGATAATTATATTAAAAGTAATGAAACAAATATGAAATAAAAATCTAATAACAACAATAACAAAATTTACCCACTTTCGTTTATTAGACATTAAATTATATCACTTAGCGTCCTCCATAGTTTCCCTTTATTTAAACAGTTAGTTTTGAGAATATTTTTGAACGTTCTTAAATTTAAACATTTGGAAAACTTAACGATATTTTTATTCCACACATATCAACTTTTTTATGGTTTAGCAACCTTTTGTTAGTTATTTAAATCAAGAATCTATTTTTAGATTGTAATTTCTTTTTTTGCGGGATTGGGTGGAGATATAATAATAGTTTACTGATACAAGTCCTACTAATTAACCCAACACGAGGGGGAGAAGCGATTGATTCATACGTATCCCAAGGGTATTTGCGCGTAAGCGAATACAACGAACCCGACCGGAATTGGAACTACGCGCTCCGATTTTCGTATCCGAGCCGTTATCCATTGCACTACCCTTACATACAACCTTTCAGCACCTGGTATTCCCAAACGGTCACCCATCTGTGTATTGACCATACTCGATGTTGCTTAACGTCGGTGGACGTACAGGAAATGTTTCAAAGTGATATGGCAGTAAACCAAAAATAAATGAAGAAAAATTAGTCAGTGATATGTATAGAGTTATCTCCCCTGATATTTTCAAGAAAAATAACTTGCATAAATATTGGGAGTAGCCTCCCTTGAATTAACGGTTTCCTACATATTTTTCTCGACGTTATTCGTTTCAGATCGATATAAAGATCTACCTATTTATAACAGTTTATTCAGATCTATCTATCTATCTATCTATCTATCTATCTATCTATCTATCTATCTATCTATCTATGCCTAAATCAATTCATATCTATCTATCTATCTATCTATCTATCTATCTATCTATCTATCTATCTATCTATCTATCTATCTATCTATCTATGTCCTGGACATTGAGTTCTACCTGGATTCTATCCTCTTTGGAATTTATATATATATATATATATATATATATATATATATATATATATATATATATATATATATATATATATTATAAATTAATAGATTTAAAATATGGTTTTACCGCTACACAGTGATGACCATGTTTCAGAAATGGAAGCTAAAGCCCCTGAATTTAATTTTGTTATTAAACCAAAGACATTAGTTCCATTTCCTCATCAAGCGAATTTTGGAGTAACTTACTTTTTAAAATTTACGGTTGTTAACGGCACAGGAAAGATTCATAGTTTGAGGGTTTCCAAGGTTACCGATAAATCCATTCATCTAGACAAGGGGTGGTAGAGGGTTTAATTTTTAATTTTCGTTGTGTCAGTTAATAGTTACATTTGAAAGCGGGGTTATGTTTAGGGATGGGTAGGGATGTATCTTTTAACAAATTCTGACATCCGCTAAATTCATGTCATCTGGGTTTATTTCTAACGGCAAAAATTCTTATGGTATTATTTCTATTTGTATATTTAAAGATTTTGAGGGACTGTTTAGGTTAGAATATGTTTTATCCACCTTTCTAAAAAGTTATTTTTAATATTTAATATACTATACTCCTAGTTAAAAACCAAGTAAATGTATTAGGATTACTTACAGTATTTAAAATTATTTATTCTTATCGAGTATAAGTAAATATTATTTTATTTTATTTTATTTTATGTAAACTTTATGACAATGACGGCAAAAATAAAAATTTACTGAATCAGAGAAATGAAATAGCTATTTTTTGTCGTCATTGCCAAAAGTTTTCTTTAAATAATCTTTAAATAATCTATAAAATAAAAATAAAAAAAAAAAAAAAAAAAATTACCTGATTATTATACATACTCATATTTGATGGGTATAAACAATTTTAAATAATGTAGATAATTATATTACATTTACTTGGTTTATAAAGAAATATAGCCGATTAAAATTAAAAAGTTAAATTTGAAAGTAGAATTTTTAAAAATGTTTTAAAATTGAAATTAAATAAAACAGATTCTAACCTAAATATCTTTTAAAATTGTAATTAAATAAAACGTACTCTAACCATAACACCTCTCTCAAAGCAATTCAAACACTGGAAAGAATCCAAATGAACACCGAAAGTCATGTGAAATTAATAAGTTAGAATATAATATTGAACATTAAATGTCCTTTATACATACATATATACATTTATAATACTAAGTTTATTGAATTAGTGAAATAATTTAACCACCTTTGCCGTCATTGTCATAAAGTTTACATAAAATAAAATAAAATAAAATAATATTTACTTATACTCGATAAGAATAAATAATTTTAAATACTGTAAGTAATCCTAATACATTTACTTGGTTTTTAACTAGGAGTATAGTATATTAAATATTAAAAATAACTTTTTAGAAAGGTGGATAAAACATATTCTAACCTAAACAGTCCCTCAAAATCTTTAAATATACAAATAGAAATAATACCATAAGAATTTTTGCCGTTAGAAATAAACCCAGATGACATGAATTTAGCGGATGTCAGAATTTGTTAAAAGATACATCCCTACCCATCCCTAAACATAACCCCGCTTTCAAATGTAACTATTAACTGAGACAACGAAAATTAAAAATTAAACCCTCTACCACCCCTTGTCTAGATGAATGGATTTATCGGTAACCTTGGAAACCCTCAAACTATGAATCTTTCCTGTGCCGTTAACAACCGTAAATTTTAAAAAGTAAGTTACTCCAAAATTCGCTTGATGAGGAAATGGAACTACTGATGTCTTTGGTTTAATAACAAAATTAAATTCAGGGGCTTTAGCTTCCATTTCTGAAACATGGTCATCACTGTGTAGCGGTAAAACCA
>OZ038483.1:101248411-101290911 GCA_964036315.1 Acanthosepion esculentum
GTTTTAAAAGAACTAGAACCACGCATGCGCTTTAACTAAATAGCAAATGGCGGCTCCGACCGGGCAGGCGTGACATCGTGGCCTCTTAGCCGTGACTATATTAGAGTTCCTTGATCCTATTTCACCACAGCAACATGAAAACTTAAAGAACACTGTCGAGTAGGAAAAATATAATTTTCTTCGATTCTTAGACACTGTAAACGCTAAAAATGACAATTCATTTAAAACTAGTATTTTTCGGAAAACAACTTATCGCCGTATATTAAGCAATTTCATAAGTATTATTCGTGAGATTTATAAAATAGGTTGAGTTAAAAATCTTACAGAACGCCTAATGAAAGTTACATTGAAAACGAAATTAATAAACATTTAAATAATGTTGGCGTACGTTCACATCATGTTGAAACACTGGTACCCGTACGATCACCAATGTTAAGCAACGTAGAGCCTGGTCAGTACCTAGATGGGTGATCGCTGAGGAATACCAGGTGCTGTAAACTTGGGCGTGCCGGTGGTTTAATGGTTAACGGCATGGAATTGTTAACCAGAGCGCTGAGTTCCAAATCCTGTTGGGTTCATTACGCGCAAACGCATTTGTGATAAGTATGAATCCACCTATTCTCCCCTAGGTGTGGGTTAATTAGTAAAGCTTGTATCGCTAAAATATTATTATTTTAAAAACATTCTTACAATCTAAATATATTTTCTGGCTTTAAATAACCTGCAAAGGGTTGATAACCCGTGGAAAGCAAATCAACCAAGAAGATATTGTTAATCGGCCAATCCAAAATTATAATTCTCTGAATGATAGTACCCCCCCCCCAAAAAAAAACAAACACGGCAGGCAGATACAGTTAATTTTTTAAAACGTGTCTATTTGAGCGACTATTTCATTAGCGATCAAATTAAAAATAATTCGTTAATGAAGGAAAGCTAGAAGAAATATATAAAAATTGCTTGCAAGAAGACAGAATGCATGGTTGTCAGCAAAAGGGGCATCCCAACATGCAAATTGCAAATTAAAGATACCAAAATCAAGCAAGTACAACAATATAAATATCTGGGGCGTGCTTTCCGATAGAACGGAATGCGAGGCACAGAAATCCGAAGGCGCACTGGGATAGCGAAAGATGCCCTCCAAAAGCTAAGCAAAGTATTAAGAAATAAGAAAAATATCGCTAGAAACAGCGAAAAGGGTACTAAACTGTTATGTACCATACGCACGTGCATACACGCATAACGTGATGGTTAACAAACTGACCCCAGGAACCAATTTACTGGCGGTGTGTATACAACTCGGACACGGAAACAAATGCTGACCTCCGACTTGAAAAAAAAGCAATAATTTCGAAATAGGTTTTCGCTTGGAGCACAAACGTTCCTGCTTTGAACTTGAGTATTCATAGCCCTTCATCATCATCATCATCATCGTTATCCCCTTGACTTTTGTAATCGGGGGGGGGGGGGAATGCAGAAACCGCACTGAATCTCCCCTACAAGTGTGTATCAACGGCAACGATCAGCAATTCTGGTATAGTCCTACTTGTGAATTGTTTGACGTTGTTCAACCAGTTTTTTTTTTCGTTTGCGTCCTCTGCTACGTCAACTTCCAATTTCTTCGTTTATTCTTGCGCTTTTTTCTTATCCGCTACCTTCCCTACTTCCCGCTTTCTTTTTCAACTCCTTCTCCTCCACACGTAGGTGATCATGGTTCTCCACACTTTCCTTTTCTTTATCATTTCGGAATTAACATGATTTCATGCGTAAGATAGTGGAGTGGTTTCCAGTTGCTTTTGAATCCAGAGATGTCTTTTTTCCTAGACTGACGCCCACCTAAGGCTGAAGAGCGCAGTCTACCCTGTTATTTAACTTATAGCTGAGAGGGTGAATGGATGATAAATCATACCTCTTCTAACAAAAAGCTAGTTTTGAATTCCTTCTGCCATGCTTTATGATCACAAGCGTAAGACCAGACTTAAAATGGAGAATTGCTGCCACGTCTGGGTTGGAGTGGTCCAATTCTCCCCACCTTAGTTTTGACAGACATGAAAAGCTTCCAAGCGGCCTTGTGGATGATTAATTATTTTCAAGCTACAACCCTTCTATCCCAGAAGAAACGTCGCTTGAATCTCGCTACTCTAACAGTAATTTAATGTCAGATGTTGAAATCAACAACATTCCTTGGCGCCACTAGTTCAGACATTTACATCAAAGATCCGACATATCACGTACACAAAAGGTCTTCCGAGGGGATGCTTTCCCGATCACTACATTTTTAACCTCTTCATATATAGATTATAGATTCACTCGTTATATACATACACTTTACAATTGGAATTAAGATACCTTCAGTAAATGACCATTTTCACCTACAAATTTTAATTTTAAAATTCGCAGGATTTTTCAAAGTGTCTATTGTATCAATTTGTAGTGTACTGTATATATATATTTAGTTTACGAAAAAAAACTAGGTAATCCGTATGGGTAGACCCAAGGAGGATAAAATCCAGAGAGCTCAATGTAAATCAGAGCTAATAATTTAAATAAAAACAGACCACTTTAAGGTTCCATATAATAAATTATTTCACCACAGTCCATTTAAAGGACCGTGGATCATCAGATTTTACTTCTAAATGTTGAAACGAAAGATTTTTCGTTTCAACCTTTGAAACATAATTTAGTAACCTTCTAACTTGAGTGGCTCTTGGGGCTTTTTATTGTGTGAACAATAGTAAAAAAAAAAGACCCTCTTCGATTTGTTGACTGTTACGCTCTTCGCATATCGAAAATGAAAATTGTAAAATAATTAGTTCGAGTTGCCTCCCTTTGCATAATTAGTTCGAGTTGCTTCCCTTGGCATAAGAATATCAGCTTTTAAGGGAGATAATTCAGGATGCCAAAGTCGGCAAACTTAAATTTATAGCGTCTAAAGAGCGCATGCGGACAATTACTTTGAAAGTATTTAGAGAAAAGGCACAGGGAAGCAATTTTACGGCGGTTGGAAAGTGACTGAAGCCGAGAGGCCAAGTCAAGACCAATAATATTGCTGATTCTTCTTTTGATTTTTATCAAGAATCTACAAATATGTAGCAGGTGTGTGGGAGAATGAATATAAACTAAGAAACAAAATAATCATAAAAAAATAAAGAATTTCATTTTACCATAGTACAAAAGGAAACCAAAAATGGTTTCCGGTCACGTGTAAATGTTATGACCCCACTTCCGTAAAGGAGATGGCCGTGCTCTTCTCACGTCCCAACCAATGAGTTTGGATATCTCAACAAAAAGGTGATTCGGTTGTCCTCACTCGTCATGCTGGTTTGAGGTCGATCATTTTCTATACCTCCGATTCTTGTACCTAAGTGCGTCAATAAACATTGGCCATTCATTTTCTAACCAAGTCTTCGTGTTGTTTATAGCGGTTTACCGACATACCACTTTCTAATAGCGGAACGAAACCAATAAAAACCTCCAGAGGAACATTTTTAACCGCTTCATGTATAGATTATAGATTCTTCTGGGATAGAAGGGTTGTATCTGTGTGTGCATATATGTATATATGTCTCAGTGAGGGGAGTCAAATCAGTACTTATCTCTTCAAGCCATGAACGCCGTCATATTCCTGATCAGATAGAAATCGTGACTGCGCTTGCTTCCTTTTTTTAAAAAAAATAAAAAAATAATGCAATCTGTGAAGTGCTTGAATAAAGTGCCTAACTCTTATATAACATAGATTCTCCTATATGTGTTAGGTTAGATTGGTATATTTGGGAAGGATATTAGAATATCTGTCTATATTTCTGAGATGAGGTATTATATAGACTATTTACATTATTCAGACTATTGTTCTCATCTTTGTCGTCTTATTTATTACAATGTTTCGATGAAACGAAATGAAGAATCCTGGAAAATGCCTAAAATCTTGCCAAACCCCATTAATTCTTCATTGAAGGTGGGGGCCTAAAATATTTGGCAAACATCGTTTAATAAATTTAACTCATACATTAAAAATATTTGGGATATGTGTAAGCGGAATGTGATGCTTGAGCGCGTTTCTCTGTGTGTGCATGTATGTATATATGTCTCAGTGAGGGGGATCAAATCAGTACTTATTTCTTCAACCCACGTTAAACCCGGCCTTGTGCCATATGCCACCCTCGTGGGGGGGTGGCTAAATATCGTCTGTCCATTTGACGGAAGTCTAGCTGGAATCTGTTCCAGCTATGCTGTCGAACTCTCTGCCGAAAGGCAGAGAGGAACACGGACTAGGCTATGCCGAAGGACAGAATCTCGTCCGGGGAGTTAGACAGACCCGATCCTGTTTATGCGGGTTCTATGGGGATTTTTTGACCGAGCCTACGGGCTCGGAGATCCCACATTAAATTCAGCTATGTGCCACATGTGACTGCGTGGGGCAGCTGCTAGATATCGTCTGTCCATCTGACTGACTGGCTTCGGAAAATGTTAGTCGATTCCTTGTCTCTCAGTAGTGTATTTTCTTTTACAATAAACCTGTCTTTCTTCCATTTACGCCCGTGTTGCTGTTCCTTCCACTAGAGTACCATCTTTGTCTGTTTGTAACCTTTTTAAGGATACAACGTTTATGGTTTGGTAATTTTTTTAAAAGTGTTTTAGTATTTACGAGGAACAATGACGATAGAAATTAAAAGAAATGATATAATTGAGCAACATGAAAACAGACTGGCACCACCTGAGATTTTTAAGACTGGAAAACAAGTTGGAATCAATAAAATGTTTATTAAAAGAACATTTGATCATTACAAGAAGACCTCCATCATCAAAGATAGGCCGAGACCAGGATGTCGTTGCACACCCAGAATGCCAAAACTCATTAAACAGGTACAAGAAAAAATCAGGCGTAATCCAAGATGCCTGTTTTTTACATTGAGCACTATTGTGTATAAATAAAAATATCTATAAGAACACCGGATTATATATCTTACTGTTCTTTCTTTCTTTCTTTCTTTCTTTCTTTCTTTCTTTCTTTCTTTCTTTATATATATATATATATATGAGGGTCATTCAATAAATAAGGTGAATTTTTCGGTATTAGGACTTCTAATACAGATAGAAGCTTACTTACTTCTTTTTTTTTCAACGTACTCTCCCAGCACTGTCACACACTTTTCCCATCTGTGCACAAGCTTCCGTATTCACTCAGCGTAAAAATCTTTGGACTGATGTCTCAGCCAGTCGCTCACAACACTTTTGACTTCATCGTCACTTTTAAACTTTGTGCCTCTCGTGAACGCTTTCAAGGGACCAAACAGGTGAAAGTCTGAAGGGGCAAGGTCTGGGCTATAAGGGGGATGAGGGAGCAGTTCCCAGCCCAGCTCGTTGATGCTCTGCACCGTTTGGGCTGCTGTGTGAGGCCTTGCGTTGTCATGATGCAAGATGACTCCTTCTGACTGATGACCCCTGCGTTTGTTCTTTATGTCTTTCAAAGTCCTTGCAATGCCATCCACTGTCACCCTTCTGTCAGACTGAATGAGGTCATTGACTGATTCGATCACCTCAGGAGACCTGACTTCTGTAGGCCTCCCAGGCCTGTCTTCATCCTCAACAATGCTCCGTCCTTCTTTAAACAATTTAGCCCACTTGTAGACATTTTGTTTTTGCTGAAACATGTGGCACCATACACATTTGACATTCTCCTATGAATTTCAACTGGTTTGCACCCTTCAGCAACCAAAAATTTGATAACTGACCGCTGTTCAATCCTGGAGCATGCTTCTTGGTCAGCCATCTTTGTTAATCGCCAAAACTCTCAAAGTTTTTTTTTAATCTGCAAAAGAAATTAAATCCATGTGAAAAAGAATTAAAACAAAAAAAAATAAATAAATAAAAAAGAGTAAGCTTCTATCTGTATTAGAAGTCCTTATACCGAAAAATTCTCCTTATTTATTGAATGATCCTCGTATATCTCATCCTGTATATATGTCGCTATCTATCGATCTCAGCCTGTTTATATCTATCTATCTATCTATCTATCTATCTATCTATCTATCTATCTATCTATCTATCTATCTATCTATCTATCTATCTCAGCCTGTTTATACATGGTGTGACATTAATGCTCTTACAAAATTTCAAATGAATTCCACTTCTAAATTTTTGGTTATTGTTGTTGCTGGTTTCATGACAATGTATACTATTTGTTGTTTTGTTTTTCAAATTGTTTTAATATTTAATGATGACAATATCTATAGAAATTCCACAATTTACAACGTTTATGGTTTGGTAATTTTTTTAAAAGTGTTTTAGTATTTACGAGGAACAATGACGATAGAAATTAAAAGAAATGATATAATTGAGCAACATGAAAACAGACTGACACCACCTGAAATTTTTAAGACTGGAAAACAAGTTGAAATCAATAAAATGTTTATCAAAAGAACAATTGATCAATACAACAAGATAAACCAAGACAGTACGTCCTCGCACACCCAGAAGGCCAAGACTTGTAGCGGACCGTGGTTTTTTTTTACGCGTTGTGATATGAACACGTGCGGAACTCCTGAAATAAAGTCCACTATAAATATAGCAGACTCGGAGAATGAGTCTACCAAAAAGAAAATGTAACTATAAAACAAGAAACCTACATTTACAAACAAATATGTGTATTAGACGTGTATGTGTGTGTGTGTGTGTGTGTGTGTGTGTGTGTGTGTGTGTGTGTGTGTGTGCATAAACGTAGAGTTTGTGTTTCAAAGTATGTTCGTACGAATGTGTGTGCGTGCGTTATGGAGGGGCATAATGTTCATGGTGTCTTCCCAAAGAAACGCATAGCGGCCCCACGAAGGGGAAAACGCAATCTTCTGCGAGAGCCTACATGTTTTACAGAGTCCGTTGAAAACGCAAGAAAGAGAGAGAGAGAGAGAGAGAGAGAGAGAGAAAGAACGAAGTATTCTCAAGTATTTATAGTTTAGTGATAGCGTCTCCCCGCCTAGGAAAAATTTGGTCAATTATGAGGAGTTAACTCTGACAAACTCATTAAACAGTTACGTTAAGAAATCAAGCGTAATCCAAGAACGTCAATGAGAAAATTGGTTAAAGGGGCCGGAATACCGGAGTGAACGATACAGATGCTATGCGGGGGACATTCTGCTCGTGTAACGAGGACGAATGGCCTACCTCATCACCAGATATCAACGCTCCTGACTATTGGTTGTTGGTAGTTATTGAGAGTGAGGCTGGTTCAACACCACACGGTATTATTGAAGCTCTAAAGGGAAAATTAAAGAGAGTATGAGGGAAAATACCCATGGTATCATCCTCAGTGACTTCCCCGAAAGACTTCGACGTTTAGTGAAGGCTAAAGGGAGAAATATTGAATAAGATCGCTTGGCAGGGTTAAGGTTATATAAAAATAAAAAAAAATTAGGGTTATATAAAAATAAATAATTGGATAAAGCTAAAAAAAAATGTTTCGAACAAAACAGACAGAACAAAGAAATTATTTCTTAAAGATGGCGACCCTACGGAAATTTGAGAAATTTTTTTTTATTGTAGATGGAATTGAAATCATTATAACGTCTTCTCCTTGTCAATGTTTAGAATCACTCCATGGTGGGGTAGATTGTGTCTATTCCACTGCCAATGTTTAATTTCCTGTAGGTTATCCGAATCGATATGAAGGCCGGAGTGCACAACAACCGAAACGTTGTGAGAGCAAAAACAAGGATGAGGGAAATAGCGTGAATCCAGATAGTGCAAATAATGATCGCTGTGATGAGTCTTTGTGAGCTACTTGATTGAAAACTGTTCAATTCAGAAGCATTTTATTTCATAAAGTGTTATATTAATATTTAAATATCACATTTTAAGTCAGGAAGAAGAAAATACTTGGGAATAATAAAGCATCGATAAATGTTTGTTCACGTCCAACATTTGTTCGTCAAAATAGTTGGAGCATGACACGCTCGTTTAGCTGACTGGCGTGCTGTGTTTACACGACCGATGGGTTTCTCAGTTTTTTCGATCATAATAAAAAAAAACAAAAACATGGGTAAATTTCAGTTATTTGGATAAAACTAAAAAAAAGAAAAACTGAAAAATATATTTCGAACTAAAAATAGACAGAACAAAGAAATTATTTCTTAAAGATGGCGACCCTACGGAAATTTGAGAAAATGTTTTTATTGTAGACGGAATTGAAATCATTACAACGGCTTCTGCTTGTCAATGTTCATATTCACTTCCTGAGGCATTGTGCTAAAAGGTTTCAGGACCTGGGACATAGTGACAAAAAGTTTACAGGACCTAGGACATTGTGATAAAAGGTTTCACAACCTGGAACATTGTCAAGAATTTTGACGGTCTGATTTATTGTGATAAAATGTTCCACTCGACTGTTTCACGACCTGGGATATTGTGATGAAATGCTTCACTAAAATGCTTCACAGCCTGGCACATTGTGATAAAATGTTTCACAACCTGGGACATTGTTATAACATGATGCACGACCTGGGAAGTTGTGATGAAATGATTCACTAAAATGTTTCACAGCCTGGCACATTGTGGTAAAATGTTTCACTAAAATGTTTCACGGCCCAGCATATTATGATGAATTGTTTGACAACCTGGGACATTATGATAAAACATTTTACGATCTGAGGCATTGTGACAATTTATCATATTGTGATAAAATGTTTCCCGATTTTGGACATTGCGACGAAAAGTTTCACGACTTGGGACATTGTCATAAAATGTTTCATAACCTAGGAAATTGCGATAAAACGTTACAATAAAAAGTTTCACTACTTGGGAGACTATGACAATGTCTCACAACTTGGGATCTTGTGCTGAAACGTTTCACGTTCTGGGACATTTTACCATAGAGTTTCACACTCCTGGGAGTTTATGATTAAAAAAAAAACAGCAATAAAAAAAATTTAACTATTCAACAATTCATAACAACCAATATTTATCCAATATTTAAATAACTGGGGACTAGTCTATATTTCTGATATGAGGTATTATGTACACTATTTACATTATTCGGACTACTGTCCTCATCTTTGTCACCATTTTTATCACAATGTTTCGGCCGTACTGGGGTACAGTGTTCTAGTTCCACGTGCACTGGAATTAACAGGAGATAACTGATAACTGACATCCATTAGACATGGCACGGGGAACTAAAACAGTCTACCCCAGTGAGTGAAATAAAGGGTTTAGTTCGATATTCCAACCACCTGAAGAAGGCCAGAGCGTACAACGGCCGAAATAAATATGGCGACAAAGATGAGGACAATAGTCCGAATAATGTAAATAGTGTACATAATACCTCATCTCAGAAATATAGACAGATACTGAAGGATCGGTACGGACCCGATACACCAAAAATATGGGGACAAATAGAAAAATCCTACAAGAAACTGTTCAGTTCGACATTCCAACCACCTGAAGAAGGCCTGGGCGTACAACGGCCGAAACGTTGTAATAAATATGGCGACAAAGATGAGGACAATAGTCCGAATAATGTAAATAGTGTACATGATACCTCATCTCAGAAATATAGACAGATACTGAAGGATCGATACGGACCCGATACACCGAAAATATGGGGACAAATTGAAAAATCCTACCAGAAACTGTTCAGTTCGACATTCCAACCACCCGAAGAAGGCCTGGGCGTACAACGGCCGAAACGTTGTAATAAATATGGCGACAAAGATGAGGACAATAGTTCGAATAATGTAAATAGTTATCATAATACCTCATCTCAGAAATATAGACAGATACTGAAGGATCGATACGGACCCGATACACCGAAAATATGGGGACAAATTGAAAAATCCTACCAGAAACTGTTCAGTTCGACATTCCAACCACCTGAAGAAGGCCTGGGCGTACAACGGCCGAAACGTTGTAATAAATATGGCGACAAAGATGAGGACAATAGTCTGAATAATGTAAATAGTGTACATAATACCTCATCTCAGAAATATAGACAGATACTGAAGGATCGGCACGGACCCGATACACCGAAAATATGCGGACAAATTGAAAAATCCTACCAGAAACTGGCACGAATATCGAACCATCTGACATTCCAACACCGATGCAGAGATCTACAATTCATCCCTTCAGGCTTGGCACCAAGACTTCCCGTCAATTCAAGGAAAGTCTGTCTGGTCGCAGAAAAAAAACGGGACATGCTCTTGTCCGAGAGAGAAATGCACGTGGAACTAGAACAGTCTACCCTAGTGAGCGAAATAAAGGGTTCAGTTCGACATTACGAACCACCTGAAGAAGGCCGGAGCATACAACGGCCGAAACGTTGTGATAAATCTGGCAACAAAGATGAAGACAATAGTCCGAATAATGTAAATAGTGAACTGAGGGCCACTTTTGAAACTTCCTTTCTTGTTCCTGAATGATCTTACCAAGCGAATATCCATCTGTCTAAGTGATAAGTTTATTCTGAGAATCTGTCGACCGTTGGGAGAGCGCTCTTTTACCCCGACAGAAATAGGTTTAGCCCACTGGGAAAGGAAAGACGACCGGAAACAAGCTTGTCACGGCGATGTGGATGTGCCAAAGATGTACTTGCTATTTTCAGGAAATTAATAGGGAACCTTGTCGTAATATATTGCACCAGAGTGCCACTTTTAGGTGAGGCTTTCACAAGTTAACGAGAGCAGTCATGCCAGTGGGTAAAGTTCTATCCCTACTTTCAAATAACGAAGTCACGGAAACACACTACATACACACATGAACATATATAAGTATATAAGTAACTGTGCGTGTGTATGCGCGTGTGCGTGTGTGTGTGTGTGTGTGTGAAAGGGCGATGAAAATTTATTGGTTGAACAATCTTTTCCAAATAGTACTAAATGACTAACTATATATACCGGCTGTAACAGCAAAATTATCCAAATCCTGTAACAACAAAATTGTCCAATTGTGACATTAAGCTTTGAACCGTTGTATCTTAGAAATGATTAAAGATATCTTACTGGAATTATCCAAGGTTTTTATAACAATATTGGACTCTACTTTGAGCAATAAGAATGTATAATTACTTTCCAAGCTTAACAGAAGAATCGTGATTAAATCGATCATAAACGAAAATGACATGTTCATTATTAATTAATCATAGCTAAGGATTGGAATATCATGAAGCATCGAAATAAAGTTTATATATATATATATATATATATATATATATATATATATAATATATATATATATATTAAGATCATTTTCCAACTTATTCAAGATGATCTTCGCCTTCTCTAACCTTCTAATTTCTGTCCTGGAGTAACAAGATGCCTCACAGATTTCATGTATGACTTCATTTTCAAGTCTTTTCCATTGCTATTTGAATTGTGATAGGCGAAACTCCTCTCTCACATGCGAAACGGCTTATGAGTTGGATCTTTTCTAATTGATCTCGTTAACTCTAAATTGAAATGATGATCTATTTTCCTGTTGTAACCTCCTGGTCCAGTTTTTCTCTCTAATGTCCCCTTCTTTTTTTAACTTATTCACTGTTCTCTTGATGGTTCTTGAATGGACTTTGAAGATGGAAGTCAGATTATGAATTTTGGTACCATTACTGAAGGCCTGAATGATTCAATTCTGTTTTTCTGTTACACCATATATATATATCCTCTTCTCCTCCCTCCAGCTATGGGTAAATAGCAGGACAGGCAGGGTTCTATAGGGGAAGGACAACTCTGAATTCAAAACGTGCGGAGGGTCTTTGTGGTACGTAGTGCACCAGGTCTTTGTATTCGGTCATATATTCTGCACAAAGCCTTCACCATTATAATCAAATCATATATGCTGATGTCAGGCTGTCGGTTCATAGGAACTGAACTGCTTGACCCTTACACGTCGAATACGTGAATCATATATATATATATATATATATATATATATATATATATATATATATATATATATATATATATATATATGCTGTGAAACAGCGAAACAGTCTGTCTGTGGATGACAAAAATATTAGCTCCTGAAAAATTAATTTCGGTTGAGCCCTCTGGTTTGAGGTGTGAATTTGTAAACAGTGACTATTTAAGCTAATACTGCACGACTCTTCGACAGAATTGAGTCACTCTCAGTCACTGTGTGTTTATCTGAATCTAAAAATAAACACGCTAAAATTCACCTTCATCCCGTACCGTACGCTGACGGCTTAGTGGGAGAAGTTCGGACTGACGCAAATTCAGTCGGGTTTCGATCCTAGCTAGAGTCATCCGGACGTCTAGCCAGACTGATGAGCTGCGAAACAGTCTGTCTGTGGATGACAAATATATATATATATATATATATATATAAACTTGCATAATGATAGAACCGCATACGATAAAGCTCAGGTATTTGAGATCCGCAGGACGTGAACAAATTTTTTTTCCTCAATCCGAGAGGTTTAGGTTGTTTTTTTTTTAATGTAATTATTTGAATTAATCACTTTTTGTTTAAATTTCAAAATAATATTGATACATTAAACTTATATGTTATTAATTAAACGTAAATACAACTTCTGTTTGAATTTTTACGCTGAGGAGTTATTATTTATAGTCAAACTAATATCACAATCTTTCAGCTAAAATCTTTCAGACTTCTTCAGGTGTTTGCTAAATAAGCATAAAAATCGTCAAAAATATGGATTTCAACATAGGCATAAAAACTAACCTAAAATTAGATTTTCTATATGTGGCATTTAATCTAAGAAAACGTACATATTAACCATATATATTGTCCATATTAATAAAAACTGATTTTTGCTTTTTAACCTTATCACTCTGTGTATAATTTTATTTGTTGTGTAAAATGTCTATCCTGCCGCTGACGGTGACTCTGATTTGAATTTGAATTTGCTTGAATTTCATAATTGTGTTGTCATATCCTGCTATGGCAACAGAAAAAAAAAACTACCTTTCAATGAAAATAACAATAAGGTTAGTGCACACTATTTACATTATTAGGACTATTGTCCTCATCTATGTCGCCATGTTTATCACAACGTTTTGGCCGTTGTACGCCCCGGCCCTCTTCAGGTGGTTGGAATGTCAAACTGAAATCTTTATTTCGCTGAGGTAGACTGTTCTAGTTCCACGTGCATCGGAATTAACAGATAACTGATAACTGACATCCATTGGACATGGCACGTGGAACTAGAACAGTCTATTCCAGTGAGCGAAATAAAGGGTTCAATTCGACATTCCAACCACGTGAAGAAGGCCGGAGCGCACAACGACCGAAACGTTAAGATAAACATGGCGACAAAGATGAGTACAGTAGTTCAAATAATGTAAATAGTGTAAATTATACCTCATCTCAGAAATATAGACACATACTGAATGTTAATGCAATTGAGAAGACTTGAAAAAGAATGCAGTGGAATAGGGAAGTAATATCAATAATGCAGAGAGCTAAAGGTTAAGCCAATATCATTTTTTGGGGTCTGTTATTTGATGATTTTCCAGTGCAAATAGATCTATAAAAGTAAACCCTACCCTGATAAGAACCTCTGACTTAGAGGCCAGCAATATGCCAATATACTACAGTCTTGTGGTTTCAATATAATGGAGAAATTTATGAATGATTTATAAGTTGTAGCGTGACTTTTTTCTTAATGAAATTCTTTGAATTAATCATTTTTTGTTTAAAATTCAAAATAAGATTGATATATTTGTTATTATATTTTGTTATTATATAATATATTATATCATATTATAATAATATATAATATAATATAATATATTATATATTATTATTTGTTATTATATATATATATATTTGTTGTTATATATATATTATATATATTATAATATATATATATTGTATATATATTGTTTTGTTATTATATATATATTTGTTACATTTGTTATTATATTATTTAATATAATATAATATAATATTAATATTATTTAATATAATATATTATATATATATTATTTGTTATTATATATTGTTATTATATATATATTTGCTGGTGATGATTAAAATAATATATTGTATACTGCAGCTGGCGATGATTAAATAAAAATGTCTGATACCTTCAGTTATGGAATGCATTTTATTGTAATTAAAAGAAATATTAACTTTTATCACTTTCTATGTGACTTCATTTGGCATGCAAAATGTTTATCCTGCCACTAAAGGTTGCTCTGATCTCTGAATTTGAATTTGTTTGAATTTCATAGTTGTAATGTCATATCCTACTATGGCAACAGAAAACAACTTTGAGTGAAATTAACAATAAGGATAGTGCAATTGAAAGGACTGGAAAAAATCATTAAGTGGAAACGGAAGGAATATTAATAATGTAGAGTGCTAAAGGTTAAAATGTTCCTTGTTTTCTTTCGTTTTCACTTGTTCACTCACACATTCTCACGCATAGCCACATACATAAACAATGATTATATTTAATGGTTTTTGAATTTTGTAACTTTTTGTTGAAGGCAAAGTTGTCAGCATCTTAAACCATTGGCGATTTTCACTATGGAAGATCATAAGTGTAAACACCTTTTGCTACAGAAACGTTAATGATAATTATTTTTCTCTACAGAATAAAAATACGTCTTTTTAAAAAAATGCTATTGCATCTTCAAATGAATAAATCACACACAGCAATGTGTGTTAATCACTCTGTCATCAGTGAAAATATTATACGGAGACTTCATTTTTCTTAATTATAGAAATAATTTTTTCTTCAAAGATGAAAAAAATCGACTTTTCCTCATTTCTAAGGTAGATGCCAATGCGCACGCGCTTTGGTTGTGAAAATGGCCGCGGTATCTTGAATAGAAAATTACCAAGTCTTCTATTTTTAGTAGTGCTGCTCACCTTGTGATTCTCAAGCGGCCTATTAGTCGAAAAAGGTTACCCATGCCTGGCTAAGACCTTCCCTATCTTCAGGCTTTCCATGTAATCTTCATTTATTGTATGAAAATGTGAATTCGAATGAGTGAACGCAAAATTTACGGCTATTATATATATATTATATATATTATATTATATATATTATAATATATATTGTTATTATATATATTTGTTATTATATTTTGTTATTATATAATATATTATATCATATTATAATAATATAATATAATATATTATATATTATTATTTGTTATTATATATTGTTATTATATATATATTGTTGTTATATATATTATATTATATATATTATAATATATATGGTATATATATTGCTTTTATTATATATATATTGTTATATATATATTTATTATTATATTTGTTATTATATTATTTAATATAATATAATATAATATTAATATTATTTAATATAATATATTATATATATATTATTTGTTATTATATATTGTTATTATATATATATTTGCTGTTATATATATGAAATTATATATTTTAATATATATATTATAATATATATACTATATTACATATACATATTGCTTTTGCTAATATATATATTGTTATTATATATATTTATTATTATATTTTGTTATATAATATAATATAATATTATATATATATATATATATATATATATATATATATATATTATATACATATATTGCTTTTGTTATTATAAAGATTAATTTAGGGGGTACACGTATTTGAGTTGATATTTTATTTTAAATAGTAAAGTTAACGTCAACAGCTCTAGAAACTGAGATGTACTTATTAATGAAAAACCAGCGTAGAAATCGATATGACCTTACTTGCAAGAAGCTTTTTTGTTATTAAGGACTTTTAGACCTGTTGACATTAATTTTATATTTAAAAAACGGGGATGTCAACTGAAACACGTGTACTAACAAAAACAGTTTATATTAATTAGAAATATTATAGGATTAAGAAAAAAAGAAAAATCTGTGTGTGCACAAAAAAGTATTATTAATATCGAGAATATTTAACATCGAATAACATAATAAAAATTAATTCCTTTTAATAATATGTTGAAATATCCACTCTTTGCCTGATGAAGATCGCGAGACCGGTAACACGTGTAACAAAATTATGGAAAATAAAGCTTAATATATTTTTTTAAAATCCACATTACAACCAAAAACGTTTGCCGTTTCTCTCTTCTTTTTAATATACATACATACATATATATATATATATATATATATATATATATATATATATATATATATATATATATATATGTGTGTGTGTGTGTGTGTATGTGTGTGTGTGTGTGTGTGTGTGTGTAAAATAGGTTATTTAATAAAAAATGGACAAACGAATGGCTACGAATATAATCAGCACGATCAACATATTTTAAATATTAATTATTAACCATATCTCAGAAAAGAACCTCGGAGAGAAAGGTTTTAAGTTCGGAATTTTTGGACACGCCTGTGTCCTTCATCAACGGACCGAGGAATAAACGAAGAAATGGGAAATATTCAGCCACAGATGTTTTTGTAGATGGGACATTTTCCAGTGGAAATCGTATTGTTAGCAAAAACTCGATCGCTGATTCATCGATGCGCGAAACTTTTTATGCAAATATGCTTAAATTTAAATTTTGATCGCTGTAAAAGCGTTAGACAGGACTATTATTACTAGTGTGTGTCTTGGCGGAAGTGATTTTCTTTGTTTTGATTTGTTTTACGGCATATCAACATCACTGGATTATTTAATGCCGACAAAATGTTTATTGCTGGTGATATTTAAAAAAAATGTATAGCTGGTAATATTTTTTTTCAAACATATATTGCTGGTAATATATATATATATATATATATATTAAGTCATTTTTATGTTTATACATTCTTTTTATAGATACAAATGTTTAAGTAATAGCTCTGTTTTATAACAAACAGTATTAAACAACATTTACCGGCCTGAATGTCTGAGAAATTTTCATAGAAAATTTTCGTCTTCCGACAGGAATCGAACCTGTACCCTATACAGAACCGTCATATAGCCTGACGTGCCTTAACCGTTTCGGCCACAGAGGAGGGTTCGGTTAACAAGGTCGATTTTACTGTCTTTAAACTTTAATCTTCCATGAATCTCTCACGTACATTCATATCTGCTCATGGCGTATCAAATGTAAACAAATGACGTCACACATTATGAACTGGACAAAGTCCGACAATTATTTTATAATTATGTTCATGTATAAACATAAAAATGTCTTAAAATAATTGTCGGACTTTGTTCATTTCATAATATATATATATATATATATATATATATATATATATATATATATATATATATATATATATATATACGTATATTAAATGTATTGCTGTAATAACTTCTTTTTTTCAAAAATCTATTGCTGGTAATTATTAAAACATATTTTTTCACTTTCATAGTGTTTCGACCCCAGTTTAAGGGTTAAATATTTGTCTATAGCTGGGACTCTAACAGGTGCTACCACCCCGGCTTAGGGTGGACCTGGGAACACTAGCAGTTAAGAAGTGGTTCCACGCTCCTCAAAACCTCCTGATCAGAGGCATTGCTGTTGGACGTAGTTTATCCTCTTAACCCGGACTGGGATGGAGTAAGATTGTAAACATAGATGAAGAGAGTTATAGCTTAATGCTTTACACCGATCAAAGTTTTAACAGACATATAGACAAACAGACAGACAAACAGACACTCATCCCCTTTTTTCTAACAGGATGGATTGTTCTTGAAAATTCATCTCACAATGATAATAACAGTCCTGAGTATAACAATAAACTATATCCGGCACTAAGGCCTCTGATCCGGAGATTGAAGTTTTTGAGGCGCGTGGATCCAGCTTTTATTTGCTGTTATAGCCAGGCCCTCCCTGACTCGGGGTGGTATTACCTGTGAGGATCCCAGTTATGGGCAAATATGAACCCCCAAACAAAACTCTATGAAAGTCTGAAATACATTTTTTAGTAAATATACCAGCAATATATGTTTATATAAAAATGACCAAAAATACCTAGTTATAGCAAAATGACCAAACAAAATATTCTGTCTGCGTTTGAATACATACAATTGCAAGGATCTCTAGATATATGGCGAGAGAACCAGACCATATATGGCAGTGATAATCGAAACATGGACGAATTGTAGACATTTAGATATGTAAGATAGATTCAGGAGAGAGAAAATGTCTAGCACGACACATTGATCCAATTTTCTTAGCTGCTGACCGAGCAATGGCACAATATATATATATATATTTTAGAATTGGACATAGTCCGACAATTTATTTAAAGACATTTATATTATGTTTAACGTTCTTTTTTTTTATAGATACAAGTATTTAAGCAAATGCTCTGTTTTATAATAAACAGTATTAAATAACATTTACCGGCCTGAATGTCCGAGAAATTTTCATAGAAAATTTTCGCTCTCCGACAGGAATCGAACTTGTATCCTATACGGAACCATCATTTCGCGTGATGTGCCTTAACCGTTCGGCCACAGATGAGCCGATTTTATATTTATATATAAAAATGACAAATAGGAAAACTGTATTAGTTGCTGACGCGTTTCGTCCAATGTGGACTTTCTCAAAGCAAAAAACGAAATGAATTCATTTAACCAAAGTAACTAATAATAACAAAAAACAGAATGTTCTTAGCAACTGGAAGAATGTAGAGAACGCTATTTTCATATTGTTAACTTAAAATAACATCAGTTACTGTCACGTGTGGAGATATGTCATTACAGCTGCGTTCAGCAACTACTACAGTTTTTCTATATGTCATTTATATTTATAAATATTGTCTTTTCTACAGGTTAAGAAATGTTCATATATATATATATATATATATATATATATATATATATATATATATATATATATATATATATATATATATTATAATATATATATAATATAATATATATAATAGCCGTAAATAATCTTCATTTTGCTTTCAGTCATTCGAATTCAATATTGTCTTTTCATTTTATGTCAGCTGAGAATGTTAGCCCGAAAAAGCACAGCGAGACATTCTTCTGGGTTTTACCCTCAGCCATGCTGATGAAAAGAAGAAATGCATCTCTCATAAATAGGTTATTTCTTTTCTATTTTTTTGCCTCTAACCTCCATGTTTTAGATATAAAAAAAGGCTTTTGTGCAGTATTTCGCCGACGTGGGACGACGAATCAATCGGGAAGAAAAAGAGAGAGAAAGACAGTATTCACGACAGGCGACACGAATTCGGTGCACTTCCTTCGATCAAATCTCTTGCTAGGGAACTGAATATTCTTGTTGTTTCGGAATTGTAGCTTTGTGTCACAGTTACTCCGGATGTTATGAAAAATTTCGAAAAGTGTACCGTAGTATAAAGTGTTTTTGTTTTCTTTGAATATCGATAATTCTCTGTTAGAGACGAATTTAAATTAACCTGAACTTTGTAAGCACCGAGGAAATGAAAAAAATATAATCGTCTAGAAATGGCGCAGATAACCTATCAATATTTTCTTTTTCTATTTTTCCTTCTTTTCTTGTTAAACAAAGTTTCTTGGGAAATGATAGAAGGAAAAATAATTAACTCAGACAACCTTATAAGTATACTTTTGCAACAATTACATCTGAAGACCTGCAGGTACGTCAACTTATTTAATCGGTTCAATGGCGCCATCTTTCTTCGTTATACGAAGCACTTAGAAGCCATTTTGTCGGCTGAATGTTACATTTTATTTTATTGGTTTTTTTATTTTTAAGTTTTCTCATTTTATTGTATGTTATCGATTTGCGTTTAGGTACTGTTTGTTTTCGTTTTTAATTGTATGATTTGTCTGTGTTTACTAAAACGATTTTAATTAAGATAGGCCATCGTTATTTGTTCTATTACTATAAGTTTGACCTGGTAATCAGAGTAGATCAAATTTTAAACCTTTCATTTTTTTAAATTTAGGTCAGATTCGTTGATCTCTTTCAATAAATTTAAAAAAAAAAGGAATTTAAAAGATTCTGTCTGAATTTCTGGGATGAGAAATTATCATTTTCATTATTTACATTCAGACTAATGACCTAATGTTAGTTGCTATTATCACGATGTTTCGGCCGTCGTGTCCACTGGCTTTCTTCAGATGTCTCAAGAATTTCAAATAAAAAAGTACAAGAAAAAGTATTTTTAGACATGGACAGACCCAACGAGAGGTATCTACCACCGTACATTAAGAGTTCAGTTAGAATTTACCTGAAAGTTAGCCGGACGGAAAGACACTGAAGAAGGCCGGAGGGCAAAACGGCCGAAATGTAAAAACAAAGATATCAGCTCGAATATAAATAATGGAAATAAATAATAAAAAAAGATTTTTAATTAAGAAAAAGCAAAAAAACAAAAAGCACAAAATAAAAAAAAAATCAGTGTTTTAAAATATATCGTAGAAAAAATTCTCATCTGCTTTGTCCAATGATTGTTTATTCTAATGTAATGTTGTATTGTTAAACTGGTAGACTCTCCTGGGGTTTACAGGCTCTCAGTATCACCACATTAGGTGTTTCTGTTGTGGTTTCCATACAAAGTAGATATTTTACATATTGTATTTTCTTTGAAGGGGACACCATGACGTTTGTTGTTTAGAATTGAAATACATTGTAACACCAGTCCCTTTATATTTTTTTTAGACAGACCTCGTACAGAGTGTACATTTAATAGGCCGGTTAACGTAATAACGTAAATGATAAAAATATTGTCAATAAGACTGATTTTATTTATTTTATATCAGAGGGCCTCATGGCAGTTTACAACGCTGCTCTATGGCAGTGAGGCTTGGACCACGTATACGTCGGGCAAGAAAGGCGTCTGAACATCTTTCACATGAGAAGCATCTGCAGCATCCTGGGAATAGCGTGGCAAAATAAGTTCCCCAACACTGAGGTCCTGTCTCGAGCAGGTTTGCCCAGCATGTTCACACTGCTCAGACAGTTGGTTGGGCCATACCCATCGCATGCCAGACTGCCGCATCCCTAAAGACCTCCTGTATGGAGAGCTGGCAGCTGGAAGCAGAACCGCCGGGCGGCCACAGCTGCCGTGCCGTGATGTCGTGAGACGCGACATGAAAGCTGTGGACATCAACACAGAGTCCTGGGAGAGCCTGGCAGGAGATCCGAATGGAGAGGAATCCCTGACTAAACAAACACCTCAAGTCAGGAGAAGAGAAACTGACACAAGTCGCCACGGAAAGGCATAACCGCAGAAAGCAAAGTGACAGCTCCAACAGACCAGTGACAGAACACAATGCTACCTCCGCAACAGAGATTGTCCCTCCCACATCGGCCTCTATAGTCACAGACGTCAATGCTCCAGCCAAGCAGACAACTAGGATGCTACCCATGGTCAACCCTGAATGACGGAGGCCAACAATTACAAGGCCATTTTTTGTCATGTTTTTGAGCTGATTTTCTGCTTTTGTGATGCGGATTTTTCTGTCTATGGCGATGATTGGATCGCCCTTTCCGGTTTGTTTGGTGATTATACCGTTGTTTGTTTGTACGAATTAAAACACATCTTCAAAATAGAATCACATTTTCAAGGATTAAACAGGAATTTGAGCTAATTCAGGGAATACTAGTTCCACAGAATCTTCTGCAAACATTCGACAAACCTAAACGTGGCAAACTACTTGGCCAAAACTGACAAATTCTTTTACAGCAAGGCAAAACATGGAAAAATATTTATACTTAACACTAGCAAGAGAGTTGAAATTTCTGGGGCACATAACGAGGAAAGAGTGCCTGGAAAATTTGACACTCACAAGACATATTGTAGGTAAGCGAGACGGAGGAAAGCAATTCCCAACTACCTGGCCGAATGGATAGCATAGCAGGGTTTGGGGAGATGGAAAAAAGAAAACTTATTAAGAGCTACAAAGGGCAGGAAATTATGGAGAGACATGATCACCAGCGCCCTGAAATGACACAGGATATAGAATAATAATAATAATAATAATAATAATAATAATAATAATAATAATAAGAAGAAGAAGAAGAAGAAGAAGATACGGGTACGATAGCCTGGGAGGGAAGATAAGGGTACGATAGTGTTGTGTCGTGGCACAATAGTAAAAAGAAGAAAATCAAGTCGAGGTTGGTTTAAGGAACAAGTGTATTTAACATCACAGATACAAAGGTAGGAAACGGGTACTACTCAGCTAGGCAGTTGTAGTACTGTCGCTGCTTACGATGTTTAACAACACGCCCACGTGTGTCGAATGTGGCACAAGGCCGGTTTAATGTGGACTTTCCGAGCCCGTAGGCTCGGGCAAAAATTGCCCGTAGAACCCGTATAAACGGGATCGGGGTGGTCAACCACCTCGAACGAGGCTCTGCCCTTCGGCGGAGCCTCGTCCGAGTTCCTCCCTGCCCAAAGGCAGAGAGTTCCCCTCTGCCTCTGAGGCAGAGAGTTCGACCGAATAGCTGAGACGTCCAAAAAGGACTGTCGCTGCTTACGATGTTTATTAACACGCCCACGTGTGTCAAATGTGGCACAAGGCCGGTTTAATGTGGGCTTCCGAGCCCGTAGGCTCGGGCAAAAATTGCCCGTAGAACCCGTATAAACGGGATCGGAGTGGTCAACCACCTCGAACGAGGCTCTACCCTTCGGCGGAGCCTCGTCCGAGTTCCTCTCTGCCCAAAGGCAGAGAGTTCCCCTCTGCCTCAGAGGCAGAGAGTTCGACCGAACAGCTGCGACGTCCAAAAAGGACTGTCGCTGCTTACACACCGGGTAGGTATTACCGGCACTATATATAGTGAGAACAGGTGTAATTCCCTTGTGTTAGAAAGGCCGGTGTAACAGATAGCCTGGGAGGGAAACCCATCAAAGGGAAGGGAAACTTTGATTTCAGACCTTTTCTGGCTTTTGGCGAAAGATCTAGACGAGATTTAACTTCTTCTTCTTCTTCTTCTTCTTCTTCTTCTTCTTCTTCTTCTTCTTCTTCTTCTTCTTCAAAGGAGAGGGAATTGGGGAGAGCCATGATCGCCTACGCCCTGAAGGGACACAGCACATAGATTTGTTCGATCCAGATGTTTTAGAGTGGAGACACATCTCGTTCATAAAAGGAGAGATAAGCTTATTTGATCTAACGACATTTGAACTCTTGTCGGGTCATTTAATATCGAAGACAGGCTTTTTTACTTTATTTTATTATTTCATCTTTCTTCATCCACATACGAAATCTGACCGGGCCCCAAAAGACAATGAATAAATAGTTTTAATATCAACATTACTTATCTGTCTATATTTCTGAGATGTCGTATTATGTACACTATTTACATTATTCGGACTATTGTCCTCATCTTTGTTGCCATATTTATCACAACGTTTCGGCCGATGTACGCTCCGGGCCTTCGTCAGGAAAATTACAATATGAACACTGGTAAAAAAGGTTGCTGAAGATATTAAGTTTATAAATCCCAGAAATGCGTACACAGATGTCATTAAGGATACATGGTACAGTGGATAAAGGCAGGGGTTAGATCCAGTGACAGGACCCAAAGAGTTGTGAGTTCAGTAAGGCAGTGGAGAACTTGGAGAGGGGAATTAACAGGAGATAACTGATAACTGACATCCATTAGACATGGCACGTGGAACTACAACAGTTTACCTCAGCGAGCGAAATAAAGGGTTCAATTCGACATTCCAAACACCTGAAGAAAGCCGGAGCTTACATCGGTCGAAACGTTGTGATAAATATGGCAACAAAGATGAGGACAATACTCCAAATGATGTAAATAGTGAACATTACTTACCGTCAAGAAGATTTCCTTAATGTGTTTAATAACTAATAGTTTGTTAATTTTAAAACCTCCAAAACGAAACTGCTCGCTCGTTCGAGATATCTATTTTTACCTTCCATCAGCATGGCCGATGCTAACCTCCAGGAGAGTGACTCATTATACCTTTTTGGGCTAACATTTTGTAAGAAGTGAAAAGATTATGTTCAATTAATAGTTAGGTCACTTGCTAGGAAAATTGTCTCACTGTATCGTGTTAGGCAATTTTTCCCGCCAAAATCTATCTTACATATTTTTATATCAACCATTCGTCCATGTTCAGAGTATTTCTGCCACATCTAGTCTGCTTCTCCTGTTATATATTTAGAGATTCTTGATAAAATCTAAAGAAGAATCTGCAATGCTACTGGTCCTGACCTGGCATGTCGCCTTCAATCACTTTCCCACCGCCGTAATGTAACATTTCCGTGCCTTTTTCTATAAACAACTTTCATGGTATTTGGTCGGATGAACTTTCCACAATTGCACATAGATTTCATGAATTTAAGCGTAATACCAGATTGGCGGCAAGGTCTCATCCTTTTGCAGTTGAAAAAAAAAAACCCCAGATGTAACCGTAAGTTCTATGCTAACAGTTTCTTCCATTGCACTTCTCACTTGTGGAACTCTCTTCCGGCTTCTTGCTTACGAGTCAATTTTGATCTTCAAAAATTTAAATGCAATGTCAATTGTTATCAATGTTTTCTTAACTCTTTTATTGGTCTCTCTCCTTAATTGCATATTTTTGTTCTCATATTCTCTCACACTCACTGACACCTTGCGTCTTAGTGGCTTTATTGCTTTGCTTGGAGTGAAATGATTAAAAAAGTAGACAGCTATTCACAAAAAAAAAAAAAATAAAATAAAATCCTAGCCAAATCAAATAATAAAATCATCCTCGCGATCTTTGAAGCAATAATCATGCAACAGAAACAACTATCTATAGATAAAAACAATTATAATGTAAGAGCCTGCATCCTCAAATGAATAAATAAATAAATAAATAAATAAGTAAAAACGATCTATTTCTGTTTAAACTTGCAAAGGTCCGACAGTCTATTTTGAAGGAATAGTTTATTAAAATCTACTTTTAAGTTCTATCATTGATATATAATTTATATTCATCCTCATAATTGGAATTTAATATCAATCTGAAACAAAAAAAGAATTATTCATATAGAATTAAAAATGACATTTCAGTTTGTTGTAACCTAGGGAAGGTTACGGAATAGAATAATCAAACGTTACGTTAGTAATGCTCGATAATAACTAGGACATATGAGATTAGCCAGAGGCGCGTAGAAAAGTAGTCAAATGCTAGAAGTGAGACAATTGAATTAGACCATGAATCTCCAACTGGAGGATATCTACCAACCGCCCCACGTGGTCATATGTGGCTCAAGGCCGAATTTAATATGCGGTATCCGAGCTCGTAGACTCGACCAAAGATTGCCTGTAAATCCCGTATAAAACGGGGTCGGGTAGCAGTTTCACAGCCTCTTCTGGGGATCCTCTGTGATCGGAGGCAGAAAGCTTGACAGCACAGCTGGAGATTAAGCTTCTACTGTAGACCAACATACAGTATTTACTATTTTATTTGAGTGAATGGGGATATAACGTAGGAATTCTACAAAACAGTTTTAAATAACCCACAAAAAGTTGATAAACCGTAATACTAAACACAATAAAATTCCGCTGACCTGTCATGAACTTCGAAAACCATACTGTTTATATCCGAACGATCATCATAGTCTTCATCAATCAAAATCTTTACCTCAAATTCCGCTGATCTGTCACGAATTTCGAAAGCCATACAGTTTATCACCGAACCATCTGCATAGGCTTCATCAATCGACCACTTTACCTCAAATTCAGCTGACCTGTCATGAACTTCTAAAGCCATACTGTTTATCTTCGAACCATCTTCATAGGCTTCATCAATTGCCCTCTTCAGCTCAAATTCCGTTGACCTGTCAGGAACTTCGAAAGCCGTACGGTTTATAATCGAACCATCTTCATAGGCTTCATCAATTGCCCTCTTCAGCTCAAATTCCGTTGACCTGTCAGGTACTTCGAAAGCCGTACGGTTTATAATCGAACCATCTTCATAGGCTTCATCAATTGCCCTCTTCAGCTCAAATTCCGTTGACCTGTCAGGTACTTCGAAAGCCGTACGGTTTATAATCGAACCATCTTCATAGGCTTCATCAATTGCCCTCTTCAGCTCAAATTCCGTTGACCTGTCAGGTACTTCGAAAGCCGTACGGTTTATAATCGAACCATCTTCATAGGCTTCATCAATTGCCCTCTTCAGCTCAAATTCCGTTGACCTGTCAGGAACTTCGAAAGCCGTACGGTTTATAATCGAACCATCTTCATAGGCTTCATCAATTGCCCTCTTCAGCTCAAATTCCGTTGACCTGTCAGGTACTTCGAAAGCCGTACGGTTTATAATCGAACCATCTTCATAGGCTTCATCAATTGCCCTCTTCAGCTCAAATTCCGTTGACCTGTCAGGTACTTCGAAAGAAGTACGGTTTATAATCGAACCATCTTCATAGGCTTCATCAATTGCCCTCTTCAGCTCAAATTCCGTTGACCTGTCAGGAACTTCGAAAGCCGTACGGTTTATAATCGAACCATCTTCATAGGCTTCATCAATTGCCCTCTTCAGCTCAAATTCCGTTGACCTGTCAGGAACTTCGAAAGCCGTACGGTTTATAATCGAACCATCTTCATAGGCTTCATCAATTGCCCTCTTCAGCTCAAATTCCGTTGACCTGTCAGGTACTTCGAAAGCCGTACGGTTTATAATCGAACCATCTTCATAGGCTTCATCAATTGCCCTCTTCAGCTCAAATTCCGTTGACCTGTCAGGTACTTCGAAAGCCGTACGGTTTATAATCGAACCATCTTCATAGGCTTCATCAATTGCCCTCTTCAGCTCAAATTCCGTTGACCTGTCAGGTACTTCGAAAGCCGTACGGTTTATAATCGAACCATCTTCATAGGCTTCATCAATTGCCCTCTTCAGCTCAAATTCCGTTGACCTGTCAGGAACTTCGAAAGCCGTACGGTTTATAATCGAACCATCTTCATAGGCTTCATCAATTGCCCTCTTCAGCTCAAATTCCGTTGACCTGTCAGGTACTTCGAAAGCCGTACGGTTTATAATCGAACCATCTTCATAGGCTTCATCAATTGCCCTCTTCAGCTCAAATTCCGTTGACCTGTCAGGTACTTCGAAAGCCGTACGGTTTATAATCGAACCATCTTCATAGGCTTCATCAATTGCCCTCTTCAGCTCAAATTCCGTTGACCTGTCAGGAACTTCGAAAGCCGTACGGTTTATAATCGAACCATCTTCATAGGCTTCATCAATTGCCCTCTTCAGCTCAAATTCCGTTGACCTGTCAGGAACTTCGAAAGCCGTACGGTTTATAATCGAACCATCTTCATAGGCTTCATCAATTGCCCTCTTCAGCTCAAATTCCGTTGACCTGTCAGGAACTTCGAAAGCCGTACGGTTTATAATCGAACCATCTTCATAGGCTTCATCAATTGCCCTCTTCAGCTCAAATTCCGTTGACCTGTCAGGAACTTCGAAAGCCGTACGGTTTATAATCGAACCATCTTCATAGGCTTCATCAATTGCCCTCTTCAGCTCAAATTCCGTTGACCTGTCAGGTACTTCGAAAGCCGTACGGTTTATAATCGAACCATCTTCATAGGCTTCATCAATTGCCCTCTTCAGCTCAAATTCCGTTGACCTGTCAGGTACTTCGAAAGCCGTACGGTTTATAATCGAACCATCTTCATAGGCTTCATCAATTGCCCTCTTCAGCTCAAATTCCGTTGACCTGTCAGGAACTTCGAAAGCCGTACGGTTTATAATCGAACCATCTTCATAGGCTTCATCAATTGCCCTCTTCAGCTCAAATTCCGTTGACCTGTCAGGAACTTCGAAAGCCGTACGGTTTATAATCGAACCATCTTCATAGGCTTCATCAATTGCCCTCTTCAGCTCAAATTCCGTTGACCTGTCAGGAACTTCGAAAGCCGTACGGTTTATAATCGAACCATCTTCATAGGCTTCATCAATTGCCCTCTTCAGCTCAAATTCCGTTGACCTGTCAGGAACTTCGAAAGCCGTACGGTTTATAATCGAACCATCTTCATAGGCTTCATCAATTGCCCTCTTCAGCTCAAATTCCGTTGACCTGTCAGGTACTTCGAAAGCCGTACGGTTTATAATCGAACCATCTTCATAGGCTTCATCAATTGCCCTCTTCAGCTCAAATTCCGTTGACCTGTCAGGAACTTCGAAAGCCGTACGGTTTATAATCGAACCATCTTCATAGGCTTCATCAATTGCCCTCTTCAGCTCAAATTCCGTTGACCTGTCAGGTACTTCGAAAGCCGTACGGTTTATAATCGAACCATCTTCATAGGCTTCATCAATTGCCCTCTTCAGCTCAAATTCCGTTGACCTGTCAGGAACTTCGAAAGCCGTACGGTTTATAATCGAACCATCTTCATAGGCTTCATCAATTGCCCTCTTCAGCTCAAATTCCGTTGACCTGTCAGGAACTTCGAAAGCCGTACGGTTTATAATCGAACCATCTTCATAGGCTTCATCAATTGCCCTCTTCAGCTCAAATTCCGTTGACCTGTCAGGAACTTCGAAAGCCGTACGGTTTATAATCGAACCATCTTCATAGGCTTCATCAATTGCCCTCTTCAGCTCAAATTCCGTTGACCTGTCAGGAACTTCGAAAGCCGTACGGTTTATAATCGAACCATCTTCATAGGCTTCATCAATTGCCCTCTTCAGCTCAAATTCCGTTGACCTGTCAGGAACTTCGAAAGCCGTACGGTTTATAATCGAACCATCTTCATAGGCTTCATCAATTGCCCTCTTCAGCTCAAATTCCGTTGACCTGTCAGGAACTTCGAAAGCCGTACGGTTTATAATCGAACCATCTTCATAGGCTTCATCAATTGCCCTCTTCAGCTCAAATTCCGTTGACCTGTCAGGTACTTCGAAAGCCGTACGGTTTATAATCGAACCATCTTCATAGGCTTCATCAATTGCCCTCTTCAGCTCAAATTCCGTTGACCTGTCAGGTACTTCGAAAGCCGTACGGTTTATAATCGAACCATCTTCATAGGCTTCATCAATTGCCCTCTTCAGCTCAAATTCCGTTGACCTGTCAGGTACTTCGAAAGCCGTACGGTTTATAATCGAACCATCTTCATAGGCTTCATCAATTGCCCTCTTCAGCTCAAATTCCGTTGACCTGTCAGGAACTTCGAAAGCCGTACGGTTTATAATCGAACCATCTTCATAGGCTTCATCAATTGCCCTCTTCAGCTCAAATTCCGTTGACCTGTCAGGTACTTCGAAAGCCGTACGGTTTATAATCGAACCATCTTCATAGGCTTCATCAATTGCCCTCTTCAGCTCAAATTCCGTTGACCTGTCAGGTACTTCGAAAGCCGTACGGTTTATAATCGAACCATCTTCATAGGCTTCATCAATTGCCCTCTTCAGCTCAAATTCCGTTGACCTGTCAGGAACTTCGAAAGCCGTACGGTTTATAATCGAACCATCTTCATAGGCTTCATCAATTGCCCTCTTCAGCTCAAATTCCGTTGACCTGTCAGGTACTTCGAAAGCCGTACGGTTTATAATCGAACCATCTTCATAGGCTTCATCAATTGCCCTCTTCAGCTCAAATTCCGTTGACCTGTCAGGAACTTCGAAAGCCGTACGGTTTATAATCGAACCATCTTCATAGGCTTCATCAATTGCCCTCTTCAGCTCAAATTCCGTTGACCTGTCAGGTACTTCGAAAGCCGTACGGTTTATAATCGAACCATCTTCATAGGCTTCATCAATTGCCCTCTTCAGCTCAAATTCCGTTGACCTGTCAGGAACTTCGAAAGCCGTACGGTTTATAATCGAACCATCTTCATAGGCTTCATCAATTGCCCTCTTCAGCTCAAATTCCGTTGACCTGTCAGGTACTTCGAAAGCCGTACGGTTTATAATCGAACCATCTTCATAGGCTTCATCAATTGCCCTCTTCAGCTCAAATTCCGTTGACCTGTCAGGAACTTCGAAAGCCGTACGGTTTATAATCGAACCATCTTCATAGGCTTCATCAATTGCCCTCTTCAGCTCAAATTCCGTTGACCTGTCAGGAACTTCGAAAGCCGTACGGTTTATAATCGAACCATCTTCATAGGCTTCATCAATTGCCCTCTTCAGCTCAAATTCCGTTGACCTGTCAGGTACTTCGAAAGCCGTACGGTTTATAATCGAACCATCTTCATAGGCTTCATCAATTGCCCTCTTCAGCTCAAATTCCGTTGACCTGTCAGGAACTTCGAAAGCCGTACGGTTTATAATCGAACCATCTTCATAGGCTTCATCAATTGCCCTCTTCAGCTCAAATTCCGTTGACCTGTCAGGTACTTCGAAAGCCGTACGGTTTATAATCGAACCATCTTCATAGGCTTCATCAATTGCCCTCTTCAGCTCAAATTCCGTTGACCTGTCAGGAACTTCGAAAGCCGTACGGTTTATAATCGAACCATCTTCATAGGCTTCATCAATTGCCCTCTTCAGCTCAAATTCCGTTGACCTGTCAGGTACTTCGAAAGCCGTACGGTTTATAATCGAACCATCTTCATAGGCTTCATCAATTGCCCTCTTCAGCTCAAATTCCGTTGACCTGTCAGGTACTTCGAAAGCCGTACGGTTTATAATCGAACCATCTTCATAGGCTTCATCAATTGCCCTCTTCAGCTCAAATTCCGTTGACCTGTCAGGAACTTCGAAAGCCGTACGGTTTATAACCGAACCATCTTCATAGGCTTCATCAATGTCTTGGAAATGTTAATTGCAGAACCGAGTTCCAATTCCACTTGGGTTCGTTGTATTCACATACCCGCCAATACCTTTGTGGGAAAGTATGAATCTATCTAAATCAAAGGTCTAAAGATTTTAGATTTCGGTATTAAATGACCCATAAAACTTGACATTTCCCAAAGCAAAAACAGCCAACCATCGACCTAATCTGAAAAAAAAAAACATCGACTATCGTTAATATTTGTTCGTTTCCTTATACATTTATTTTTATTCTACTGTCATTTTTATCTTTTTCTTTGAAATATAAACCAAAACTCTCTTTGACTTTTGGTGCGAAGCAATAACTTCTATTTGTTCCTGTACAATTATGTTTCAAGTAAAAACAAAGCTAGTTAAGTTTAAGTAACAGAGAATAAAAACGAATGAAAAAACCCAGCCGAACGGGTTATTGGGAACATACATACCTGAAATACGATACACGTGATAAGATCCGTTGATGGTCACAAATCCCGCAGAAAAGAGAAAAATGATCACAATGACTTTTCCTTGACCCGTGAACTGACGAATCAGCAATTAACAACCAAGTGAAATTTCCTTGTAAAGATGAGGGACGGCCACCAATATTCTCCAGTGAGAATTATTGCTTTGAAGGAACGTGGTTTTGTGAAGCTATAGAATTCGTCTGTTGTCCATTTACGAGTTAATTTGACCCTCACTAGCTGCCCCATAAGATATTAAACATCTCAGCAGCGGTTGAAATATCGTAAAATCCATCAAACTAGCCATTATTTCACAGCAGTCCCTTTGAACGCCACTCAGTGATCCATAGAAAACTCGATGACCAAACAAAGGTTGACAAGCAAAATCAACCAACCTATTACTACCGAATAGTGAGTTTGATGCTCACTTTGTGTCCCATATAAAATGTGTCATTAAATAACACAAGAAACGTTGAAGTGTCATAAAGTAAACAATCCTAACCCTTACTTCTGAGTAGTGACTTCGATCCGTACCGGTCGCCCCATACCAAAACACGACATTGAATAACAAACAATGGTTGAATTCACTTTAAATCAACCAATCGAAATATTTAATGGGATTGACCAGCGTATTAATATTGGGATGAAAAGATATGTAATCTCTGTTTGTGTGTTCGCGTTTGCTGTTGAAACTCGCAAAGCGATTCTTGTCGAATGCTTTCAGTTCAAATTCGGCCACGTAATCAATTATTCAAAATATAATCGGCTGTAGGACATCGATTTAAATTGAAACGAATAGCTTCAAGCCGATAACAAGACACAAACGGTGATGTACAACGCAAGACAGCAACTAATGACTCTCTCCAACGTCATGCAACTCTAGAGACGACCATTAGTCAAATCCGCGGGAAGCGTGAGGCGGAACGGGCTAATGAACTACCATCCAGAGATGGTGGTGGGGGGGCACGAGACGAAAGAGTCTTAATGTTTGAGCTACAGGAGGGTGAACAATTCAGATGGAAGAAACTCAAATATGAAAGCGAAAACAAATGTACGCTTCATTTCCAGCCCGGGAGGAACGGGAGACAGAATATGGCTGAAAAAAAAGTTAACCTTAAATGGAAAATTAAGTCATTAATATTAATTAAACTTACAGAACACATTGAAGGGAAGAGAAGCAGAGACAACTACCTGTCGAGTGAATGGATAGCGGCAAAGGGTCTCGGATAGGCGGCAAGAAGAGAAAATGTATTAACAGCTATAAAGGACTGGAAATTGTGGAGAGCCATGATCTCCAACGCACATAGAAGAGGAAGCATATTGACCACACGACATGAGTTCTATCATTAGCGAAGCTCAATTATAAGTGGAAGATGACGTAAGTTAATGAACGTTGCAAGACACACTACTGAACTGGGATCAAATGCAGACCAAATATGGATCGGAATGCGACAGAATAAGATAAAGAATAAGTACTCGAAGTTGTGGAGAGCCATGATCTCCAACGTACATAGAAGAATATTGGCCACACAAGATAAAAAATAGATCGGAATGCGACAGAATCTCTATCTATAAAAGGCAGGATGTGTGTATGTGTGTAACGAATGCACGGCCGCAATTTTCGACGGATTTGCACCAAAATTTACATGTACATGCTCCAAGTTAATGCGAAGGCCAGGACCGACTTTGCATTTCCCAACTCCCATCGATAGTTGAAATAATCGATTTTTTCATTCTTCTACGGCAGTTTTCATGTAGTTTGCGGACATTTTCTACTGGCCAGAGTGAGAGCCTATAGCTGGCTGCCACGAATAGGCAGGAAGATTCTATTGGCCAGCATGAGAGCCAACAGCTGACTGACACGAATGTTAACTAGCATGCTAGCATGCAAAAAAAATCGATAGCTGCGTTCGTGACAAGTGGGGAAAATTTAAATCTGCATGCCACTTTACTCCAATTGGCTCATTCGCTTGCTTAAACTCAACGTTGATTCTGATTCCGCAGAACTGTGTTGGGTGTGAAAAAGTATTCCTGTTAACATTCTTTTTTCATTCGGTTTTTCCAGTTACGAGTCCTTTTTTAAAGTTGATCGTTTTGTGTTCATTTTGTTTAGTTCTTTTTTCGTAACAGATTTAATGTTTAGTATAGAGCTTAGAAAAAATTCGCAGTGTGAGATAGGCAAGAAGTAAAGCACGTAGCAACATCAGCACGGCAAAGGGCACTCCTTTAAAGGCAAGGAAGGGCAAAAATATTTTAAGTCAAGTGACAGCGATTGCTGTATGAGTCGTACGATATTTGAATCAAGCACGGGCAACGCCGGGCCATGCTGCTGGTGATAAGATAAATAACAAATACGAAACGTTTATAAATCAAACATGTTTCCCTTTTATTAAAGCTTCGTCAGAGAATGAGATATGGAGAAAAGATAATCATATTTCTGGTATTTTTACTTTTTGATTTTCATTTGTTAATCGGGTGTCAACAATATTAAACAACGTTAGTGTAATTAATGGGGTTCCAAATTCAAGGAGAGAGGATGCGTCCCTTCGAGGCTCCATGAAATTAACAGTTTCCAAGTCTAGCTGAGAAAACGTAAATATTGCTTTATGTATTTATTGCCAAAACATTGATTTTACAAATGCCACCCTATTTAAAATCATCCTGGGTATGACGATAAACTACCTCTGGCAGCAAGGCCTCTGATCCGAAGATGTGAGGTTTTGAGGAACATGGAAAAATGTGTGTTCTCATGTGCATTCTGACCCGGGGTAGTATTGATCACAGCTATGGACAAATAGTGAACCCCATAAAAAAATCAACAGTACATTGTTATGATGAAATAAGATGCAATACATTTTTATAGCAAAATGGCGGTCAATGCAACCCTAAAACATGCAAAACTGGTTTTAAAAAATATTTATAAAAACATAACTAACAGCAGATTAATTATTTTTAAAAAATGACTGTTTAAATACAGGACTTTATTAAAAAAAAAAAATAAAATTTCGGCATTAGATGACCCACCGGGTTGATGTGCCGTAAAACAAACCAGACCCTATTTAAAAAGAAACATAATTCTTTATGTGGAAAGTACTTCGAGGGATTAGTAATATTTTACCAACGATAAACTCGCATCAAAAAACATTATATTACATCACCAACCTTCATTGAATCTATAAATGTATGTTTATCTAAAACAAACGGTGTTTACGGAAAAAACGACCCCAGCCAGCAAACAGTCAGTTACGTGCGTGATATACGCTTAGGCGATCATGTATCTTTTAATACATAACTGACAGAATATTTCCCGCAGTAGGTTGCCATTTCTTTCTGCGATAGACCAGTTACCATACAAGGTCTGTCCTGCTACTTACTCATAGATGGGTGGAGAAGAAACGGATTCATAGCTTTCCTAAGGGTATAAGTACGTAAGTAAATGTAATGTATTCGACTGGAATTCGAACTCGGTTCTCCGATTCCGCAATCCGAACTGCTATCCATTACTCCACCGTGCCTACACACACTTACGAATATACATCATCATCTGAATCCCATAGAGACAAACTAGAATTATTAAACACTTAAATAAAACAATATTTACGTTTTGTCAGTTGGGTTTGGAATTCATTAATTTCTTGAATCTTCGAAAGGATGCGTCCCCGCTCCTTGAATTTGGTACGATGACAATCCCCAAAAGTATATAACTTTGCTCTAGACTTCAACTGTCCATTTTTCATGTTGCCAGACACTTGGCATATTGCTGGAATGGAGATTTCAACCTATGCATGAAATTGAGAACACGAGGAAACAGCTGATGACAATCCCAAAAGCATGTTTTATAGAACTTTTTCCATGCTGGGTATGACGATAAACAATATCCGCATCCAGGGTAAGATGATAAACTACGTCCAACACCAAAGCCTCTGATCAGAAGGCTTTGAGGAGCGTGGAACCAACTCTTAATTGCTGGTGTTCCCAGGTCCACCCTGACCCGGGGTGGAAGCATTTGTTAGGGGTTCCAGCTATGGGCAAATAGTTAACCCCGAAACTGAGGTAAAAAGCATTATGAAAGTGTAAAAATAGGTTTTAATACCAGAAATACTTTGTAAAAACATTATTACCAGAAATAAATTTTTGAAAAAAAAAATCTATTACCAGCAATACATTTTAAAAATATTATCAGCTATACATTTTTGAGGAAAAAATATTGCCAGAAATAGATTTTTGACAAAACAAAAATATTACCAGGAAAAAAAAGTTGTCGGCATTAAATGAACGATTGAAGTTGATATGCCGTAAAACAAAACAAGCAAACAAAACAAACCAAGTGAGTAATTAAAAAAAAAAAAATTACGAAAATAAAACCATTCAGGAGTGTAAATTTCCTAAAAGAAGTTGGATTGTACACAAAAACATGAGTAATTGAAAAATGGTTCAAATATATATATATATATATATATAAACACCTTTTTTTTTACTTTTTTTTTTTTTACCAAATTATCGCTATGAATCTATTTCAAAATGTTGTAGGCTGAGGCTGATATGTCATAAAACAACCAACCAACCATAGAATTCTTTTTAAAAAAACGGGATGAGATTAATGCGCGATGTCCTTAGATGAAGGGACATTTTGAAGCCCTTTTAAAGGGGCTGGAAAATTTCATCAGAGATGAAGAGGAGAGATGCGGTTTTGTAGATGGATGCTGGAAATACCATGGACGGGGTATTTGATATACTCAGGCGTAATTGTTCTAGCGAGACAAGCTTGCTAACCATTACACCGCCTCAGGGTGCCAATGAATACTAGCAGTATAACCCGTCTTAGACCGGGTGTTTCATTACTGAGCCTTTTTGCCGTTCAATTGGAGCAGTTGAAGTTTAAAGTCAGCCCACCCGAAAATCAATATTAGCAACAACATTTGGGTGAAACTGAGGCACACCCATAAATGTGGGGGTTAACAATATGAATTACAAGTGGCCCTGAAAAAGACCGTTTTTGCGTTCCCAAATCTTGCAGGGAATGAACCTCTTCCATGAACCGTCATAATAATAATATCCGATATTTTCTATTTATAATATATATTTTTTTTATAATTCTAATATTCTTTTCCGTTAGATTACAACTCTCTAAATTGATCGAACGCTGTTTTTTACAGACATTAAATTTTGCCGTTGATTTCTGCGCAAAGTGTAAAAAAAAAGTTTTTTTTTCGATTTTTCACCTTCTAGGTTGTAATTTTTCCAGCCAATTTGGACTCGAAACCGGCACTGAAGAATTATCTATCAAAAAAATAAAAAATAAAAATAAAATTCATCGTAATCGGATGAAAACTGTAGAAACGCGCACGCACGCACACACGCACGCGCACACACACGCACACACACACACACACACACACACACACACACACACACACATATGGATGAGTGGGGGTATCAAAATTTGCCTATCTGTCAGAATTTGCTTACTTTTCAAAATTTACGGGGTGGTCCGAAAGTTTTGTCACTCCCTTCCACTCTTCCAAACTTTAGGAGCTCCTGTCAGTCATCTGAAACAGAAAATTACATTATGTAGGAGTGACAAGACTTTCGGATCACGCTGTAAATTGCTGCAAAGCATTTTAATGTTTTATGCTCCATGTTGATGTACACAAGGAGGTCTTTTTGACAAATATTGCTTTATTGTTTTGTTAGTATTATTACTATTAATATTAGTATTAGTATTAGTAGTGGTAGTAAATCAAGTTTGTATTTTTACGGAGATAATAAAAATAATTTGCTAGCGTTTTCTTTTTTTAAGGCCTCTTCCAAAATATAGTGAAAAAACATTAAACGCGAAAATTTCTCTCAGGTTCTGACAAGGATTTATTTGCGTTCGGGAGTCGGTATTCTCGTAAAAGTCCGTGAATCTCGAGCTCGTTACGATAACATAGCGATATTTTCTGGGTTGAGCGACATTAATGGTTGATACTGTGAGACAATGGAAAGTTGAAACATATGCGGAATCTTTTCCTCTTACAAGAAAAAAAAAGAAACTTTTAACAAGAAAAGTATAACAGCTTTAGATGCCATCGTTTTTTTATCCAAGTTAGGATAGATGGCCAGGAACGGTTAAGAACAACAACAGAGATAGATAGATAGATAGATAGATAGATAGATAGATAGATAGATAGATAGATAGATAGATAGATTGATTTTGAGATACATGGATAGATAGATACAGTTAAATAAATTACGATAGATAGAAAAAAATGAACAGTTTACGATAGGTGATTGATATAGAGATTGCAAGGTAGAGAGATAGATATAAACAGCTGAGATAGAAAGATATAAACAGATTACGATAGATGAAAAGAAATAAACAGTTACAGACAGATAGATTGAAACATAGATACATCGATAGAGATAGATAGATGTGAACAGACTGAGATAGATCATGAAGAGATTTTGATAGATAGATAGATAGATATGAACGGATTGATATATATGTATATATATATATATATATACATATATATATATATATATATATATATATATATAGATAGATAGATAGATAGATAGATAGATAGATAGATAGATAGAAATTAATAGTTTCTGAAAGATAGATGCATTGCAAGATAGAAAGGTCATGAAGATATTATGATAGATAGATAGATAGATAGGTAGATATGAACAGACTGAGATAGATAGATAGGGACATAGATAGATAGATAGATAGATAGATAGATAGATAGATAGATAGGTAGATATGAACAGACTGAGATAGATAGATAGGGACATAGATAGATAGATAGATAGATAGATAGATAGATAGATAGGTAGATATGAACAGACTGAGATAGATAGATAGGGACATAGATAGATAGATAGATAGATAGATAGATAGATAGGTAGATATGAACAGACTGAGATAGATAGATAGGGACATAGATAGATAGATAGATAGATAGATAGATAGATAGATAGATAGGTAGATATGAACAGACTGAGATAGATAGATAGGGACATAGATAGATAGATAGATAGATAGATAGATAGATAGATAGATAGGTAGATATGAACAGACTGAGATAGATAGATAGGGACATAGATAGATAGATAGATAGATAGATAGATAGATAGATAGATAGATAGATAGGTAGATATGAACAGACTGAGATAGATAGATAGGGACATAGATAGATAGATAGATAGATAGATAGATAGATAGATAGATAGGTAGATATGAACAGACTGAGATAGATAGATAGGGACATAGATAGATAGATAGATAGATAGATAGATAGATAGATAGGTAGATATGAACAGACTGAGATAGATAGATAGGGACATAGATAGATAGATAGATAGATAGATAGATAGATAGATAGATAGATAACAGTTTCAGATAATTTGCAAGATAAATTAATAGATAGATCATGAACATTTGTTCATATCTATCTATCTATCTATCTATCTATATAGATAGATATATATGAACAGACTGAGATAGAGAGATACATTGATATAAACAGATTATGATAGATACATAAATGTAAACATATATATATATATATATATATATATATATATATATATATAGATAGATAGATAGATAGATAGATAGATATGAACAGATTGTGATCGATAGATAGGGACATAGATAGATAGATAGATAGATAGATAGATAGATAGATAACAGTTTCAGATAATTTGCAAGATAAATTAATAGATAGATCATGAACATTTGTTCATATCTATCTATCTATCTATCTATCTATATAGATAGATATATATGAACAGACTGAGATAGAGAGATACATTGATATAAACAGATTATGATAGATACATAAATGTAAACATATATATATATATATATATATATATATATATATATATATATAGATAGATAGATAGATAGATAGATAGATAGATAGATATGAACAGATTGTGATCGATAGATAGGGACATAGATAGATAGATAGATAGATAGATAGATAGATAGATAGATAGATAGATAACAGTTTCAGATAATTTGCAAGATAAATTAATAGATAGATCATGAACATTTGTTCATATCTATCTATCTATCTATCTATCTATATAGATAGATATATATGAACAGACTGAGATAGAGAGATACATTGATATAAACAGATTATGATAGATACATAAATGTAAACATATATATATATATATATATATATATATATATATATATATATATATATATATATAGATAGATAGATAGATAGATAGATAGATATGAACAGATTGTGATCGATAGATAGAAACGTAGACAGATACACACATAGATAGACAGACAGATAACATGAACATGGATAGATAGATATGAACAAAATGTGTTAGAATCTTAGATATATAGAAAGTTCATGAAGAGATTGTCATTCATAGATATATGGATAGATAGACATGAAGAGGTATAGATACATAGATCATAATCAGGTTGCGATAGATACATCAATAGACAGATAAGTAGACAGCTAGATTGTGTTACATGACCGTCTCTATTTATATGAAATGCAATGAAATTGAATTAAGGTATTTATTTTAGCTATTGATATTAAATATAATTCCCGTCCTAAAGTTTAATGATTTTTCTTTTTATTTCTTCGAAAAGGGATAATATCAAGAAGTCGCAAGCATCAGATGATCGCAGAATTAGGTCTTGACCGTTTTTTAATTCATTCAATGGTTCGATTTGAAATCATATGTAGCATTCAACATTTGGATTTGAATTCATATGTAGCACTAGCAGCATGGCCCGGCGTTGTCCGGGCTTGATTCAAAAATCGTACAGCAATCGCTATCACTTGACTTAAAATATTAAGATATGAACCGATTGTGATAGATAGATAGATAGATAGATAGATAGATAGATAGATAGATAATGAACTTAGATAGATAGATAGATAGATAGATAGATAGATAGATAGATAGATAGATAGATAGATAGATAGATAGATAGATAGATAAACTACTCGATTGAATGATTGAGATAGGCATGGAAATTTGGGAAAACTGATATTAAAATCATGTGTTGTATAAAATAAATTAATTTCCATAAAAATGTATTTACTGAAATGAAAACTTATTGCGTATTATCTATTTGAAAATATTCCCCTGCCTGGGGCCAATGTACTTCTTCATTTTTCTTTTTCCCCATCTCGATGACCACTTCATAATCGTATTTCTTCGTGCCTTCAGCAAATCGGTGATATCGTCCTCGCGCTTGAGTTGTCGTGAGTTGTATGGTGTTACAGCTGGCTGGCGAGTAACAAGATGGGGGCCTGTTTCTCATTCGGGAATTTAAGGCTATTACACTCTCCATGCTAAAATTTAACACCGACTTTTTCGCCGATTGATTTAATTCCTCAGATTGTCAATCTACGACCTGGTCGTACCAGCTTACTAAGCCGCTAGATCAGGGCTTCTCAACCTGGGGCCTTTGGGTGGGTTTCACTTGTTCCGTGAGGATCAGATGAAAATGAAGATTTATATTCGTTATACAGCCTTTGTCTAAATCAACGGTTTCCCACAAAAAAGAAAGAAAATGCACCCCACCTCTGCTTGAAAGTAAACTCTCCCATATATATATATATATATATATATATATATATATATATATATATATATATATTGTAAGATACATTATCGCCTAAGCGTGTATCACGCATGGCACATAACTGCCTATGGGTAAATAGCAGAACAGACCGGGTTCTATAGCCTTGGATGGCCACTGGTCTACCGGAGAAAGAGATGGCAACCTACTGCGGGAAAAATCTGACTCATCAGTCATGTATCGAAAGATAAAGTATCGCCTAAGCGTCTATCACGCATAGCACATAAGTGACTGACTATGGGTAAACATCAGGACAGACTGGGTTCTATAGCCTTGGATGGCAACTGGTTTACTGCAGAAAGAAATGACAACCTACTGCGAGAAAAAAAATCTGCCTCGTCAGTCATGTATCGAAAGATACATGATCGCCTAAGCGTGTATCACGCATGGCACATAACTGACTATGGGTAAATAGCAGGACAGACCGGGTTCTATAGTCTTGGATGGCCACTGGTCTACCGCAGAAAGAGATGGCAACCTCCTGCGGGAAAATTCTGTCTGGTCAATCATGTATCAAAAGATAAAGGATCACCTAAGCGTGTATCACGCATGGCACATAGCTGACTGATACTGGTGAGGATTTATTAACCACAAAGTGCCCGGTTGAAAAGTGATTTGTGTGCAGTGTGCACTATGTGTAAATGCAATCTCAAGTGTTATGAAAATTCAGTCAGACTGTTTGTCTGTATATGAAGGGCTAGTTCTTATACGCGTCCGTAAACTCAACGCGGCTGTCCTCCACGTCTTCCCGTCACTCTATGGACTACTTGAGCTACTCAGAGTCGCGACATGTTCGTATTTCAGGCTTCAAAGTCGATCTTGTCCGTCGCTTCTTAATTTTTTATACAACACATTGTTTTAATATCAGTTTTCCACATTTTTCATGCCTATCTAATCATTCAATCGAGTAGTCTATCTATCTATCTATCTATCTATCTAAGTTCATTATCTATCTATTCCTACTCACCTCTGCGATATGATATTTTTTTTTACCATAAAAATGGCACCGAGTTATTTTACTCACTCAATTCATTTAAATTTGTAGCGACATCTGTGTAAGCTGATATCTTGTTAAGTGGAAAACAGCTGACCTTTCACAGAAATGGATTCGGGCGTTTAAATTCCCGATGATTATCAACTAAGTGAACTTCACAAGCATATGGCAAACGGCTCGGACAAAGAGAGTCACTGAATGAAGATAAATTATTTTTTTAGACAAAGATGACGAGACAAAGAATATTGTTTTCTATGAGATAGTGGCGAAGACCAGTGAAAAGGCCAAAGCGACGAAGAGGGCCCACGGAGAACGTTGCGAAAGGGAGGGCTCAGGTCTTTCTACCTTCCCGGACGAGACTCTGCCCTTCGGTACAGCCTCGTTCGGGTTCCTCTCTGCCCAAAGGCAGAGAGTTCGACAGGAGCTGCGAACAGTCACAGCCTCGGTAGAACAGTCTATATCACTGTTAATATTTAACAGCCCCCCCCCCCCACAAGAGTGTATGTGGCACAAGGCCGGTTTAGTGTGGGTTCTCCGAGCCCGTAGGCTCGGCCAAAAATATGCCCTTTAGAACCCGTATAAACGGGTTCAGGGTCTGTCTACCTCCCCGGACGAAACTTTGCCCTGCGGCAAAGCTTCGTCCCAGTTCCTCTCTGCCGAGGCAGGGAGTTTGACAGTTGAACAGTTTGGCACTGTACCCCCGAGTCTTACTTTCTTACTACTTTATAGTAAGTGGAAGAGTCCACAATAGCCTCATTAGAGGGAGCACACCACAGCATTTTGTGAGCACAATAATGTGGAAAATA
>OZ038483.1:101295911-101318411 GCA_964036315.1 Acanthosepion esculentum
CCGACCAAGGTAAGTGACTCGCCCGTGCTAAAACTATCTGATCGGTTTCACCTCTGAAAGCTGACTGAAGGACCTACCGCATTCGTCATTATGCAGTAACGTCATTAAGCAAAGGGAGAAAATCGACTTTTTATCCCTACACTATCCACATATTCCGGTAGTGATGTACCGTGTGGGCATATTGATATATCGGATATATATTGTATCTTGGGTGAGAATACGATGAAAGAGGCCGCATTCTAAAATTTCTAGGAAAAATAAGTAACGAAGTAATCGTTCTAAGTAACGCGGTTAATCGAAATAAGGGCTACGTTTCTTTACTGAGCCAAAAGTCTTACGGATTGAATAACCGGTCGAGTCATCTTCATTTCTGGCTCTTATATCTTCAAGTCTATTACTCAAAGCAATCTTTTTCATGTGGAGTTGGCAGCGAGACTCTTCGGAAATTAATCGTTTTCGTGTTATTTCTGGCTAAGAACGGCTTGCCGTTTTTAATTTCTGGCATTTTCTCAACCGATTAAAAAAAGGCGAGTGTGTGTGTCGTTTGCTGAGAACATTTTAAATTGAGTTTATGGAAAAATAATGGATGCCTTTATTAAATTTTCGACATCTCTTTTGTTCAACAACAGTTTTGGTTCAATATAGTTCGCCTCTCTTTAAGGTAAGTTCGTAATTACAAACTCCCAGAATTTAGAAAATGGAAAAAAAAAAATCAGAGCGAATTGTTTCAAGGTTTCCAACGAATTTTGTGGATGAGCGGGTGATGTAATGGATAGCGGCTCGGAATGTAAAATCGGATAGTAGGGTTCGAATTCCAGTCGTGTTCGTTGCACTCATTCACGCGCAAATATCCTTATGAAAGGTATGAATTCATCTTCAACCCCCAGCTATGGATTAAATAGTGGATTTTGCGTTTGGAATAAAACATTGTTATTCTCCAAAAAATTGTTAATGCAATATTCACTAGCAAAAAAAAAAAAGAATTATTTTTACAATTTGATTTTTTTCAGATTTAAATAACCTAAAAAAGGTTGATAATCCATAAATAAACAAATCAGTCACGCCATCAATATGAATGTCCTGTTTTAAACCGTGCTTACGTCTTTGATAACTATTACGAAAGACAATTTTCTACATACAACGTTTGAAAAGACTCTGTCCTAGTCAGACGCTAACCAGGAGAAGTAACACAGTTTCGGTAGCTAAGGTGGTACTGCCACCCTTGGCGCCACCAGTAGCTTTTACCATCGGACAGGGTATTGTTTTTTTTTGTGTAGAAGTGTTAGTCTTCCTTCAGAAACAGAGAGAAGGATCCAAGCGTTTGAGGACAAATGCATGAGAAAACTCATTGCAATCTTCGACTGGGAACATAAAACCAATGAGTTTGTGTGGAAAAGGGTTGAAAGTTTTGTGGGCCACCAGGAACATCATCTCGCCACTGTCAAACGGAGAAAAGTAGCGTGGTTTGGGCACGTTACAAGGCACGACAGCCTGAGCAAGGCCGTCAAGCAGAAGGTAGACGTAGGAGAGGACGTCAACGCAAAAACCGGTTGGATAATGTCAAACAATCGACAAGTACGACTATATCAGAACTGCTTTTGGCTGCCGTTGATAGATTGATTGTGGAGGGGATTCAATATGGCTTCTACATTTGGACCTCCCTTTTACGATTACATTGATGATGTTAGTCTCTTGCGTCAGATTTTCAATGATGTGTTAAAAGCATTTGTTTTAAAACGTTTTGCTCGTGGCGACCGTTATCGATGGCGTAGAATGGAAGAAGATAAGTAGGAAGCATTTATTAATGACGTGGTTACAATTTCAAAAGATATTTGTAAATAGAAACGGCGTGCAGATAATTCTTTTAAAAATAGTCAGGGATCGATTTGACACTGTACTGATATGATGAAAAACACCCGACCGACACCCGTTCTTAAATTATTAAAAATGCAGTATTTTTAAATTCTGACTAATGCTGTCGCTTCAGGAGTGCCCAGCGCGTGTTAAGCTACAAACATTGGGTAGAGAAAATTTCCTATTTATTGCAAAGTAGCGTGACAGATATCGATAAGGAAATAGGAATCGACGAGCCGGACTCATATTCTGAGTGGGTGTGTTGTATTTACTTTCGCAATAATGCTTAATACTAATAATTAATAATGCTTACCCGGTCAGAGGGTACCCCTCAGAGGAGGCCATGTCGAAGGGCAGAGTCTCGTCTCGGGAAAACAGTTACCTGACTCTGTTTTTACGAGGCCTACAGGGAATTTTTGCCCGAGCCTACGGGCTCAGATACCGCACGATAAAACTCGGCCTTGTGACACATCTTGCTGCGTAGGCCAGTGGATAACGCCCTTGGGAAAGCCAGAAACAGCGAAGGCTGGTCTCACAAGACTTCGATGGCAATCACTGTAGGGAGAAGGGAAATTCTAAATTACAAACCGTGGAGAAAGCAACTATCGTTACCGAAGAATGAAAAGAAATTCACATCTAATGAAAGATTGTGTATATTTCAGATGTACTTTTCGCTCTGGTACGTAGATTTTATGAACTTAAGTGCAGTACTAGATTGGCGGCAAGGTTTCATCATTTTACATTTAAGTTGAACCGTAAGTTCTATGTTAACAGTTTCTTCTCTAGGACTTCTCACTTATGGAACTCTTTTCCTACCTCTTGCTTTCCAGTCAACTTTGATCTTCAAAAATATAAATGCAATGTCAATCGTTATATTGTCTTCTTATTTTCTGTTCTTTTATTGTTTTCTCACCTTATAAGTAGTTTTCCTCATATTCTCTAGCACTCGGTAACCCCTTAATTCCTAGTGGATTAATTGCCTTCTTTGGGGTGAAATGATTAAAAAAATACTACGACAGAGAAGTATTTTCCTGCAACAAGAGAACAAACATTTAGGACGAAACAACTGGCGACTAAAGAGTAAATAGTGATATCTATCTATCTATCTATCTATCTATCTATCTATCTATCTATCTATCTATCTATCTATCTATCTATCTATCTATCTATAGCAGACTGTTCATATCTATCTATCTATCTATCTATCTATCTATCTATCTATAGCAGTCTGTTCATATCTATCTATCTATCTATCTATCTATCTATCTATCTATCTATCAGGAGTATCTCTTAAATCAGCTATTAACAGTCGCATTTAATAATCTATCTATCTATCTATCTATCTATCTATCTATCTATCTATCTGTCTATCTATCTATCTATCTATCTATCTATCTATCTATCTATCTATCTATCTATAGCAGTCTGTTCATATCTATCTATCTATCTATCTATCTATCTATCTATCTATCTATCTATCTATCTACACCAGTCTGTTTCTTTCTTTCTTTCTTTCTTTCTTTCTTTCTTTCTTTCTTTCTTTCTTTCTTTCTTTCTTTCTTTACTTGTTCCCGTGTATATATCTATTTCGTACCATCATTCCTGGTTTTGGAGAATTTCTAACAACATTCTTAACAGATGCAAATCATCTGTGCCTAATATTATTAATGGTCTTGGGGTAATTCCATCTTCACCGAACAAGTAAAAACACTTTGCAATGAACTTTGCCTTGAAGATCTACACTAGACGCCGAGGGTCATCTTCTGTCTGACTTCCCTCTTCTTATGGTGCACAAGTTTTGCAACCTCACTATCTTGGTTCGGGGAATTTCCATTCTCCTCAAAACCTCTTCATCTACGATGGCGTACGCATCCCTATTGTACTTACGAACGTTTACCCTGAAGTAACTCCATTATAGTTTAACTGTTTCCTGGAGCCAAGCGAGTATTTTTGATGTTGGAATCCACTGAAAGATTTCTAAGTCAATTATGGAACTGCATGAATGTTAATTGTGTTAATGTGAACATTACTGGAAAATAATTGTTCGAAAATATTCGAAAAACAATTATTCGAAAAAGAATTATTTGAAAAAAAAGTATTCGAAAAACAATTATTCGAAAAACAATTATTTGAAAAAGAATTATACGAAAAAGAATTATTCAGAAAACAATTATTTGAAAAAGAATTATTCGCAAAAGAATTATTCGCAAAAGAATTATTTGAAAAAGAATTATTCGAAAAAGAATTATTCGAAAAAGAATTATTCGAAAAAGAATTATTCGAAAAACAATTATTCGAAAAACAATTATTTGAAAAAGAATTATTCGAAAATGAATTATATGAAAAAGAATTATTCGAAAAACAATTATTCGAAAAAGAATTATTTGAATTAATAATGGGAAATTAATATAAAGGTATCATCTAAATAATAATTATTCGAAATACCTATGTTGGAAATACGTATGTGGTGTTGCTTTTAGAGAGAGCTGACTTACCTAGAACTAATATAGCTCTTGAAGGATGGTATATGGTTTTTTAACAGAAAGTTCCATGCCATCATCCCACAATATGGCAATTCTTCGGCGTCCTTAAAATAGAAAAGGACTTGCAAGATTTTGCATATTGTAAAAGTAAGAGCAGGTTGCCAAAATATCAAGATCGCCAAGAAATACCGCATCGTAAATGGAAAACTTAAAATAATTAGTGGCATCTTTTAACGAGTACTCTTCAGTAGCTGACTATTTGCCTGCAGTTTCATATAACTTAAGGTTATAAAGATTTCTTCTTACTAAATTGTTTTATTAATGATATCTGTATTTTGAATAATTATCATTTCTGTATTTCCTCTTTTAATGTTTACGTTTATTGAATTGAAGAATTTTGCATTTCGAATAATTATCATTTAGTATAATTGTCCTTTCGATTAATTTTCTTTCAAACAATTTGCAATTCGAATTTACAATTCGAAAATTACAACTTTCTTTCAAACAATATACAATTCGAATTTACAATTCGAAAATTACAATTTTCAATTCAAACAATTTACGATTCGAATTACAGTTCTTCGAGTAAATGTTTTCGAGCAATTATTTTCGAACAATGTTCACGTAATCAATCTTAACCAGTTCAAATCTTCCTTGTACCTTTTTAGAAAGGATCTGAGTCCCCCTGCCATGCTTTAACTCTGCAAAAGTCAGACGGTTTATGTGAACATCATTCGAAAATAATTTATAGGGCGAAGTTTTTCCCTGAAGAATTTTCTAGGCGGAAACTCATTTTGAACAGGAAATTTTGCATTCTGATTCGTCAATTTACAGGCCAGTGAGAAAGGTGTTACCGTACACTGTTTTACCTTTTTTATTATTTAGTGGGACTTGTAACCGTCAACTGATATTTATATAATAAATGCAAATGTAAGTGTGTCACTGCGTCGTATTTTTCCAACTGTATACCAATATATCGTAGCCCAACCTATCATACCATTTGTGAATCAGGCCAACTCCGCGAGCAAATTAAAACATTTCGCGCCGGATCCGGAACCGCAATCCTGAAATTTCGGATTCCCAAATTTTCATTACTGCGATTGTTTTCGTATTCCACCATCTTTGGTTTCTACTGATAAAAACAATTAAAGGGACACAACTCTCTACCTTTGAATAGCTCATGTACAAATGAAGAAAATACTGTTGGCAAATTACAGTGTTTCAAACTAAAATTATCTGTGTTTTCAACTTTACTCCGAGAGGCCGTAGCCTAATATATCATACCATTTGGGAATCCGCCCAAACATTTCGAGACGGATCAGGACGCGCAATACTGAATTTTGGATTCCCAAATTTTCATTATTGCGATTGTAATCGGCGATTTCTTCCGTGATTTCTGCGACGAATATTTTTTTGTAAGGTAACAAATTTTATAAGTTGGAAATAAATTTGGGAATCTTTGAAAGTATGCGGCGAAAGTCACCCATGAAATAACAATAATTGACTGTCCGGAAAGTAAGGACTTACGTACATCAAAATGTCTTTAAATTAAGTGGCGGTAGAAGAATTATCGTTGAACATTTCAAATGTAAGCTAAAATATTAATGCAAAAATTAAATGCAGCGAATGTTTTTGATTGCTTCCGTAGTTCATTGATGCCTATTGCATCTGCACATATTGGGGTGGAGGCTCAATCAAGAGCCACCCCCACAAGAGTAAGCTGAGATGCAACCAGAGAGGGCGGCTTTTAAGCTAGTTATAATGTATATCGTATTTCAGATATACGATATATTAGCAACAACCTGTGTGGTTGTTTATGTTAGAGAATCTTTGAGTCTTCTCACTATTATATTCTATATTATCTGGAGAATGTTAGACACAAATGACGAACATGGAGGAGAAAATAGCTGCGAATTTATCACGCATTATCTATCTATCTATCTATCTATCTATCTATCTATCTATCTATCTCTCTATCTATCAGGAGTATCTCTTAAATCAGCTCTTAACAGTCGCATTTAATAATCTATCTATCTATCTATCTATCTATCTATCTATCTATCTATCTTGAGTATCTCTTAAATCAGCTCTTAACAGTCACATTTAATAATTTATCTATCTATCTATCTATCTATCTATCTATCTATCTATCTATCTATCTATCTATGGCAACTATACCTTAAATTTTCTCTTACTTGTCTCATTTAATTAACGCAGAGTTTTCTTTTTATCTCTCCCGCAATTATGCCGTGTTCTTTGTCTACCTTGTTCTTCTCTGGATTACGCAATTTTGTATATATCTGTACCTTTTTATTTCGTATATTTTCCAGTGCATCTTTCGTGAATTTTCACCCATTATGTATTTTTTTATCTTCGAAAAAAAAAACCATCTGTTATTCCTACCTGATTGTCTGTTTCTCGGTTCATACCATTCGCCAATATCTCCCTCGTCTTTTCTCTCCCTCCGTCTTTCTCTATGAACCTTCCCCGGTTCCTTTTACTTTTCTTCCGTGTTGTCTCTTCTCGTCTGTCTTTCCCATGAACAAGCTCACACAGTGTCGCCCGTGCCGCCTTGTTGCCTTAGTAACGAAGCAGCCCAAAACGTCACGTGACACTGTCTGGCGTAATGTCACCAAAACCTTGTGAGGAACAACAGCGTTTAGACGCGCCTAGTGGATAGGAATCGATCTGGGAGAGAGAGAGAGAGAGAGAGAGAGAGAGAGAGAGAGAGAGAGAGAGAGAGAGAGAGAGAGAGAGTGAGTGAGTGTGTGTGTGTGTGTGTGTGTGAGTGAGAGAGAGAGAGAGAGAGAGCCGTCACCGTATTGTGTGCACAGAAGACAGATTCTTAATACAGAAGATGTATCTAGATATATTTCTATCTATGTATCTATCTTAAATCAGATGGGCTACTTAAATATTTTTCAGTGTTTAACTGAATTTGGAATTCAATCTTGGATAGCATAATGTTATATATATATAAATATATATATATATATATATATATATATATATATATATATATATATATATATATATATAGTGTGCGGCAGAAGCACCTCCCACGAATACCTTCCGCATAATGGTAAGACATTAGTTAGATGAAGACACCGTTGCCACTAATGTGTCACCATTATGTGGAAGGTATTTCTTATAGTCATATGTCGGTGGTATTATTACTGTACCCTCATATATATATATATATATATATATATATATATATATATATATATATATATATATGATGAAATGAAGAGGTTATAATGGTTCCAACGAGAGAAAAGTGTGTATATTAAAAAGAAGAGAGGTACCGCAAACGTTTTGGGTTGTAATGTGGGTTTTTAAAAAAAATATTATTCTTTATTTTTCATAGTTTTACATAGTTTTACAACACGTGTTTCTGGTCTTACGACCGTCTTCAGGTAAACGGTGGAGATTTCCACATATTATTAAAAATAATTATTAAAAATAATTAATTTTTTTTCCTTTACGTTTTTCAATGTTAAATCTTCTCTATATGAGACATTCTCTGTTTTTTAATATATATATATATATATATATATATATATATATATATATATATATATATATATATATATATATGTCAAAGTGTAAAAGAACGAAGAATAAAATTACAATGTTCTTCAGGTAATTAACAATCATTTTTAATTACCTGAAGAGACTTTTTTTAATCGTTGAAATAAAATGAACTTTTTGTAGTCATTACTTACATGTTCTAATGCAACAATATATATATATATATGTATGTGTATATATATATATATATATATATATATATATATATATATATATATATATATAGAGAGAGAGAGAGAGAGAGAGAGAGAGAGAGCTATGTCGATTCCTATAACCACACTCTTTATAAGGCTCTATCTTAGATTTTGAACACTCTTCTTCATCCATGAAGGAAGCGTATTTTAAACTATTTATCCATGCAGAGAGAGAGAGAGAAAGAGAGAGAGAGAAAGAGAGAGAGAGAAAGAGAGAGAGAGAGAAAGAGAGAGTGAGAGATAGAGAAAGAGAAAGAGAGGAAGTGCGTTTGTGTGTGTATGTCTGATAGAGAGAGACAGACAAACAAAGAGAGGGAGGGTGAAAGACAGAGACAGAAGATGAAAAATAAGCCGTGTAGATATAGAAACCAACGTTGCATCATCACTGTCAGTTTCATGTCTCATCTCTTCATCTCGTCACTCGTATGACCAGTTTTAAACAATATATATATATATATATATATATATATATGTATATATATATATGTATATATATATATATCTAAAACAACTAAAAAGTTTTAAATTAAAGGAAATATAATGTTTTTTTAATGAAAGTATTTATTCATATTTTTTTACATATAGGTAATTTGATATTTCAGATCGACCTAAAACCAGTTATTTCTGATGAAAGATCGAGGTCGATCTGAAATATTAAATTACATATATATATATATATATATAAATATAAATAAATACTTCCATAAAAAACATTAAATTTTCTTTAATTTACAAACTTTTTAGTTGTTTTTTCTATATATACATATTAAGAAAGTATACGTGGCTTCTCATTATGGTATATATATATATATATATATATATATATATATATATATATATATATATATATATATACGAGGGTCATTCAATAAGTTTAATTTTTCGGTATAAGGACTTCTAATACAGATAGAAGCTAACTCTTTTTTATTTTTTTGGTTTTACTTCTTTTTCACATGGATTTAATTTCTTTTGCAGATTAAAAAATAACTTTGAGAGTTTTGGTGATTAACAAAGATGGCCGACCAAGAAGCTTGCTCCAGGATTGGAACAGCGGTCAGGTATCAAGTTTTTGGTTGCTGAAGGGTGCAAACCAGTTGAAATTCATAGGAGAATGTCAAATGTGTATGGTGCCACATGTTTCAGCCAAAAACTGTCTACAAGTGGGCTAAATTGTTTAAAGAAGGACGGAGCATTGTTGAGGACGAAGACAGGTCTGGGAGGCCTACAGAAGTGAGGTCTCCTGAGGTGATCGAATCAGTCAATGACCTCATTCAGTCTGAGAGAAGGGTGACAGTGGATGACATTGCAAGGACTTTGAGATTATCTGTTGGGAAAAACGCAGGGGTCATCAGTCAGAAGGAGTCATCTTGCATCATGACAACGCAAGGCCTCACACAGCAGCCCAAACGGTGCAGACCATCAACGAGCCGGGCTGGGAACTGCTCCCTCATCCCCTTTACAGCCCAGACCTTGCCCCTTCAGACTTTCACCTGTTTGGTCCCTTGAAAGCGTTCACGAGAGGCACGAAGTTTAAAAGTGACGATGAAGTCAAAAGTGTTGTGAGCGACTGGCTGAGATATCAGCCCAAAGATTTTTACGGTGAGGGAATACGGAAGCTTGTGCACAGATGGGAAAAGTGTGTGACAGTGCTGGGAGACTACGTTGAAAAATAATAAAAAAAAGTAAGCTTTTATCTGTATTAGAAGTCCTTATACCGAAAAATTCACCTTATTTATTGAATGACCCTCGTATGTGTCTGTGTGTAATATTTAAATAAGGCCTATTTCCTTTAAACAAGTTGTGTTGAACAATATCGTTACGATCTATTTATACCAATTTTTATTATTTATATATGTATGTATTAATCAGTATCACCGTATGCAAGGCAATAAAGCCACTAAGACACAAGGGGGCTTACAGGGTGTGTCGGAATTAGGAATAAATACATTGATAATGCGCGGGAAGATAAAAGATTAATCAGGAGAACAGTATACGGCGATTGGCATTGCATTTAAATTTTTGCAGATTAATGTTGATTTGAAAGCCTGTATCCGGAAAGGAGTTCTACATGCGATAAGTGCGAGAAAAGAAACTGTTAGCATAGAACTCACGGCTACATCTAGCTAGCTCAACTTTAAATTGATGGGATCTCGAATCCAGTCTTGTACTGCGCTTAAATACATAAAGTCCAGGTACCATAGTGAAGAGCTCATCCGAACAATTGCCATGAAAGTATTTACAGAAACGGTAGAAAGGCCACCTTACAGCAGTGGGAAATTGACTGAAGCCGAGACGCCAGATCAGGACCAGTGATATTGCTGATTCTTCTTTGGATTTTATCAAAGAGCTCAAGGTAATTAGCGGGAGCATCGCGCCATATGTAGCAGTGATATTCTAAGAATGGACGAATGGGAGACTTATAGATATGTAAGATAGATTTAGGAGAGAAAAATGTCGTGCACGACACAGTGATCTGATATTCTTGGCATCTGACCTAGCAGTGGTTTCAATATAGTCTTTCCATTTCATGTCACGTCAGCCCAAGAAAGCGCAACGAGTCTCTTTCTTGGAGATTAGCATCAGTCATGTTGATGGAAGGCAGATGGAACTCTCTCAGATGATTAATGGAGAGAAGTTTTGTTTTGGAGCCGTGGAAATTAACAGTTCATTCTTTGCTCCAATTGACGACGGACTTGAGGTCGTTTTGGACATCGGCTTCCATTTTGACTTGGCCACACTGTTCAGCCTTACTCTTGAGGCAGGAATAAAGGATTCTGCCTTCAGCGTAGATACCAAGTTGAGTGCCGATGTCATCGGGGATTTCATTGATGAAAATTAAAAACAGAGTAGGGCTAAGGATGGAGCCCTGGGGGGCACCCGCATTAGTACGAAAGGATGTAGACGAGTGGCCGTTCAAGATAACTTTCATTTCGCGATTTGATAGGAAAGACTGGATCAGTTCAAAAATTTGTCCGGAGTCACTGTAACTTTTCAGCTTGTGGTGAAGACCTGCATTCCAAAACCTGTCAAAGGTTTTCGAGATGTCCAATGCTACAGCCCGGGCTTCACCGTTTTTATCTAGAGCACGATAGACTCTTTCCGCAATTATTGTCAGTACATCAGCAGTGGACCTGGAGAAACGAAACCATATTGCTTGTCTGAGTAAAGAACCAGCAATAAGAGATGCTGAACGAATTCCGAATTGATTAGGGCCTCTAGATGTTTCTCAAAAACAGGTAGAGAATGCTAACAGGTCGAGAGTTGGAAGGGCCGGACGATTCAACAGAGTTCGTAAAAACTGGAACAACAGACGATAACTTCCAGCAGGCGGGAAAGCAGGAGGCATCGAGGCATTTATTAAAATTTTGTGAGAACAGGGGCCAGTTCGGGAGCCGACACCTTAATGACTATTACAGGGATACCAGCGGGTCCACATACTTTGTGGGTATCTAGGTTAGAGATGATAGCATAAACCATGGAAGGTGTTATATGCATATCACTCAACAAAGAATCACTTCTAAGTGGGAAGTTAGGTATGGATACTCAAGTTTTTTTATGAAACGATATATATATATATATATATATATATATATATATATATATATATATATATATTAAGCAATAAGTGAGAGATAATGTGTGTATGTGTTGAGACATAGGAATCTACGCCGAATGTTGACTACCAGTTTCATACCTAAAGGCAGTGATTCCCAACCTTTTTTTACATGGCGGCACACTATTGAGTTCTTTAAATTTTCGCGGCACACCTATCACAAAAAATAAAATTTTTCCACTCATAAAGCCTTTTCGCAATAAAATAATAAAAAACAAAGAATATTATATAAGAAGAATTTTTATTCCCATAAATCAACATATCCTGTATTCAATATTGGGTATAAAATAATAATGGTGAATGTCAGTGGGACAGTTGTGCCTGGTGCTTCTTGACTACTGCTGCAATATTTGGGCGAATGTGAGAGAGACATACTCTTAACTCTTCTTCAATATTTTTAAGTCTTTCACGTTTTTTTATTTTTAATGTTGTTTAGGTAAGAAAATCTCTGTTCACATAGGTACGAAGTTGAGAATTGCAGTAAGATTTTGATGGCTTTTTTACTTAGAGTTGGATACTCTTCCATAACAGAAATCCAAAAGGCGTCCAATGGCAGTTGTGCGTACTTCAATTTGAGACCACGATCACTAGAAAGGCTTGCTAATTCTTCCTCTTCGCATAACTCAAAATTGAAAAGGTGGTTGGTGACTGATAAATCTAGGAACGGATGGCGAATCCAATGAAATTCTTCAATGCTGATTGAGGGAAAATATTCTTCAATTTTAGACAAGATGAAATGAAATGGCTTCTAGGTATTATCTCTTCGCGGCACACCAGTAACCATTCCGCGACACACCAGTAATCATTCCGCGTCACACTAATGTGCCGCGGCTCGGTGGTTGGGAACCACTGCCTTAAGGTATTGAAGTTTAAATATTTCTGGAAATAATTTTTGTGAGAGAGTATCCTGTTTACCCTAATTTTTAACGTTCTTTAATTATTGAAGTGCTGTTACCGTATATATTGTAAATTAGCTATTGGCCGGTATTTAAACTAGATCCTGCGGAAGGCTCTTGATTGGGCCTTCAGTTTCTTCAGGAGTTTGAGAGTCCCTAAGTCTTTGCATATTCTCAGCACTGGAAGCTCTCTTGGCTGCCGTTTCATGTGGGTTCTCATTTGCACGGGACTTTCTTTTCCTCGCTGCAGCCTTGGCTCTTTTTTGCAATCTGGTCCTCTGTTGGCGGAGATTTCTTTTTGCAAGGCATACTGCTGTTGTATGCGATAGGCAACAATTAACAACAGAAGAACTCAAAATTGATCTCTGCATTATATATTACATTATGTATGTAGGTCCTTATTTTATTTACAAACAATTATTTTATTTCATGGGTGACTTTTGTAATTAATTTCAATTATTCTCAAATTATTTCCAAGTTACGAAAATTATTATCGTACAAACATTTCCTCAAATAACATTTAAAAAATCGCCGAAAACAATCTCAGTAATAAAAACTTGGGAATCCAAAATTTCAGGATTGCGGGTCCGTATCTGGCCCGGAATGTTTTTAATTTGCTCCCGAAGTCGGTCTGATTCCAAAATGATATATGTTGGGCTACGGCCTCTAGGAGTAAAGTTGAAAACAGGGACAATTTTATTTTGAAACACTGCAATTTGAGAAAAATATTTTTTCATTTGAACGTGAGATAATGAAAGTTAGAGAGTTGTGTCCCTTTAATTTTTTTTTATCAGTAGAAGCCAAGATGGCAGAAACCGAATACAGTCGCCGTAATGAAAATTTGAAATTCCAAAATTTCAGAATTGCGGGTTCAGATCCGGCTCGGAATGTTTTTAATTTGTTTACGGAGTCGTCCTGGTTTCCAAATGGTATGATATATTGGGCTACGACCTCTAGGAATATGGTTGAAAAAATGTGACACACTGACTTTCGCGTTTAATTTATAGAAGATTTTTGTATTTCATATTGTCTATGCGAATACTCCACTCTTTTTTTATAATTAAAGGTCTGCAGTCTATTCTAGCGAATGGAATTCCTTTTAATAATTAACCAAATCTAAAGTATTTTTATATTCTCTTGCTTTTTTTATGTAATTTCCCTTTTGAGCGTGATCGCTCACTTTCACATGGGAAAATTATCCACCGCCCACCTATATAATATATATTCAAAAGCATAAAGTGATTTTTTTTTTACCGTAACATTCATCCTGTACAGGGCTCACGAGCCCCTTGAGGTAGAGGGTTATTTTAGGAGGCAGTTAATCCTAGACTCGAACAAGTTAATATTGTAATGGTCCGGGAAACATCCTCTTGGGAGTCAGGTCAACAGAGCAGTGGTTCGCGGGAAGTATCAGTTCGAGTGGAACTTACTTCTCACCGATGGAATACGGCGGGAAATGTGTTTTACTACAATGTAAGTGGCATGGCGGGCCCTTGCCGTGGGGGTTAGGCCTGGGGGAACCAAGGAATGTAGCTCGTCCGAGCACTTTCCATGAAAGTAGCGATAGAGTAGCGAGAGGCTTGCAACATCCCGCCTATCAGACGGAAGATGGAGAGAGGAGAATGATTCGTCACATACAAAATTTCGGAGATGTTTCTGGAGTCTGTCAAGACTTGAAAGTGCGACCTGGGTAGCTGCCATCCAAATATGACAACAGTACTCCATTCTTGGACTAATCTGGCTCTTGTAAAGGTACATGATAGCACCGGGTAAATTATATTTTTACGGTTATTTTTCTGCTATGAGAAATTCGAGATGGCCAACGTGATAAAAAAATGATAAAAGGTTTTATATTAAAGAAAAAATATCCTGTGCCCACTTCTTAATTTTACTGGAGAATTTGTTGTTGGGCTTCTCTTATCTGAGGAGAAACAAAAATCCGTAAAAAAATGGCGGAGTTAGTATTTGAATGCTAATAACCCTTCTCATAACTATAAATATATGCCTTGTCCGCGGAGGTTGTTTAAACTCATATTTTTTTAACCTCAGGTTCTTTTGAATTTTTTTCGCTTACAGTGTGTTGAAATACCTTTTTAATACTCAAAATCCTACATCGCCCAGTAAAATTTTCAATCGTCCACTATTTTTTGTACAGTAGTTCATCGCCATCCAACAGTTGAAATCGCCCACTGGTGGCCGATATCGCCCAGGTTTGAAAACCCTGTCCTAAAATGTACTTGTTCTTATGAATGTTTTCTTTGTATATTTGTTCATCTATTTGTAAATATTTTGAGAATAATCTATGCAAGTTCTATAGAAAAGTGACAGACTGATGGTTATCAAAATCTTTATTATATCTTTTTTCATGATGTAGAATTATAATTCATGGGCAGAAGTTCAGTGGTATGTATCTACTGCCTTCACCGGGCAAACAGATGTGCCAATATAAATTCGTCAGCATCTCTCAAAACGTCAGTTGCTATGCCATCTTTACCTGGTACCTTTTCATGTTTCATAATAGGAAATGCAAACCTTTTTTCATTATTACCCCAGGAATCTCACTAATATGTACCTGAATGACTCTTGGTGTTATATTTATTTTAGAAACATACAGGTTTGTATATTAGTCCTCAATTATCGTTTACATTTTGTCCCTTCATATATATATATATATATATATATATATATATATATATATATATATATATATATATATATATGAAGAAATATAGTCTTAAAGTGTGCTATATTTATGGGATAAAGTGCTCAATATCAGAGCACTTTACCCACAATGCACCACTGACCCGTATATATAAATAGCCGAGAAAAATAACAGCACTAGTTGCCTGACGATTGCATCTAGCATGAAACAGACTGACGCCTCTAAGTGTTGACTTCTATGTTCACTTATATATATATATATATATATATATATATATATATATATATTTCTAAAGAAACGGATGCACTTTTATTTATTGCTTAAACGTTATTTTTAGTGAATACTCGTATTTAAGTAGACGTCCCGTTTATTTATTAAATAGTATATTTATATATTTTCGTCTAGCGTCTTGAATATTCAAGTTTATCCAATAAGATTTCTCGAAATCACGGTAGACGAAATAAATAAATAAATAAACGATTTAATGAATAAACGTAACGTCTATTCAAATATATACTAGTAGTCACTAAAAATAACGTTTAAGTAATATATATATATATATATATATATATATATATATATATATATATATATATATATATATATAAGAACCTTAGTTGATCTTCAACTGGCTTACGGCCATATCAAGTTGAAGAACGGGTTCTCGTAGGATCACCGAAGTTAAGCAACGTCGAGCGAGCCTGGTTAGTACCTAGATAGGTGACCACATGGGAATACCAGGTGCTGTAAGCTTGCACGTGCGCATGGTGTAATAGATAACGGTTCGAATGTTGAAATCGGAGAGCCCAGGTTCGTTACGGTGGAGTAATGGATAGCGGCTCGGATTGAGGAATCGGATGGCCTAGTTCGAATTCCAGTCGAATCTATTACATTCACTTAACAGCCTAGGGAAAGTTATGAATACTTTTATTCTCTCCCCAGCTATGGATAAATAGCAGGCCAGACCGGGTTCTATCTATCAAAAAAAAATTCTGGCTTAAAATAACCTGCAAACGGTGAAAAACTAATCAATCAATCTCTGTTCTCCAACTAAACCAACAGACACGAAACTGATGGAATTTGGCTTAGCGCGGAAAGAAATGGCAACCTACTGCGGGAAAATAAAATCTGCCACGTCAGTCATGTATCGAAAGATACATGATCGCCTAAGCGTGTATCATGCGTGGCACATAACAGGACAGATATTCACTTACGCGTAAATACTCTTGAGAAAGGTATAAAGTATCTCCCCACTCTGCCATCTATGAGTTAATTAATAAAACTTTTTTCAGTAAATTAGTATTATCGCCCAAAAAAGGTCAGTAAACCGTAAAAAAAAACAAACTAATCAATCTATTGTTGATCCCCGACTAAACCAACAGACACGAAACTGATAGCCAAATGCACGCAATTCAAATATTAAGAGTATACGTAAAAGTGTTTTCTGTCAATATATACCCATCTATTATTTTGTCTATTTGAGGATTGGTATTATGGATATACTTCCAGTCAGTATATCATTTGAAGTCTACTCATATCTATGTATACAGACTAGCATACACGCCAAATTAAGATATTATCTTTGGTACCGATGAACAGCGGGAGAAACTCGAAAGGAAATGATCTATTTGCAAAATATAGCAGAATAAACCTATAATTAGCTATCTCGATACGAAAAGTAATATATTCTCTCTCTCCATTTCTCTGTTATATATATATATATATATATATATATATATATATATATATATATATTAATACATGTCTCATTAAATAATATAGATAAGCGTTGTCTATATATTTTATGTAAGTTTTTTTCATATAGTCTGATAATCTTAATAACATTATCATTAAATAATGAAAGAAAATCACAATATTGATACATACTTTTTTTTATTTAATCCAATCTGAGCTTTCGTCTTACATAAGCCATTATCAAAGATGACAATTACACAATATATTTATGCAATACACGAACAAGAAATTGATGATAGTATTATTTGTTTACATGGATGATTTCCAAGCAACGATAAACACGTGCATATAAAACGCTGAAAGCGAAAATCGCACGACAGCTCATGACGTCACACATGACCACGCGAGAGTGAATCCGATGAGTATTGAGTATGGAAAGCCGTTGGTATGAACCAATGACTTCTGTTACTAATTATAGGCATTTAAGGATATTTTTGGAGATTTCATAGTTTATTTTGTTCAGGTTAGGTTTCAACTGTTTTATGTATATAGCTTCAAGAATTTTTAGTTTTTGTTTATTGTTTTCATGTTTAAGTATAGTTGTGTTTTCGACGAGGATTTTCCGGAATTGTGTATGCGGCCAGGCATGTTGTTTTAAATGTCTAAAAATGTTAGAGTTATCATTCAAATGTAGTGTCAAGCGTCGTGAAAGCGTGTTTGTGGTGTGACCAACATAGATATTATTTAGTTCGTTGGAGATACAATCTCCCAAAGGATATATATATATATATATGTAGGTTACACCGATTATGGTTGTAGGGAAAATAAAATATGGTAACTAAAATGAAAATTGGCGATACATTTTTCCTTTTCAATGAATTTGACCCAACACTTTTCTGTGCATTAGATCGATCATTATACGATGAAGGCTCTGTCTATATTTCTGAGATGGGGTATTATGCACACTATTTACATTATTCGGACTATTGTCCTCATCTGTGTCGCCATATTTATCACAACGTTTCGGCCGTTGTACGCTCCGGCCTTCTTCAGGTGGATAAAGGCTTTGGTTAGATCCAGTGACAGGACCCAAATAGTGTGAGTTCAATGTCCGGTTAAGGCAGTGGAGAACTTGGAGAGGGGAATTAACAGAAGATAACTCATAACTGACATCCATGAAAACATGGCACGTGGAACTAGAACAGTTTACCCCAGTGAGCGAAATAAAGGGTTCAGTTCGACATTCCAACCACCTGATGAAGGCCGGAGCGTACAACGGCCGAAACGTTGTAATAAATATGGCGACAAAGATGAGAACAATAGTCCGAATAATGTAAATAGTGTACGATGAAGGCTTTCATTAAAATTTCATCAATCAATTAAAATTTTTAATATCGTAGTTGACAGGGAAGTAAGTGTGTATGTTTTAATTCTTGAAATGTTCGTCTGCTTTAAGTGTATGTGAAATCTTGTGCATCCTAGTGTATTTTAATTGTACGGGGAATATGACGATTGATGTCTCATATTGGGTTACGCCATTTGTAAATGTTTGGATTTACATACTTTAAGTATAGTCTACTGGACTTAACACAATCAATGAAAATAAAGAATCTTTGTATTTAAACATTGATACATATCTCTGTATCCTTCATTGCCAAAATTTCTGAGGAAGAGCGAAGCAATTTAAATTTATGTTGATTTTTCTACATATTTCTTATTTAATTCTTTCTCTTGGTGTTAGTCCATATTTTCAACTTAAATTTGGGAAATGTATGAATTCTCTTCTTCTTACAAATTGCAGGATGGGAACTGGTCTAGGTGAAGGACAACTCTGGATTCGTTTGGTGACGTTGTGGCACGTAGTGCACCAGGTCTCTGTATTCGGCCCTTCAAAAAGTGTGGTTGGTTCTGCACAAAGCCTTCGGCACAATAACCAAATCATATGTGTTAGTGTCTGGCTGTCGGTTCCGAGGAACTGAGTTGCTTGACCCTCATACATTGGCGTATTTCGTATAGAGAAAAATGTTAAAATGTCCCTTCCTTTCTGTCGTGAGACAATGGCTTAGGAGTAATATATCTGGCAGATGTCAAATCAGTCGGGTTTCGATCCTGGCTTGAAACAATCGGACGTGTAGGCCACACTGTCATACAGCAAAACAGTCTGTCTGTCGATGACTATATATATATATATATATATATATATATATATATATATATATATATATATGATAGAAATTGTTAGGAGGATTTTGATACTCATAATTAAGTAATTCATTGATTCTGAAAGAAACCTCAACAGATTGCAGAAAGCACTGGACGGCCGTTTCGTCCTATATTTGGGACTCATCAACAGTGCGCAAGCACTATCGAGAATTGAAACCCTGACAGTTAAGTTATCAAGCAAACGTCATACCAACTGTTCCAACGGGCCTGGGTGACGAAGAGGTAGCAAATCAGACTCAATATAGCGCCGCTCGCTCACATATTCCGTGGTGGAACTCAACTGAAATTCTCTGCAACCATAGGACTGTGCCCCCTGGAGCCACGACTACTATCACCAAGCCGCTCAAACTGAAGCATTAGAAGCCGGATCAAGCAATGATATACACATGATAGAAATAGTTAGGAGGATTTGATAATTATAATTAAGTAATTCATTGAGTCTGAAACTGCGCCAATATTACGATAACAAGATATTTTTCATTAAAACTCAGATTACGTAACGGTCAGTCTATACTCAACAGCTGAAGATTGTGCCGTGCTATCGTTGAGGGATAATATGTATATTTATTAAAACTCACCGGATAGAGCCACGAAACCAAAGCCTTCTCTCACCAAACTGCTGGAATCAGAAAGCAGTGAACGGCCGTTTCGTCTTTTTTGGGACTCCTCAACAATGCGTTGCCACTACCGAATATCGATCCCGGACATTTACGATACAACGCAAGCCTCATAGCACTGAACAAACAGGCCTCGGTGACAAAGAAGAACTCAACTAGGCTCAATATAGCGTAGGTACTCACTAAATTATGAATTATTATGAATGATTATTCAATTCCCCCCAAATTTCTATCACATATATCTTTGCTTGATCCAGCTTCTAATGTTCTAAATGGGAGCGGATTGGGGCCCTATCCGGTGGGTTTTGTATACTTGGATGCAAATCACCACCGGAATTTAGTGAGTAGCTGCGCTATATTGTGTCTAGTTAGTTTCTTCTTCGTCGCCGAGGCCCGTTGGTCCAGTGGGTATGACGCTTGCGTTGTCTCGAAACGGTCCGTGTTTGATTCTCGGTAGTGGATGCGCACTTCGTTCTGTTGAGGTTTTTTCTAGACTCGATGAATTACTATATATATATATATATATATATATATATATATATATATATATATATATATATATATGCTAAAATATATTTTTAAGGTAGCATATATTAGGGGTTAAAATGCGTATGTAAGTATAATGTGAAACGATGAGATTGCTAATAGGCAATTACAAATTATTTAGTAGAAAATATTTTTTATTTTTTCTAAAAACATTCTATCTAGATTGAGATTTTGTTGAAAAAAAAAAGCATTTTTCTCAGGTTATTTTTCTTAGGCTATCTGGTTATTTTAAAGGTCTCTGGATTTAATAAGTTCGAATCTGTCAAAATTCAAAACCCTTATTTCTTTCGTAGTCTCCATATTGAAAAGTCACTGCGTGGTAATGAGTTTCAGAAACTACCAAACTTCACAGCACCTGCATAAGTTGCATTTGAGATACTTACATCAACCTGTCCGCCTTCAAACTTAAAGGTCAATAAGAATGTAATAAATAAAAGCAGTGCCTAATCAGTATTTTATAATCCCCGCCCCCAACTTAAATTATAACCCGAACTATGGTTGGTTGACCAATGAGAATATGACACGAAATGGTCTGTAATTGGATCACCAATCAGAAGCTTTTTATTCCAAAGATTTCCTCCTGCTCCTACAATGAGCAGACCGGAGACGAAAAGTCAAGGAGCATATCTTCCCCTTCGACACCAGATTCTCTCTAGCCAGCAAAAGATATTCTGAAGACCTGACCTATTGAAGAAAATCATAGACTCTAACCAACGACTCAAATTGCGATGATTATATACTGATTAGCATAAAATCTGTTGTGCCGATAAGACATCTGACCTTGTCTTTTTTCTTTCCCACTTGAAATCATTAACGCCTCTTGAAAAGAACTGTCTTCTTTAAATAACCAGCTGGCAGAAATTAACATTTTCTATTCTTTATGTATTGAGTCGCCATCGTGTTACAATAAATATTTTTGTTATTTGTTAACAGAGAGTTGCTGACCCTTTAAATTGCCGACCTTTCCAGCGACTCGTACCGAATACCTTGACCGTCCGAAGAAGTTCCGGTCAAATTGTCTCATCTCCCTTCTGTGGATCTTTCAAACACAGCTTGGGCCCAGAATGAGCTTACAGAACAACTAGTCGGAAAAGCATCTGGTAGTTACGGAAGTAAGACCCCCATCTAGTGCCGTGACGAGCATAAGACCACATTTGGTGCCTTAAGATGTCGGATATGATCCTGACAAATCCCATGACCGAGGCACTCAACAATAAAAATCGAAGTGAAAACCCAGAGGCGACAGTCTGTTTCATGTTAAACGCAATCGTATATATAAATAGGTCAGTGATGCATCGTGGGTAGTTTATTGTATTATTCTAACGGCTATTTTGGTGGCCGGTAACGGTTAAGATTCGAATTATTCTAGAAGCTTGTGAGTTGGAAATAATTGTGGAAAAATATACATAGGAATAAGTGAGAAACAAAGAACCTACACACACAAAACATTCTTTTCAAATAGTAAATACGCGAACAGTACAATGCTTTCTAAACATATATGGGAAATTACAAACAAATAACAAATCAGACCAAAAATATCATGGAAAATAAGGAAAACAGCATCAGTCTGCAACAATAAGTCCCGCACTACAAACTCTCTCTGGATGAGAAAATCGCTATAACAAACTTCCCAGACCAACACAAATTACTAAATAAACTGTTATGGTGACCTATCTACGTTAGAATGAACACTTCCTCCTTCATAAATACTAACCTGTGAGACTTCCTAAGCGGGCAGGCGGAACGCAGTGTAACCTGATAATTCGGACGGACACTTCTATCTACTGACTAATAACAATCATATTTTGTATATATATGTTGTGTTATTTCAATACAGTTGTTCAACCTACCTTATTTTTTCCGTGTCTTTCTTTCTGGCCCCTAACATATAAACGATCAGAACTTATTTCAAAATGAAGACACGAAAACAAATTTTTGCTACGTTATTTAAAAATCGAAAACAGAAAACGAATAAACAAAAATAGATAAAATAAAATGAATAAAAAAAAACTAAGTAAAATAAAATAAACAAACAAAAATAAGTAAAATAAATTACTGCAAATCAATAAATAAGTGAATGAACTAAGTAAATACTAAACAAATTAACAAAACATGAACTCACT
>OZ038483.1:101320911-101343411 GCA_964036315.1 Acanthosepion esculentum
ATCGACAGTGGAAATAATCGATTTTTTCATGCTTCTACGGCAGTTCTCATGTAATTTGCTGGCCATTTTCTACTGGCCAGAGTGAGAGCATATAGCTGGCTGCCACGAATAGGCATGAGTATTCTATTGGTCAGCGCGAGAGCCAACAGCTGACTGACACGAATGTTAACTAGCATGCAAAATAATCGACAGCTGCATTCGTCACAAAAAAACTCTGCATGGCACTTTACTCCAATTGGCCCATTCGCTTGCTTAAACTCAACGTCGATTCTGATTCCGCAGAACTGTGTTGGGTGGGAAAAAGTATTTGTTGTTGACATTCTTTTTTCCTTCGGTTTTTCCAGTTACGAGTCCTTTTTTAAAGCTGATCGTTTTGTGTTCATTTTGTTTAGTTCTTTTTTCGTAACAGATTTAATGTTTAGTATAGAGCTTAGAAAAAATTCGCAGTGTGAGATAGGCAAGAAGTAAAGCACGTAGCAACATCAGCACGGCAAAGGGCACTCCTTTAAAGGCAAGGAAGGGCAAAAATATTTTAAGTCAAGTGATAGCGATTGCCGTACGAGTCGTACGAATTTTTGAATCAAGCACGAGCAACGCCGGGCCATGCTGCTAGTGCTACATATGAATTCAAATCCAAATGTTGAATGCTACATATGATTTCAAATCGAATCATTGAATGAATTCAAAAACGGTCAAGACCTAATTCTGCGATCATCTGATGCTTGCGACTTCTTGATATTATCCCTTTTCGAAGAAATAAAAAGAAAAATCTTTAAACTTTAGGACGGGGAATGATATTTAATATCAATAGCTAAAATAAATAACTTAATTCAATTTCATTGCATTTAATAATAATAGAGAGGGTCATGTAACACAATCTATCTGTCTACTTATCTATCTGTTGATGTATCTATCGCAACCTGATTATGATCTATGTATCTATACCTCTTCATGTCTATCTATCCATATATCTATGAATCACAATCTCTTCATGAACTTTCTATATATCTAAGATTCTAACACATTTTGTTCATATTTATCTATCCATCTTCATCTTATCTGTCTGCAGCAAGAATTATTTCAAGCATGTTTGGTTCAATGATATGGATAAGTTTTGTCTATCTAATGTCTTATATATTTTTTCAAATGTTCGAATTAGTGGTTTTACGTAATCGGTAAATTTGAAAAAATATTTATTTTTATTTGATATTATTTTTTCCTCGAGTACTTTCAATATCTTTTCATAACACTAATGGACTCTGCTTTGAGCAATAAGAATGTATAATTACTCTTCAAGCTTAACAGAAGAATCGTGATGAAATTGATCATAAACGAAAATAACATGTTCATCATTAATTAATCATAGCTAAGGATCGGGAGCTCATGAAGGATTGAAATGGAGTTCATATATATATATATATATATATATATATATATATATATATATATATATATATTATATTATTTAAAAAAAAATATGATTCCTTCGCTACATAAGAGTTCTCATGTTTCAAAAGCGAGAGCCGAGACCCTCAATATAATTTTTGAAATTAAGTTGAATTAAGGTGTCTGGTTTCGTTTCTTCGTCAAGCGAGCCCAAATTCTTGTTTGACGATGAAGCGAGACCAAACACCTTAATTCAACTTCATTAAAAAAAATATATTGAGGGTCTCGGCTCTCGCTTTTGAAGCATGAGAACTCTTATGTAGCGAAGGAATCATATTAAAAAAAAAATTATAATATAAGCTCTACTTCTGTATGGAGCACTGTCTTAAAAATAAAAGCAAAAATACTAAAGAACTCCGGATTATTTACCTAACGTGTTCTTTCCTATTTTTCTGCATTCCCACACACACACACACACACACACACACACACACACACACACACACACACACACACACACATATATATATATATATATATATATATATTCCAGGATCAGTTTCCGATTTATTCAAGATGATTTTCGTCCTCTACTCTTCTAACGTTCTGTCCGCACACGTTTCATGTACGATTTCATTTTCAAGTTTTTTTTTCAATACTCTATGGACTGTCATGGCTGAAACTCCTCTCTCATGTGCCAAACGTCTTATGAATTGAGTTGGATGTTTTCCAATTGATCACTTTCGCACAAAGTTGAAAAGATTATCCCTCTTCCTGTTGTGAGCTCCTGATCCAGTTTTCCTTTCTGCTGTCCCCTGTTGTTTAAACGTATTCACCGTTCTCTTGATGCTTCTTGAATGCACTTTGAAGATGGAAGCCAGAGTATGAATGTTGGTACCGTTACTGAAGAGCTGAATGATTTTTCTTCTCACCATTGCTCAGTTTTAATGACAATGTGTTTGACACGAAACGATATTAACCTGTTCTCTTTCTTGGTGAATAACTCAAAGCGGTTTTTCAGTGGTTCTTGCCAAAAATGACGTCAAAATCGCTAAACGTCTCATCTGAAAACCTGGAAAAAAGAAACTCAATTAGTTTAGTGTTTTTTTTTTTTAGATATTAAACATTTTGTGAGATGATTATGCTGTTACACGATTTAGACAATTTTGCTGTTACACTCGGTATATATATATATATATATATATATATATATATATATATATATATATGTGTGTGTGTGTGTGTGTGTGTGTATAGTCCCCATTCACATAAATACAGTAGTAAATACTGTATGTTGGTCTGCAGTTGGAGACTCGTCTCCAGCTGTGCTGGTAAAACTCCCTGCCTCCGGGCAGAGAGGATCCCCAGACAAGGCTAATGCCGAAGGGCAGAATCTCGTCTCGGGAAGCAGCTATTCGATTCCTTTTTTTACGGGATCTAAGGGGAATTTTTGGCCGATCGTACGGGTTCGGATACCCCACCTCAATTAGTTTGGTGTTTTTCGTAGATATTAAACATTTTGTGGCCAATTATGCTTTTACACGATTGGGACAGTTTTGCTGTTCCACCCGGTACATTGTTGACATTTGCAATTCTTTTTACAAGGGATTGGCGCCATGCAATGCCATTCGTACGAAACTCTCGATCTACTTAAGTATATGACTCGAGGCTTTAGACTAATGTTTCAGTTTTGTGGTAGCTTGTGGTATTGCGCGAAACTCACCCTAGCACAATCTTTTTCATTTTCCTCATATCCTATACTACATAAACCAAGTTATTTGAAGTATTTAGATTTACTAATTCCACATCCTGGACCTTTTAAAAAGAATTCAGGGTACGCACTATCACTGCTTACATTCCAATTCCAGATCATAATTTCTGTTTTGGAAACGGTTATCTGGAGTCTTACTTCTTGGAATATTTGGTTTGGTTTGTTTGTCTTGGTTTACGGCATATCAAATTCAATGGCTTAATTCCGACAAGATTTTTATTGCTGGTAATATTTTTTCAAAAATGTATAACTGTTAATATTTTTTTTCCCAAAACGTATTGCTGGTAATATCTTTTTTTCTTAAAAAGTTTATTACTGATAATATCTTTTTCTCCAATAAATCTATTTCTGGTAATATTTTTCCTTCAATTGTCTTCAAAAATGTATTGCTGGTAATACTTTTTTCCCCTTCTTTTAAAAATGTATTGTTGGTTATCATTTTCAAAAATGTATTGCTGGTAATAATTTTTCCTTTAATTGTCTTCAAAAATGCATTGCTGGTAATACTTTTTTTTTCCTTCTTTTAAAAATGTATTGCTGGTTATCATTTTCAAAAATGTATTGCTGGTAATAATTTTTCTTCAAAATATCATAACTGGAAATAATACTTCACAAAAATATATTGAGGTTTTGACGCTAGAGCTGTGGAGGTTTTGAGGAGCGTGGAACCACCTCTTAATTGCTGGTGTTTTCAAGTCCACACTCACCCGGGGTGGTAGCACCTGTTAGGGTCCCAGCTATGGGTAAATATTTAACTCTTAAACTTAGGTCAAAACACTGTAAAAAATGGTTTTACTACCAGAAATAAAAAAAAATAAAAAATAGAAATAAAAAAAGTTTTTAATACCAGAAATATTTTTGAAAAAAAATATTACCAGTAATAAAAAAAAATGTCGGATTTAAAATAACCTGATGGGATTGACATGCCGTAAAACTAAACAAAACAAACAGAAGGCAAAACTAAAAATATATAATGGCGAAAATGTGGATAATATTTGACATAAACTCGTAAAAACGAGTAAGAAAATTTGTAAAACATGACCGAGTTATTTCAGTATATTCTTTGTTTTGCTGAAACATTGTGATATACATAAATGAAGGAAGAAGAAGAAGAAAAAAAACTGAGTTGAAATTAGAGAAAAAAGAAATGCTCAAATGAGACAGGTAGAATAACACTCAGACACACCTACCGCTTCAGGAGAATCACGTTTCATCTCGCTAAAGGAGATTTTGTTTTTGTGAAATAAAATTCTTTTTCTAATGACGCCATATCATCGGTAAAAATATGTCAAGGTTACAGATTTTCAAAAGCGTCTGAGATATTTACATTTCCGTCGTTATACACACGCAAATTTAATCGCACTCACAAATACACAGCACACATACACATATGGGGGTCATGAGCGGACTATGAAACGATAGTGCTAGAGCTGGGAAATGTTGCATGAATTAATTTCAACTCTTCTTATTAAGAACTGCATTGTTTCTTTCCAGGTAGGAGGGGGAAATGAAAAGTTCATAGTCTGGCTATATAAGGCCGGTGTAAGACCCGTAAAACATTACATGCTTTAATTTCAAATCCTCTTATTAAGAACTGCATTGTTTCTTTCCAGGTAGGAGGGGGAAATGAAAAGTTCATAGTCTGGCTATATAAGGCCGGTGTAAGACCCGTAAAACATTACATGCTTTAATTTCAAATCCTCTTATTAAGAACTGCATTGTTTCTTTCCAGGTAGGAGGGGGAAATGAAAAGTTCATAGTCTGGCTATATAAGGCCGGTGTAAGACCCGTAAAACATTACATGCTTTAATTTCAAATCCTCTTATTAAGAACTGCATTGTTTCTTTCCAGGTAGGAGGGGGAAATGAAAAGTTCATAGTCTGGCTATAGAAGGCCGGTGTAAGACCCGTAAAACATTACATGCTTTAATTTCAAATCCTCTTATTAAGAACTGCATTGTTTCTTTCCAGGTAGGAGGGGGAAATGAAAAGTTCATAGTCTGGCTATATAAGGCCGATGTAAGACCCGTAAAACATTACATGCTTTAATTTCAAATCCTCTTATTAAGAACTGCATTGTTTCTTTCCAGGTAGGAGGGGGAAATGAAAAGTTCATAGTCTGGCTATATAAGGCCGATGTAAGACCCGTAAAACATTACATGCTTTAATTTCAAATCCTCTTATTAAGAACTGCATTGCTTCTTTCCAGGTAGGAGGGGGAAATGAAAAGTTCATAGTCTGGCTATATAAGGCCGGTGTAAGACCCGTAAAACATTACATGCTTTAATTTCAAATCCTCTTATTAAGAACTGCATTGTTTCTTTCCAGGTAGGAGGGGGAAATGAAAAGTTCATAGTCTGGCTATATAAGGCCGGTGTAAGACCCGTAAAACATTACATGCTTTAATTTCAAATCCTCTTATTAAGAACTGCATTGTTTCTTTCCAGGTAGGAGGGGGAAATGAAAAGTTCATAGTCTGGCTATATAAGGCCGGTGTAAGACCCGTAAAATATTACATGCTTTAATTTCAAATCCTCTTATTAAGAACTGCATTGTTTCTTTCCAGGTAGGAGGGGGAAATGAAAAGTTCATAGTCTGGCTATATAAGGCCGGTGTAAGACCCGTAAAACATTACATGCTTTAATTTCAAATCCTCTTATTAAGAACTGCATTGTTTCTTTCCAGGTAGGAGGGGGAAATGAAAAGTTCATAGTCTGGCTATATAAGGCCGGTGTAAGACCCGTAAAACATTACATGCTTTAATTTCAAATCCTCTTATTAAGAACTGCATTGCTTCTTTCCAGGTAGGAGGGGGAAATGAAAAGTTCATAGTCTGGCTATATAAGGCCGGTGTAAGACCCGTAAAACATTACATGCTTTAATTTCAAATCCTCTTATTAAGAACTGCATTGCTTCTTTCCAGGTAGGAGGGGGAAATTAAAAGTTCATAGTCTGGCTATATAAGGCCGGTGTAAGACCCGTAAAACATTACATGCTTTAATTTCAAATCCTCTTATTAAGAACTGCATTGTTTCTTTCCAGGTAGGAGGGGGAAATGAAAAGTTCATAGTCTGGCTATATAAGGCCGGTGTAAGACCCGTAAAACATTACATGCTTTAATTTCAAATCCTCTTATTAAGAACTGCATTGTTTCTTTCCAGGTAGGAGGGGGAAATGAAAAGTTCATAGTCTGGCTATATAAGGCCGGTGTAAGACCCGTAAAACATTACATGCTTTAATTTCAAATCCTCTTATTAAGAACTGCATTGCTTCTTTCCAGGTAGGAGGGGGAAATGAAAAGTTCATAGTCTGGCTATATAAGGCCGGTGTAAGACCCGTAAAACATTACATGCTTTAATTTCAAATCCTCTTATTAAGAACTGCATTGCTTCTTTCCAGGTAGGAGGGGGAAATGAAAAGTTCATAGTCTGGCTATATAAGGCCGGTGTAAGACCCGTAAAACATTACATGCTTTAATTTCAAATCCTCTTATTAAGAACAGCATTGTTTCTTTCTAGGTAGGAGGGGGAAATGAAAAGTTCATAGTCTGGCTATATAAGGCCGGTGTAAGACCCGTAAAACATTACATGCTTTAATTTCAAATCCTCTTATTAAGAACTGCATTGTTTCATTCCAGGTAGGAGGGGGAAATGAAAAGTTCATAGTCTGGCTATATAAGGCCGATGTAAGACCCGTAAAACATTACATGCTTTAATTTCAAATCCTCTTATTAAGAACTGCATTGTTTCTTTCCAGGTAGGAGGGGGAAATGAAAAGTTCATAGTCTGGCTATATAAGGCCGGTGTAAGACCCGTAAAACATTACATGCTTTAATTTCAAATCCTCTTATTAAGAACTGCATTGTTTCTTTCCAGGTAGGAGGGGGAAATGAAAAGTTCATAGTCTGGCTATATAAGGCCGGTGTAAGACCCGTAAAACATTACATGCTTTAATTTCAAATCCTCTTATTAAGAACTGCATTGCTTCTTTCCAGGTAGGAGGGGGAAATGAAAAGTTCATAGTCTGGCTATATAAGGCCGGTGTAAGACCCGTAAAACATTACATGCTTTAATTTCAAATCCTCTTATTAAGAACTGCATTGTTTCTTTCCAGGTAGGAGGGGGAAATGAAAAGTTCATAGTCTGGCTATATAAGGCCGGTGTAAGACCCGTAAAACATTACATGCTTTAATTTCAAATCCTCTTATTAAGAACTGCATTGTTTCTTTCCAGGTAGGAGGGGGAAATGAAAAGTTCATAGTCTGGCTATATAAGGCCGGTGTAAGACCCGTAAAACATTACATGCTTTAATTTCAAATCCTCTTATTAAGAACTGCATTGTTTCTTTCCAGGTAGGAGGGGGAAATGAAAAGTTCATAGTCTGGCTATATGAGGCTAATATAAGACACGTAAAGCATACATGCTTTAATTTCAAATCCTCTTATTAAGAACTGCATTGTTTCTTTCCAGGTAGGAGGGGGAAATGAAAAGTTCATAGTCTGGCTATATAAGGCCGATGTAAGACCCGTAAAACATTACATGCTTTAATTTCAAATCCTCTTATTAAGAACTGCATTGTTTCTTTCCAGGTAGGAGGGGGAAATGAAAAGTTCATAGTCTGGCTATATAAGGCCGGTGTAAGACCCGTAAAACATTACATGCTTTAATTTCAAATCCTCTTATTAAGAACTGCATTGCTTCTTTCCAGGTAGGAGGGGGAAATGAAAAGTTCATAGTCTGGCTATATAAGGCCGGTGTAAGACCCGTAAAACATTACATGCTTTAATTTCAAATCCTCTTATTAAGAACTGCATTGCTTCTTTCCAGGTAGGAGGGGGAAATTAAAAGTTCATAGTCTGGCTATATAAGGCCGGTGTAAGACCCGTAAAACATTACATGCTTTAATTTCAAATCCTCTTATTAAGAACTGCATTGTTTCTTTCCAGGTAGGAGGGGGAAATGAAAAGTTCATAGTCTGGCTATATAAGGCCGGTGTAAGACCCGTAAAACATTACATGCTTTAATTTCAAATCCTCTTATTAAGAACTGCATTGTTTCTTTCCAGGTAGGAGGGGGAAATGAAAAGTTCATAGTCTGGCTATATAAGGCCGGTGTAAGACCCGTAAAACATTACATGCTTTAATTTCAAATCCTCTTATTAAGAACTGCATTGTTTCTTTCCAGGTAGGAGGGGGAAATGAAAAGTTCATAGTCTGGCTATATAAGGCCGGTGTAAGACCCGTAAAACATTACATGCTTTAATTTCAAATCCTCTTATTAAGAACTGCATTGTTTCTTTCCAGGTAGGAGGGGGAAATGAAAAGTTCATAGTCTGGCTATATAAGGCCGGTGTAAGACCCGTAAAACATTACATGCTTTAATTTCAAATCCTCTTATTAAGAACTGCATTGTTTCTTTCCAGGTAGGAGGGGGAAATGAAAAGTTCATAGTCTGGCTATATAAGGCCGGTGTAAGACCCGTAAAACATTACATGCTTTAATTTCAAATCCTCTTATTAAGAACTGCATTGCTTCTTTCCAGGTAGGAGGGGGAAATGAAAAGTTCATAGTCTGGCTATATAAGGCCGGTGTAAGACCCGTAAAACATTACATGCTTTAATTTCAAATCCTCTTATTAAGAACTGCATTGCTTCTTTCCAGGTAGGAGGGGGAAATGAAAAGTTCATAGTCTGGCTATATGAGGCTAATATAAGACACGTAAAGCATACATGCTTTAATTTCAAATCCTCTTATTAAGAACTGCATTGTTTCTTTCCAGGTAGGAGGGGGAAATGAAAAGTTCATAGTCTGGCTATATAAGGCCGGTGTAAGACCCGTAAAACATTACATGCTTTAATTTCAAATCCTCTTATTAAGAACTGCATTGTTTCTTTCCAGGTAGGAGGGGGAAATGAAAAGTTCATAGTCTGGCTATATAAGGCCGGTGTAAGACCCGTAAAACATTACATGCTTTAATTTCAAATCCTCTTATTAAGAACTGCATTGTTTCTTTCCAGGTAGGAGGGGGAAATGAAAAGTTCATAGTCTGGCTATATAAGGCCGGTGTAAGACCCGTAAAACATTACATGCTTTAATTTCAAATCCTCTTATTAAGAACTGCATTGTTTCTTTCCAGGTAGGAGGGGGAAATGAAAAGTTCATAGTCTGGGTATATAAGGCCGATGTAAGACCCGTAAAACATTACATGCTTTAATTTCAAATCCTCTTATTAAGAACTGCATTGTTTCTTTCCAGGTAGGAGGGGGAAATGAAAAGTTCATAGTCTGGCTATATAAGGCCGGTGTAAGACCCGTAAAACATTACATGCTTTAATTTCAAATCCTCTTATTAAGAACTGCATTGTTTCTTTCCAGGTAGGAGGGGGAAATGAAAAGTTCATAGTCTGGCTATATGAGGCTAATATAAGACACGTAAAGCATACATGCTTTAATTTCAAATCCTCTTATTAAGAACTGCATTGTTTCTTTCCAGGTAGGAGGGGGAAATGAAAAGTTCATAGTCTGGCTATATAAGGCCGATGTAAGACCCGTAAAACATTACATGCTTTAATTTCAAATCCTCTTATTAAGAACTGCATTGTTTCTTTCCAGGTAGGAGGGGGAAATGAAAAGTTCATAGTCTGGCTATATAAGGCCGGTGTAAGACCCGTAAAACATTACATGCTTTAATTTCAAATCCTCTTATTAAGAACTGCATTGTTTCTTTCCTGGTAGGAGGGGGAAATGAAAAGTTCATAGTCTGGCTATATAAGGCCGATGTAAGACCCGTAAAACATTACATGCTTTAATTTCAAATCCTCTTATTAAGAACTGCATTGTTTCTTTCCAGGTAGGAGGGGGAAATGAAAAGTTCATAGTCTGGCTATATAAGGCCGGTGTAAGACCCGTAAAACATTACATGCTTTAATTTCAAATCCTCTTATTAAGAACTGCATTGTTTCTTTCCAGGTAGGAGGGGGAAATGAAAAGTTCATAGTCTGGCTATATAAGGCCGGTGTAAGACCCGTAAAACATTACATGCTTTAATTTCAAATCCTCTTATTAAGAACTGCATTGTTTCTTTCCAGGTAGGAGGGGGAAATGAAAAGTTCATAGTCTGGCTATATAAGGCCGATGTAAGACCCGTAAAACATTACATGCTTTAATTTCAAATCCTCTTATTAAGAACTGCATTGTTTCTTTCCAGGTAGGAGGGGGAAATGAAAAGTTCATAGTCTGGCTATATAAGGCCGGTGTAAGACCCGTAAAACATTACATGCTTTAATTTCAAATCCTCTTATTAAGAACTGCATTGTTTCTTTCCAGGTAGGAGGGGGAAATGAAAAGTTCATAGTCTGGCTATATAAGGCCGATGTAAGACCCGTAAAACATTACATGCTTTAATTTCAAATCCTCTTATTAAGAACTGCATTGTTTCTTTCCAGGTAGGAGGGGGAAATGAAAAGTTCATAGTCTGGCTATATAAGGCCGGTGTAAGACCCGTAAAACATTACATGCTTTAATTTCAAATCCTCTAATTAAGAACTGCAATGTTTCTTTCCAGGTAGGAGGGGGAAATGAAAAGTTCATAGTCTGGCTATATAAGGCCGATGTAAGTCCCGTAAAACATTACATGCTTTAATTTCAAATCCTCTTATTAAGAACTGCATTGTTTCTTTCCAGGTAGGAGGGGGAAATGAAAAGTTCATAGTCTGGCTATATAAGGCCGGTGTAAGACCCGTAAAACATTACATGCTTTAATTTCAAATCCTCTTATTAAGAACTGCATTGCTTCTTTCCAGGTAGGAGGGGGAAATGAAAAGTTCATAGTCTGGCTATATAAGGCCGGTGTAAGACACGTAAAACATTACATGCTTTAATTTCAAATCCTCTTATTAAGAACTGCATTGCTTCTTTCCAGGTAGGAGGGGGAAATGAAAAGTTCATAGTCTGGCTATATAAGGCCGGTGTAAGACCCGTAAAACATTACATGCTTTAATTTCAAATCCTCTTATTAAGAATTGCATTGCTTCTTTCCAGGTAGGTGGGGGAAATGAAAAGTTCATAGTCTGGCTATATAAGGCCGGTGTAAGACCCGTAAAACATTACATGCTTTAATTTCAAATCCTCTTATTAAGAACTGCATGGCTTCTTTCCAGGTAGGAGGGGGAAATTAAAAGTTCATAGTCTGGCTATATAAGGCCGGTGTAAGACCCGTAAAACATTACATGCTTTAATTTCAAATCCTCTTATTAAGAACTGCATGGCTTCTTTCCAGGTAGGAGGGGGAAATGAAAAGTTCATAGTCTGGCTATATAAGGCCGGTGTAAGACCCGTAAAACATTACATGCTTTAATTTCAAATCCTCTTATTAAGAACTGCATTGTTTCTTTCCAGGTAGGAGGGGGAAATGAAAAGTTCATAGTCTGGCTATATAAGGCCGGTGTAAGACCCGTAAAACATTACATGCTTTAATTTCAAATCCTCTTATTAAGAACTGCATTGTTTCTTTCCAGGTAGGAGGGGGAAATGAAAAGTTCATAGTCTGGCTATATAAGGCCGGTGTAAGACCCGTAAAACATTACATGCTTTAATTTCAAATCCTCTTATTAAGAACTGCATGGCTTCTTTCCAGGTAGGAGGGGGAAATGAAAAGTTCATAGTCTGGCTATATAAGGCCGGTGTAAGACACGTAAAACATTACATGCTTTAATTTCAAATCCTCTTATTAAGAACTGCATTGTTTCTTTCCAGGTAGGAGGGGGAAATGAAAAGTTCATAGTCTGGCTATATAAGGCCGGTGTAAGACCCGTAAAACATTACATGCTTTAATTTCAAATCCTCTTATTAAGAACTGCATTGTTTCTTTCCAGGTAGGAGGGGGAAATGAAAAGTTCATAGTCTGGCTATATAAGGCCGGTGTAAGACCCGTAAAACATTACATGCTTTAATTTCAAATCCTCTTATTAAGAACTGCATTGTTTCTTTCCAGGTAGGAGGGGGAAATGAAAAGTTCATAGTCTGGCTATATAAGGCCGGTGTAAGACCCGTAAAACATTACATGCTTTAATTTCAAATCCTCTTATTAAGAACTGCATTGTTTCTTTCCAGGTAGGAGGGGGAAATGAAAAGTTCATAGTCTGGCTATATAAGGCCGGTGTAAGACCCGTAAAACATTACATGCTTTAATTTCAAATCCTCTTATTAAGAACTGCATTGTTTCTTTCCAGGTAGGAGGGGGAAATGAAAAGTTCATAGTCTGGCTATATAAGGCCGGTGTAAGACCCGTAAAACATTACATGCTTTAATTTCAAATCCTCTTATTAAGAACTGCATTGCTTCTTTCCAGGTAGGAGGGGGAAATGAAAAGTTCATAGTCTGGCTATATAAGGCCGGTGTAAGACCCGTAAAACATTACATGCTTTAATTTCAAATCCTCTTATTAAGAACTGCATTGTTTCTTTCCAGGTAGGAGGGGGAAATTAAAAGTTCATAGTCTGGCTATATAAGGCCGGTGTAAGACCCGTAAAACATTACATGCTTTAATTTCAAATCCTCTTATTAAGAACTGCATGGCTTCTTTCCAGGTAGGAGGGGGAAATGAAAAGTTCATAGTCTGGCTATATAAGGCCGGTGTAAGACCCGTAAAACATTACATGCTTTAATTTCAAATCCTCTTATTAAGAACTGCATTGCTTCTTTCCAGGTAGGTGGGGGAAATGAAAAGTTCATAGTCTGGCTATATAAGGCCGGTGTAAGACCCGTAAAACATTACATGCTTTAATTTCAAATCCTCTTATTAAGAACTGCATTGCTTCTTTCCAGGTAGGAGGGGGAAATGAAAAGTTCATAGTCTGGCTATATAAGGCCGGTGTAAGACCCGTAAAACATTACATGCTTTAATTTCAAATCCTCTTATTAAGAACTGCATTGCTTCTTTCCAGGTAGGAGGGGGAAATGAAAAGTTCATAGTCTGGCTATATAAGGCCGGTGTAAGACCCGTAAAACATTACATGCTTTAATGTCAAATCCTCTTATTAAGAACTGCATTGTTTCTTTCCAGGTAGGAGGGGGAAATGAAAAGTTCATAGTCTGGCTATATAAGGCCGGTGTAAGACCCGTAAAACATTACATGCTTTAATTTCAAATCCTCTTATTAAGAACTGCATTGTTTCTTTCCAGGTAGGAGGGGGAAATGAAAAGTTCATAGTCTGGCTATATAAGGCCGGTGTAAGACCCGTAAAACATTACATGCTTTAATTTCAAATCCTCTTATTAAGAACTGCATTGTTTCTTTCCAGGTAGGAGGGGGAAATGAAAAGTTCATAGTCTGGCTATATAAGGCCGGTGTAAGACCCGTAAAACATTACATGCTTTAATTTCAAATCCTCTTATTAAGAACTGCATGGCTTCTTTCCAGGTAGGAGGGGGAAATGAAAAGTTCATAGTCTGGCTATATAAGGCCGGTGTAAGACCCGTAAAGCATTACATGCTTTAATTTCAAATCCTCTTATTAAGAACTGCATTGTTTCTTTCCAGGTAGGAGGGGGAAATGAAAAGTTCATAGTCTGGCTATATAAGGCCGGTGTAAGACCCGTAAAACATTACATGCTTTAATTTCAAATCCTCTTATTAAGAACTGCATTGTTTCTTTCCAGGTAGGAGGGGGAAATGAAAAGTTCATAGTCTGGCTATATAAGGCCGGTGTAAGACCCGTAAAACATTACATGCTTTAATTTCAAATCCTCTTATTAAGAACTGCATTGCTTCTTTCCAGGTAGGAGGGGGAAATGAAAAGTTCATAGTCTGGCTATATAATGCCGATGTAAGACCCGTAAAACATTACATGCTTTAATTTCAAATCCTCTTATTAAGAACTGCATTGCTTCTTTCCAGGTACGAGGGTGGGCTGAAAAGTTCATAGTCTGGCTATATAATGCCGATGTAAGACCCGTAAAACATTACATGCTTTAATTTCAAATCCTCTTATTAAGAACTGCATTGCTTCTTTCCAGGTAGGAGGGGGAAATGAAAAGTTCATAGTCTGGCTATATAAAGCTGATGTAAGACCCGTATAACATTACATGCTTTAATTTTAAATCCTTTTATTAAGAACTGCATATTTTCTTTCCAGATACAAGGGTGGGCTGAAAAGTTCATAGTCTGGCTATATGAGGCTAATATAAGACACGTAAAGCATACATGCTTTAATTTCAAATCCTCTTATTAAGAACTGCATAGTTTCTTTCCAGGTACGAGGGGGGGCTGAAATGTTCATAGTCTCGCTATATAAGACTGATATAACACACGTGAAACATTACATGCTTTAATTTCAAATCCTCTTATTCAGAACTGCATAGTTTCTTTCCAGGTACGAGGGGGGGCTGAAATGTTCATAGTCTCGCTATATAAGACTGATATAAGACCCGTGAAATATTACATGCTTTAATTTCAAATCCCTTTATTAAGAACTGCATAGTTTCTTTCCAGGTACGAGGGTGGGCTGAAAAGTTCATAGTCTGGCTATATAAGGCTGATATAAGACCCGTGAAATATTACATGCTTTAATTTCAAATCCCCTTATTAAGAACTGCATAGTTTCTTTCCAGGTACGAGGGTGGGCTGAAATGTTCATAGTCTCGCTATATAAGACTGATATAACACACGTGAAACATTACATGCTTTAATTTCAAATCCTCTTATTAAGAACTGCATAGTTTCTTTCCAGGTACGAGGGGGGGCTGAAAAGTTCATAGTCTGGCTATATAAGGCTGATATAACACACGTGAAACATTACATGCTTTAATTTCAAATCCTCTTATTAAGAACTGCATAGTTTCTTTCCAGGTACGAGGGTGGGCTGAAAAGTTCATAGTCTGGCTATATAAGGCTGATTTAACACACGTGAAGCATTGCATGCTTTAATTTCAAATCCTCTTATTAAGAACTGCATAGTTTCTTTCCAGGTACGAGGGTGGGCTGAAAAGTTCACAGTCTGGCTATATAAGGCTGATATAAGACACGTGAAGCATTGCATGCTTTAATTTCAAATTGTCTTATTAAGAACTGCATTGTTTCTTTCGAGTTACGAGCGTGGGCTGAAAAGTTCGTAGGCTAACTAGAAAAGAGAGAGATATGTGTAATCTTGTATGCATTAATTTCAACTCCACTTATTAATAACTGTATTGTTTCTTTCTAGGAACGAGGCAGCATTGAAAGTTTTATAGGGTAAATATGAAGAAGTGATGCAAGATCTGTGCAACATTATATGTCTAATGTAATGTCCTCATATTAATAACTGCATTGTTTCTTTAGTGGTACGAGGGTGGGCTAAAATGTTCATAGGCTATTATAAAGGGGTGATGGAATACATGTGAACACATGTGAAATCTTGCATGCATTAATTTAAAATCTTCTGCATTGTCTCTTTCCATGAAAAAAATGATACCTGAATGCTCAAGAATACTGCAAAAGAAACTTGTAACGAATTTTCTTTAAAATGCAAAAAGTTTGGCACCGTGGTACAATACAACTTTAGAAAAATGGTTTAGCCTCCGTGGATCTTCATGCCAGCATAGTTTCTTCTAATCTATCTATCTCTCTATCTATCTATCTATTTTAGTCTCTTCATATCTATCTATCTATCTATCTATCTATCTATCTATCTATCTATCTATCTATCTATCTCAGTCTCTTCATTCCCTATCTATCTATTTTAGTCTCTTTATATCTATCTATCTATCTATCTATCTATCTCTCTCTCTATCTCTCTCAGTCTCTTAATTCCCTATCTATCTACTTTAGTCTCTTTATATCTATCTATCTATCTATCTATATATATATTTTAATCTCTTCATATCTATCTATCTATCTATCTATCTATCTATCTATCTATCTATCTATCTATCTCAGTCTCTTCATTCCCTATCTATCTATTTTAGTCTCTTTATATCTATCTATCTATCTATCTATCTATCTATCTATCTATCTATCTATCTATCTCAGTCTCTTCATTCCCTATCTATCTATTTTAGTCTCTTCATATCTATCTATCTATCTATCTATCTATCTATCTATCTATCTATCTATCTATCTCAGTCTCTTCATTCCCTATCTATCTATTTTAGTCTCTTTATATCTATCTATCTATCTATCTATCTATCTATGTAAGAGGTGCAAGTCCCCCCCAAAAGTCTTTAAAAGGAACTTGTAGCGAAAATAGAAAAATAAATGGACAACATTTGGTATCGTGTTATTATATATCTGCAGAAGAAGACTTTAGCCTCCAAGGATATCCCTCGTTGATACATTAGGCTTTTGACGTGAAAAAAAAATCGGTAATCCTCTTGAATTTGCTTTTAGAGGATGTTTGACAGCGATCGGAAAAGATAATCGCTTGGTGCAAGGTCGGATGAATATGTTCCCAATTTTTTTCTCCCTGTGTTATTAATTCTTTAATTCAGTCTTATGTTTCCATAGAAGATATCAACATTTTTTCCTCTGTCGAGCGCAGGGTACTCTTCCACAGAATATTTATGGATACACTGCAGATTCTGGACGTATAAACGAACAATTCTTTTTCTTCTTTATGTGCCCTGTCCCCACTATTTCTCGTCTGTAGTCCTTCATATTTTTTCTTTTTGTTATTTCTCCTAAACCCCGACACAACATCCATTTACTCAAACGAAGTCTCTTATACGTTGTTTTCCTCTGTCCCTCTTGCCTTCAATCTGTCCCGTGAGTATCAAATTTTCCAAGCCCTTCTTCCTCACTATTATTACAATATCGAAACGATCTCACTGCACGCAATGCACTAAAATTCTTCCATGTAGTTCGGGGGTTTGGCGTTGTTAACGAATCCTTGTGAATCCACTACAATGTGCGTTGAATATTGTTGTATACAATCCATTTTTCATCATCTATTTAAGAACCGGTTATCTCTCTATCGTTAAAAGAAGCTTGTCGCTGTGGATAAACGATCTGCTGACCTTATCTTTTCCCAGAGGCAGATCTTGTTGCTCTCTTTGAACGATGCTTAACCCAGAATTAGTATTGCGTCGGTCCCTTTGAACCAGAGACAGAGAGACAATTCATTTACATTATTTACATTGTTCGGACTGTTGTCCTCATCTTTATCGACATATTCACGACGTTTCGGACGTTGTACGCTCCGGCATTCTTCAGGTGATTAGATTTTCGAACCGAGACCTTTATTTCGCCCACCGGGGTAGATTGCTCGTGTTCCACGTGCTATGCATCTTCCAGGTATAGTGGTTGTCTCCTTTTAACTTAGTTTTTCAAGTTTTTGTTCACCACGGCAGTAAACAGGTATTGAACTCACAACTCTTTGGGTCAAGTCACTGGATGGATCTATCTATCTATCTATCTATCTATCTATCTATCTATCTATCTATCTATCTATCTATCTATCGCTGTCTGTTCATATCTATCTATCTATCGCAGTCTGTTCCTATCTATCTATCTATCGCAGTCTGTTCCTATCTATCTATCTATCTATCTATCTATCTATCGCAGTCTGTTCCTATCTATCTATCTATCGCAGTCTTTTCATATCTATCTATCTATCTATCTATCTATCTATCTATCGCAGTCTGTTCATATCTATCTATCTATCTATCTATCTATCTATCTATCGCAGTCTGTTCATATCTATCTATCTATCTATCTATCTATCTATCGCAGTCTGTTCATATCTATCTATCTATCTATCTATCTATCTATCTATCTATCGCAGTCTGTTCATATCTATCTATCTATCTATCTATCTATCTATCTATCTATCGCAGTCTGTTCATATCTATCTATCTATATATCTATCTATCTATCTATCGCAGTCTGTTCATATCTATCTATCGCAGTCTGTTCCTATCTATCTATCTATCTATCGCAGTCTGTTCCTATCTATCTATCTATCTATCTATCTATCTATCGCAGTCTTTTCATATCTATCTATCTATCTATCTATCTATCTATCTATCTATCTATCTATCGCAGTCTGTTCATATCTATCTATCTATCTATCTATCTATCTATCTATCTATCTATCTATCGCAGTCTGTTCATATCTATCTATCTATCTATCTATCTATCTATCTATTAAATTGTTAAATATATTCGTTCGTGTTTTTCTGATGTTCTGAGAATGATCTATAAAAGTATTCTTTCGTAGTATTTTATTTTCTGGTCTTACTGTGAAACTGATGTTTAATGTTATTGTTATTTTATTTCAGATTAAACACTCTTTGAGATGGAATGCCAAGTAGATAAAAATGAGATTAGATACTTCAAAACGACCAAACGGTCCATGACAAGCTGTAGGTTGAAGTATTGAACCGGCTTAAAGAGGAAATTCAGCTGAAAAGACCCAGCTGGCATTACCATGTGGTTATCCAACATGACAACGCACGCCTCCACGTCGCCTAATATGACCTAACATGCAATAAAAGAGCTCGGTTGGTAAGTCATGCCGCACCAATCATATTCTCCTGATTTACCCCCTTCAGAGTATCATCTTTTTCGGTCGCTTTCTGACAATTTAAGGGGTGTTTCGTTCAACAACGATTTGGAGCTTAACTTGTGGCTTGACGAAAACCTAGCGATTTTTATTCTGGAGACATTGAGCAGTTAGACGACATTGTCAGGAGATGATAAACAATGAAGGGGAATACATTGCTGAATGATTCACCAGAACTATTAATAAACAATACATTTTGAAACTCGAACGAATGTATGTAAAAATTTAATATATTTGAGTCTATGAGAGAGTGCATGAATACAATTAGATGAAAAGATAAATAAACAATAAAAAAATGGTCACACTTTCACCCTCTTTATCATCTCCACAATATCTATAAATATACATACTTACACACACACACACATATTTATATATATTAATATAAATTTACTAATTTAAAAATATGCTTCCATCGCTACACAGGATTAATTAAAATTCCTAGTAGTGTTTTCGCTTGAAAATTAAAGATTACTAGGGATTTTAATTTAATTCTATAATTAAATTTGAAGTTTTAGTTTCTGTTTTGAAACATGGTAATATCTGTGTAGCGATATAACCATATTTTTAAATTAGTAAATTTATAATATTTATGCTCTGCAGAATTGTATTGAGCACTGTTTTTTAAAACTAAAAATAATTAATAAAAACACCGGATTATAAATCTTACTGGTCTTTCTCTTTATTTTAATATATTATTATACATTATTACATACAGACAAGACAATTACTCACAACAAAGATGCATTTTTGTCGTGAGTAATTGTTTTGTCCGCATGTAACAATTTATAATAAATAATTATTGCTCTAATTTTGGTTTTGAGCCCTCTTTTAAATTAATACTGTGAACGTTTGTATTTATATACTTTTCGTTCTCATTTATATATATATATATATATATATATATATATATATATATATATATATATATATATATATATATATATATATATATTGTGTATTTGGGCAGCAATCCCTCTTTTATACATGTTTCGTTAAAGACGACGATTCAGCTTTTATTTAACTTTTCTTGTGTTCTTACAAATGGTTTCTTTTCTGGACACGAAGTGCGTAAAAACTGTCCAAAAGTTCTGCATATACAAGCGCTTTCGGTTATTCTTTTATCCATTATCAAGGACGATTTTAATTTTTAAATGAATGTATAGGTATTTTTATTTTTAACTTACTGTGTAAGTATTTTTCTGTATGTATCTGAAGTTATAGGAATGTTTTATTTTCCACAAATGGTCGGCAAATGGTCGTGTTTGTACGAGGGTCATTCAATAAATAAGTTGAATTTTTCGGTATAAGGACTTCTAATACAGATAGAAGCTTAATCTTTTTTATTTTTTGTTTTACTTCTTTTTCACGTGGATTTAATTTCTTTAGCAGATTAAAAAAACTTTGAGAGTTTTGGCGATTAACAAAGATGGCCGACCAAGAAGCACGCTCCGGGATTGAACAGCGGTCAGTTATCAAGTTTTTGGTTGCTGAAGGGTGCAAACCAGTTGAAATTCATGAGAGAATTTCGACTGTGTATGGTGCCACATGTTTCAGCCAAAAAATGTCTACAAGTGGGCTAAATTGTTTAAAGAAGGACGGAGCAGTGTTGAGGATGAAGACAGGCCTGGGAGGCCTACAGTAGTGAGGTCTCCTGAGGTGATCGAATCAGTCAATAACCTCATTCAGTCTGACAGAGGGGTGACAGTGGATGACATTGCAAGGACTTTGAACTTATCTTTTGGGACAAACGCCGGGGTCATCAGTCAGAGGGAGTCATCTTGCATCATGACAACGCAAGGCCTCACACAGCAGCCCAAACGGTGCAGACCATCAACGAGCTGGACTGGGAACTGTTCCCTCATCCCCCTTACAGCCCAGACCTTGCCCCTTCAGGATTTTACCTGGTTGGTTCCTTGAAAGCGTTAACGAAAGGCACGAAGTTTAAGAGTGACGATGAAGTCAAAAGTGTCGTGAGCGACTGGCTGAGACAACAGTCCAAAGATTTTTACGCTGAGGGAATACGGAAGCTTGTGCACAGATGGGAAAAGTGTGTGACACTGCTGGGAGAGTACGTTGAAAAATTAAAAAACAATTAAGCTTCTATCTGTATTAGAAGTCCTTATACCGAAAAATTCACCTTATTTATTGAATGACCCTCGTATATGATCCTTCCTTTATATATCCTTCTCAGTTTTAATGAACTTTTACTATTAAATCATACGGTAGAATACAATGGACGCTAACTTACATCATTTAATCTTATTTTCTGCTAATTTTGGAGTTGTTTTCTATTTTTAGTATTTTATTCTGGCTTAGATTACTGTAGAAATTCCAGTTCCCAGTTGTAACAAACATTCCGAAGTGAAATTGCTCTATGGACAACTAAATATTAACATGTGACAGTACTGGGAGACTACGTTGAAAAAAAGAAGAGTAAGCTTCTATCTGTATTCGAAGTCCTTATACCGAAAAATTCACCTTATTTATTGAATGACCCTCGTAGTTAAAGTTAGCGAGCATTGGCTTTTTCTTTTTTTTATTATAAGGGCTTCTATTATTTTAAATCTGATATTTTATGTGGATGAGGCTATTATACTTGTAGTTTCTACTAGTATATTTCAGATGGAGTTTGGTAGGTTTTTGTGTGTGTTTAAATGAGTCCTAATTGAGCTGTGGTCGGATAGGTGCATCATGAGTAGTTTAGATAGGCATGTAGTAGTATGACCAATATAATTAGTTATGGGTTTGGTTTGATCAGGAACAGAGTTCTTTAAGGGACACTTGAACTCGTAAATAGTATTAGTTCTTTGTAGTTTTAATTTTGCAGATGTGTTGTTATTTTTGAGGATAAGCTTAGCTTTTTTTTAAATTTTTAATAATAGAAAATGAATTTAATTTTCTTGGCCAGAAAATGAATGGCGTTATGTATTTCTTGGTATTTCTAGGAGAACATACGATTGCCTATAGTTAACATGTATTTGGCTTTTGTAGAAGATGTTAATGTTATTGTTTTTAGCTGGATGTTCAGTATTGCTATTAGTTATATATATTATTTACATATTGCTAATAGAGGTGAGTGTGGCACATATCAGAAATAAGATGTTTATAGATATGGGAAGTATAATACTTGGTATCAACATCGTATAGCGACTGTCGATTACACGCAATGTGTTGAACATCGCTTGAGGCATGAAATTGACATTGACAATGCAATGTTGGTTTCTATGTCCGCACAGCGCATGTCTTCATCTTTTCTCACATTTTCACTACTTTCACTTTCTCCCCATCTCTCTGCATAGATAAATACACCGTGTCGATATTATTCAACACAACTTATTTAGCGGAATTGTTGCTGCTAAAACAGACCTTATTTAAATAATATATATATATATATATATATATATATATATATATATATATATATATATATATATATATATATATATATATATATGTATGTATATAATTATTTATTTAAATATTATACCATAGATATGTTATAAAATCACTACAAAAATAGCCATTTTGTTACAACACCTCCGGTGTCTTATCAAGTGATGATGTTGAATGTAGAATAAATGGTTTTAAAAGTTTCAAATTAATTAACGATCCTTCGCTAGGGATAAACGCTGTACATAAGCTAGAATGACCAATCAAAATACAAATATGTATGTATGTATGTATATATATATATATATATACATATATATATATATATATATATATATATATATATATATATATATATATTTATCGGGTGTAACACCAAAATTGTCTAAATCGTGTAATACCAAAATTGTCTATTTGTT
>OZ038483.1:101348411-101393411 GCA_964036315.1 Acanthosepion esculentum
CACACACACATTATATATATATATATATATATATATATATATATATATATATATATATATATGTCATATTTATGTACAGTATCATGGTGTATGTTTGTTTTGAAACATTTCCTACATGCAACGTGTCACAAAGATATTAGCTATGATTCTTATAGAAAAACCATTATTCGATTCTTTTTTTTTAAGTGAAACCATTAGGAAAAAATTCTTTTCTATAATAAAACGGAAGAGATGGACATCTATACAGAAACCATTAGCAATTGCTGCTCTATAGTACAACATTAACAAACCCTTTTTTCTATAATGATACATTAGCAATTCCCTGCATTTCGCAAAGATTGTCAAAATTCACCGATTCTTTCCTTTTAGTGAATTGCAACATTAGACATAAATATGAGAACCAGACAGTTGGGAATAAAAATAAAACCGTGAACGAAATAGGATAAGACATAAGACTGGACACAAGTAATATTTCTGAAGAGGTTAAAAATGATGATTTTACGGAGATGGGTTGCACTATATACAGGTAAATCTTTTCTGCATTTTCGGTGGCCATAACCTATCTGGTAGGCCTAACATTTGCCCGTTACTTTTGGCTAACAAACGGTAGAGGCAAACACATTTAGCCTGCCACTCGTTGTCTAGATTCTTTCTTTCTGTTGCTACATGAGCAGCAGAACGTCATTCACTTAGTATGCCGCTGAAAATCTACAAATACCTTATATAAACGAAGAATAAACACTTAATTTCTTTCTTTCTTTAAGCAATTCTCACGCTTTCAGATTACGCATGTCTCACGAACTCAATTCGATCGATTTTTTTTTTGTTAATTTGAATTTATAACGTATACAATGTAGCTTAGTCAGTGTTTCATTTATTTCTCAAGAGAGATCAAGGATTGCAAAAGCTTTCCGAAATATATGTTTTAACAATAAATTATCCGTTGGAATTTTATTCTTTTTAAAAGCAATATCCTTTAATAAAATATCAAATAAATAAGCATACTGTATGAATTTCTGGGTATTATAAACCTAATGTCTTCAACAACCAATTTTACCAGTGCTCATATTGTAATTTTTGCTGATATCATTTTATGTTTTTCCAGCGCTCATATTGCAATTTTTGTTGTTATTACCGCTTTTCTCTGGCACTCCTTATTATTGATTCCCATATTGTATTCATTTCTATACTTGGTCGGCTCAGGAGATTTTTGAGTCCTAGCATATGTGCTGATTCCTTAAGTTTACGAATTTTCCTATGGTGTTCTTTGTCTATGATCTCAGGCAAAGAAATTCATAGAGAGATGTCCTCAAGGACACATGACACAGTGGATGAAGGCGTTAGTTAGATCCAGTGACAGAACCCAAAGAGTGTGAGTACAATACCCGGTTAGGACAGTGCAGAACGTTCAGAGGGAAATTAACAGGATCTAACTGATAACTGACATCCATTAAACATGGCACGCGGAACTAGAAGTCTACCCAAGTGAGCGAAATAAAGGTTTCAGTTCGACATTCCAACCACCTGAAGAAGGCCGGAGCGTACAACGGCCTAAACGTTGTAATAAATATGGCGACAAAGATAAGGAATGTCGAATAATGTAAATAATGTACATAATACCTCATCTGAGAAATATAGACAGAGGTTGATATACTGTAAAAGAAACCAAACCGAAATCCCTCTTTGAAGAAATACATCAAGCAAACCTGATCTATATACTGATTTCTTAAAAGGCATTCTATTCATACGAACCTATCTTAAAGTTATCAACATTAAATAAACTCATTGACGTTGATATGCCGTAAACCAAACTAATAACTGTTACAGAGGCTAGTCTGTCTTGTGATTTATTCCACAGCGAACGATTTTTTTTTCTTAAATAGCTATGTGGACTGGATTCATATACCAGCAGTAAAGAAATCCCGCTCTGCTGGATTCTCATCTCAGATTTTTTTATTTATATACTGTATATACTCGTGCATAAGTCGACTTCAAGTATAAGCACAGCAGCTGAATTATAATTTTTTTTTTTTTTGTGGAAAACCTTATTTTTTTTTTTTATTGTTATCTGTCTATATTTCTAAGGAAATAACTTTTAAGTGCCGGCATTAGCTGTACATATAGTGTGTATATTGGAGGGATTTTTCGAAACGTTACGATGCGTAAGTGTTTTTCAGGCAATTATCTACAAGCAGAATTTAAAACATTTCCGATGGGAGCACGCAATAAAAATTGAATGGCGAAAATCGAATATTGGAATGCTTTTTTTCAGAGATATTAAGAAGTGCTTCTAGGTGAATAAGTACACATTGGAAATAGAATATAAATGAAAATGACGTTCAGGCCGACATTTATTGTATGGTACGAACTAGTGATTATATAGGATAAAGTTAATACATACACACACACACACACATATATATATATATATATATATATATATATATATATATATATATATATATATATATATATATTATAAGCGGGGAAGTAAAATCATCCATTGAATCTAACAATTGCGTTAAGAAACATCTATACATGTTGAATTCGCCCGACCTTGAATCAGCAGAATGAAAATGCATGTATAAATGAACAGACAGATATATATATATATATATATATATATATATATATATATATATATATATATATATATATATATATATGTGTGTGTGTGTGTGTGTGTGTGTGTGTGTGTGTACAGAGAGAGAGAGAGAGAGAGAGAGAGAGAGAGATTATCTAATGTGTAACTCGGAGGTACGAGGGTGTGATAATGCTGTTCTCATTCAGCTGAAAATCTTTCACATATTAATCAACCAATCAGAAGCGTGAATGTTTCTATTGGCGCATTAAACATTTAAAGAGCGCCATTCTGTCAGTAATATTTGCCTCAATTCCTAACCACTGCCAACCATTTTATTCTTGTTCTTCAATTTCTTTCTAACGTTAAATTATGCACAATGCATCACCATATTGAAATCATTTAGAATGTTTTCCTGGAGTCAAAATCTTTAAAAATGCATATGCAAAAATATATCTAATAGCCTTAATGTATCCGTAATGCTTGCATTAATACCTAATGCTTACAGTCTCATTCTTTTAAAATTTATTTTTTCTAGTTAAATCATCCACAATACATTTCTATAGTAAAATTATTTACAATACATTCCAATTGTTAAATCATTAGCAATGTATGCCGATTATACATCAAATAGCGCAAATATGTTTGCATTAAATCCTGACCACAGACAATTCCTTTCTTTCTGAGTTTCACTACGTCACTATAGTAAAAACCTTAGCAATGCATTTACTTTATATAATAAATTCTAATATGCCAATAAATCTTGAATTAATTCCGGACTAATGACAATTACTTTATTCCCGATTTTCAATGCATTTCTATAGTAAAACCTTAGCATGCCAGTGAATCTTGCATTAATTCCGGACTAATGACAATTTCTTTATTCCCGATTTTCAAAGCAATTCTATAGTAAAAACCTTAGCATGCCAATGAATCTTGCATTAATTCCGGACTACTGACAATTTCCCTTTTCCAGATTTTCAGTACATTTTAATAGTATAAATTTTAGCAATGTATTTACTTCTACACTATAAATGATCTCGTACGTATGTATGCATGTACGTATGTACTTTATCGAAGGCAAACCTATTGGACCAATCTTGATCAAGCTTTCACGAGGGGATTTCGTTTCGACCGAGATTAGGTTTTAGGCTAATAATATATGAGGGAAGGGTTATGGTGCGCCTTTTGCACACCTTTTCTTTTTAGAAAGGAGCAATAGGGTAACCCCTAAGGGCCATAAATGTGGTCTTTATGTATTTAAAAAAATCCCATTGACTTATTTTGAAAAATGTCATTAATAAAAATTTGTAAAGAATTCAAAAGCAATTGAGGTAGGGGTATAAGATGGCCAAAGGGCATAGAATCGTCAACTTGTGTTAAGTTCAAAATGTATCTGAACTGACCCCTATATTGTGCAAGACTTTGACCATAATATATAAAAACATGAGCAAAATTTAGCCCTCGCATTAGTTGTACGTATTACTTTGTTGGTGACACATCTGTTATACATTTTTATCGGTTTGGTCTGGTTTGGTTTGGTTTGTTTTACGGTATATCAACCTCAATGGGACATTTAATGCCGACAACTTTTTATTACCTGGTAATATTTTTGTTTTATCAAAAATTTATTTCTGGAAATATTGTTTTCCTCAAAATTGTATAGCTGGTAATATTATTTTCAAAAACGTGTCGCTGTTATTTTTTTTTCAAAAACGTATTGCTGGTAATATTTATATTTCAAAAACGTATTGCTGGTAAATTTTTTTTGCCTTCAAAAATTTATTTCTGGTAATAATTTTTACAAAATATTTCTGGTATTAAAACCTATTTTTACACTTTCATAATGCTTTTTACGTCAGTTTGGGGGGTTAACTATTTGCCCATACCTGGGACCCTAACAGGTGCTACCACAGGTTGCTGTTGGACGTAGGTTATCGTCTTACTCAGTAAACGAATGTCATACCCAGGAAGCGGCTATACTTTAGCGTCATATCCAGGACGACATTGTCATTGTGGAAATACTTTCTTAGTGACATATCTTTTACATACACATATATAGTTGGTTCTCTGTGTCACGCCAGAAGGTTTTTCTCGTATGAGTCCATCGTTCAAATCTACCATTCGTCCTTGCATTGAATAGAGTTGCCATATATGGTCTGGTGCCCCCTGTTTTCATCTTGAGGTTCTCGACAAAATCCAGAGACGGATATGCAATGCGATAGATCCTGAACTGGCATCTCGACTCCAGTCAATTTCTCACCAACGTGATGTGGCTTCTCTTTGTCTTTTCTACAAATATCTTCATGGCAACTGCTCTGACGAGCTATTTTCACTGGTGCAAATCTCGTGCCACCCTTTTACTGTCGAAACAGTTAAATGTAACCGCCTCCTCTACTCCAACAGCTTCTTTTCTCGCACTTCCCGACAGTGGAATTCCCTTCTTGCTTGCTTGCTTCCCTGATAAATATAATCTTCAAAAATTTAAATGCAATGTCAATCGACATCTTCTGATGCCTTTATCCCCCTCCTTCTCTTTATCCTTTCCTCAATCAAAGTCTTTGCCCTTATTTTCACTCTCTGTAGCCACTTGCATACTAGTTGCACTCTCGCCTTGCTTGGGGTGAAATGCTTAAAAAATTCTATAATAAAATTATTGACAATGCATCTACTTCATATCTATAATTTCTGTTAGTAACATTTGCGTTAATTCTTGGCCACTGACAATACCTTTCTTCCTGATTTTCGATGCATGCCTGTTGCAAAAGATTTTTAGAAATTGATTTACATATATACAGTGTAACCCGGATATAAGAGAGTTGTCGGGACCGGAGAAGACGTCTCTTATATCCGAGTTTCTCTTATATCCGGGTTTGGTCTATTATATATACATTAACACAGGCTCTAATTTTGGACCAGAGAAAATCGCTCTTATATCCGGGTTTCTCTTATATCCGGGTCTCTTATATCCGGGTTACACTGTAATAATAAGAAGAAGAAAGAAAGAAGTAAATATAAACAAATAAGAATAGAAAAGAATCAACAACATTCACTCACTTTCACTGAATTACATTCCTTAGCGTCTTCCATAGTTTATCTTTGCACAGTGTTGGTCTGTTCTGTCCCATCCGCCATATTCACCAGACCGGCTTAGGCCGTATCATGTTGAAACATTGGTTCCCGTTTGATCACCGACGATGTGTGAGGTTTGCGAATATCAGGTGTTGTAAGCTTGGATGTGCGGATGGTGCAATTGCAATTGCTCGGAAATGTTAATCAGAGATCTGAGTTTCAATTCCCGTTGGGTTCGTTATAGTCACGTACGCGTAATACCCTTGGGGAAAGGTATGAATCCACCTCTTCTTTCCTGGCCATGGGTTAATTAGTAATACTTGTATAACTAAACTATTTTTTTTATCTCCAAAAAGAAAATTCTTACAATCTAAAAATATTTTGTGGCTTTAAATAACCTGCAATGGGTTGATAAGCCGTAGAAAACGAATCAATCAATCACAAACGCTTTAGATAGTTGACTCGTTGTTTTTTTAAAACTAAATATTCACTCAATACAAGGCTCAAGAATCACTTAAGGTAGAGCGTTAATAAATCAGGTGGTATGGATGTTCGTGGGTGAAATGTAAATTATGAGGATATTTAGGATAGGTAACGGTTGACCCTGGACTGGTTTGGTTTGGTTTACGGCATATCAACCACAATGGGTTATTTAATGGCGACAATTTTTATAGCTGGTATTTTTTTTCCTTAAAAAATCTGTTTCTCCTAACATTTTTTCTTCAAAAAAGTATTGCTGGTAATAATATATTGTCGGTAATAATTTTTCTTCAAAAATTTATTGCTGGTAATATTTTTTCTTAAATTCAAAAAGGTGTAGCTGGTAATATCTTTTCCCCAAAAATGTATTGCTGGTAATAAATTTTTAACAAAGTATTTCTGGTATTAAAACCTATTGTTACACTTTCATATTCACTTACGCGTAATTCAGTTTCGGGGCTAACTATTTACCTATAGTTGGGACCCTAACAGGTGCTACCACCCCGAGGCAGGGTTAATCTGGGAACACCAGCAATTAAGAGGTGGTTCCACGCTTCTCAAAACCCCCTGATCAGAGGCCTTGCTGTTGGGCATAGTTTATCGTCTTACCCAGGACACCGATGTAGTTTATCGTCATACTCAGGACGGCCCTGGACTGGAACTGGTTAATATGGTAGCGTTTGGGGAAGCATCCTTTCTGGTGTCGGTTCCATAATGTAGCGGCTCTTGGAAAGAAGCTTTCTGAATATAACTTCCGTCTTATCAATGGAAAACGAAGGGAATGTGGATGGTTCGCCTCTGTGTGTACGGCATGGCGTGTCTTAGATATAAATGTCTGAAATGGGGAAACTAGTGAATGTAGCTCGTCAGAACATTTCCATGGTAGTAGCCACAGACTATCGAGACGATTGTGACGTTGCATCTGTACGAGAGAGGTTGAAAGATGAGAAATAATTCATCACCTACTAGGCCGCTTAATTGAAATCTGGCTTTTGATATCTGTCAGGTAGGTTTGGTTTGGTTTGTTTTACGGCATATCAACCTCAATAGGTTATTTAATGCCGACACCTTTTTTCCATAGTATTATTTCTTTTTTGTCAAAAATATATTTCTGGTAATATTTTTTCTCAAAAGAAGTAATGAAAGAAGCTAGTAATATTATTTTAAAAATGTATTGCTGGTAAATTTTTTTCCAAAAATATTTTGCTACTAATAGTTTTTTTTCTTGAAAAATTTATTTCTGGCAATCATTTTTTACAAAGTATTTCTGGTATTAAATCCTATTTTTACAAAGTATTTCTGGTATTAAATCCTATTTTTACACTTTCATAAGGCTTTTTACGTCAGTTTGGGGGTTAACTATATATCCATAACTGGGAACCTAACAGGTGCTACCACCCAGGGGCACGTTGGACCTGGGAACACCAGCGATTAAGGAGTGATTCCACGCTCCCCAAAACCTCCTGATCAAAGGCATTGCTGTTGGACGTAGTTTATCGTCTTACCCTGGACGCGGATGTAGTTCATCAGGACGGTCCGTCAGGTAGGAACGGACACCTCCAGCCTAGATATGGCATTACGGTGGAGTAATGGATAACGGCTCGGATTAAGGAATCGGAGAGCCGAGTTCAAATTTCAGTCGAATTCGATACTTTCATTTACGTGCTAATACCCTTGGGAAAGGTATGAATCCTCTTCTTCTCCCCCAGTTATGGGTAAATAGCAGGACAGACCGGGTTCTATAGCTTTGGATGGCAACTAGTCTACTGCAGAAAGAAATGGTAACATGCTGCAGGAAAAAATTTGCCTCGTCAGTCATGTATCGAAAGATAGATGATCGCTTACGCGTGTATCATGCATGAGACATAAATTTTAACTTACTCTTGTCTTTGACTTATGACAATTTAATAAGACTTGTATCACTAAATCATTATTATCTAAAAAAAGAAGAATTCTACAATCTAAAAATATTTTCTGGCTTTAGATTATCTGTAAAGAGCCGATAATCTCTCGAAGACAAATCAATTAATCAATCGATTAGACCAACCGTTTATTAACGCTTTTCGCTTGCTTCAAAACGCTTTGATGAGGAAAACGCGTTATTATTCATTTAGAGTTCTTTGAACGCAATGTAAAGCAAAATACACAATTAAACGTTCAGCAGCTGAAACGTGTCCCTAAAAGTTTGGTCGAAAAGGGCTTTGCGTTCGTTAATAAGAAAACATGTTCTTCTCCATGACAAAGGAAGGCCGCATAGAACAAGGAAAATATGAAATGATTTTCGATGTCGTTTGGTCTCCCCACCCCCTGAAAAAAATGTCGAAAAAAGATAATTTTCATGGGAAAACCTGAATAATTTTACTCAAAAAGGTATCGAATATATATACGAGGGTCATTCAATAAACAAGTTGAATTTTTCGGTATAAGGACTTCTAATACAGATAGAAGCTTACTTTTTTCCCAACGTAGTCTCCCAGCACTACCACACACTTTTCCCATCTGTGCACAAGCTTCCGTATTCCCTCAGTGTAAAAATCTTTAGACTGATGTCTCAGACAGTCGCTCACAGCACTTTTGACTTCATCGTCGCTTTTAAACGTGCCTCTCGTGAACGCTTTCAAGGGACCAAACAGGTGAAAGTCTGAAGGGGCACGGTCTGGGCTTTAAGAGGGATGAGGGAGCAGTTCCCAGCCCAGCTCGTTGATGGTCTGCACCGTTTGGGCTGCTGTGTGAGGCCGTGCGTTGTCATGATGCAAGATGACTCCTTCTGAGTGATGACCCCTGCGTTTGTCCCAACAGATAAGCTCAAAGTCCTTGCAATGTCATCCACTGTCACCCTTCTGTCAGTGTCATTGACTGATTCGATCACCTAAGGAGACCTCACTTCTGTAGGCCTCCCAGGCCTGTCTTCATCCTCAACATCCTTCTTTAAATAATTTAGCTCACTTGTAGACATGTTTTTGGCTGAAACATGTGGCAACATATACAGTTGACATTTTCCTATGAATTTCAACTGGTTTGCACCCTTCAGCAACCAAAAACTTCATAACTGACCGCTGTTCAATCCTGGAGCATGCTTCTTGGTCGGTCATCTTTGTTAATCGCCAAAACTCTCAAAGTTTTTTTTTAAATCTGCAAAAGAAATTAAATCCATGTGAAAAAGAAGTAAAACAAAAAATAAAAAAGAGTAAGCTTCTATCTGTATTAGAAGTCCTTATACCGAAAAATTCACCTTATTTATTGAATAACCTCGTGTGTGTATATATATATATATATATATATATATATATATATATATACACACACACAGAGCAGATACTTTGTTGTTGAAACGGGCACATAAGTTTTTTTTTTACCTGCATATATGATATAAACCAGAATTTCTAATGCTGACTTCCGAGGCAGGAATAATTTGTTAAGATCGGTAGGTCTTCATCTTTTTATCTGCTCATTGTCTCTCTCTGTTCTTTTTTTTCTCCCACATCTCTGTCGGTCAAGCCATCTAATTTCATAAATGTCTATGTAATGGTTAACACAAATATTCCTCCGAAGGATAAACGTTTTCTTGTACGAATGTAATCATAGTGTGTGTGTGTGTGTGTGTGTGTGAGAGAGAGAGAGAGAGAGAGAGAGAGAGAGAGAGAGAGAGAGAGAGAGAGAGAGAGAGAGAGAGAGAGAGAGAGAGAGAGAGAGAGAGAGAGAGAGAGAGAGAGAGAGAGAGAGAGAGAGAGAGAGAGAGAGAGAGAGAGAGAGAGATTTTCATCTTTTTTTCTTACAGGAGAGATTGTTCTTGGCAATACATCTCACAGGAAGTACATCGCAATGGTAACATCCGGTAGCAAGACCTCTGATTAGAAGATCAGAGATTTTGAAAGGAGTGGAACGACATCTTATTTGCTATTGTTCCCAGGACCACCCTCACCTCGGGAGCTTTTAAAAAGGCTGCTGTTTTAATTTCTGTTGTTCCCAGATCCGCTCTGCCCCGGGGGTGGTAGCATCTGTTAGCGTCTCAGCTATGGGAAAATAGTTAACCCGAAACTATGCATTTATAAAAATTCATTTTTATACTAAAAATGTCTGCAATACATTTTCATAGTAAAAATTTACCAGCAATATATTTTTGTAAAAAATTAAAAAAAAGGTTGGTTGTTTGTTTTGTTTTATGACATATCAAACTCAGTGGACCATTTAATGCCAACAAAATTTTTTTAAATAGATTCATAACCATAGTTTGGTAAAAATGGTGTGTACGGATACATATATATTTGAACCATTTTTCAATTACTCATATTTTGGGGTACAATCCAACTTTTAGGAAATTTACAATCTTGGATGATTTTATTTTCGTAAAAAGTGTTTTTTTTTAATACTCACTTGGTAATATTTTGTTCTCACTAGATCAAAATCTACACACTAAAAGTGTATGTTTCACTGTAAATTTTAATTATTGCTGATAATTTTTTTTATTACAAAGTATTTCTGGTATTAAAACATATTTTTACACAAGTTTGGGTGTTGCCCACAGATGGGACCTATTTTTGAACTTACTTACACGGATGTAGTTTATCGTCATACCCATGACGGAAAAATTTTAAAAAATGAAAATTACCAGCAATAAATTTCTGTAAGGAAAATATATTACCAGCAATATATTTTGATGAAATAAATAATTATTTTCTCCCAAGAAAATTAAATTTCAACATTAAAAGCCCCATAAGGTGTTCACATGTCGCTCAAACAAACAAAACAAATTTTGCTATAACTAAGTATTGTTGGTCATTAATTTATATGAAAAATATTTGGCTGGTATTTTTATACTTTCATACGGTTTTGTTTTTGTCTGGGGGGGGGGGTCACTATTTACCCATAACTGGGACCCCAACAGGTGCTACCACCCTAGGTCAGGGTGGATCTTGGAACAACAGTAGTTAAGAGGTGGTTCCACACCTGTTTAAAAGCTCCCGATCAGAGACATTGCTGTCGGATGTAGTTTATCGGGACGATATAGCAAAATGACCAACAATATATTCTGTGGTTGAATAGAATTACGCTCAAAATATTTAGATTTCGGTATTAAATAACCCAGAGAGAGAGAGAGAGAGAGAGAGAGAGAGAGAGAGAGAGAGAGAGAGAGAGAGAGAGAGAGAGAAATGGAAGAGGGGAGAGAGAGAGAGAGAGACAGAGACAGAGACAGAGACAGAGAGATAAGAACAGAATTTTTCTATGACTGATAAAACGATCACCCAGACCATGCCATAACATCTGATCTCAGAATAAAAGAAGAGAAAGAAAATATCGGATAGTGGATTTTTTCCAGTTCTTGCAGATCAAACGACAAGTATTTGGGAGGTTTGCCAAGAAAATGATAAAAACTGACAAACATGAAAGTGTCATCGGCAACCATTGTTGTTGTTGGAGCGTTTTAGAAAAAAAAAGTCCTCAAAGGAATCACAAGAACTTGGAAATCCGAAGAACCAAAACAAGCCAGTCGATATTCAAATCCGAATCCTGGTCCTTCTCACTCTCGTTAAAGGAACCCCTTCCTGATTGACCTTTAGGAGTGTAGCCATACTTACCACTTTCTTCTTTTTATAGGCCATGTCCTTTCAGGACGTAGGCAATCCTGGCTCACCACCTCCCTCTATCCCTTGCAGTTCCTTCCTCTGCTTTCTCCCCTAGACCACGTTCTGTCATCCACTTGCTTAGGTCCGCCAGGTATGTCACGCGTTGTTTTCCCTTGTCTCTCTTTCGCTCTATTCGACCCGTGAGTATCAGATTCTCCGGGCCCTCCTTCCTCATTATATGTCCCAGAAACTTCAGCTGACTCTTCCTGATACCACACTAGGCCAGTTACGGGTTGGTGAGGCTATTTAACATATAGTTGGAGCTTTTGAAATCAGTATTGTCCTTCTCCTAAACCGTTTGCTTACAAGACCTACCATTTACTCATGGATGGGGGTGGGATGGAAGATGTAGTCATACCTTTGCCAAGGGTATTTGCACGTAAGTGATAACACTGTGCAATAATGGACACGGGGTCGGATGAGGAATTGTAGAGCTGTTCGAATTCCAGTCAAGTTCATTACATTCAATTAGGTGCTTGGGAAAGACATGAATACATCTCGTCTCCCAGCAGCTATTGGTAAATAGCAGGAGAAACTGGCTCCTATTGCCTTGGCAGGCGATTAGTCAAGGAGATAAGGAAACCCTGAATTCAAACCACCCATGTGAGGTTTGGGGTACTTTACTCAGGAACGATCACTACTATTACGGTTGCATGCATGCGATTCCCATAAGGGCTTACGGGAACTATGATCGTGAATGTAACAAACTCGACTGGGATTCGAACTCGCCTCTTCGATCCGAGCCGCTATCCATTACTCCACCGGGACAGTTTTATAACTTTTCTAAAAACAGCGTTAATGTTGGATATCGGTTGAGGAAAGAACTTTGGTCTTACTTCCGCTGCATCAGAGTCTTGTTGGTATTTTTTTTTCAAAATTGTATTGCTGGTAATATTTTTTTTCCTTCAAAAATCTGTTTCTGGTAATATTTTTTTCTTCATAATGTATCGCTGATAATATTTTTTCGAAAAATGTATAGTTGGTAACTTTTTTTCACAAATGTACAGTTTGCTTTGTTGTTTTATGGCATTTCAAACTCAATGGGTTATTTAATGCTGACAAGATTTTTATTGCTGGTAATATTCTTTTCCTCAGAAATGTCTTTTTGGTAATATTTTTCTTAAAAGATTATTGCTGGTAATAATTTTTTACAAAGTATTTCTGGTATTAAATCCTATTTTTACACTTTTATAGTGTTTTAACCCCAGTTTGGGGATTAAATATTTGCCCAAACCTGGGACCCTAACAAGTTCTATCGCCCCGGGTCATGGTGAACCTGCGAACACCAGCGATTAAGAGGTGGTTCTACGCTCCTCAAAAACTGCTGATCAGAGGCCTTCTTATTGAACGTAGTTTATCGTCTTATCCTGAACGCGGATGTAGTTTCTCGTCATACCAAAGACGGTATAGATAAAGAATGATGTGAAAAACAGAAGATCACGTGTTTATTGAAGATATGAAACGTGGAGATATCGGGACGGAAGGAAGATTCACTCCATTTCTAAATAAAGCTAAAGTTCTACAAAATGCGGGAATAACCGGATAATAGCTCGAGTAAAAAAGATTATTGTGTAAAAGTAAAATTAATTTAAAAAAAAAAAAAATGAAAGAACATTCTTTCTTGCAGAAAGTCAATTAGGAAAAACAAAAACAACAAAACAAATAAAAATGGAAGTAAAACCTGATAGGATTAGATAAATAGATAAAATTAAAGAAAGCAGTAAAGAGAAAAAGACATTTTATTTGCTTAGTCCTGGCAAAAGTCACGTCCCCTCTCGCGAGAATTCCATCGTCGATAGCGGCGCTGGCTGCGAATGGCGTTAAGCTGTCATTTTCACATATGACCGCAGGATTTTTTCTTCAACACGCTGAACTTTACAAGTCGATTATTTAATCATGAATGTATGGCCACGAGCAACAGAACAAAGAATGGAACTGTGTACAGACATCGAGATAGAATCGAAACATGACTCTTCGACACATACAGAGTATACACAAAGACACACCCATGGACTACAGAAGATCGTATTGATGTACGCGAACCGAAAAAAACGAATACATATAAGCGGAGTATAAAGTACTGTGTTGGAGTGATGCAAAATTTCCGGACGCCATCTTTTCTTCATTATTAAAGAAAATCTTTGAATATTATTCGGCATTTTAATAATTTTGCAATCACATAACTGTCGTTCATTCTTCAGCAGGGCCTGCTATAAACTAGTCGCATCTAAAACGTGCCCCGTCCCTGAATTATCTCCATGATATTATAATTAACATATTCTCTGCCATGGGCCGTGTCACTTAAGGACGTCGGTGATCATTGTTACCCACAAATTCCTAAGCTTTATAGATTTTTGGTAATATCTCTCATGCCTGTTCAGTTACGACTGAATAGTGAGTACGATCCGCACAAGGTGGCACAAACTTTCGGCCAAGTCTCACATATAAGCTATATTTGGAAAATCACCATACAAGTTTCAGGTTAGGGCTTGGTTTGTTATATGGCATATCAACCTCAATGGCTTATTTAATGCCGAAAAATTTTCTTTTTTCCTGGTAACTTTTTTTTCTCTTCAAAAATCTATTGCTAGTAATATGTTTCTCTTCAAAGGTCTATTGGTGCTAATATTTTTTTCAAAAAAATATATAGCTGGCAATATTTTTTTCCCAAAATATGTATTACGGGTACTATTTTTTTTTCAAAATTGTATTTCTGGAAAATATTTTTTATAAAACAGTATTTCTGATATTAAAACCTATTTTTACACTTTCATAGTCGCTTGACCCCAGTTTAGGGGTTAACTATTTGCCCATAGCTTGGACCCTAACAGGTGCTACCACCCCAGGAAAACCAGCAATTAAGTGGTGGTTCCACGCTCCTCAAAACCTCCTGATCAGAGGCCTTGCTGTTGGACGTAGTTTATCGTCATACCCAGGACGAACCAGTGTCTGTAATGCCATGTAATTATTAGTTTGTTACATATATTTGTTCGTTTCTTTTGCTGATGTTCTGCGAATGATCTCGAAGAATAATTCTTCGCGGCATTTTTTTTGCATCTTACTAACTCTGGACATCCTGTTTTTACACTTTCATATTGTTTTTACCCCAGTTTGGGCGTTAACTATTTGCCCATAGCTGAGACACTAACAGGTGCTACCATCCCGGGTCAGGGTGGAACTGGGAACACCAGCAGTTAAGAGGTGGTTCCACGCTCCTCAAAACCTCCTGACCAGAGGCCTTGCTGTTAGACGTAGTCTATCGTCTTACCCAGGACGCGTATGTAGTTTGTCATACCCAGAACGGATTGCCAGTATTAAAACCTATTTTTATACTTTTATAGTGTTTTTCACACCTTTTTTTTCCCTCAAAAATGCATTGTTGGTAATATTTTTTTCAAAAATGTATTCTGGGTAAATTTTTTTTCAAAAATAGTTTTGCTGGTATTAAAACCTATTTTCATACTTTCATATTGTTTTTGACCCATTTTGGGGGGTTATATATTTGTCAATATCTGTGACCCTGACAGGTGATACCCCACCCCGGGTCAAAGTGGACCTGTGAACACTAGCAAGTAAGAGGTAGTTCCATGCTCTTCAAAACCTCCTAATCAAAGGCCTAGCTGCCGGATGTAGTTTATCGTCTTACCCAGGACGCTAAGCCCTTTGTGATAGAATACCAAGTAGACAAGAATGGACATGTTCGACTTCTTTTCTTTGCTTTGAATCCAGCTCACACAGCGGCCAGAGCTGCCTGAAACATTTGTGCTACGTCCAGCGATGAAATTCTTCAAAACAACGAAAAAGTCAATGGTAAGCTGTATGTGGAACAAATGAACAGGCTCAAAGCAGCAATTCGGCTGAAATGACCCAACCGGCGATATAGTACGATTTGGTTTGGTTTGGTTTGTTTTACGGCATATGGGTCATTATTTTTATTGTTGGTAATTTTTTTTTTTTTACAATAATCTATTTCTGGTAATATTTTTTACTCAAATATGTATGGTAATATCTTTTTTTCGAAAAATATATTGCTGGTAATAATTTTTTTTACACAGTATTTCTGGTATTAAAACCCATTTTTATACTTTCATTGTGTTTTGACACCAGTTTGGGGGTTAACTATTTGCCTCTAGCTGGGACCTTAAAAGGTGCTACCACCCCGGGTCAGGGAGGACCTGGGGACACCAGCAATTAAGAGGCGGTTCCACGCTCCTCAAAGCAACCTGATCAGAGGCCATGGTGTTGGACGTAGTTTACCGTCTTACCCAGGAAGCGGATGCAGTTTGTCGTCATACCCAGGACGTGCGACACAGTATGATTATTCATTATGACAATGCACGCCCGCACGTCGCTAACATGACCAAGCATGCAATTAAAAAACTCAGTTGGGAGTTTTTCATATTCTCCTGATTTACCCTCTTCAGACTACCATATTTCGAGCGGCGTTTCCTTCAATAACGAACAATACGAGGGTCATTCAATAAATAAGGTGAATCTTTCGGTATAAGGACTTCTAATACATATAGAAGCTTACTCTTTTTTATTTTTTTTGTTTTACTTCTTCTTCACATGGATTTAATTAATTTCTTTTGCAGATTAAAAAAACAAACTTTGGCGATTAACAAAGATGGCCGACCAAGAAGCATGCTCCAGGATTGAACAGCGGTCAGTTATCAAGTTTTTGGTTGCTGAAGGGTGCAAACCAGTTGAAATTCATAGCAGAATGTCAACTGTATATGATGCCACATGTTTCAGCCCCCCCAAATGTCTACAAGTGGGCTAAATTGTTTAAAGAAGGACAGAGCAGTGTTGAGGATGAAGACAGGCCTGGGAGGCCTACAGAAGTGAGGTCTCCTTAGGTGATCGAATCAGTCAATGACCTCATTCAGTCTGACAGAAGGGTGACAGTGGATGACATTGCAAGGACTTTAAGCTTATCTGTTGGGACAAACGCAGGGGTCATCACTCAGAAGGAGTCATCTTGCATCATGACAACGCAAGGCCTCACACATCATCCCAAACGGTGCAGACCAACAACGAGCTGGGCTGGAAACGGCTCCATCATCCCCCTTACAGCCCAGACCTTGACCCTTTAGACTTTCACCTGTCTGATCCCTTGAAAGCGTTCACGAGAGGCACGAAGTTTAAAAGTGACGATGAAGTCAAAATTGTTGTGAGCGACTGTCTGAGACATCAGTCCAAAGATTTTTACACTGAGGGAATACGAAAGCTTGTGCACAGATGAGAAAAGTGTGTGACAGTGCTGGGAGACTACGTTGAAAAATTAAAAAAAAAGTAAGCTTCTATCTGTATTAGAAGTCCGTATACCGAAAAATTCACTTAATTTATTGAATGACCCTCGTATATATATTATTTAAATATGGTCTTCCAATTTATATATCTTAAGTCTGGTCAAATCTTTCTATCTATTTACACGCGTGTCTTCCAAGATATATATCTTAGTCTGGTTAAATCTATCTATCTATCTATCAAGTTGTTACCTATATTCGTTCGTTTTTTTCTGATGTTCTACGAATGGTCTTCGAGAATAATCTTTCGTAGCATTTTTTGATTCTTAGTAATTCTGGTCATCCTGTGAAACTGTTGTCTAACGTTAATGAAATTTTATTTCAGATTAGACACCCCTTTGAGAAGGAATGGCAAGTCGACAAGAATTGCCATGTTCGGCATCTCCTCTTTGCTTTAATCAAGGACACAACACCACTAAGCTGCTCGAGTCATTTGTGCTGTGTACGGAGATGACTTCATTACCGACAGAATAGCACATGTTCCAAGGAGGGTAAGATTGAACTTATAGACTCTCCGCCTTCTGGTCGACCTGTTTAGTTTGATGAGAACCAATTAGTCGCATCGATTAAAAAAGAACCGCGACTAGGGAATTCTCAGAAGATGGCAAGCTCTTATCTTACTGTCGCCGTCATTTTCAGTCAGTGCCTTTCACTCGCATTGACCGAAATAAACAAAGTCCGCCGCTCCTCATTTGCCAACAATGTATTCGCTCGACACCAGGTTACTCATGGATTCAAAGATCGATTGGGAAGTTCTACCACACCCACCGTATTCCCCGGATTAAGATCCTTCAGACTATCACCTTTTTCGGTCACTTTCAAACAATTTGAGGGGTGTTTCGTTCAACAACGATGTAGAGCTTAAAATTTCGCTCGGTGAATTTTTCGAGTCAAAACCTAGTGATTATTATCGTCAAGAAATTGAAGAGGAACGCACTGTTGAATGATTCATCAGAACTATTAATAAATAATAAGTATTAAAATGAATTATAAAAAAAACGAAAGCGTTTATGTAACAACCTAATACACAAGTCTTATGTAGGTACACACTATGTACGTTACTCGCTGTTTCGCCTCTGTTCCGCCTGCCTTCAATAAACCCGGTGAGTGTCAAATTCTCCAAGCTCTCCTTATTATGTGCCCAAGAAGTTTCAACTGTCTCTTTCTGGGTCTAAATATAAGTGTTTTTTTTTTGTCGTTTTCATTTTAGTTAAAACTTCCTCTTTGCCCGTATTTTCATCTATGGTATTATCAGCAGGCTTCTATCGGTCCTCAGATCTGTTGCCCCAAGTTACTTCTTCAGCTATCTATTCTTTATTTGTAACGAAATATTCCTGTTTTTTTTTTTAAATAATTTGCTTAGCTTTTTAACGGCAACTTTTGCTACTCCGATGCGTTATCGGATTTCTGTGTCACACATTTCCCAGATATTAAATTGTTCGTACTTTTTTTAGGTCTTGACATCTGCATTTCGTGCCTGGCACCTTCGGTTATTCTTGTTGCTGGCAGCCACACATTCTATTTTCTCGCTTTCCTTTACTGCCTTGTTCCGGAGTTCCTGCAGCTTCCTTTCTCCAACTTTGGTTTGTTTTGTTTTACGGCATATCAACACAATGGGTTATTTAATGTCGATAAAATTTCCTTTTTTTTTTTTCAAAAATGTATAACTGGTAATATTTTTTTTAATGTATAGTTTGTTTTGTTTTGTGGCATATTAACCTCAAGGGGTTATTTAATGCTGACAAGATTTTTATTTCTGGTAATATTTTCTTTTTTCAAATATTTATGGTTGATACTAATTTTTTTGTTTTGGTATAGATCTATTGTAGGTGTTCTATGTTTTTGGTATAGATCTATTGTAGGTGTTATATGTTTTTGGTATAGATCTATTGTAGGTGTTATATGTTTTTGGTATAGACCTATTGTAGGTGTTCTATGTTTTTGGTATAGATCTATTGTAGGTGTTCTATGTTTTTGGTATAGATCTATTGTAGGTGTTCTATGTTTTTGGTATAGATCTATTGTAGGTGTTCTATGTTTTTGGTATAGATCTATTGTAGGTGTTCTATGTTTTTGGTATAGATCTATTGTAGGTGTTCTATGTTTTTGGTATAGATCTATTGTAGGTGTTATATGTTTTTGGTATAGATCTATTGTAGGTGTTATATGTTTTTGGTATAGATCTATTGTAGGTGTTATATGTTTTGGTATAGATCTATTGTAGGTGTTCTATGTTTTTGGTATAGATCGATTGTAGGTGTTATATGTTCTGGTATAGATCTATTGTAGGTGTTATATGTTTTGGTATAGATCTATTGTAGGTGTTATATGTTTTGGTATAGATCTATTGTAGGTGTTATATATTTTGGTATAGACCTATTGTAGGTGTTATATGTTTTGGTATAGACCTATTGTAGGTGTTATATGTTTCGATCAATTTCCTTAAGGTAGGTCTTTACGTTGACGGTTTCGTTATTTTCAAATAGTTTTCTTATGTTGATTTCTTTGTGCAGATTTAGCCTGCAAGCCAGTCGGAACTCACTGTAGTTACCGTTTCTAAGCCGTACTCCTCACTGGGGAGAGGCTCAGAAACACTACAATTTGGGCTGTACATATAGTTCGGTGCCAGAGGCGATGAACTAAGTTGCCGCTAACGCATGTATCTGCCAGTGTCTTCCAAGGGAGATAAGTATAAATTGATGGATCACATAGGGACATATCTATTGCCGAGTAGCTGAATTTATGAAAGTCGGGTTTTATTATAAATGCATAAATCGTTGTTATTATTTATTGGTTTAGTTTGGTTTACGGCATATCAACCACAATGGGTTATTTAATGCCGACAAAATTTCCTTTTTTTTTTCAAAAATTTATAACTGGTAATTTAAAAAAAATGTATAGTTTGGTTTGTTTTGTGGCATAATAACCTCAATGGGTTATTTAATGCTGACAAGATTTTTATTTCTGGTAATATTTTCTTTTTTCAAATATTTATTGCTGATACTAAGTATTTCTGGTATTAAAATCTATTTTTACACTTTTATAGTGTTTTGAGTCAGGTTGTAGTGTCAACTATTTGCCCATAGCTGGGACCCTAACAGGTGCTACCACCCCGGATCAGGGTGGACCAGCAATTAAGAGGTCGTTCCCCGCTCCTCAAAACCTCCTGATCAGAGGCCTTTCTGCAACATTTTGTGTCTGTTTATACTGTTGATATTGGGTTGGAAACAAAAAAATCCGTCGCAGTAGAATATGAAAAAGCTACAGATGCTTCATTGGTCATAACTAGTATAATTAATATATTATTTCCCCTCTTTGCTGATAATAATCCCGTCTATACGGAAATCTTTTGACTACTCATGTTTCGAAGTCTAGTTTTATCAGTCAATATCAGTTTTCACTTCCTCACGATTAGCAATAAACAATTTTCCCTCGCGAAATGTTGCAATGATATGAAATGATGGAGCAAGGTTAGGAACGTACGGAGAACTGATTGACTGACCCGTTAAGTAGTCTTGTATTATAGTTTAAAGGCAACACGAATTTACGATTTGGTTTGGTTTGTTTTACGGCATTTCAGCCTCAATGGGTTATTTAATGCCGACTAAAATTTTTATTGCTGGTAATATTTTGTTTTGTCAAAAAATCTATTTCTGGTAATATTTTTCCTTCGAAAATGTATTGCTGGTAATAGTTTTTTTTTTCTTCAAAAATTTATTGTTGGAAATAATTTTTTTTTTACAAAGTATTTCTGGTATTAAAACCTGTTTTTACACTTTCAAGGTGTTTTTATCCCAGTTACGGGGTTGACTATTTGCCCATAGATGGGACCCTAACAGGTGCTACCACCCAGGGTCAGGGTGGACCTGGGTACACCAGCAATTAAGAGGTGGTTACACGTTCATCAAAACCTCCTGCTGGGCGTAGTTTATCGTCATACCCAGGACGGTCGACTTTACGAGTAAACAATAATATGTGCTTTTATTTTTCAATTTTTTGAAATAATTACCGTTGAAGGCAATTCATCTGATAAAGTTTTCTGTTTAATTTTAGAACTTTATGCTAGACGACACCCTTCATACCCCACCAAACGTAACTTTGTTAGGGAAGCGTCAATTATCATTCAATATCGTACTAATGGAGGAATAGCGTCAAACAAAACAACTGTTACCCTCTTAACATTGATTTCCCTAACATAGGCTGATGTATGTTGTCAGGCATTTTAACTTATATGCTCCAGGGGTGCCTGTTATCGTCTACCTGGTGTGTATAATTTTAATGAAATATTTGTTCTCATGATTGTCTGTTGAATTTGGAATGGACCCCTCAATTTACTTTATATTTAAGTTTATATATATATATATATATATATATATATATATATATATATATAATATGAAAATTTATATAGGATAAATAGACGAAACTTATCTATATTATTTAATGAAACATGCATCAGTGGAAAAATGCTGCCTAAATACACACAATTTAAATTGCATGATTCACCTGCCCAGCAAACTTGGAATTATAAATGTAGCCTTATGAAAAATTGTTTAATATATTGTAATGTAATTATCATCTTTAATAATGGCTTATGTAAGCCGAAAGCTTAGATAGGATTAAAAAATATGAATCAATATGGTGATTGTCTTCCGTCTTTTATTGTTAATGTTATCAAGCTTATCAGACGATATGAAAAGAATTTACATAAAATAGACTAAACTTGTCTATATTATTTAATGAAACATACATATATATACACACAGGTAGTAATCCGTTGGTGTAATCCAAGCGGATCCTATTAAGACAACATAGAATTTGAAATATATTGAAACTGACTCACAAAAGAGCGCTCAATGTTTATTTTCATTAAACAGAGCAAATTTTCTTTACAAGTGGAATTAACATAGCTTTTGTTAATGATCATTTTCACCTACGAATTTTAGGCTTAAAATTTGGAGGATTTTTCAAACGGTCTATGGTAGCAGTTTGTAGTGGTATATATATATATATATATTCAAAAATATAACATATGCATGTTATAATATCACTAGAAAAATTGCAATTTTGTTTCAACACCACTTGATAAGACACCAGAAGTATTGAAACAAAATTGCAATTTTTGTAGTGATGCTATTGCATGCATATGATATAATTCTGAATAAATATTATTTGCTCCACTCGGTATTGAGTAATCTTTTAAGAATAGTGTTTTTGGTTATCAGAATTTTCTTCCATCTGTACCAGCCCTGTACTTATATATATATATATATATATATATATATATATATATATATATATATATATATATATGTATATGTATATATATAGTTAACGAAAAACTAGGTAACTCCTATGGGTAGACCCAATGAGGATAAAATCCAGAGAGCTCAATGTAAATCAGAGCTAATAATTTAAATAAAAACAGATTACTTTAAGGTTCCATATAATAAATTATTTCACCACAGCCCTTTTAAAGGACAGTGGATAAAATAAATCTGATGATCCGCGGTCCTTTAAAAGGGCTGTGGTGAAATAATTTATTATATGGAACCTTAAAGTAATCTGTTTTTATTTAAATATATAATTATATATATATATATATATATATATATATATATATATATATATATATACAGCAAGCAGAAACATTTTTTTCTCCCGATGATGGCCATGTTGGCCGAAACTAGTCGAGGAATCTAAATGAAATAATAATAATAAAAGCATAAGAATATTAATCTACAACCCAGTATGTCTGAAGATTTTAATTAATATTTTAATAATTATTATCGTTCAATATATATATATATATATATATATATATATATATATATATATATATATATATATATATATATATATATAAGCATTTCACCCCAAGCAAGGCGGGAGTGCCACTAGCACACAAGAGGTTACAGAGAATGGGATCGAGAGTAAAGAGACATGATAGTGGAAAGGATGAAGAGAAGGACAGGGAATAGATCAAGGCATCTGGAGATGTCGATTGACATTACATTTGAATAGTTGGAGATTATAGCTATCGGGGAAACAAGTAATAGGAAGGGAATTCCACTGACGGGAGGTGCGAGACGTGAAGCTATTGGAGTAGAAGAGACAGCCGCATGTAAGGGCTTCGACAGTGAAAGTGTGGGACCGTGATGCCAGCCTAGTAGCACGCTTAAATTCATGCAGTCTGGGAACTGGCGAAAGCAGCTCGTCGAAGCAGTTACCGTAAAAGTATTTGTAGAAAAGACAGAGGGAGGCGAAGTCACGTCTGTGAGAGAGCGACTGTAAACGAGATGCCAGATCAGGGCCAATCACATGAAATTGTTCAGATCGCAGTAGCTGGTAGATGTCCCTGTCTTCTTATATTGCCAAATTAACAGACAAGGCAACCGAACTTCCGAATGAGACAACTCTTCATACATTCGTTTGGTTTGTTTGGTTTGGTTTGTTTCACGGTATATCAACCTCAATGGGTTATTTTATGACGACAAGATTTTTATTGTTGGTAATATATTTTTTTCTTCAAAAATGTATTGCTGGTAATAATTATTTACAAAAATGTATTGCTGGTTTTCGTAAAAAAATGTATTGAAGGGTTTTAAACCCAGTTTGTTGTTTAACTACTTGCCCGTAGTTGGGCCCCTAACAGAGAATTTGAAATATATTAAAACTGATTCACAAAAGAGCGCTTAATGTTTATTTTCATTAAACAGAGCAAATTTTCTTTACAAGTGGAATTAATATACCTTTAGTTAATGATCATTTTTCACCTACGAATTTTAGACCAGAGTGGACCTGGGAACACTAGCAATTAAGAGGTGGTTCCACGCTCCTCAAAGCCTCCTGATCAGAGGCCTTGCTGTTGGATGTCGTTTATCGTCTTACCGAGGACGCCATACATTCGTACTGTTTTATCAAATTAATGATGACATTTCTCGTTGTCCACATTGGTTTTGATTTTCAGATCGAGGGCTTCTTTCTTCCAAGAATGTTGATATTCTTATTCTCTTTGCAAACTTCTTGTTCGAAACGGTCGATGAAATTAGAGAGGGGTCCGAGGTAACTGATTCTTCTATCAGGGGAAAATGTCGGAACAGTTTGATCGACTACCGAATAGGCGTGTAGAAAATGCCAAGATGGCATATATAAAAAAAAAAAAATCACATTTTCACATGAATATATTACCAGCTCAGAAGATAGCTTGATCGATCGCTATATAACTTTTGGAACAAGCAAAATCAATGTCAATCGATTTTTAAGGTCTAGCGAGACATGTGGTTATGAACAAAGAAAAAGTATTTGTCAGCTTTTTTATGAGTTAAAGAAAAAAGAAAGAAAGATCGCCCTCCACCAGACAAACACACAAAGAGAATTTTATTTTCTGACCAAGACAGATGAAGTAGACAAATATACAGTTAGAAGCAAAGTTCTATAGATTAAAAAAGGAAAAAAAAAGAAACGAAAAGAAGGAAACAAAGTTTGGCTTAACGTTGCAGAAATGGAGTTGGCAATAGGAGTTCAAATCAAACAGTAGGAACAGTATTATTATACAGGGTGCGATGGATAAATTGTCGTCTAAATGGCGCAAAAAATGAAAATAATACTGACATCTCATTTTAATAGATATTCGGGGTCCGACGAATAAACTGGCGTCTATATGAGGCAAAAAGGCACACTGACATCTCATTTTAGCAGATATACGGGGTGCGATGGATACAGTGTCGTCTAAATTACGCAAAAAATGAAAATAACACTGACATCTCATTTTAACAGATATATTTATCAAAATTACACAAAAATATCTTGAAATGCTTAAGAGTACTTTTATTCAATAAAATCGCCATTGGCTTCAACCACGGACACCAGACGACTCCTGCATCTCTTCTGAATGGTAGCGATTTATTATACGGCATTTCATCGCTAGACGATCGATTATCAATGCCATGACAAGGAGGTATAGAGTTTTGAGTTTCCTAGAAGGTTTTTCAGGTTATATTTGAATGTGGGACCGGATTGAAACTACAGAAATAGATGGATTTGGATCGTAATTCGACAACACTGTACTGTTGATACAAATGCAAGGTGCGATGGATAAATTGTCGTCTAAATTACGCAAGCATGAAAATAGCACTGACATCTCCTTTTAGCCGATATATTTACCAAAATTACAAGAAAATATCTTGAAATATCTGAAGAGTGAATGTACTCAATAAACTCGCCATTGGCTTCAACCAGGGATATCAGACTACTTCGGAATCTCCTGCATCTCTTCTTGAGGGTTTCATTGTGTAAGTTGGTGAATGCTGCCATAATTCTTGTCTTCAGTTCATCTTTGGTCTCACAAGGGGTTTTGTTGGTCTCTCCCTCAAATTCACCCCATATAATAATCAAGGGGTTGCAGTCTCGTGAGTTAGACGGTCAGATGTAAGGGGTGATGTGGTCACAGAAATTTTCTGAAAGCCATGACTGGGTTCTCCTACTTGTGTGGCATGGTCCAGTGTCCTATTCCTATACTTAGGGTCTATCAGCAGCCACCCTCTTGACCCAGAGCAGTACTACCTCCTCAAGGTACTTGATGTATGTATGTCTCCATGAGGCCTGTGGCAAGATGAATGGAAGCATAAAGTCACCATTACTAGTGATCACTCCAAACAACTTTCGTAATGACCATTAGACTTATCCAACTCTTTCCGAATCCTCTGCAGTGTACTCAGATTGACACCCAAACACTCTGAAATGTTTGTATTGGGGCTTCCGACACGAATGTCAAGCAGTACAGCATGACGTTTTCAAATTTCTCGCGGAGTGAATCGCATCATGACGCTCTTTTGCTCAAAGACGGTGCCCAACTGACCTTTGCAGACAGCAAAATAAAAAATAAACAACGCGCATGCGCGAAATTAAAAATATAATATGGCGACAATTTACCCATCGCACACTGTGAGTACAGACGTGTGTGTGTGTGTGTGTGTGTGTGTATGTGTGTATGTGTGTGTGTGTGTGTGTGTGTGTATGTGTGTGTGTGTGTGTGTGTGTGTATGTGTGTATGTGTGTGTGTGTGTGTGCGTGTGTGTGTGTGAATAAAGACCAAAGGGAAACTTATCTTAGTCGATGCGTTTTTTCCTCTGGCAGACTTTGTCAAAGCAAATGTGAGGATATTATTTTGCCCACAATTATTTATAAACAAAAGTAAAAATGTTATGTTTAAAAATTTTTAAAATTATAAGACGCTCATAAATATTCACCAGGCTAACTGAACAGTCTACGAAAATTATGGAAGATGCTAAGTGACGTAATTTTATTTAAACGAAAGTGAGTAAATGATGTTGAATAGTTTTATATGCAATTAATATTTTAATTATTTTGGTATGCGATAAACTTACGTATTATATATATATATATTTAACTAAGAGAAGGTTAAGAATTTAACCGTTTTCTTTTAATTTTATAACATTTCTATAGTTGTATATGCTGGCTTGGGATAAAAGTAATTCTTTCGGGAATGGAAATATTTGAAAATATCTCTTGAAGATTTTTATTTTGATGAGATTCGATGGAGGTATTTTCCAAAATCTTCGGTCTAATCAAGTTACTTTCTCTTTTAGTAGGTTTGTTTTTTTTTTACGGCATATCAACCTCAAGATTTTATTACTGGAAATATGTTTCCCAAAAATTTATTGCTGGTAATATTTGTTTTCTTTAAAAATTTATTGTTGGTATTTTCCTTCAAAAATGTATTGCTGTTAATAATTTTTACTCAAATAATTTATTGCTGGTATTAAAAGCTATTTTTATACTTTGATGGTGTTTTGATCCCTTTTGTGTGTGTGTGGGGGGGTAACTATTTGACCATATCTGGGACCCTGGCATGTGCTACCACCCCGGGTCAGTATGGACTTGGGAACACCAGCAATTAAGAGGCGGTTCCACGTTCCTCAAAATCTTCTAATGAAATGACTTGCTGTCCAATGAAGTTTATTGTTTTATCCAGGACGCTCTTTTAATAAGTGGGGCATTCTTTAGACCAAATATTTTGATAGTGTGTGTATATATATATATATATATATATATATATATATATATATATATATATATACCTATACATCTTCGCAAACAAATCCATGTATATATATATATATATATATGTATATGTGTGTGTGTGTGTGTGTGTGTGTGTGTGTGTGTAAGTAAATGTGTGGATGTAGATCCGACGGTATGATAAAAATGTGGAAAAGACAAAGCAAAATCCGAATATGTGAGTTTAAAACAAAATAAAAAAAACAGTAAACTCACATATTCGGATTTTGCTTTGTCTTTTCCACATTTTCATCATATATTACAATAAATCATTCATACAGAAAACAGATATAGAAGTTAATGATATAAATGGCGAGAATACATCTTCGCAAACAAATTTACTAAAAGACATTAACCCCGAACCTGTAAATGAATGTTATGATCCCTGTTTATAAATTCCAGTTGAATAAGGTCTATTTTGATATATTTACGAGCTTTCATCTGTTCCTACAGATATCATCAGGTAAGAAAAATATTTGTTGTTTTATAATTCCAGGTAATAACAGGACATCGAAAGAGTATTTTATAATCCGAAATTTGTTCTTAGAAATGTGTTATTGTTACTTGTAAGAGATTTCTTTGAGCATGCACTCGCAACGCTGAGGTCGAATTATCTTAAATTTTAAAATTGTGCGTTTTGTACTTATATGGCAATGGAGAATTCTTTTGTACTGGTAGGTTTTTCAGTCTATATGGCATGAACTAAGCTGTTCAATATATACAGGAATGCCACAGTTATTATCCGAAAGTTGCACGTCAGATCAGTTATTTTTAATATCAAGTATGTGGTGCAGTTCAATTTACATTACAATGAATCATTCATACAGAAAAAAAGATATAGAAGTTAATGATATAAATGGCGAGAATACATCTTCGCAAACAAATTTACTAAAAGACATTAACCCCGAACCTGTAAATGAATGTTATGATCCCTGTTTATAAATTCCAGTTGAATAAGGTCTTTTTTGATATATTTACGAGCTTTCATCTGTTCCTACAGATATCTTCAGGTAAGAAAAATATTTGTTTTATAATTCCAGGTAATAACAGGACATCGAAAGAGTAGTTTATAATCCGATATAATTCGATGTCCTGTTATTACCTGGAAAAACAACAAATATTTTTCTTACCTGAAGATATCTGTAGGAACATATGAAAGCTCGTAAATATATCAAAAAAGACCTTATTCAAATGGAATTTATAAACAGGGATCATAACATTCATTTACAGGTTCGGGGTTAATGTCTTTTAGTAAATTTGTTTGCGAAGATGTATTCTCGCCATTTATATCATTAACTTCTATATCTTTTTTTCTGTATGAATGATTCATTGTAATGTGAATTGAACTGCACCACATACTTGATATATATATATGTGTGTGTTATACTATTTGCCTTTACACATGTACTGACAGTATATCTATTTGTTTATCTTACTGTATAGAGTGGAAGAAAAAAACAAAACAAGAAAACTAGACAAAATAATAAAAAGATAATATAAAGATCAACTAATTTAATCAAACTAAGGAATATGAATAAATTAGTAGCTATTTACATTCCTTGGAAGATTGCCAGGCCAAAAGAAAAACGTGGAAATATTATGACAAAGCACATATCAACGATTTATGTGATCTTTGAAACCACTCACGCTTTATTTCTGCTTTTCCTTCTCTCTCTCTCTCTCTCATATATATATATATATATATATATATATATATATATATATATATATATATATATATATAGAGAGAGAGAGAGAGAGAGAGATTACTATGTTGGTATGAGGAATTCATGATTAGAATTCAAGTAACGATCACGTGCTGCGATCGAGGTGCGAATGAAAACTAAATGATTGATTACTGATTAATCAGCCTAACGGAACAAATAAACAAATCGATCTAATACGGTAAATAATATCGCGTCGTTGTAACCAGTTAATGGAGGTTGAATAATATTTTCACGTGTAGGGTATATCACCCGATAATGGGTGCGCAATGTCAGAACTAGTTTGGTTTGTTTTGTTTTACGGCATATCAACACCTCAATGGGTTATTTAATGCCGACAAGATTTTTACAATAGATTCGTATGAATAGAATATATATTCTTTGTAAGGAAAATGTGAATCCTGTTTCATTGACAAACTTTTGCAAAGATAGTTGTTGTCGAGAGTGTTTTCATTCATGTCTTCTTTTCAGATACATGGTTTGTAGAGAAATTGATTTTGTCATTCACCTTTGGTTTATAAGTTTTGGTAGAGTCCTACTGTTTGAGAAATGATACTATATCTTCCACATTTACTTTCTAGAACAGCTCATACATATTGTTTAGTTTGGTTTGGTTTGTTGTACGGCATATCAACACTTCAATGGGTTATTTAGTGCCGACAAAATCTTTACTGCTGGTAATACTTTTTTTTTCAAAAATGTATTACTGGTAATAATTTTTTTTTTTTACAAAGTATTTATGTTATAAAAACCTATTTTTAGGCTTTCATAGTGTTTTGGCCCCAGTTTCGGGGTTAACTACTTGCCCATAGCTGGGACCCTAACAGGTGCTACCACCTCGGGTCAAAGTGGACCTGGGAACACCAGCAATTTAGAGGTGGTTCCACGCTCCTCAAAACCTCCTGATCAGAGGCCTTGCTGTTGGACATAGTTTATCGTCTTACCCAGGACGTGGATGTAGCTTATCGTTCTACCCAGGACGGATATATTGTTCATATTATAGGATTTTTGTCTTGAAAGAGCAAGGTCTGAGCACGCGGTTACTGTAAAATGGCATAGATTATTAAACGTATATTTAATAGTCTATGCCGCTTTACAAGCTTGGCATACTGGTTGATCTATTTTGTTTATAAAGTACGAGTGGGTTATTCTTGTATGGCTAATGCGTACGCGGGTCAATACCACATTTTCCTTGCATTCCTTCTATTCTCCTAGTTTGGACTGAATTGCGAAGAGTTTATTGCGTGGGGTATCGTCCCACTACCGTTGCCATTCCTTTTGAATGTATTTATTAATAACCTCCTTAAAATCTGTGTATGGGATTTCCGTCCTTGTATCCACATTCATATCTGAAGCCGAATTGGTTGTAGATCTGATTCATTATTAACCTTAACTCGGATAAAGCTAGAAATTCTTTATAATGTGATATATTTATGCTTGTTAATTGTGCTAATTTTGTATAATATTTTCATAATACGTGCGTTGTTGGATTTTTGTTTTCTTCAAAGTCATTAGGACGGATAGCGAGTCCGAAAAAAAATTAGAAATTTTCTGTTTGCTCTGACATCATTTTGAGAGCGATTACATACTCCTCTGCTGTAAAAATAGAACTTCTCTTTGGGAGGTGCCTTTTTTGGTACTATTTTGGATCCCTGATGCACATGTTATCTTGTTGTCACGTTTTGACTTATGTGTATAGATGGGTGTATGGTTAGAGAAGTTTGCCAATATGGCCTGAAACTTATCCTGGAATGTGAGTGGGTAAGTTTTTGGATTGGGGAGATTATGTAATTCTCGTAGATCTTCGAAATGTTTGATAGTCCATAGTGGAATACTGACTGCAGTCATTTCTTGTATATTTGAGAGCGTGGTTCCTAACTCTTCAGCAATGGACGTCATCCAGAGTTCGTTTGTTTGTATAGAATTAGCTTTTTGCTGAAATAGATCGCAATAATTCGATTCGAAGGTACTGCTTTAAGATGGGTTAGTTGGACATGATTTTGTTTTTACATTGTCTGTAGTGCCAGTTTAGTGTAGCGTAAACGTGGAGGTCTTTCATTTAAAAATTAGCTCTCCACTGGGGAGGTTCCAAAAGCCTCGAGTACTAATCTGAGTCCTTGATGACAGGTTACATTGAGAATTTTTAGGTATGACTATTTATATGAAACTAGCGTAATCCAGTTTTGAGCAGAGTAGTGGCCTGTATAATGTGATCAATGTTAGTCGATCTGCTCCCCATTAAGTATGGACTGCTACACACAGAAATGTAGGGCTTTGCCAGTTTTTTAGTTTTCAATATTTTAGAAGGGAATGAATTTTATTTTACTTTTTATTAAGTATGATGCCTATTCACTTGTGTTGTCCCACTACTGGGATTTTCCCTCCCTCTAATTTTAAACAAGGGCCGATGTTTTCCTTAATATGCAGAAATATAGGCATTCTCTTTTCGTTTTGGGAAAGGTAGACCTATTTTCCGTGGCCCATTTGTGTATTTTATTGAGGCATTGTTGGAGTTGTCTTTCTATGTTATGAATATGTCTGTACATTGGAAAGTCGTCGATATATAGGTAGCATCACACTCCTGAGCTTAGAGAATTAACTATGGAGTTAATTCTGACATAGAAAAGGGTCGCCGAAATAATTCTTCCTTGTGGAAGCCCTTCTTCTTGATTTTGCAGTTCTGATAGCATAGTTCCTATACGGACTTGAAATATTCGGTCTTCCAGGAAATTCTATATGTATTGAGTCAGCTTTCCTTTTAGGCCCAGTTCATGCAGGTCTTTCAAGATACCAAATTTCCATGTTGTGTCATACGCCATTTGTTAGTCTAAAAAGACTTATCTGGAGATGTTGCTTCCTAATGAAGGCTTCTCTTACAAAGGTTTCTTGGCGTATTAAATAGTCTATGGTGTTTCTTTTATCCTAAAAGAATATTGGAAGTCTCAAATCAAGGCTTTAATTTCTAGGTACCAAGTCAAGCTGTTGTTGATCATTCTCTCCATAATTTTACTATTGGTTAAAGCTATCGGTTTGTAGTTTTCAGAGTCTGTATCATCCTTTCCAGGTTTTGGAATAGGGGTGATTACTGACTGTCTCCACATTTTTGTGGGAATTGCCATTTGTCCATATGTTATTATACATTCTTAATAATAGTTGTAACGATTTGTTGGGTAACTGTTTTAAGAATTGGAAGTGGATATCATCCGGTCCCACAGCTGTATTGTGGGCTTTATTTAAGGATTCATTTAGTTTCTCCAGATGAAATGGTAAGCATTATTTGATTTAAAGCTTCGATTTTGCTTTTCCGCTTTTTGAATTTCTTGGGTACCGTTCTTGGCAGATGAAGTTTTAGAGATGGTTTTCGCTTGTTGGTCAGGGAAGTCCCTTTTGCTGGTTATTTTTAAGAGCTATTTACCGAGAGGTGTTTTACAGTGTTAGCTTGAAATTTGCCTGCTATTTTCTTGATCATATTCTAGACGGATTTTGTTTTTGTAGCAGAATTAAGACTATTGACATAGTTTTTTCAGCATTCTTTTTTAGTCTCCTTAATTATTTTCTGCGCTTTTGCTCGGAGTTGTTTAAATTGCAGAAAATTGATGGTTGCATGTTATTTGTTAAATTCTCTCAGAGCGTCTCTTCTTAGCCTGATAGCTTTTTTTTTTACATTTACTCGTGCGTTTATTATGTTGCGTTCTTTCGTGCCGAAGTTTTTGGAATGCATTTTTTTTGTAATAGAGATGAAGATTTCCGTAAATTGTTTTAAGTCCTTAATGCTCTATCCTTCAGATATTTTTTTATGTCTACCGATGTAATCTTTCCTACATTCTTTTTTGTTTTCTTTAATTATTTCCCGCGCTTTTGCTCGAAGTTGCTTAAATTCTAATAAAACTCATCTTCTGAGCCTGATAGCTTCGGTACACTCATCATTGAAATAAGGTCTATTAGGTTTTCTTTTGTATAGGACTTTTGGGATGCATTCTTTGCTATAGATATAAGGAGTCCTTGATGCAGTTACCTTTAGCTGGTTTATCATTTGTTTTTAAATTCGTTCCAAGTTCGCTCCGCCTAATTTCCTACGGAGAAGATTTGTCATTATTTTCTGAGATTCGTAGAACGATTGACAATGATCGCTAACGCAAGTATATGTCAGTACGTTCCAAGAGAAATCCGTATAAAATGATGGACCACTTAGGGACATGTCTATTGCCGAGTAGCTGGTTTGGTTTGTTTTGCTTTACGGCATATCAACATCAATAGGTTATTTAATGCCGACAACTTTTTTTTTCCTGGTTATATTTTTGTTTTTATCAAAAATCTATTTCTGTTAATATTATATTATTTTTTTCCAAAAACGTATAGCTGATAATATTATTTTTTGGTAATAATTTTTTAAAAAGTATTTCTGGTATTAAAACCTATTTTTACACTTTTATAATGCTTCCGATGTTTGTTTGTTTGTTTGTTTGGGGTTTTATGGCATATCAAACCACTATGGGTTATTTAATGCCAGATCCAGTATTTACTAGATATATCAAAAACGTATAGCTGGCAACATCATTGTTTCAAAAACGTATAGCTGGCAACATCATTGTTTCAAAAACGTATAGCTGGCAACATCATTGTTTCAAAAACGTATATATAATGCTTCCGAGTAGTTGGATTTATGTAAGTCGTGTTTTTGTCGTTATAAATGCCTAAATCCTTGTTATTGATTAATTGTTTCTAATGGCTTCCCCTTTTGTTTGTGTCTTTACAAACCCATATAGTGCTGTGACAGTTAAAGTCCCCTAGTATCATAAATGGGGGAGGGAGTTGACTTATGATTTCATGGATTTCAGCTTCATTTGCTGGTTTATTAGGTGGGATGTATACTGAGCAGATGTATATTGACCTTTGTAAAGTCACTTTAATAGCAGTCACCTGTAAAATGGTTGTTAGATTTATTTTACATTGAGGTACATCATTCTTAACTAGGATAGATGTACCGTCTGACGTTCGAAGCTCAGTGTCATATATGCAATTGTATTGATGGTATTCTTTTATATTCAGTCTCTCATTTTGATGAAGTAATGTTTCCTCAAGTAAAACACCTGCCGGTGATTGGTCTGTTACTAGTACAAGCAGTTCATTTATGTTTGTCTTTATTCCGCAGCAGTCCCTTTTAATTATTTGATACATGGTTGCTAACGTGGGATGAGGGAAGAAGAAAAACTGATTGTTGGTTAGTTGAACTGGTTTAGTGGCATATCAACACCTCTATGGGTTATTCAATGCCGAAATCTAACTATTTTGAACGCTTTTATGACTTTCAATATATTTTGAACGCAATTGTATACTTTCAACTACAGATATTTTGAATATAATTTTATACTTTCAATCTAAACGTATGTTTTATAGATATATAGTTTGCACATGATCTATTGTAGGTGTTATATGTTTTGGTATAGAGCTATTGTAGGTGTTATATATTTTGGTATAGATCTATTGTAGGTGTTCTATGTTTTGGTATAGATCTATTGTACGTGTTATATGTTTTGGTATAGATCTATTGTACGTGTTATATGTTTTGGTATAGATCTATTGTAGGTGTTATATGTTTTGGTATATATCTATTGTAGGTGTTATATGTTTTGGTATAGATCTATTGTAGGTGTTATATGTTTTGGTATAGATCTATTGTAGGTGTTATATGTTTTGGTATAGATCTATTGTAGGTGTTATATGTTTTAGTATAGATCTATTGTAGGTGTTATATGCTTTGGTATAGATCTATTTCTTTAAGGTAGGTTATTACCTTGACTGTTTCGGTATTTTCAAATAGTTTTCTTATGTTGATTTCTTTGTGCAGATTAACCTGCAAGCCAGTCGGAACTCACTGTAGTTACCGTTTCTAAGCCGTACTCCTCACTGGGGAGAACCTCGGAACCACTACAATTGGGGCTGTACATATAGTTCGGTGTCAGAGGCGATGAACAAAGTTGCCGCTACCGCATGTATCTGCCAGTACGTTCCAAGAGAGATCCATCTAAATTGATGGATCATATAGGGACAAAAAAACTACGGTTGTATATGCAGATACCCGACAGTTTGACAACTAAATAACATTTTTTTCTCTACCCTTTTCCAGGATGGAATATGAGCGCAGAGCAGCGGTAGTAGCTTCTTTTGGCGTCGGGAAGAAGCCTGAGGAAGTGATGGCCTGGCTTGAAGTCAAGAGGACCATGGTCATGGACATTTGGAGGAAGTGGAAGGTGTGTGAGAACAAGGACGAGTTTACTGCCAAACGAAAGGCCCACAACGTTCGTTCTTCGGCCATTTGTCGCCGCTGTCAAGGGGAGAGTCGTCAATGATGGAAGCCATAGCTACACCAAGATCGCCGCTGACATGGAGTGTCACAAGTCGAACGATCAAGGACATTGGTTACTCCTCCTACGGCAAGTCTCACTGCAATCTCATCACGAATGCCTCCAAGAAGTCGAGGAAGGTCAAGGCGGCGGCTTTGCTGAACGAGCTCAAGCACGGGTCCGCCGGGATGCTGAGGTTCTTCTCTGATGAAAAGATTTTCATCCAGGACCAGACGAGCAACAAGCAGAACGACGCGTGACAAGTTAATTGTCGTGCTAAAAAAATATTACTTTTTTTTCTTTACACTGTTACTAGACCTAGTTGGAGCGGGTCGCAATAGGACTCCTCCTTTTGCAACCCTTATCAGGCTGTTGCTGCTCTCTTCTGGGTACCCCCCATTTTCTTTCTGCGTCGAGGGTTATATTTTTTTTCGACAATATTTACAGCCATGTCTAAGTCCAGATCTCTTCAAAATGACTGACCCTCAGCCATCGCTTTCTAACGCCTATAAATTGGACAGAGATGGTAATTTACCCCGGTGTATATTTGTGGTATTTTATCTCATTATAAGTTACTCCATAGATTGATAGAGTTATAGGCGCTAGGTCTTAGGACGACCAGCTGATTGATCCAAGTTTAGTCCAAGTAAGTGTGAAAGTGATGTATTGGGAATCAGAAATATCTAATCCTGACACGTGAAGCGCTCAACCACCAGGATCTCGTCCCCAGACATGATAGGTCACCACCACAGCAAGCAGTTGGTCTCATTTGGTGTGTGTACGTGTAAGGGGGTACGTCTCTATAGAGATGCAGTCGGTGCATTATGAAGCCCTAGACGACAGGGTGGGTAGCGATCGGGGAAGCATCCGCTCGGGAGTGTGTTCTATAAAGCAATATTTATTCTGTACTATACAGAAATGTGGCACGAGGCCTAATGGGGGTTGGGGAAAGGATGGTCTTCTTCTGTCTTAACTATAACTTAGCTAGCCGGAATCACTGACCCAATCGTACGAACAATATTCCATACACCAAAACAACACATTCATACGTACCTTTCTTACTACAACCACCATAATGCCTCACTGTCTCTATGTAAATACTAACTAGTTCCCATATTTACAATTCATTGTCTGTGGGGGGAGGGGAAAAACATAACAATTCTAAAAACTACCCCAATGATTATTTATTTCTATAAAGCAGTGACTCTTGAAAAGCTCTCCGAATAGACCTGCTTCTTAGCAATGGAACAGGAAGAGACCAATTCGAACATGTGTTCGCGGTATTCCGGGTTTTAGCTGTAAAGGCATGGATTGGTGTAACGAGGGAATTTCACTGGCCAGAACATTTGCCATAGCAACAGCGATAGACTCGAGAGAGGCAAGCAACATTTCGTCTGTGGCAAAGGGGTTGTATGGTGGGCTATAAGTCAGCGACCACAAGGTTGCGGGGACTTTCTAAACACTGTCAAGGCTGGGAAGTGAGGATGGAACATCATGTATGCTACACAAGTTTCTGTTTGCTACATCTTGGCATTGCTGAAACGCTAGTATTTAAATTAATTAAAATATACGCATATTGAATAAGTGACATTATCTGTAAAAACTGTTATCTTGACTATCATGGCTGATATATCGTTAGATAGTCAGTTACGTGCCATGCGGGATGCACTAATACACGCTATCCTTACATTTTGATATCGAGAAATTTATGACAAAACCTGCCAGCATGAAATGACTTTCCACCTGAAAACCACAGAAAAAGAGTCAGTAATTTGGGCATGTAAAAACTCTCACAATACTAAAGTTATATATATATATATATATATATATATATATATATATATATATATATATATACAAGTTTAGGATTGGTATATACGGAGTGAAATCCAATAACCAAAAATTAATATTCTTTAAAGAGTGCTCAATACAGAGTAGAGCAGATATAATTATTTATTTGAATATTACAACATAAATATGTCATAAAATCACGACAAAAGTAGCCATTTTGTTTCAACACTTCTTGTGTCTTGTCAAGTGATGATATAGAATATAGAATAAATGGTTTTAAAAGTTTCAAATTAATCAACGATCCTTAGCTAGGAGTAAACGCTGTTACATAAGCTAGAGTAGCCAATCAAGATACAAGTATAGGGTGATTCGAAACATTTGACAACTAAGCAATGTTATCATAGATATTAAAAGATTTATAAAATTTGAAATTAAAATTAAAAGTAAAAAATTTAAATTACCTATTTAGAAATCTAAGTCAAATCTCTATTAAGTTTTAAATTGTAGAATTACCAAGGAGAAAAAATATAAAAATAAAAATAAAAGATATGCTATTTAATTTGTATTTTCATTGAAATTATGTTGAAAGGGATGTTCAGAATCCCAGACAGAAATGTATACACTTTATTTTCATTTCAACATGTTAGTCGCCTCTCCCGCGAAATCATTCGAACACACGCATGTTAAGCGCTCAGACGTATTTAGATATATACACACATTTTTTATAAAATATTTATGTTGTAATATTCAAATAAATAATTTTTATATATATATATATATATATATATATATATATATATATATATATATATATTTATGCGCGTTCGCTTTCTGACAATGAAACTGGAGTTCCAATCTCACCACCGTTGATTTGTCAGAAAGGAGACTTCCTGATATTATCGGTCTGGAGGGGAGCTATCACAGCACGGCACGTAACTGACGTATCTTTCGATACAAGACCGACGAAGCAGATTTTTGTCCCGCATTTCTTTCTGTGATAGACCAGTTGCTATTAAGGGCTATAGAACCCGGTCTGTCCTGGTATTTACTCATAGCTGGGGGGAGAAGAAGAGGATTCATACCTTTCCCAAGGGTATTAGCACGTAAGTGAATCCATTGGATTCGACTGGAATTCGATCTCGGCTCTGAGATTCCTCAATCCGAGCCGCTACCCATTACTCCACTTTGCCTAATCATTACCTTTGTGATGAGGTTGATTGCCATCAGACTACCCGTAGCCATATAGCCACATCAGTAAATAAATCTTAGGCATAGCTAACACCGGATAAATATATATTATAGATTAAACTCACTAAAAACAGTCTTATGGATTATTTTGCCAAACATTATTGTACGGCATGGAAAAATGTTGGATATTAATGTATGCTTTATAAAGCACCTGTTTGGTAGTTATCTTGCAGATCCGACGAGAAAGAAAAGTTGTAATGACGTCATCACAAGACCGCCACGTGCCTGTCTACAAGTAGAAGTAATATATATCAATCTCCAATTTGTAATTCAGTTAGCATATCTTAAAACTATATGTATATCATAGCTAGCCACTCGTATTCGAGGATGCCCGTCTACTAGGGCGGCTAGCCGATCCCTATTGCAGACGCTAGCTCAGGCATATTTGTGTTTGTTTAACAGCTAGAGAGCCCATCTGTGGTTTGCAGCTATGAAGCTGAACAGACCTTTAGTTAGAGTTTCTGGGAGATAGCGTGGCTCAGGCCCTCGGTGACGAAGACTTGTGACTTCGTGCTAGCTCAGCTATCGACGGCCCCAAGGGTACCGTCTATCCAGTTTCACTCGTAAGACTTGGGTCACCCCGTGGTATGGTTCTCCGGTACTTTCCAAAGGTGCCGCACACTGGAATCGTCCCCTCCTGATCGCTAACATCAGGAAGTCTCTTTCCTGGCAAATCAACCGTAGTGAGATTCGAACCCGGCTCTCATGGTCAGAAACCGAAAACGCCCATATATATATATATATATATATATATATATATATATATATATATATATATATATATATATATATATAAATATATATAAATAAATTATATATATATATATATAAAAAAATAAATTATATATATATATATATATATAAAAATAAATTATATATATATATATATATATAAAAAAATAAATTATATATATATATATATATAAAAATAAATTATATATATATATATATATAAAAATAAATTATATATATATATATATAAAAATAAATTATATATATATATATATATATATAAAAATAAATTATATATATATATATATATAAAAATAAATTATATATATATATATATATAAAAATAAATTATATATATATATATATATAAAAATAAATTATATATATATATATATATAAATAAATTATATATATATATATATATAAAAATAAATTATATATATATATATATATAAAAATAAATTATATATATATATATATATAAAAATAAATTATATATATATATATATATAAAAATAAATTATATATATATATATATATAAAAATAAATTATATATATATATAAAAATAAATTATATATATATATAAAAATAAATCATATATATATATAAAAATAAATCATATATATATATATATAAAAATAAATCATATATATATATATAAAAATAAATCATATATATATATATATAAAAATAAATCATATATATATATATAAATAAATCATATATATATATATAAAAATAAATTATATATATATATATAAAAATAAATTATATATATATATATATAAAAATAAATTATATATATATATATATATATATAAATAAATTATATATATATATATATATAAATAAATTATATATATATATATATATATAAATAAATTATATATATATATATATATATATAAATAAATTATATATATATATATATATATATATATATATATATATATATATATATAAAATATAGTCTTAGTGTATGCTACATTTATGAATAAAAGTCTCAATATCAGGCATAGATCGTATGTAGATCGAAAAGTGCGCATTGAATTCAACACCCGCCGGCAACAGTCTGTTTCATGCTTAAACCCATTCATCAAGCCATGTACGTTATCTTTTGGCTCGACTATTTATATAGGCTGGTCAGTGGTGCATTATGGGTAGTTCTATTCTATGGTAATGGTTATCGGGATTAACGTTAACTGTTATGTTTCGAATTATTCTAAGGGGTATTGAATTGAAATAATTGTATATCCGAATGCAGATTTGTGGTTATTTGACAGTGTTATTTGTTAACGTTTTTTACTCATTATTTATTATTACTTTATTATTTGTTGTGGACTATTATTATTACGTTTACTTGTGTTCATATGTTCGTTCATAGTTTGTTAATTATTTGCTTAATTTACTTAGTATATTGAGTTATTTTATTTTACTTATTTATTTAAAAAATATTTTTACATTATTTACGTTATTCAGACTATTGTCTTCATCTTTGTCGCCATATTTCGGCCGTTGTACGCTCCGGCCTTCTTCACGTGGTTGGAATGTCTAACTGAACTCTTTATTTCGCTCAGTGGGGTAGACTGTTCTAGTTCCACGTGCCATGTTTAATGGGTGTCAGTTATCAGTTATCTCCTGTTAATTTTCCCTCTGAAAGTTCACTGTCTTAACCGGTTATTGAACTCACACTCTTTGGGTCCACATATGCTAGGCCACAAAAATCTCCTGAGCCGATCAAGCATAGAAATGAATACAATATGGGAACCACTAATACTGAGTGCCCGAGAAAAGCGATAATAACAAAAATGTTGCAATATGAGCTCTGGTAAAAACATGCTATGATAACAGCAAAAATTGCAATATGAGGACTGGTAAAAATGGTTGCTGAAGACATTAGGTTTATAATACCCAGAAATTCATACACAGATGTCCTCAAGGACACATGGCACAGTGGATGAAGGCGTTGGTTAGATCCAGTGACAGGACCCAAATAGTCGCATTACTCACGCTGTCAGTGGTTTCATTGGCGTAAGTGAACCCTAATTTGAATTAAGATCGTCGATTCCCTTTTCGTCGCCGATAACAGTTACACCATCCACACATTCACAAGACGCATAAGACATATCTAGAGTTTAGAAAAAGCAATAAGTCAAAGGAGACCAGAAATAATTACGGTGTTTATGGGATAGATCCCTAGATTCTCCAAACGAAAAATAACATTTCCTAAGATTGAATAATTTAGTAAAAGTAACTGCAGCTTTTTTTATAGCGATGATTTACCTTGGGATTGATAGGAGGAGTGCTTATCTATTGTCTCCTCCACGGTGACTTTTCTGAGACACCACCTTTAGTCAGCTGGTCGTTCATCTCTGCCTTTCGATAGGTCTTATTTTCATTCAAAATAGTGTTGCACTGCTATTTAATACCATCCTGCTACATGAAAATGAATACTGGGGAATTTCCAGACAGATGAATAAGAAACTTAAAGAGAAAGAAATGTTCTTCTACAGGAGGATGCTGAGAATGCCATGAACTGAACATGTGAGTAACCAAGAATTTTCAGCTTTACAAATCAGCGGATGCACTTCTGGATATTTTCGAGGCGGTTCAGAAACCAATTGAGTTCCCTGAGTTTCTTCCTGGACTACTTTCCCGTTGTTTTCTCCATGGTGATTTTGTCGAGACACCACTTCATGTCAGGTGGCAGTTGACTCCTTCATGTTCTACACTTTGAAAGGTATTGATTGAACATGAGAGCAACGATATGATTTTAAGAAAAAATTGATTGATTGATTTGTTTTTTACGGTTTATCAACCCTTTGTAGCTTATTTAAAACCGAAACTTATTTTGGATTACAAAAACCATACCTTATTTTTGCAGGTGAATTCTGCATTGACAAATTTTGTGGGGTGGGGAGATAATGTTTTTTTCAGATACAAGTCTTACTATTTAACCAATAGCTGAGAGCAAGAAGAAATTGATTCATACATTTCCCAAGAGTATTTGCGCGAACGGAATGCAACAAACACGGCCGAAATTAGTCCTGGGTATGACGATAAACTACATCCAGCAGCAAGGCTTCTGATTTGAGAGGTTTTAAGGTGTGTGGAACCACCTCTTAATTGCTGTTGTTCCCAGGCCCATCCTGACCTGGATTGGTAGCCACGGGTAGGGTTCAAGCTATGGCCAAATAGTGAGTTACCGGCCCAAAGAAAACACCATGAATTGTAAAAAATACCGGCAGTACCTTATTATATAGAAAATTACCAACAATACCTATTTATAGAAGAATTACGAACAATATATTTCACAGCAAAATGGCCAACAATTTTATCTGCAGTATTGAAGAGACAAAATGGTGGTCAAAATATTTAGATTTCGGCATTAAATAGCCCATAGAGGTTTACATGCTGCTTAATAATTCAACAAACCCACCAACGATCAAAATTCAATCTCTGGTTTCCGATTTATCGGTTTGGTTTAGTTTCTTTTGTTTTGTTAAAAATCTATTTCTTGCAATATTTTTTCCTTCAAAAATGTATAGCTGGTAATAGTTTTTTTTCTTCAAAAATTTATTGCTGGTAATAATTTTTTTATAAAGTATTTCTGCTATTAAAACTTATTTTTACACTTTCATAGTGTTTCTACCCCAGTTCCGGGATCAACTATTTGCCCATAGAACCTAACAGCTGCTACCACCCCGGATTAGGGTAGACCTAGAAAGACCAGCAACTAAGAGGTGGTTCTACGCTCCTCAAAACCTCCTGATCAAAGGTCTTGCTGCTGGACGTAGTTTATCGTCTTACCCAGGAGGCGGATGTAGTTTATCATCATACCCAGGACGGTTCCGATTTATCGGAACCGTTATGACGGAAAACTATAACGACAAAATTTCGCACAAATCCGAAGGCATATCGGAATTGCAAACCGAGGCCGTACAAGAGCCAAAGAATACAGGTACAGGATGTTTTCGTTAGAAATAAAGAATAGAGCGCTGAACTGCGACGCAATATCAGTTCTCCTGTATGGCAGTGAATCCTAGACAATCTAGACACGTGACAAGAAAATGAGGCAATAAAAATATAATTCTGCAGAAGCATGCTGAGAATATACACTTAAGATATCCGTGATAATCAGGAAATTTTAAATAAAATATAAACAAAAGGGTCAAGTACTTGGAATCAGAAAGAGGTATATAAAGAGGAAAGAGAGCTGGGAGAATCTGACACTCACAGGACTTATTGATTGATTGATTGATTTTGGGTTTTACGGTATATCAACACATCAATGGTTTATTTAATGCCGACAAGATTTTTAGTATAGGTTCGTATGAATAGAATGTGTATTCTTTGTAAGAAATCAGTTTGGAGATCAGGTTTCACTGATGTATTCTTGTAAAGAGGGTTTTTATCGAAAGTCAAATGTATTACTGGTATTTTTGGCGGGCACGTTCGCATTCTGACCATGAGACCCAGGTTCGAATCTCACCATGGTCAATTTGTCATCAAAGAGATTTCCTTATCGGACTGGAGAGGTCAATCCCAGCGTGCGGCGCGTTTGGAAAGTGCCTGGAAACCATACCACGATTTGACCCAAGCCTTGTGAGTGAGATTGGGTAGACGGAACTCTTGGAGGCCGTCAACAGCTGTGCTAGCACGAAGTCACAAGTCATCGTGGCGGAAGGCATGAGCGTGCTGGCCTTCTTCAAATTAGTGATCACGCTAGATAACAGACACTTTCTCAGAAACACTTAAGTTCTGCTCAGCATAGTTGCAGTACAAACCACATTTAGGTTCTGTGGGTGTTGAATAAACAGAAATGTGCCTGAGCAAGCGTCTGCAATAGGGATTGGCTAGCCGCCCTAGTAGACGGGTATCCTCGAATACGAGTGGCCAGCTATACAATTAACTTAATTTTTCTTAAAATGTATTGCTGCTATTTTTTCTATGTGTTTTGACCTAGAATTGGGGGTTAACTATTTACCCATAGCCTGGACCCCTAACAGATACTACCACTCCCGGCAAGCTTTGGTTTGGTTTGTTTTACGGCCGACAAAATGTTTATTGCTGGTAATATTTTTTTTCAAAAATATACTTCTGGTAATACCTTTTTTTTTCAGAAAATGTATTGCTAGTAATAATTTTATTTACAAAGTATTTCTGGTATTATAACCTATTTTTACACTTTTATAGTGTTTTGACCCCTGTTTGGGGGGGTTAACTATTTATCCATACCTGGGACCCTCACAGGTGCTACCACCCTTGGTCAGGGTGGACCTGGGAACACCAGCAATTAAGAGGTGGTTCCACGCTCCTCAAGGCCTTGCTGTTGGATGTAGTTTATCGTCTTACCCAGGACGCGGATGTAGTATATCGTCATACCCGGGACGGGACAGGAATTAGGAAGTATAGCTAAACCGATAGAAAGTTGTGGAGCGGCATGATTACTTACTTCCTCGAAGGATAGGACACATAAAAGAAGGGGTACAAACTCATGCTCAAATTATTGTTTACTTATCTAGAATAGTCCAGGATTCGAGCTAAGAATTGGAGATGTCAAAACCAAGCGTGGACAAAAATTTAAACATCATGTGGTGAGCAAAACATCAAGGATCAAAAGGTGAGCAAAACATTAAGGAACAACAGGTGAGCAAAACATCAAGGATCAAAAGGTGAGCAAAACATTAAGGAACAACAGGTGAGCAAAACATCAAGGATCAAAAGGTGAGCAAAACATTAAGGAACAACAGGTGAGCAAAACATCAAGGATCAAAAGGTGAGCAAAACATTAAGGAACAACAGGTGAGCAAAACATCAAGGATCAAAAGGTGAGCAAAACATTAAGGAACAACAGGTGAGCAAAACATCAAGGATCAAAAGGTGAGCAAAACATTAAGGAACAAGAGTGTTGTAATAATATGTAATATAATTCCTCGGATATGGAAGTGGACGCCATACAATTTTCTCATAGATTACGACACTCATTTCTTTGTTGCGAACGACTTTT
>OZ038483.1:101400911-101480911 GCA_964036315.1 Acanthosepion esculentum
GTCGATCAGGTTTCATAGCCATATATTTGTAAAGAGTTTTTTTTGTCGGCACTCATATGTCTTGTTGGTAATACGTTTTTCAAAAATCTATTATTGATTTGGTTTCTTTTGTTTTATGGCATATCAATACCGACAAGATTTTTACAATAGATTTTTTAGGTTAGGTTTGGTTTGTTTTACGGCATATCAATACCGACAAGATTTTTACAATAGATTTTTTAGGTTAGGTTTAGTTTGTTTTACGGCATATCAACGTTAATGGGGTTGTTTAATGCCAACAACATTTTTATTGCTGGCAATATTTTTTCAAAAAATGTATCGATGGTAATAGTTTTTCTTCAAAAATGTATTGCTGGTAATAATTTTTACAAAAATATTTTGCTGGTATTAAAATCCAATTTTACAAGTTTTGACCCTAGTTCGAGGTTAACTATTTGCCGATAGCTGAGTGCTGGATGTAGTTTACCGTCTTCACCAGGACGGTTTTTAAGTTAGGTTTGTATGAATATATAGTTTGTAAGGAAACTGTGTGTAGATCCGGTTTCATTGATATATTTTTGAAAAGACGCTTGTTGTCGAGAGGCTACTTTCATTGGTGTATTCTTTTTAGATACACAGTTTATAGAAAAACTGATTTTGACATTCTCATTTTGTTTATCATGTTTGCTTCAGTCCTACCGTTTTGAGAAATGATATATCATCCACATTTACTTTCTCCAACAACTCATAAATATTGTTTATATTTTAGGAATTTTGTCTTGAGAAAGCAAGATCTGAGCACTTGCTTAATATACGTTGAATAGTCTATGCTGTTTTACCTGCTTGGCATAGTGATAAACATTTGTTTATAAAGTACGAGTGGGTTAATCTCGTATTGGTAATGCGTACGCAGACCAGTACCACTTCTTCATTCCAAGATTTCCTGGGAGCTGACTTTCCTTCTCCTAGTTTCATCTCGGTTGAGTCAGCCTTTGAATTTCCCATTGCGTCATTTATTTTTCCCTTCCCATTTCATTAGTGAGTGTGCTTCTTGATTCTATCTATCTATCTATCTATCGATCGATGGAATACAGCGACCGATCTTATTATTTTGAGGGGTGGACGGTTCCTACTAACCTTGTTTTGTCTTTGGTTGACAGTTTGAGGTTCTTTTATGGGTTCATATCCCTTCCCCAGCATTTCATGTTTCATGAAATTTTTATATCTATATATATATATATATATATATATATACGAACATTACAAATTTTTAATGCATGGTGCGTTTTGTAGGACACTTGTGTATATGTTGTATTGTGGTGTGTGCAGATTTGAAAGGGGATGGATGAGTTCTTGTGTTGAATGTGTAATTGTAACGAATGAATGTGTCATGATTGTGGTTAACTAGGAATAGAATAGCTAGTGAATGACCAGCCTTCTCCCCACTTCGGCCGTGTGCCACAATTTTGTATTTTTTACAAAATAAATATCTTCCTTCTCCTAGTTTGGGCAGAATTGCGAAGAATTTATTGTGCGTCCTATCGTCCCATTACTGTTATTATTACCTCCGATGTGGCTGGGAATCCAGTATAGTTTGCCTTTTTTATGCTTGTTAATAGATCGCAGTAATTCGATTCAAAGGTACTGTTTTAAGTTGGGTTAGTTGGGCATGATTTTATTTTTACATAGTAATGTCGTTCTAATTTAGTGCGCTGTAAATGTGGAGGTGTTCCATTAACTTATGTGTATAAGGTTTCCACTGGGGATGTTCTAAAAGCCCCGAGTACTCCGTCCTGGGTATGACGATAAACTACGTCCAACAGCCAGGCCTCTGATCGGGAGGTTTTGAGGAGCGTGGAATCACCTCTTAATTTCTGGTGTTCCCAGATCCATCCTGACCCAGGGTGGTAGCACCTGTTAGGTTCCCATCTATGGGTAAATAGTTAACCTCCATATTGGAGTAAAAACACTACGAAAATAGGTTTTAATACCAGAAATACTTCGTAAAACATTATTGCCAGCAATAAACTTTTTGGAGAAAAGAAAATATTACCAGCAATATATTTTTGAAAATCACTGAACCAAGATCTATTAAGTTTTCTTTTGTAATGGACATTTATGGAATGTATTCCTTTGCTCTAGATATAAGGATTTCTGTAAACCGTTCTAGGTCCTTGATGCTTTTACCTTCAGCTAGTTTATTAGAACGTTGGTTTTTAAATTCGGTTTGGTTTGATTTGTTGCGTATGAACCTCAATGGGTTATTTAATGGCAACAAGATTTTTATTGCTAGTAATTTTTTTTTTTCAAAAAATATATTGCTGGTAATAATTTTTTTCCAAAATTTATTGTTGGTAATAATTTTTTTTAGAAAGTATTGCTGGTATTAAAACCTATTTTTACACTTTCATAATGTTTTGACCCCAATTTGGGTGTTAGAAATTTGCCCATAGCTTGAGTGGACCTGGGAACATCGGCAATTAAGAGGTGATTCCACGCTCCTCAAAACCTCCCGATCAGAGGTCTTGCTGTTGGATGTAGTTTATCGTCTTACTCAGGACGCTCCAACGGAGAGAATTTTTATCATTATATTCTGAATTTTAAAGAACACTTGGCAAGTTATTACTACCGTATGTGCCTGCCAGGACCTTCACAGAGAAATCCATATACATTGATGCTTCCCGTATGGATAAATCTATAGCAGAGTGTCAGGCAGTAAATGGATATGTCAGTCGGAGTTTTATCCTTATAAATACATAAATCATTTTTGCTTCTTCCCTTTTGTTTTGTGTCTTTGCAGCCCATATGGTGCTGTAACAATTAAAGTCTCCTAGTATCATAAAGGGTGTAGGGAGTTGCCTTATAATTTCATGAATTTCAACTTTATTTACTCATTCATTAGGTGGGATATATAGCGAGCAAATGTTTATTAGCCTATGTAGGGACACTTTAACAGCAATCGCCTGTAAAATAGTTGTCAAATTTATTTTACATTAGGGCACATCATTCCTAACCAAGACAGATGTACCGCCAGATGCACGAAGCCCAGCGTCTGGTGTATGGCTGTATTCCTGGTATTCTTTTATATTCACTTTGTCACCTTGCTTAAGGAATATTTCCTGAAAACAGACATCTGCCGGTGACAGGTCTCTTATAAACAAAAGTAGTTCATTTATATCTGCTTTTATTCCACGGCAGTTCCATTGAATTATCTTATTCATAGCTGTTTAAAAGTTTTCGTCTATTATCTATTGTACGATTTTGATTTATTTTTTTTCTAGGCTTTCATTTTGGAGGTTTTAGCCGTTTTAGGTTCTGGCTTTCCACTTCCATCTTTTCTAGTTCGTTAAATCGGTTTTGCGTAGGAATTTGGTCGTTGTGGATTTCCGTCTTGTTTGCTTGATTCTGGTGTTTTTTTTTTTGGTGGGGGGGATTTAAGATTTTTAGTCTGTCTTCCTTGGGCTTTGGTGGGAGTATAGGAGATCGCTATGGCCTTTGTTTACTAGGAGATTTAGTATTTTTGGTAGGAGTGTTTTTGTTTGAGCTGCCGTTTTGCTATTTGTTTTTTTTCCTTATTTACTATTTCAGTTGGCATGGCCAGCCGATTGATCTGATCGGGCTTCTCAGAACGCCTGTCTAGCCCACATTAGGAACAAAGTGGTGTGTTAGGAATCAGATGTAACTAACCCTGACTCCTGAAGCACTCAACTACTATGATGCCTCCCCATACACGACAAACATATGGTCTTATTTGGTGGTGGTACGTGGTTACCATTCTGCATAGATGCAATCGGCGTATTCTGATGTCTCAGCCGACAGAGCGGTGTTCTGTTGTAAGGAATAATGTGGTATATTTGGATTAGGAATCGTAGTGTAAGATAAGAGATTGAAGATCAACCTTCTCCAAACTCCTTTTTGGCCTTGTGCCACATATTGTATTTTTCAAAAATAAATATCGCTTTCCTCTTTTGTACATAGAATTTAAACGCAGTACTAGATTGGCAGTTAGGTCTCATCAATTTACAGTAGAAATTGCTAAATGTAACCGTAAGTTTTATGCTAAGGTTTTTATCTTTCGCTGTTGTGTATGGAATTCTCTTCCGGACACTTGACCTTCAGTTAACTTAAATATTTGTTTGGTTTAGGTTTATTTTGTTTTACGGCATATCAACACCTCAATGGGTTATTTAATGCCGACAAGATTGTTAAGGTAGCTTTGTATGAATAGAATATGTATTCTTTGTAAGAAATTTGGAGATCAGGTTTCATTGACGGATGTTTGTAAAGAGGGTTTGGTTTGTTGTTTTACGGCATAACAAACCTCAATGGGTTATTTAATGCTGACTACTTTTTTTTCTGGTAATATTTTGTTTTGTCAATGTGGTAATATTTTTTCCTCAAAAATGTATAGCTGGTAATTTTTTTTTTTTTTTTTTTTTTTTTTCAAAAATTTATTTCTGGCAATAATTATTTTTTTACAAAGTATTTCTGGTATTAAAACCTATTTTTGCACTTTTATGATGCTTTTTACCTCAGTTTCGGGGTTAACTATTTTCCCATAGCTGGGACCCTAACAGGTGCTACCACCCCGGGTCAGGATGGACCTGGGAAACTCCAGCAATTAAGAGGTGGTTCCACGATCCTCAAATCCTCCTGATCAGAGGCCTTGCTGTTGGACGTAGTTTATCATCTTACACGGATAGCGGATGCAGTTTATCGTCATATCCAGGACCTTGTAAAGTGGGTTTTTGTCGAAAGATTGGTTGCATTGATGAACTTTTCCGATATACAGTTAGTAGATAAATTGATTTTATTGACGTTTTCATTTGGATTATAATTTTTGGTATAGACCCACTGTTTTAAGAAATAATATTGTGTCATCCTCTTTTGCTTTTAACGAAAAGCTCATGCATGTTTATGTTATGACACATTTTTCTTGAGAAAGTAAAGTCTGAACACTTGGTTTATTAGTGTATGTTTCTTGGCATGCTGGTTGATCTTCGTTGTTTAGCAAGTACAAGTGTGGCCAATGCATAAGCGGACCAGTACTATTTCGTCCTTTTCAGATTTTCTGAAAGCCGACTTACATTCTCCTAGTTTGGGCTGAATTGCAAAAAGCTTATTGTGTAACAATATTTAACATGGCGTACAGACGAGAAGGTTTAAAACAAAACGATTTTAAATTTTTATCAGAAAGAGTATTATTTTCCCAGGTTATAGGAATAGATGTATGAATTTTGCTGAAAATGTTAAACAATGCAGTTCGTTGAACAGGTGCATGATCAGAGGCCAGAGGTTAAGGTCGGCTGTTGTGAGATGTCTGGTTTGACGGAGAAAATTTTCAGTCAAAATATCCCCGAGAAAAAAATTACAATTGTAAACAGATTTAAAACAGAAGATGACGTCACAAAGGCTGACATCATATAATGGCTTCTCCCGAAAGGGGAGGGGATCTTCCAAAATTGGAAATGTGAAATAGAAAACGAAAGAAAACAACTGGTTGAAATTTGGGAAATTTTCATAAAACCCACCTATTCGCCCGCACTACACCAGTTGAAAGGAACACCCATAAATACAAGTTTGCAGGCTGTCCTCTCTAGTCTGATTGGTCCCGAGCAGACTTGTGCTATGAAGAGCAGGACTATTCAGGACAACCTTCATTTGGTACGCTTGATCATCGAGCAAGTCGAGAGTGATGCCACGTTAATCAATTTAGATCAGTCCAAGGCTTTCGATAGGGTTGGCCATCGATTTCTGGAGGCTGTCCTTTCCGCCGCCGGTTTCGAGCCGGACTTTCACACTTGGATCCGACTGCTGTATGCGTCTCCCGGTGCGCTGGTAGAAGTGAATGGGGTAAGATCGAAACATTTCATTTTGTCTCGCTCCATTCGTCAAGGTTGTCCGCTGTCTCCATTGCTGTACGTTCTTGCGTAAGTTGAAGACGAATCCGGTCCTTCGCGGAATTTCCTTACCTGGTGCTACCACCTCGGCCAGTTACTCCGCCTATGCTGATGACGTTTCGGTTCTTGAGTCGAGCAGAGTTGAAATTAACGAAGTCAGCAAAGAAATCAAAGCCTATGAGATGGTGACAGGGGCCAAGATCAACTGCGATAAATCTGTTGGCTTGCGGTTGGGTTCGTGGAAGGGAGTTTCTCTTCCCGGATCTTTCCTCTGGATGGACGGGCTGGTCAAGATACACTGCGCCTGGTTCGGTCCCGACCTCATGTTGGAAATGAATTTGTTGGAGGTGCGGGAGAAGACCGAGGTTGCAGTTCGTCTGTGGTCCCGGAGGAATCTTTCCTTGAAGGGGAGTGCAGAAGTATGTGCCTCGCACATCTACCCGATTCTCCTTTACCGACTCTCCGTGCTTCCATTCCTGTCTGACGCTTTATTGGGATGCCTTGCGTTGAGAATCGTCGACATACGCTTCGCATCATTATCTAGACCGGATGTGTATGCAATTCGATGAGAACGGCGAATTCTGGAAGGAAGACACCCGTAGAAAATTTCCATCCTTAAGAAGTGTGTGCTCGTGTGAGGAAGAGGCCGCCCGTTCAGCTCGAGGCAAGGGTTCCTTCTATCACGAATGTCGGCTTTCCCTCAAGCAACTCTTACGGGCGAAGGATGGCCTCTCCGACGTCCAGCCGTTGTCCCGTAAGGCATTATATCAGGTGTTAGTTTGGGGGAACGTTCAGGATGTTTTGATAGGTGAGCTCGGTCTGAGGCTCGTTGTATATGGCCTTCGTCGCCCGGGTTGAAATGTCTCACTAACTCTAAGGCATCACTCACCTGGCTGATGATTCGAGGGGCCCTCTGGGTCACCAAAAGACTTCGTTCGGCTGGTTTGGCAAAGTCGCCAAACTGCGTTCGCTGGAGTAGGGGGTGGAGACCCTAGGTCACGCCTTTTTTCATTGTAGTGTAGTGTAGCTCCGTTGTGCAAGTTTGTTGAAGACATCATAGTTCGCATGCTGCGCGGAAAGTTCTTTGTCCGCGAGATCAGTTCCTTATGTAGCAATATAGTACCGCCGTTGACTAAGGCTGAACACTGTGTTCCTTTGCTTACTGGGGGTTATGCGAGTCGTGATATAGACGACGCGACAGAAGGAATTTCACGGGGCCGAAAAGTTTAGCTTTTCCCAACTGCTCCTGCTTTTTTAAGCATCAGCTAAAATCAAGATCAAGACCGAAAGGAAACGACTCCATCCATTGGAATTTGGCGAAAAGTGGGTGAGTCTTGCGCGTCTCTGCAGAGTGAAAGGTGCTGACTTAGTGGCATTTTGATGCCGGTTAGGAGGATATTGCGTCTGCAACCCTCCTCTTAATAGTTTAGTATAGGTCGTTTTTGTTTTAGTTTCTTTTCTTTAGTAAACTTAGCTATGGTGGGTGTGCCCATTGGTCCCTTTTATTTTTGTCCCTATTTTTTTCTTTTGGTTTCATTCCCAATCCCTTCCATCCTTAGGTGGATAGTGATGTCAGTTCTCTGGTGGGTGCGGGGCGCCTTTCGTTTCGGTTGTGACTTTCGTAACGGTTTTTGTGTTTGAGTGTGTGTGTGTGAGTGTTTGAATGAGTGTTTGGGATGTATGGATGTTTTACATTTTTTAAAGCCCCGCATTGATTTCGTCCAGTGAACTGAGGTCACTGCCACAGTTAGGACTTGTGGGGCTTTAATTACTAACAAAATTTTGTTTAGTTTTTCTTGTATATAGTTTTGTAAACATTTGTAAATATTCATTGGAGTTTTTCAGATTTTTAAATTGTTATTTTATTTCCCTCCCACCACAGACAATGAATTGTAAATATGGGGACTAGTTAGGACTTCATAGAGTTTTTGAGGCGTTATGGTGGGTGAAGTAAGAATGGTAAGTAAGAATGAGTTGTTTTGGTGAAAGGAATATTGTTTGTACGTTTGAGTCAGTTGCGTCTAGCTAAGTTTAATGTTAAGACAGAAGACCATCTTTTCCCCTTTTGGTCCTGTGTCCTATTTGTACAATTAGTACAATAGATATTATTTTCTTACTCGGGACGGTAGATGGAATAACCAGCCTCACACACAATCATAAATCAGAGCCGGTTGGACTTGGGGCTGGCAATACCATCTCGTCAAAATGCTTCAAGATCATGGCTCACCATAAATTCCAAAACCTTTATAATCTGCAAATTACCATGTATTTTCTGGAATAAGATTATTTTCCCTTTGATTTTCCAATGGTTTGAAACTCGGAGTTTTTCTTCTCTTAGATCGATTGCCGCATGAGGGTCGAGAACCTAGTTTCTCGGAGGGAGACGAGATTTGTACACTTCCCAACGTAAATTTGTAGGAAAGGAGCATAACTGATTCGGACGGAATTTGAACTCGGCTCAACGATTCTGCGCCACATATGTTACTTTTGTTTAAGAAACCACAGTAGAAAATCTAGTGTAGTGAGGCTGTTGCTTTGTACTCCACATGGAATGAGAAATACTTGTGCGAGTTAGTTATCGCATATTGTAATATTTTTTGTCTGCCATCTAACATGAATCTGGATTCTGTCTTCATTTTTATCTTTGTTTTTTGTATATTTGCAAGTTGAAATCTCGATGTCGGATTAATTTTCAGAGGAGTTCAATTTATTTTCCTAACTCTGCCTAATCTTATTTAACTGTATTAGCGTACATTTGATTATCGCGAAAGTTAATCAATCTTATTGAAAATATTTTGGATTTAATTAAAAGCAACACCTTTGGTTATGGAAGATAAGATTAATCACATGACTAAGTCAAGCCATATTAAACTCTTTCTCATATATATATATATATATATATATATATATATATATATATATGGTAAAAATATAGTTTTAAGGTATGCTATATTTATGGGTAAAAGTGTTCAATATCGGGGAAAAATGAAAGTATAAAATATAAAAGGGGACATTGCGTCCAAGAATTAAACACTGTCGCCACTTACCACAATCTTCAGGTCAACATAGATAGGTGAACACGTTCTGGCGACAGTGAGTTTCAGGCTAAGTGTCCACTTTATATGCTGTTTAGAAAAAGGATCATATTTTATTATGAAAACAGCATACAAAACTATCACAGCGATTAAAATTTTAGGTAACTTTCGGCCGACACATCTTCAGAATAAATAAAATTGCACGCAAGAAGTTGAAAAGATAAAAAATTTTCAACGACTGGTGTTAAAAAGAAATAACAAGACTAGCGGAGGGGAGAAAATAATAATTTTTTTCCCCATCAGAGGAAATAGGTTTTGTATCGAAATTGAATTTACTTTTTTTTTTAATTTACCATCATTATATATATATACAGTGTAACCCGGATATAAGAGAAACCCGGATATAAGTGAGATTTTCTCTGGTCCCAAATTAGAGCCTGTGTTAATAAAACAAAATAGACCAAACCCGGATATAAGAGAAACCGGGATATAAGAGACTTATTCTCCGGTCCCGACAACTCTCTTATATCCGGGTTACACTATATATATATATATATATATATATATATATATATGAATGGGTAGGATAGAAAATCTACATTGACGTACATATACTTGCGCGTACGTAGAAATATATTTCTTTCTATATATTAGTGAATATACATGATATTTAATATCGATAGCACGACTCTGAGTTGCATGAAGTTCTTGTGAGAACTGCATGAAATTCCGAGTCCTGCTATCGACGTTAGATATTATATTCATTAATGGAGAATGGTAAGTGACTGGTGATTAAATCATTTTAAAAAGAAATTTCAAATGCAAAAAAAAGCGGCCTTGTGTGTGTGTGTGTGTGTATATATTTTATATATATTATATATTTTATATTATATAATATATAAATATATAATATATAAATTATGAAGAAATATAGTCTTAAAGTGTGCTATATTTATGGGATAAAGTGCTCAATATCAGAGATAGAGCGTGTGTAAATATAAAAGTGAACAGAGAAGTCAACACTTAGAGGCGACAGTCTGTTTCATGCTAGATGCAATCGTCAGGCCATTAATATATAATTTATATATATCTCCTTTTTTCAAAGTTTGTTTGAATTAAAAGCTTAAAACTTTCACTTGTTTGTTGATAAACTATATTTTCTAATTAACTGTAAATATTTCGCAAATATATTTTGATCTAAGTAACAGTATTTTATATTTCTTGTAATCTTTTCGTTTCTGGTCTTAAAATTTTGACCAGAGGTGTATAATATATACATATATAATATTTATTATAATATATAATATATAAGTGGGTGGGTGCATAATTTTGTAATTTTAATATTTTAATGTGAAATACAGCACAGTAACTCGTAATTAATGAATGACTATGTATATTTTACTTCCAATTCTTTACATAACAACGCTATATGTTGATTTCATGTAAAGTAGTCTATTGGTCACTATTTTGTATGACCTCCTTTGTTTTAGATTGCTGCTTGGGCGCGGTGGGATATGCAGAGAATCAATGTATCACAATCGACACACGGGATTTCTTTTGTCCTGACATTTCAATAGCTTCTCTCATTGATGCGGTACTTGAAGGATGTTTTTCTGTAACTTTGGTTTTGACAATGCCTCTACATTTTTCAGTTGCGTTCATACCTGGACTCTTCCATATCCAGTCTACTGTTATCACGTTGACCATCTTCAAAAACAATTCTGAACGCCTTTGTTTGGTTTTATTTGTTCAATTGCATATCAACTCCTTATGTAGTAGAATTACGTAGTAGTAACACCATATGGAAATATACACTATCCTTTTTAATAAGAGAGTGACAAAGAAAACTCTCTTCTCTATTACATATTACTTCCCTTCCTTCTATTGTTCCTATCCCCAGTAACTGACCGAACCCGCACATAGCTTATGTGGGGCAGTGAACGCAATAAAAAAATTTAAAAAAAAAATCAACCAATGACAACACTTTCCGCCAAAAATGAAACGGAAAACACGATGTGTCAAGCCCAATCAAAGAAAAGAAAAACACGTGCACACGAGAAGAGAAGAAGTGGGAAATTAGTTCGATGTAGCAGTTCGAAACACAAGGTTTGGCGATTCATCGGCTTTGAGAGTGACCTGAGGTACAACTCCAGAAGAAAAAGAAAGGAATTCAACAAATTAATTTCTGTCAGCCAAAAACATAAAGACCATGTATGATGTCTCAAATCACAAAAAGGACTAAGACAATAGTCACCCACTTTAACCACTGTAATCAAATGGAGTCAACAATAAAATGGTACTATAAATAGGGTGGACCTGGGAATACCTGCAATTAAGATGTGGTTCCACGCTCCTCAAAACCTCCTGATCAGAATTCTTGCTGTTGGACGTAGTTTATCTTCGTACCCAGGACGCGGATGTAGTTTATCGTCATATCGAGGACGGCATGTTGCTTAGCAAATTTCAGGCGCTTAAATTTTATGGCTGCAGTTAGGCGTGATTTATGAACCGGTTTTAATAATTTCAGACCAAACTCAAATTGTCTTAGAACTAACATTTGTATCAGATGTAGGCAAATAGTGACCACTCGAAACAAGAACAAGACACTATTTAACTAACAAAACGTCCTTGAATTTTGGACATTCACAGTAGCAGTGGGCACAGCTCTGTTGCTGCAAACGACTTTTATACTAATTTCTCGTTTAGAATAACATTCGTTGCGCAGAAACGCAATTTACCTCCTTCGTGTGGGCAAAAGTGAGGGTTTTCTTGCCGACATTATGAGGCTAATTCAATACATATACTATCACAATGGCTGCTAATTTGGCTATGTCATTTTTTTTTCATCTGGGAATAATGGCTGACGCAATAACAAGATGTTATATCATATAAAGAAAAGTAAATAACCATGTTGTAGCTAAGTTGTCTTAAACTTGTTAACGTGTCTCTCTCTCATATATATATATATATATATATATATATATATATATATATATATATATATATATATATATAGCGGGTGCTATGTATAAATTGTCATCTAAATTAAGCAAAAATGAAAATAACACTGACATCTCATTTTCACAAATATATGTACCGAAATTGCACAAAAATATCGCGAAATACTAAAGAATAAATTTATTCGACCAAAGCCTCCAGACGACTTCGGAATCTCCTGCAAATTAACTTTCTGGATGATCTTGTCAAAGTTGGTGAATGCTGCCATAATCCTTGCCTTCAGTTCATCTTTGGTCTTACTGTGCCATAACATAACAATCAAGGTGGTTCTATCTGCGGGGTTAGGTGGCCAGATGTAAGGCGGGGATGTGGTCTCAGAAATTGTCTGACAGCCATGATTGTGTTCTCCTGCTTATGTGATGCGGCGAGGAGTTCACTTGCCAGTCAAATGGTTTCCAGCAGCAATCCTCTTGGCTCATGACAGTACCACTTTCTCAGCGCATTTGATGTAGGCCTCCGTGTTGAGTCTGAAGCCATCACCAAGTTTGGGGGTCAACTATTTGCCCACAGCTGGGACCCTAACAAGTGCTACCACCCCGGATCAAGGTGGATCTGTGAACACCAGCAATTAAGTGATGTTTCCACGCTCCTCAAAACCTCCTGATCAGAGGCCTTGCTGTTAGATGTAGTTTATCGTCTTACCCAGGACGCGACCACCCATCTAGTCTAATTAAGGGCCAACAACCACCAGTATCCCGTCACCAGTCATTATGTGTCGTCAACCACGGCAATGAGCTCTGATTCCTGAAGACCTCAACCAGTAGGTGACCTCATGGTGTGGATGTCTTACCGTTCTGCAGAGGTGCAGTCTGCGTATTCCGAAGCCTCTGACGATAAGGTGTCAATTTAATGTGAAATACAACGAGATAAACCCATTCGCCACGGTAAGACAGGGCTACAGCAACGGTATACTCATATTTGGAGGAAGGCCATGAGTACTTAATTCCCCTTGGGTTTCCCTACACAAGAAATAGTGAAATATCTGGGATATTTAAGCTTCATTATAATTCTTTCCTTCCAATCCTATGGATGCAAGAGCAGCCGCCGCCTTTTAACTAGAATTTTTTTTCACATTTACTTTTGGGGGACTCGTGTGATGACCGGATTTGCTTCCCTCCATTTTGCATTTAAATTAGGGCTTGACGCAACCATCCAATTGATCTGGTTTGAAGTGTTTTACGGCATATCAACCTTAATGGTTCATTTAATGCCGATAACTTTTTTTTTCTGGTAATATTTTTTCCTCAAAAACGTATTGCTGGTAATATTTTATAATGATTTTTACCTCAGTTTCGTTAACTAGTTGCCCAAAGGGTTAACTATTTGACCAAAGCTGGGACGCTAACAGGTGCTACCACACCAGGTCAGGGTAAAATTGGGAACACCAGCAATTAAGAGGTGGTTCCACGCTCCTCAAAACGTCCTGATCAGAGGCCTTGCTGTTGGACGTAGTTTATCGTCTTACACAGGACGGGGTCTGGTTTGGTTTGGTTTGTTTTACGGCATATCAACCTCAATGGGTTATTTAATGCCGACAAGAATTTTTCTTCTTCAAATATTTATTGCTGGTAATAATTTTCCTCAAAAAAGTTTATTGCAGGTATTAAAACCTATTTTTATACTTTCATAGTTTTTTGACACCATTTTGGGGGGTTTATTATTTGCCCATAGTTGGGACCCTAACAAGTGCAACATCTCGGTTCAGAGTGTACCTGGGTACACCAGCAATTAAGAGGTGGTTCCACGCTCCTCAAAGCCTCCTGATCAGAAGCCTTGCTGTTGGGTGTAGTTTATCGTCTTACCCAGGACGTGGATGTAGTTTAGCGTCTTACCCAGGACATACAGGCTGTAGATCTTTTTATCGTAGATCAAAGATTCTTGATTATATATATTAAATTTTGATTTTGAGCTCTGGTATTTCTTGAATCCCATACTGCAAAAATAAAATAAAAAGAAATAGCGAAGAAAAGTAACGCTCTTTTTGTTGTAAAAATGGACAGAAAAGTGGGGCTTTCTGATGCCGATTTCTTTTTTATGGTGGGGAAAATTGGCACAACACTCCTACTAACACACCAACTATTTGAAAAATATTCCATCTATTTTCTGCGTAGGCATAAACATTTAGATGATTGGTTTAGTTTCGTTTGGCTTGTAGCATATCAAACTCAATGGGCGATTCTTTAAATGACTCCAGCCTGCCTTGATGCTTGAATGAAGAAGCATTTGCTGAAGCTATATTGGATTTCATTCAATCCAGATCAGAGAGTTTTGTCCTCCGTGGTCGCGTGCACATTCACTTAATATCTCGCTCAGTCGACTGTAGTTGCTAAAGCGGTTTCATTAACGACAAATTTGGCTTTTCAAATCTAACCGGCCATCTCGAAAGGTCTTCGTTTTTATGCTCCTGCTTCAAACGTAGGAGAGTGATAACAAAAGGGGAGAAAACTGGTATACGTCTTGCGTGAACAAATAAGAGAAGAAATTAAGGTGTTCCTTTTCTCTATAATAGGGAAATTATAACCTTCAAATTCAGGAGTTTAATTGCGTCCTTGGTGGCAGGTGAGATATTGAAACATGTCAAAAGATTTGTGAATAAACGAGAGTGGATACTAAAGAAATCTACTGTTAGATTTATTCTGTATGCTTCTTTCGTGTTCATTGGTATTTGTCACAGTCCTTTTTTTTTGGTCATTTGTTGTTAGTTTGTGTTTTTTTTTTTAGGCCAAAATATCTTATTCGTTTTTATTTTTAAATTTATTAAAACATGTCGCCATTCTATATTTTTTCTAATTTTGCGCATGCGCATTGTTTTTTTAAAATTTATTTTGTCGACTACAGTGTATAGAACGGGCAGTTGGGCACGGTCTGTGAGAAAAAAAGAACACGACGCAAGTCACCCTGCCAGAAATTTGGAAACGGTAAGCTCTAATGTTTTGCATTCGCACCATTGTTTGAATGTCAATCTGAGGAAATTGCATAGGATTCCGAAAGATTTTTTGTTTGTTTTACGGCATATCAACCTAATGACGACAAGACTTTTTACAATAGACTCGTATGACTAAAATATACATTTGTAAGGAAACTATACATCCGATTTGACCCAAAACTGGATTAAGCTAGTTATTTATATGGGGCAGCCAGAAAGTCGTACCTAAAAATTATCAAGGCTACTTACAATCAAGGCCCCATGATTTTTCTTTCTTTTTCAGATACTCGGTTTGCAGATAAATTTATTTTGACATTCATATTTGGTTTATAATTCTTAGTGTAGTCCTACTGCTTTGAGAAATTATATTATATTCACTTTCACTTTCTCGAACCGCTCATAAATATTGTTTATATTATAGTATTTTTGTCTTGCGAGAGCAAGGTCTGAGACTTTGAACCTCTTTTCGTTTAACAAGCTTTGGTTTTTTTAAAAACTTTCCCAAAAATTCGGCGTGCGGCGGCGCGCCCGTAACGCCTGCGCCGGCACGTCGTCGGTCGTTGTCTTTGCCGCCGCCCGCGCTGCGCATTCTTCGTTCTCTGGCGAAACGAGCAACAACGCACTGCCGGTCGGCCGGCCGGCGCGATCGCGCACGCACCGCGACCGACGGCTTGCTTCCGTCCGCCGCGCGCGCTATTGTCTATGCTGTTTTACATACTGGTTGATCTTTGTTTATAAAGTACGAATGGTTTATACTCGTGAGGCCTATGCGGACGCGGACCAAGACTTCTTTTTTTCTTACGGGATTTTCTAGGAGTTGACTTCTATTCTTCTAGTTTGAACTGAATTGCGAAGAGTTTACTGTGTGGGGTATCGTTACCATACACTTTTGAATGTATTTATTGTTATAAATAAATACATTCAAAAGTATAAAATCATAAAATCTGTATATAGGATTTTCGTCCTTGCATCTACATTCATATCTGAAGCCGAATTGGTTGCTAGATCTGCTTCATTATTAACCTTAACTCGGATATAGCTAGAAATCCTTTATAATGTGATATATTTATGCTTGTTAATAGTGCTAATTTTGCATAATATTTTCATAATACGTGCGTTGTTGGCTTTTTTTTTCTTCAAAGTCATTAGGACGGATAGCGAGTCCGAAAAAAATTAGAAATTTTTTTGTTTGCTCTGAGATCATTTTGAGAACTAGATCGTTTACATAATCCTCTGCTGGAAAAATAGATCTTCTCTTTGGGAGGCGCCTTTTTTGGTAATATTTTGGATCCCTGATGCACATGTTATCTTGTTGTCACGTTTTGACTTATGTGTATAGATGGGTGTATGGTTAGAGAAGTTTGCCAATATGGCCTGAAACTTATCCTGGAATGTGAGTGGGTAAGGTTTTGGATTGGGGAGATTATGTAATTCTCGTAGATCTTCGAAATGTTTGATAGTCCATAGTGGAATACTGACTGCAGTCATTTCTTGTATATTTGAGAGCGTGGTGCCTAATTCTTCAGCAATGGACGTCATCCAGAGTTCGTTTGTTTGTATAGCATTAGCTTTTTTCTGAAATAGATCGCAATAATTCGATTCGAAGGTACTGCTTTAAGATCGGTTAGTTGGACATCATTTTATTTTTACATAGTCTGTAGTGTCAGTTTAGTGTACCGTAAATGTGGAGGTATTTCATTAGCTTATGACTATAAGCTCTCCACATTCACATCTGAAGCCGAATTGGCTGGTAGATCTGCTTTATTATTAACTAACTGCGATGTGGCTAGATATCCTATATTGTGTGATGTTTTCCTGCTTGTTAATAGTGCTCTTTATGCATAATATTTTCGTAAGTGGGTTATAACAGCAAGGCCTCCAATCAGGAGGTTATGAGGAGTGTGGAACCGCCTCTTAATTGCTGGTGTTCCCAGGTCCACCCTGACCTGGGATCCCAGCTATGGACAAATAGTTAACGCAGAAACTGTGGTTAAAACGCGATGACAGTGTAAAAATAGGTTTTAGTACCAGTAATACATTTTACTGACAAAAAAGTACTAGCAATGAAAATCTTGTCGGCATTAAATAAGCCATTGGGGTTGATATGCTGTAAAACAAACGAAACCAAAACTATCATGTCCACATATTTTGTCCTGTCAGTATAGATGGGTGTAGTCGTTTCTTGTATATTTGAGAGTGTGGTGCCTAACTTTTCGGTAATGAATTCCATCCTGAGTCCGTAGGGTTTTATAGCATTAGTATTTTGTCGGAATGGATCTCTGTAATTTAGTTTTTAGTTTAGTTCCAGTTCAGTGTGGCATAAATGTGGAGGTGTTTCATTAAATTCTGTGCGTAAGCTTGCCACTGGGGAGGTTCTAAATGCTCCGCATACTAACGTGGGGCCTTGATTGTAGCTGGCCTTGATAATTTTTAGGTACGACTTTCTGCCCCCCCCCCAATATATGAAACTAGCTTAATCCAGTTTTGGGTGGAATAGTGATCTGTAGAATTTGATCAATGTTAATCAGTTTGCTCCCAGTTCAGTATGGGTCACTAGTCGCAGAATTTGTAGGGCTTTGATACATTTTTTTTTCCAAATATTTAAGATGGGGAATGAACGTCAGTTTTTTTTTTTATCAAACATAATGCCTAGAAACTTGTTACACTACAGGATTTCTGCTCGGTCTAATTTTAAACATGGGATATTGTGCAGTTTTCGTAATTTGCTGGATCTGCATTTGGTTTTCCTTTTAGAAAACGTAAATTCATTTTCTGTGGCCCATTTGTGTATTTTATTGAAACATTCTTGGAGTTGTCTTTCAAAAGTGTTCATATGTCAAGATCTGTACATACTTAAAAAATCATCGACATATAAAGAGCTTCTCGCTCTCTAGGCTGAGGGTTTTAACTATGGAGTTATTTTTACGTAGAACCTTATAGAACCCCTTCTTGATCTTGCAGTTACGATTGTCTACTTATACGGACTTGAAATCTCTGGTCTTTCAGGAATTTTCCTATGAATTGATTCAGCCTCCCTAATCGTGCAGATCTTTCAAGATACCAAGTTTCATATTTTATATAGACAGATCATTAGTGCTATCGGCCTGCCCGTTTCAGTGTCTGTGTCATCCTTTCCAGGTTTTAATGTAGAGATGACGAATGACAGTCTCCACATATCTTGGAAGTTGTCACTTGTCCATATGTCGTTATACAAATTTAGTAACAGTTGTAATGATTTGTTAGACAACGGTTTGATGAATTGATAGAGGATATCATCTGGTTCCACAGCTGTAATGCGAGCTTTCAATAAAAAATCATTTTAGTACTTTTATAGTGAATAGAAGGTTATAGCTCCCAGCTTTATTTCATTTATTTGGCTAACTGATCGGTGATATACTTTTTGCTGGTTATTTTACAGTTATTTATCGAGAAATGTTTTATAGCGTTAGTATGATTTTTTTCCCCAGCTATTTTCCTTATATCCGTTACAGATTTTGTTTTTGCGGTAGAATGATCTGCTGACGTAGTTTATCCAATATTCTTTTCGTTTCCTTTATTTTTCTTGCTTTTGCTCAATGTTGCTTAAATTGTAACAAATTAGAGGTCGAAGGCTCTTTGTTGAAATCTCTCAAAGTTCTTCTGAGCCTGATAGATTCCTTACATTCATAATTGAACCAAGGTCTTTTACATTTTTTCTTTTGTACAGAACGTTTATGAAATGTATTGCTTGGCTCTAGATATAAGGATTTCTGTAAACTGTTTTACGTCCTTGATGCATTTACCGTCAGTTAGTTCATAAGTTTGATTTATTTTGTTTTACGGCATATCAACCTCAATTGGTTATTTAATGCCAACAAGATTCTTATTGCTGGTAATATCTCCCCCCCCAATAATTGCAATAATAATTTTTTCCTCAAAAATGTACTGCTAGTAATAATATTTCCTCAAAAATCTATTGCTGGTATTAAAAACTATTTTTACACTTTCATAATGTTTTGGGCTCAGTTTGAGGGTTAATTATATGCCCATAGTTGAGACCCTGACAGGTGCTACTACTCAAAGTCAGGGTGGAGATTGGAACACCGGCAATAAAGAAGTGGTTCCATGCTTCTCAGAATCTCCTGATGAGAGAACTTCCTGTTATATGTTATATAGATTTAGAAACAGTTGTAATACTTTGTTGGTTTGATTTGTTTACGGCATATGAATCTCAATGGTTTCATTAAGAGTTTTTATTGGTGGTAATTTCATAGTGTTTTGACCCCAGTTAGGGTGTTTACTGTTTGTTCATAGCTGGGACCCTAATAGGTATTACCACCCCGAGCTAGCGTGAACCTGGAACACCAGCAATCAAGAGGTGGTTCCACGCTCCTCACAACCTCCTGATCAGAGTTTTGCGTTGTTTTACGGCATATCAACCTCAATGGGTTATTTAATGCTGACAAGATTTTTATTGATGGTAATATTTTTTCCTCAAAAATTTATTGCTTGTATGTAGGGCCACTTTAACAGCAATCACCTGTAAAGTAGTTGTCAAATGTTGTTGACCATGTTCACCATAGTTTATGAATATATAATACAGCGCAGTACGTAATCTGGTCAATGAAACAACGTTAAAGATTAACACTCACCAGTCAGACACTCTATTGAATCTGACTATATCGCCAATACCACCAGCAGCTGTTCCGTAATTCTTCAGTCTTCGATATCAAAGGCTGGCAGTGAATATTCCGGAAAAACATTGAATATTTTGAGCCTTCTGATTGATTAACACTTCTATTGGTGAACTATAAAATGAGTCAGCTCATTTTGGCTGACTAACTAGTACACCAAGGTACCCCAAAACTCCAAAACACCCCATTTTGGGTACATTATGGAATCTTCTTTCAAAATATTAGTAAAGTCAATAATCATATGGAACAAATACTTTAGTATTCATAAAATAATTTTTAAAAAAAATTGATATCCACAAAAATTAGTTATATCATTTTGTCCACTGTTAAGTATTTCAGGTTAATAAACATTAATAACAATATTATAAATTTGGGTTGTGATCACAACAAAAAAGTGGGAAAAGTTATTTTACCCATAGCTGGGACCCATTAAAACAGACACTATCACACCGGGTCAGAGTGATTCCGAGTCATTCAGAGGAGGATTGGGCTAAAAGTAGGACTATTTACGTTTATACCCCGAAACTAAGGACTCACATTCATACCAAAAACTGTCTCTTAAGACAATATCTAATGGATGTAGTTTGACGTTCTGCCCAGGACTAATAAGGACCTTATAGGTCAGTACCAAATATGACAGGCAGGAAAGCCGCTAATTTCAATCTTGTAATTGGCTTTGTAAACAAATCCGACACGTTATTTTCCGATTGAACATATTCAATTCGTAGTTTTCTTTTGTACTTGATTCCTAACAAATTGATATTTAATATCAATATGCTTTGATCTTTGATGTATTATTGGATTTTTAGCCAAAGCAATACTGGCCTGATTGTCACAGTAAATAGTTATAGGCTCATTTATTATCAGTGTTGTAATTGTTTTTATTAGTAATTTAAGAAAAATAGGCTCTTGTGTTACTTGAGACAATGCAACATATTCCGCCTCACATGTTGAAAGTGAAATCATTCCCTGTGTCTTAGATTTCCAGCTAATTATTGGATTATCTTTTGCCAATCTAAGGCAATAGCCTGTGATGCTTTTACGATCTGGTGAATTTGCCCAATCAGCATCACAAAATCCTTCCAGTTGTAGTGGGTTTTTTGATTGTCGAAATACTAGGCATTGATTCTTAGTTCCCTTTAAATAACGTACTACTTGCTTAGCTCTTGCTAAATGCACAGTCCTCAGTTTATTTAAGTTTTGAGACAACTTAGTAACCGTATAGCAGATGTCTGGCCATGTTCATGTCATGACGCAGATAAGACTTCTAATCAATATTCTGTATTCTTTCTCACTCGTCGCTATACCATCTTCATTATTCATAATTGTGTTTAAATCCATTTCACATTGAGTAGTTCGTGTTTTACAATGTTGCATGCTGAATTTAGATAAGTTTTTCGATGTATCTGGATTGATTCATTGTAATAGTGTTGTCCTTAAATTCGAACAGTAAACCAAGAAACCATGATAGCCGACCCAAGTCGGTCATTTTAAACCTTATATTTAAGGAATTTTTAATTTTTAATAGAGCAGCTTCACATTTTGGAGCAATTAACATATCGTCGATCCAAATAATCAGAATTACTAAAATTTCATTATTAAATATTCTTGTGTACAGGCATGGGTCAACTGGGGAGGGTTCAAAATGTTGATCAATTAAATAGGAATGTAGTAATTTATTACACGTTCTTCCGCTTTGTTTGAGCCCATATAGTGACTTTTTGAGTTTCCATACATAATTATCACCTTTTTCAAAACCTTCTGGTGGTTCTATGTATATTTCATAGTCAATTGAAGCATTTAAATACGCTGCTTTAACATCCATATGGTGTATATCCATACCATAATGTGCGGCCATTTGCATCAAAATTATGATTGTTGTCATGTTTGTTGTTGGACTGAATGTTTCTGCATAATCTTCCCCCCTATATCTGCGAGAATCCTTTAGCTACAAAACGAGCCTTATATACTGGCGAGCCATCCTCAGTTCGCTTTATAGTATAAACCCAACGGCTGCCGATAATTTTTTATCATCCGGGGCCTTTTTCAATTCAAAAGTATAATTTGATACTAGGGATTCCATTTTTTTTTGCATGGCGGCTATCCATCTTTTGGAATTATCAGAATTTATGGCTTCTTGATAGTTCTTCGGGATACATTGCACCGAATAGTAACAGTCAATGTCACAGATATTATATTGACCCATTCCAAAATAGTCTGGCTTTCTTCTATTACTGGTCGAATAACACGGAATTTTCCCCTCCTCTTCGGTTGTATCTGCTTTTAACTCAAGGTTTGCGTCTGATTTTTCCTCGTCTATATCATCTGGTATAACACCTTCCTTTAATTGTGGATTTTGAACGGGTTTTCTATTTATAGGCCCTATCTCATAATTAGGCCATACTAGTTCGTGTTGGACCAGTTCCTCGCAGTTAATGTTCTTTTCTTCGGTATCCTCCACTTGCTCAAAGGAATCTGTAAATCTGACGCATCTGATCTTCCTTATTATTTTATTTTGTGAGAAATAAATCATATAGGCCGGACTTGTTTTGTCATAGCCAATGAATATACCTTTCACTTTTTGGATCTAGTTTTGCCCTCTGGTTGACATATGTGTAGCAAATTGTACCAAAAATATGCATACCACTTACGTTGGGTTTGTAGTTCGTATAAGCCCCGTAGGGAGTCTTTTTAATGTTACTATTATAGCAACGGTTTCTTATATATACGGCTGTATTTAATGCATAGACCCACAGATATTTGGGTAACTTCGATTCTGTTAGCAAACAACTAGCCATTTCGAAAAGAGTCCGCCAACTACGTTCAGCGATTCCGTTCTGGTGCGGGGAATAAGGACAGGTTTTCTCATGTTTAATGCCTTCATTTATTAGGAGGTTTTCGTAATCATCAAAAGTAAATTCTCCACCATTATCTGTTCTAATTATTTTCACTTTTCCATGAGGTGAAATATCAAATAAATACATTCTTGTAGATTGTAGGGTATCAGATTTGTTTTTCATAAAATACATCATAATAAGTCCTGAATATTCGTCAACAAAGTTTAATACATATGAATAGGTACCAATACCCATTGGTGAAACTAGACCCGCTAACACAGCTGGACCTAGGTATGGAGGTGGAGGTGGTGCCTCCACCTCGTTCTTCATCCCTAAAAAGAGGAAAGGGTGAGGATGAAGAAGACTTTGTATATAATTCCAAAAAGGAAAGGAGAGCAGGCCGGAGTAAGGCAATATAGTCCGCGCCTGTTTCACCTGAAAGAGCGAACAAGAACCTAGAAGAAGGTAAGACGAGAAGTCATCACTCTTCCCCGATAAGGGCTCCGTCTTCCCCACCCCCCTTCCCCCAACCAATCCAAGGGACAAAAAGAAACATTTTCCGAGGGGGGGGGAATTTGTGTTGTGGACAGGGAACGTCTTGAGAGGGACCTTTCGTCCCAAAGAAAGGCCCTCTTGAGGGCTCTTTTCAAGTGTACCTCTGTTGATGGCAAGTCAACAGAGGATCCAAGGAACTTTCCTGAAGCTCCCGGTGCTATTATATTAATCAGGAATACCGAGGGAAACCTGAAAGTCTGGGATTATTTGGCGGAGGCAAAAGATGCTTTCCCCAAAACACCGAATGGTGCAGATGGAAACTCCAGATTTGAAGAAATTGTCACAGTATTGTGCAGGGAGGGCCCAAGTTCTTCTCCATCCCTCGCTATATAGGGTGATAAAATTAACGTTTTCCACAGACGTCGGCGGGATTGTCACAGAAGGACGAATTACGGGAAGTCTGGGACAATCCATCGGGGTCTTGTCACCCGTAGATTTCCGGCCAGTCTGTGTTGAAGGGAATTAGACTAAAACCATGTCTATTAAGCTAGCTAATTTGAATGTGAGGGGCCTGAGAGATCAGGGTAAGTCTGCCCGCCTGCTTTGTGATCTTATGTCCTTTGGAGTGGATGTGCTTGCGATCCAGGAGATACATTTTGTTTGCGACGTTGATGCTCGTGTGCAGTCTAGCAACTTTGTTGTCTATTCAGCATATGGGGACCAGTAGGCCAGAGGTGTTTCCTTGTTGGTTATTCGAGTGTAGACCTTATTCATGTGGGCGCGGGGGGCCGGTTGATGGTGGCCGATATTGCCCTGAGCAGTGGTGCGTTTCGGGTCGTTGCGGTGTATGCGCCCAATGACCAGAGGGAGCGCGTCGAGTTTTTCCGTCAGTTAGGGCCGTTCCTGGTTGATTCTTCGCGCTTAGTCTTAATGGGGGACTGGTTGCCGTCCTGGACCCCAGCATAGATAGGGGGCGAGGAGCTAGCGGGAAGGCATCGGGCGATCGTAGCCTGGTTGATCTGATCGACGATTTTGGTCTTGTCGATAGATACTGGGTCGATCATACGAGGGTGGAGATGTGGACATGGGCCCTTAGTTGGCCGTCTCTCCAAGTAGCTGGCTACCTGGACAGAATGTTAGTGATAAGAGTCGATCTAGATTTACTAGATTATTCCACCGGGTAGATTATTCAGATCACAGACTCGTCTGTGCCTGGATGGCGTTAGGTACTAGGCCTATAATGGCTGGACACTAAGTTCAATCTGTCTTTACTGGACAGGCGGGACTTTCAGCAACAGCTAACTAGATTAGTGCAGCGGGAATTAGTGGGGGCGGTTATTGGGAATAAGTGGTGGAATAATCTTAAGAATAGGATTAGGGTCTTCACCACTGAATATAGCCAACGACTCTCCCTACATAAGGCTGAAAGGTGAAGACTTTAGAGGATAGTCTGTCCTGGGCAGTGGCTGGGAGATTCCCTAGAGATAGCCATAGCTACGCCGGCCCTGAAGCGTGAGGCTAGCAAGCGCTATCAAGGTCAGGTAGTTGGACATAGGTTAAACAAGATGTCTAACGAGGCCGTGAATATGGGCGCAGAATTGCGCAAGGAAGAGATCCGTCGAGGTTCCGATCAATACATTCGTGAGGTCATTACCTCAGAGGGGCGTGCTCTGAGGTCGACCAAGGATATGTGCGAGGCGTTTCGGCGGCATTTCGAGAGCCGTTTTACCAAGGAGCCTTGATCGGTACGAGAAAGTGACAGGGGCCAAGATAAACCTCGATAAATCGTCCGGCTTGCGGTTAGGTGCCAGGAAGGGGGTCGATCTTCCTGGCCGCTTCTGTTGGACGGACGGCCCTGTCCGCATTCTTGGAGTGTGGTTTGGACCCGACCTCCAGCTGGAGAAAAATTGGTCTGAAGTACGAGCAAAGGTCGGTTCTGCCGGTCAGATTTGGAATCGATGGAGGTTGTCCGTGAAAGGTAAGGCGGAGGTGTGTGCTACATACATTTTCCCTCTTGTTCTTTATCGATTGTCCGTACTTCCTCTCTGTGACGACCGCAGGAAGACGCTCGAGCGATAGCTATCCTCCATTTTATGGAGGGGACGTGTGAATTGGGTCGACAGTCGAGTCTGCACTAAACGTCCGTGTCATGGGGGGGGGGCTAGGAATGCCACACTTGAAGAGCCACATTCGTGCCTCTCGGTTGGCTTTCCTACGCCGCGCATTGACAGGAGGCGATCCGATTCTGGCGGGGATTTTTATTGACGCTTACCTTGCCTTACTATCAGTCCGCCCATCTAGCGGGTTGAGCGCCGTCGTAAACAGAAGGATCAATCGGATTTCATTTGCGAGTGTCGGTCGGCCTTGCTGGCTGTTCCGCGGTCCAGTGACCTGTCACGGCCTAGGAAGGTCTTCTATCGGGAGTTAGTAAAGTGGCCCGTGAAGGATCCCCAACGTGATACGCTCGGCTTGTCGTAGGAGGAGTTTCACTCTTACTGGTCTTGGGCCACAAGATTATCTCAGTAACCCTGAGTTTTCGCTTACCTGGCGATTGGCTCGGAATCGGCTGCCTCTCAATGAAAAGGATTTCAAATGGGGCTTGGCGGATTTGCCAGACTGTGAACGGTGTGGCCTTGGTCTAGTAGAAACGGCTTCGCACGTCTTCTACCATTGCTCCCGGGTCCGCCCCTTATGGGACCATGTCGGCGAGCTTACGGCTCGTCTCGCTCCCGAAGAACGTGTGCTCATTGATCGCTCATACGCGTGTGACAATGTGTCGCCCCCGTATTCCGGGGTGAAACGAATGGTGTTTCTGACGCTGCTAGCCACCGCCCAAATGGTGATTTGGACGACGCGAAAGGAGGAAGTCTTGCGAGGCAATCGTCTTTCTCATCAGGATCTAATCCGATTCTTTGAGCATCAGCTCAAGATGAAGATTAGAACTGATAGAAAACGACCGACGATTGCATTCGACAGTCTTCAGCGAAAGGTGGGTGAAAGAGGCGATCTTGGTTCGTTTGAACGGGGCTAGCCTTGATTTTTTTTTTCTAGGTCAACCTAAGTCACATCGGGGTGGTTTCCTGTGGAACCCTCCCCTTGGTTAGGTTAGACAAGCTTAAGTGTACCTAGTTAATGTGAGTAAGTGTTGTTCCTGGCCTGTTCCCGGCTACCTCTTTTGTTATGATCCAAGTCGAGATACGCAACCTCCCCAGTTTGTTTTTGGCCCCTTTTTATCTCGACTGGGTGAGCATTTTATTTCCCCATGTCCGTATATTTTTTATCCTTTTCCCACTCCCTTAGCGAGAGAGCATTTTGATTTTGTCCTATGGGCAGAATACAGCGGCCTCTCTGTTTTGAGGGTTGGACGGGCCCTACTAACATTAGTTATGTTTAGTTTGTTTTTTGGTTAATTCTTAGTTGTTATTGGGTTCATCTCCCTCCCCTCTCATTGTTCATTATTAGAATTTTATGTATAACTTTTATCATCAAATGTTTATGGCACGGGGCGCGTTTTGTAGGTTCCCCTTGTGATAATGCGGTATTATGGTGTATGGAGGATTGAATGGTGGCGGACGAGTTCTTTTGGTGAATGTGTCAATTGTAATGTATGAAAGGTTCGTGAATCCGATTAGCTAGGTATAAGATTGAGAAGAGCAGCCCATACCCCTCACCTTTTTTTCGCCTTGTGCCACAATTCTGTACTTAAATATTCTAGTACATAGCAGGTACCCAAAAACTCCAACAGTTAGGAGGTTAACTATTTGCCCATAGCTGGGACCCTAGCAGCTGCTACCACCCCTGGGAACACCTGTAATTAAGAGGTGGTTTCCAGCTTTTCAAAAGCTGATCAGAGGCGTTAATGTTGAATGTATTTTATCGTCTTACCCAGGACAATGTAGATCAGGTTTCATTGACATCTTTTTGTAAAGAGGGTTTTTGTCAAGTATTATACTGATGGTATTTTTTTTTTTAAATATATTGTTGGTAATATTTTTTTCTCGAAAATATACTACTAGTATTTTTAAGATTAAAATCTCTTTTTATACTTTCTTTGTGTTTTGAACCCAGTTTATAACCTTTTTATGTTTCGTTTAAAAAAAGATGCCTTGTTAAATGTTTGGAATCCCCACACTCACATAAAAACCTGGGAAGTTAGATTCTGGCAAATCCCTCGAATCGATTTTTCAGATTCGATTTTCCAGTTTTCAACGAAAATTGTGAAATTTTACAAGTTTTTGGAGCAAAGATAACATCTGATTTTATGCTAATTACCTTTTCTTTCGGTTTTAACATCGATCTTGAAGGACGTTTCAATCAACTGTTGTAAAATTATCTAGCATTTAATTCAATTAGATACACACGCTTTTAAATATTTGAAAGTATTTTCTTTACACGTCGTTCCTAATTGAAAAAATTATACCAGTCATCTCTGAAAGTTTCTTTTTAAACTAAATTATTTATTTTTGCATAGATTAAAATAATTATAAATACTTGAATTCTTAAAGTCAACAATCACGAAGGAAAAATACATAACATTAAATATTTAGACGAATGCATATTAACGCTGCTGTAAATTCACAGGTTTCTAAACCGTCGCTTTTCGTGTAACCAGACTTCTGTTTCTGTTCGTCTGTGTGTAAATGCAAACAGTATCCGCTGGAAAGAAGAAAACGACATAAGAGTTCTATGCATGTAAATGGTTCTCAGATACTAAACAAGTGCGATCAGTTAGAAAATGGATACCGTTTACGAATAGCCATCAAGAACGAAATCATGATACAGAGTTGGGCCCTTTAAGATGTAATTGTATACTGAGGAAACACGATCGCTGACTAAAGGTTTGGTTTGTTTTACGACATAACCTCAATATGTTATTTAATGCCGACAAGATTTTTATTTCTGATATTTAAAAAAAAAAGTATATATGGTAATTTAAAAAAAAAAATTATAGGTATTTTTTTTTTTGTTATGTTTTTTTTTCAAACATGTATTGCTGGTAATAATTTTTTTACAAAGCGTTTCTGGTATTAACACATATTTACACTTTCATAGTATTTTGACCTCAGTTCTGGGGATTAACTATTTACCCACAGCTGGGACCCTATCAGGTGCTAACACCCCGTATCAGGGAGGACCTGGAAGACCAGCAATTAAGAGATGGTTCCTCAAAACCTTTTCAGAAGCCTTGTAGTCGGACGTAGTTTATCGTCTTACCCATTACGCGGATGTAGTTCTTACTAGCTTGTCCAACGTTCCACTGTTTAGGCTATTTGGACCATAGACAACGGGAACTCATTCACCACCGAATATGACCAGCGGCTCGCACTTGATAATGCTAAAAAGGTGAAGGTTCTCAAGGTTAGTCTGTCCCGGGCGATGGCTGGGGAGTTATTCCCCGGAGATAGGTTTAGCTACCAGGGTCAGGTAGTTTGGCATAATTTAAACAAGATGTCTAACGTCAAATAGAAATGGTACTTCATCAAAGGACCCTAAATATATCAAATTCTTATATTGTAACCAGTTGCATGCTAACTATAAACAGGGTTAGAAAATAATAAAATCACTTTAGTACCAATAAAAAAAACCCCATGTACAAAATACAATAAGACCAATTTAATTATTTGCCATGGCATCTCCTCACCAACTGATGAATTACGTAAAACCAACATTATATATAAATCCAAATGTCCCTTGGGAGAATGTATCTCCGAAAAAAAAAACAATTGTATATGTTGAATATACAACAACAACATTATCAAGACGTCTTACTCTTCATATGTCTGACCATTCGTCCATTGCAAGACATCTACACCAACATTCCTGTCCACATTCCTAGTATTGAAAAATATTGAATGTTAACAAAACTATCCTGCACCAATAAAATAAATTAAGATTACTGATCCTCGAAGTAATCTACATTACAAATTTGAAGCCGACACTGAATAGAATCAGATACGGATACTGTAATAATGTTCTACAATGCCTATAAAAAGAAGTTTTCACGCTATAATGCACGCTCGACCTTGACATTAAAACATAGAAGAAAAACTTCAATAATGTATACATTTTCACGTTCTATTGAACGCTAAAGCATAACTGTCAGCCATAGCATTTAAACGCAAAAGAAAACAAAATTCAATAATGATAGCTACACAGTTTTTTGCCCTACCAGTTGCACCACTGATGATCTCAGAAAGAGATGGAATGTACTTGGGAAATAAAAGTGGTTTTCATTGTTACAGTGCATTTCGTGCCATATTTAATTGTAATATCCGGAAAAATATTCACGAATATGAAAGGATTATGATAAAAATAAGCAAAGTTAGGCTTGGTTACTACATATCAACCTCAATGGGTTGTTTAATGTCAACAAAATTTTTTATTGAGGTAATATTTTTTCCTTCATAATTGTATCTCCGATAATAATTTTTCCTTCAAAACAATATTGCTGGTAATGATTTTTTCTCAATAAGGTATTGCTGGTATTAATACCTATTTTTACATCTCCACAGCGTTTTGACCCCTGTTTTGGTGTCAACTATTTGCCCATTTGCTGGGACCCTAGTAGGTGCTACCACCCTGCGTCAGGGTTGACCTGGGAACACCAGCAATTAATGTTGATCAGGATGACGGTAGTCTTTGAGTATAGAATCCAGAGTTTGGCAGTGAATATTCGAAGAGAGTAGGGAAGCGTAGCTCAGGTTAGCAGTGGCTATCCCGATAAAGTAGCAGAGCGTAATTCAGTAGTTCTTCCTTCTGTTCTTTCGCCTGGCAGGTTGGCACTGGATATTCGGAGAGAGTAAACAAAATGGCCGCCTTTATACACGACGGATTGAATATTTTACGTCTCCTGCTTGGTTAACCTTCTATTGGGGAACTATAAAGTGAGTCAAGTCATTTGGGTTGGATCACTAGTTACCCCCCTAAGTACCGTTGTGTATTATTGGAAACAGATTGTAAACTGATAAATGTATTTATTTTGTTATTATTTTGAGTTTATAAATCGTATTTTTTGAATTTCTTCTTTTTCAAATTTTTTTTTCAGTTTATATTATTGTTTTTGCACTTTTTCGTTTCCTTTTAGTATTCCTTTTGTACTTTTTACCCTCCCCCTGTTTTGATTTGCATTTTGTCTGAATTGATTGTTGTTTTTTCTTTTTGCCCTGTGTGTTTCCCAGTTTATCTATATTTCGTTATCTTATGTCTGTGTCCCAAAACAATTTTTAAGAAAAGGGAAAGAAACTATAACGTGGTGCGACTGTGGTGGGTGTTGTCTCTACCATGGTCGACAAAAACAATAGCGACTTACCAAATACACCGGTAAAAAAACCGGTGTCACCAGAAAAAACGGCCTGGACATAAAATAGGCCGCTGAAAAAAGATGGCGTATTTTACGCTAATGAGAGGAAAAAATACCAGGATACATTTAGCGGAAATGAGTTCCTGACAATTACTGAGGCATTCGAGGCGGTGAAACCTCGGAACATTTCTTTGCTCACTTCAGATATTAAGACCCATAAACTGGTTGGAGTAAGCAGGGAAAATATGGAGGAGGCCCTGAAAGCGTTAAGCATTTGTCCGAAAATTTTGGCAAGGAGGACAAATGGTCTATGGGACCTCTTCCTCCAGACAGAAGATCAGGCGAAAAGGTTAGCCGGCAGTGTCTTAAATACTAAAACTTTAAGACTCCAAACGGAATATATGGGCACCCGAGGGACAAAGGTGATAGATTGGGGGCCTTCTCCGAATTCGGAGAAGTGAACGAAGTAAAGGCCATCAGCAGCAAGGCGGGGGATCGAAACTAGAGATTTCGAAATCCAGATCACGCTTAACAGAGAAGGATTCCAAAACATCCCCAATACGTTAATCTATCGCAAGAGAAGGATGCTGGTAGTGGTGGAGGGCAGGAAGCCGTTTCGTTGGTCGTGTGGAGAGCCAGGCCATATGGCAAAGGCGTGCCCTAAGAAGGAAAAGACACCAGCTTCACCACGTTCAGCATCCGCAGCAAAATCCAGCCCCCCAGAGGAGGAAACCAGAAGGCGAGTGGAAGTAACTAAAGGGCTGAAGTCCCCAAGTGCGCTGTCTCCACCTCAGAAGGAGAAAAATCAGCCGGAAACGTCAAAGGAGGACCAGGCTAAGTAGCAGCCAAAAGAAGGGCAGCCGAAACAACAACGACAGCAGCAGCAGAAGCATCAGCAGCAGCATCATAAGCAACAACAACAACAGCAGCAGCAGCAGCAGCAGAAAGAGCTGCAGCAGATGCAAAAAACATCAGGAAAAGCAGCAGCAAGAGCAGGAAGAAGCCGTAGAGTCAATGGACGTTGACGACATGCCTCCACCTCGTGCTGTAAAAAGGAGTAGGGGGAGCATCCACTTCTTCCCCTCCCCATCCTTCAAGTGAGAAGAAAAAAAAGAAAAAAATTTAGAGCACTGAAACAAAGTAGACAAAGGAGAATATAAAAGGGTCCTCTCAAAACAAAAAGGCCCCTTTTAAGGGTATTATATAAAATGAGCGAGGTAGATGGTAAATCCACAGAGGACCCTCGGAATTTTCCCAAGGCCCCAGGAGTAATTACTTGTGTGAGGGATATAAGCTTTTTAAAGATATGGAGCCATCTCTTTGAAGCAAAGGAGGCCTTTCCCAACATTAGAATGCTGGAGATAGATGACCCCGAGATAAGGAAGTTACGTCACTTTTGCTCTGAGAGTCCCGGGTTTGATCCATCCCTCCTTATAGAGGGCTATTAAATTAACATACCCCACGGACGTCGGCGGTATTGCCCTGGTTGGGAGTAGGGAGCCTGGGGCAATCCGTCGGGGTCCTATCTAACTAAGATTTGCATCCTGTATGTGAGTAGGTTTTTGCCTTAACTCTTTATATTTGCAGGCATAGAAAATGGAAATAAAGATAGCCAGTCTTAATGCGAGGGGCTTGAGAGATCGGAGTAAGGCTGCCCGCCTGCTTCGGGATCTCTTGTCCTTCGGTGTGGATGTTGCCGCGACCGAAGAGACCTACTTTGTTTGCAGTTCCGATGCGTGTGTGCTGGAGGATGACTTTGTCGTCTATTCAGCATATGGGGACCGGGTTGCCTGAGGAGTTTCTTTGTTGGTTAGACGTAATCTCGATGCGAAGGTGGATTTGTGCATACCGATGCCGAGGGCCGGTTAATCGTGGCCGATATTGCCGTGAAAAGTGGTTCGTTTCGATGCGCCCAACGACCGGGAGGAGCGGGTTTCCTTTTTTCGGCAGTTGGGGCCGTTCCTAGTCGATTCAACGCGCCTAGTTATAAGGGGGGCCTGGAATGCCATCCTGGACCCCAAGTTAGACAGGGGCGAGGCGCTAGCGGGAGTAGGGGCGATCGTAGCCTGGTTGATCTGATCGATAGATACCGGGTCGATCATCCCGGGGGGGAAATGTGGATGTGGGCTCCTAGTTGGCCTTCTGACAAGGTGGTTAGCTACCTTGACAGAATGTTAGTGAGATGAGCCGATGTAGACTTGTTAGATTGCCCTACGTTCCAATGGGTAGGCTATTCGGATCACAAACTCATTTGTGCCCGGGTGGCGTTAGAAAATAGGCCTAGAATAGCTGGTTACTGGAAGTTCAATCTGTCTTTACTGGACAGGCAGGACTTCCAGGAGCAGCTAACTCGTGTAGTCCAGCGGGAGCTAGTGGGGACGGTTATCGGGAATAAGTGGTGGGAGAGACTTAAGAATAGGATTAGGTCTTTCACCAATGATTTCAGCAATCGGCTCTCACTAGATAGAGCTGAAAATGTGAGACACTTAAGGCTAATTTTTCCCAGGCGGAGGCTTGGGGGGATCTCCTAGAGATAGCCCTAGTTAGGGAGGCCCTGCAGCGTTCGAATAGCGAGCGATACATGGGTCAGGTAATTAGGCATAAGGTAAGTAAGATATCTTCTGAAGCCGTGAACCTGGGCGCAGATCTGGGCCGGGAAGAAATCCGTCGAGGTGGTGATCGTTACATTCGTCAAGTCGAAACCCCGGAGGGGCGTACTCTGCGTTCGACTGACGACATGTGCGAGGCGTTTCGGCGGCATTTCAAGAGTCGCTTTACCAAGGAGCCTGGTCTCCGTGAGGAGGAGTTTCGCAGCTATTTGGCTGACTTTCCTCTGGATGGTTGGCCCTATGAATTGTACTTGAGGCTGTCGCACATCTTTGTTCCGATTTTGACAGCAGTGTTCAACAACTGGTTTCGGTCGGGGTCCATCACCAACCGCATTTCCAGGGGTGTGATCACTCTGTTGAGAAAGGGCAAGGGTGTTGGGGGAAAACTAGACGATTATAGGCCCATAACTCTGCTAAACACATTAGATTATTCTGCTAAACACAAAGATTATGGCCAAGATCCTGCAGGAGCGGTTGCAGTCAGTTGCCGAGTCTCTGTTGGGACCTGAGCAGACTTGTTCTGTGAGGGGCCGAACAATTCAGAGCAACCTGCATTTGATCCGCACCATCCTAGGAGTAAAAGACGACGAAGAAGCCGCGCTGATCAATTTGGATCAGTCCAAGGCATTTGATAGGTTCGACCATCGCTACCTTGCTACTGTCCTGCAGGCCGCTGGATTCGCACCCGACTTCTGCCGCTGGATTAGCCTCCTGTATCGCTCCCCCAGTGCTGTGGTACAGGTGAACGGAAAGTTGTCGGGCGCTTTTGTACTGTCTAGGTCAGGTTGGAGCCTCTCCTTACCGGCTGAAGGACGAGACGTGCAGTCCGGCCCTACGCGTGATCGCCGTTCCTGGAGGTTCTCGAGCCAGGGTCTCCGCTTACGCCGATGACGTATCTTCTTTCGTGTCGTTTCGCAGCGACATTGAGGCGGTACAGAAGGCATTTGATCGGTACGAGAAGGTGACAGGGGTCAAGATAAACCGCGATAAGTCGTCCGGCTTGCGGTTAGGTGCCTGGAAGGGGCGTGATCTTCCAGGCCTCTTCGGTTGGATGGACGGTCCTGTCCGCATTCTTGGAGTGTGGTTTGGACCCGACTTCCAGCTGGAGAAGAATTGGTCAGAAGTACTAGCAAAGGTCGATTCTGCCGGTAAGACTTGGAATCGACGGATGTTGTCCGTGAAGGGCAGGGCGAAGGTGTGTATTACATACATTTTCCCGCTGATTCTTTATCGATTGTCGGTACTTACTCTCTGTGAGGCCCACATGAGGGAGCTCGAGCGATCGCTATCCTCCATTTTATGGAGGAGACGCATGAACAGGGTCAACAGACGAGTCTGCACAAAACGTCCGTGTCATGGGGGGCTGGGAATGCTACACTTGTTGAGTCACATCCGTGCCTCTCGGTTGGCTTTCCTCCGCAGCACATTGACTAGAGGAGATCCGATTATGGAGGGGATTGTTAGGGACGCAATCCCTGGACTTACCATCTGTACCCTCATCTCGAGGGTTGAGCGCCGTCGTAAATCCCGGGATCAATCGCTTTTCCTCCGCGAGTGTCGGTCAGCCTTGAAGGCTATTCCGCGGCCCAGTGACCTTTCACGGCCTAGGAAGGTCTTCTATCGGGGATTAGTGGAGGGGCGCGCGAAAGATTCCCTACGTGATACGCTCTGCCTATCGGAAGAAGAGTTTCGCTCCTACTGATCTTGGGCGCCAGCGGCGGATTATGTCAGTAACCCAGAGTTTTCGCTTACCTGGCGATTCGCTCGGAATCGGCTGCCTCTCAACGACAAGGCTTTCATATGGGGCTTGGCGGATTTGCCAGACTGTGAACGGTGTGGCCTTGGTTTAGAAGAAACGGCTTCACACGTCTTCCACCATTGCCCCCGGGTCCGCCTCTATGTGACCATGTCACGGCTCGTCTCGTTCCCGAAGAACTCGTGGCCATTGATCGCGCATACGATTCCGGGGTGAAACGAATGGTGTTTCTCGCGCTGCTAGCCACGGCTCGAATGGTGATATGGACGACGCGCAAGGAGGAAGTCTTGCGAGGCAATCGTCTTTCTCATCGGGATCTAATCCGATTCTTTGAGCATCAGCTCAAGATGAAGATTAGAACCGATAGAAAACGATTGCATTTGACAGTCTTCAGCGAAAGGTGGGTGAAAGAGGCGATCTTGGTTCGTTTGAACGGGGCTAGCCTTGATTTTCTTTCCTAGGTCAACCTAAGTCACATCGGGGTGGTTTCCTGTGGAACCCTCCCCTTGTTTAGGTTAGACAAGCTTAAGTGTACCTAGTTAATGTGAGTAAGTGTTGTTCCTGGCCTGTTCTCGGCTACCTCTTTTGTTATGATCCAAGTCGAGATTCCGAACCTCCCCTGTTTGTTTTTGGCCCCTTTTTATCTCGACTGGGTGAGCATTTTATTTCCCCATGTCCGTATATTTTTTATCCTTTTCCCACTCCTTTTGATTTTCTCCTATGGGCAGAATACAGCGGCCTCTCTGTTTTGAGTGTTGGACGGGCCCTACTAAAATCAGTTATGTTTAGTTTAAATTTGTTGAATTTTTAGTTGGTTATTGTGTTCATCTCCCTTCCCTCTCATTTTCTCATTATTAGAATTTTAATGTATTATTTATCATCAAATTTTTATGGTGTGGGGGGCGTTTTATAGGTTCCCTTTGTGAGGATGTGGTATTTTGGTGTATGGAGGATTGAATGGTGACGTATGAGTTCTTGTGGTGAATGTGTCAATTGTAATGTATGAATGGGTCGCGAATCTGATTAGCTAGGTATAGGATAGTTAGTTTGGACCAGCCTCTACCCCGCCCCAATTTGGCCTTGTGCCACAATTTGTATCTAATACAAATAAAGCTTCTAGTTACATAAGTGTACACAAAAAGTGTAACAATTAAGAGGTGATTCCACGCTCCTCAAAACCTGATCAGAGGCTTTGCTGTTGGACGCGGGAGTAGTTTATCATCTTTCCGAAGGGGCAGGGTCTTACCTCTATGCAGAGGTCCATTTGGCTTATGAAGCCCCAGCCGACAGGGTTGCATAATGTTTGTAACTTATTCAATCTCGCATGCCTACAAGTGAATTTGTTGCCTAAATACACTTCTATATTTCTTAGATGAAATATTGTAATTATTTACATTGTCCTCTGTCATATTCACGACGTTTCTACTATTGTACGCTCTGACCTTCTTCAGGTGATTGGAATTACGAAATGAACCTTTTAATTCGCCCACCAGGGTAGATTGTAGTTTTATGTGCCATGCTTCTTCCGGGTGTCTCAGTTATATCCCTTTGTCGCTACACTTTTTTTCATCACTGCAGTAGCCAGGTAATGAAACCACAACTGTTTGGGCCAAGTCACTGGATCCACCCAACGCTTTTATCCACTGCGTCAAAGATCAGTGTAGGAATTTTCGGGACTTATGAAGGTAATGTCTCAGTAATCATTTATTACCAGATATCATATTGCAAATTAATTTTTATGCTTGGCCAAATTAGGGGATTTGTGGACTAGCATATGTGCTGATTTCTTAAGTTTCCTATTTTCCAGTGATGTTCTGTTATTTCAACCTCATCCCCCAGGAGGGGGGTGATGTCCCTTTCCCTTCCATTTCGTTTTTCTATTGCCTTTCGGGTGGGGTTAAGAAAATTTTGAACCACACTCGTATGTATTTTTTCACTCACATTCGTGGGGCATTTCTGCGAGATAAAGACAAAATTTTTAGTAAAGTTCTGTGGGCAACCTCACACTGAGCTGGCAGAGGACAACAAATTAAGACCGGTTTCAAAGCAGAATTTTGGTGAAAAACTGCAATCTGCAAATTGGATGGAGACACAGAGTGTCGTGAATCCGTGCGATCGGAAGATACTGATCATTATATATATATATATATATATATATATATATATATATATATGCGCGTGCAACTGTGTGTGTGCATGCATGTGTGTGTGTGCGTGCTTTAAAAATCAGGAGATCAGTTGAATCCGCTACATTGGTTTCAACGTTACGGTATCCTCAGGCGAATTTTATCAAATTTCTTAACGCTTAAAAAAAAAAAAAATAAATGAATGAACGCTATGTTATTTAAAAAATAAAAAAAAATAAACGCATGACGTTGAAAATTCCTCTCAAGCACATATGAGGCTGGAAAAAAGTGTCATTTCAATTAACCCCCCACCGATACTTTTACAATACTCTTACTTTTCTTCTCTTACCGCTTCTTTCATAGCACCCTCCTCCTCCTTTTGTATTACAACCAACATCGTGCGTTTGTTTATTCAAAAAAATAATAATATAGCGTTCATTAGTTCTTAAAAAGAAAAGTAAAGCGTTAAGAGGTCATTTAATAAAAATCGCCTGAGAATACCGTAAGGTTGAAAGCAAGGTAGCGGTTTCAATAGTCCTGAATTTTAAAGTTAAAAGCTCTACATGATATTTTTACTTTTATTTTATTTTTCATGTTTGTATTGAGCATTTTTCCTGGTCTGATTCAACTCTGACCATTAACTTTTTATATATATATATATATATATATATATATATATATATATATACACACACACACACACACACATTAAAGCAATGCGTGTTCCTCACGCTGCCAATAGTGATAATATTAATTATACCAAGACTCCATTTTTTTTTTTCATTTTTTTAATTATATAATGAATCTTTTCTCCAAAGAAAAAAAAATTCCCTGTTTCTAAGGCAGATACATTTGTTGGGAAAACGGATGCGGTATCTTTAATTAAAAAAGTAACAGTTTTTAGTAATGCGGCCATCCTTATGATGTACTCTACCTTATGCAAAAAAAGTTTGTCTATATCTGAACTATGAAGTGTGATATCAAAGAGACTGGAAATGCGACACTGAAATCCGAAAACGCATAGGGATAACCAAAATATTCCTTCCAAAAGCTAAGCAAAGTATTAAGAAACAGGAAGAATTCGTTGAAAACAAAGGAAAGAATGTCGTAACCTGTAAGAAAAAATACCTGGCGTCCACTTCTATATACGAGGAATTATATTACATAGCATTACAACACTCTTGTTTCTTAATCTTTTGCTTACCTTTTGGAAGGCATCTTTTTGTATTCCAATAAGCTTTCGGATTTCGGTGCCACATTTTCCGTCATCCTGATATTTAAATTTTTGTCCATGCTCGATTTTGACATCTGCAATTGATGACCTACATATATAAATTAATATACATTGATGTAAAAACCACTGCGACGAAAGTTTCATGCTAAAATATAATCTTTAGGGTCATTGTGCTTAACCAGGAAACAATGTCGCTGCTGGGTGTTGACCTCAGTATCTACTATCTAGATTGTTTGTTTGTTTGGGGTTTTATGGCATATCAACCACTATGGGTTATTTAATGCCAGATCCAGTATTTACTAGATATATCAAAAACGTATAGTTGGCAACATCATTGTTTCAAAAACGTATAGTTGGCAACATCATTGTTTAAATTTCTTTTTCTACTGATTGACCCTAAGCCACCGCTTTCCATCACATTTTAGGGGTAAGGTGTTAGTATATTTAGTGTAGAGTTTGGGTGGGAAAGTTAATTGTAAGTTGTAGTTGTTTTGGGATGGGTTAGATGTGATGGGGCATGACATGACCAGCCGATTGATCGGATCGGGCCTCTCCGACCGCCTAGTCCAGATAAGGGCCAAAGTGGTGTGCTGTAAGGTCGTGACCACTTTATACTTGGATCATGACCTGCTCAACCACCAGGCACCACGGGTCGCCACCCACGGCCAACAGGTGGCCCCATTGAGAGACTTCTCCCTCTGCAGGGGGGCAGTTGACGTATTCTGATGCCCCGCCAACAGGGCGTCTACTATCTAGCAATGATACCGAACACTTTAACCTATAAATGTAGCATACTTTAAACTGTAATGCCTTCATGTATGAATGAATGAATGAATGAATGAATCTGTTTATACATCCGCCCCATAAATTTGCAGCAGTTTACAAATCAACCAACGAAAAGAAAATATTTTTTACTTTTCTTGTGAATAGATTTCAATCCAGTTTTTTTGTTGTGCCAAGTGATATTTGGAAAACGTCTTTGAACTGTTTGGTTTGGTTTGTTTTATGGCATATCAACCTCAATGGGCCATTTATTGCCGACAACTTTTTTTTCCGGGTATTATTTTGTTTTTTTTCCAAAAAAATATTTCTGGTAATGTTTTTCCTCAAAAATGTATAGCTGGTAATATTATTTTAAAAATGTATTGCTGATAATAATTTTTTTTTACAAAGTTTTTTCTGGTATTACAACCTATATTTTACACTTTCATAATGCTTTTTACGTCAGTTTCGGGGTTAACTATTTGCCCATAGCTGAGCCCCTAATAGATGTTACCACACAGTTTCAAGGTGGACCTGGGAATACCAGCAATTAAGAGGTGGTTCGACGCTCCTCAAAGCCTTCTGATCAGAGGCCTTGCTGTTGGACGTAGTTTATCATCTTACCCTGGACACGGACGTAGTTTATCGTCATACCCAGGACGGCGTCTTTGAACAATTACTATCCGTTTTTAAATAACTAGTATACGATCTTAACTGTTATTGGACATTTTTCTATTTTTCTTTCCGCTGAAAATCCAATCGTTTTCTTTGATTTCCATATTCCTGTTTCATTACCGTAACCATATCAAAGTCCCAACGCGATGCTCACTCCGCCATCGGCCATATAGCAGCGCCAACTTCGGAGCTGATCGGAAAGATTTCTCAGAAGAAAGTTAGATTCTTTGCTCCCACTTGAAATATCCTTTTGCATTAATTTTACGAACTTTATTTGGCCTTGTAAACTGCATCTGTGTTATGTGATTCTTCAGCACATTGCAGTTCATGGCTCTCCGTAATTTCCTCTTTTTATAGATCTTAATAAATTTTGTCTTTCATTTCTCGTAAATCTTTAGTACTGGTTTAGTTTGCTTTATGGCATATCAACCTCAATGGGTTATTTAATGCCTACAATTTTTATTACAGGTAATGTTCTCCTAAAATCTATTTCTGGGAATATTTTTATTTGAAGAAATCTATAGCTGACCATATTTTTTTCAAAGAATGTATAACTGTTTGTATTGCTGGTAGTTTTTAAAAGTATTGCTGGTAATAATTTTTCCTTCAAAAATAATTGCTAGTAATAATTTTTTTTTATTACAAAGTATTTCTGGTATTAAAAACTATTTTTTACACAAGTTTGGGGGTTAATATTTGCCCATAGATGGGACCATAACAGGTGCTACCACCCCTTGTCAGAGTGGACCTGGGAACAACCCTCAATTAAGAGGTGGTTCCACGCTCCTCAAAACCTGATCAGAGGCCTTGCTGTTGGACGTAGTTTATCGCCTTACCCTGGACGCGGATATAGTTTATCGTCATACCCAGGACTTGAGTCTGGGTGGACCTGGGAACATCAGAAATTACGAGGTGGTTCCACACTCGTCAAATCCTCCTGATCCGAGGCCTTGCTGTTGGATGTAGTTTATCGTCATACCCAGGACGGTGTATTGCTGGTAATCTTGTTTTTTTTTTTTTATTAAGTGTTTCTGGTGTTAAAACCTATTTTTACACTTATATTCCTATACACATAAGTGGCCCTAACGTAAACATACCGCGAATAGCCCACGGGCCTTATAAAGTGTAAATCTAGCTGTAAAATAACATGTTGTTGCGTTTTAAAAACAATTGGTGTGGTTTGATTTGGTTTGTTTTACGGCATATCGACCTCAATGGGTCATTTAATGCCGACAACTTTTTTTTCTAGTAATATTTTTGTTTTGTCAAAAATCTATTTCTGTTAATATTTTTTTCCTCAAAAATGTATAGCTGGCATTAAGACCTATTTTTACACTTTTATGCTTTTTAATTCAGTTTCTGGGTTAACTTTCTGGCCATAGCTGGGACTAACAGGGGCTACCACCCCGGGTAAGGGTGGAGCTGAGAACACCAGCAATTAAGAGGCGGTTCCACGCTCCTCAAAGCCTCCTGGTCAGAGGCCTTGCTGCTGGACGTAGTTTATCGTCTTACCCTGGACGCGGATGTAGTTTTATCCTCATACCCCGGACGCCCCATTGGGGGGTCTTACCCCTCTGCAGAGGTTCAGTTGGCGTATTCTACATCCCCAGTCGACAGAGCCGAAAAAACAATGGTAGAGAAAAGTAATTAAACTGAACAATAACCGATGCTGTTAGAATTTTTTGATAGCTTCACTAGACGATGTTACTATGGGGGTAACACAAACAAAAATCGAACAGCAAATTATGGATAACGTTTCTAAACTAGCCTTGGCATGGTGGACCATCAAAAATGTAATTATAAATAAAAGGAGCCATTTCAAATAAAGCACAAAGGCCAATATATCTGCTCGTCTCAAAAGAAGACCTTTGATCGGACGGCTTGCATAATATCTTATTCATGCAGAGGCAAATAACATGGTTTCTCGCCAAAAACTGATGAGCAGTGTAATTAGTTAATGTTCAGAGTTGTCTAACAAGAAACTAGACGAATTTTTTTTACGTGTATCTTTTATATTACCATTTGCGTTCAGACGCTTACAGACAGATTTGATGTAGACTCTATAGATAAAAAAAATAGCATTTCTATTAGTGAAGCCAGTTGATTATGAGCAGCTAAACGGAAAAGTCGATTGAGGGAAAGAAAAAAATGGCAATATATTAGTCGCCATCTTCTTTTCATGCTGGCATGAGTTGTGATATATAGAACGTGGAGCTCAGGAAGGTTATCAGTCAGTCTTAATAGGACTGGAGGTAAAGTGATTGGCTTTTAGATTTCACTATTTTTCATCTTTGCTGGGTCAATAGATATCGTTTACATCCGGTTTTCATTTATATAAAAAAAAAAAAAAAAATTTAAAAAAAGTCCAGAAGGAAATGACTTGAATTGTTTTTAAATGTTCGGCTTTTTATATCAGTTTCCATAAATTGTACAGGGTAATTGAAAATTAACTCCCTATATTATGTATAGTGGATTCTCCCGTCTTGTAAAAGATATAGATGGTATAGCCCATCATCCGAAAAATAGGGAATTACATTTCAATCTGTCAATATAGTGATTTTCTAAGCACAGCACAAGGCTGAAAGTATGGGGCACCCAGTGAGGATCGAACTCAATACTCAGTCGTAATTGAGCTAGCAAGACAAGCTTTCTAACCATTACACCGCGTCGAGGTTCCTCAGTCACTCAGAATATGACGCGTTCGCTTGTTTTGTTCTACAGCAGATCAACCACAATGGGTTATTTAATGCCGACAATGTTTTTTGTGGGTAATGTATCTCTGGTAATGATATTTTTATAAAGTATTTCTGGTATTAAAACTTATTTTTACACTCTCATAGTGTTTTGACCCCAGTTTGTGTGCTAACTATTTACCCATAGCTGGGACCCTAACAGTTACTACCACCCCGGGTCAGGAACCTTCCGATCAGAGGCCTTGCTGTTGGATGTACTTTGTCTTACCGAGAACTCGAGCATTTCGTGTTTTATATATTTTGGTACGGCCATCTCCTTCAGGAATCCAAAAATATTATTTGGATTGACCTATTCAAAGAGATCCTTAAGTTTGTCAACATGGTAATGTTTGGAACGGATTTCCTCAATATATATTCCATTGTAAACAGCGCATGGCAGCCAACACTGAATGGGCCCAGGACAGGTAGGTAGTGGGACACAGGGCCCATTAAAAAGAGAAATCCCATGGCAAACTTAAACAGAAAATCTAAAGGAATTTGACAGATTCTGAAGTAGAAGCTGGTAGAATATTCTAGATTTTTTTATTGAATTTCTAGAGGAAACATTTTTGCTCAATGTGTGTCAAATGTCAATAGAAAAACGAAAACTCAACAGCAGAGTAAATATTCGAATAGTGAATGGAATTGTACTATAAGCGTGAACAATAAACAAGGTACGTAAATGAAATCGTACCACAATTTAAAGATTACCCACACGAAAGACTAAACACCTAAAATGGAGTTATTAGGAATGCCTCTCACTGGTTACACTAGAGGAAATAAATGTAATCAGAGGAAAGCAAGGTAGACACCAACTATAGAAGGATATGCATAAAATGGGGTCATCAAATTCAAAAATGTTAACCTTTAAACTCCCAACCGAAATAAAGTATTTGTTTTACGGCATATCAACACCTCCATGGGTTATTTAATGCCGACAAGATTTTTATTTGTGGTAATATTGTTTTTTTAAATGTATTGTTGGTAATTTTTTTTTCTTCAAAAATCTATTTCTGGTAATATATTTTCTTAAAAAATGCATCGTTTCTAATTTTTATTTTCAAAAGAGTATAGCAGGTAATAATTTTTCTTCGAAAACATTGCTGGTAATAACTTTTTTTTTTTTTTTTTTTACAAAGCATTTTCTGGTATTAAAACCTATTTTTACATTTGGGGGGTTAACTATTTACCTATAGCTGGAACCCTAACAGGTACTACCATCCCGGGTCAGGGTGGACGTGGGAACACCAGCAATTAAGAGATGGTTCAACACTCCTTAAAACGTCCTGATCAGAGGCCTTGCTGTTGGACGTAGTTTATCGTCTTACCCAGGACGGAGTGAAATAAAGTTTGCATTTACAATCGAAAGGGTTGAATATATCCCTTAATGTGTTTCAAGTGTAATGCAGTTAAAATGCGTTTCATCCTCCCCAGTTTGTTTGCGTCACCTTTTTATCTTGACTGATTTCTTAAGATGATCAATTGTAAGAATGAATAGAATGGAAGATATTTACCAACCACCTCACACGATCAGATGTGGCACACGGCCGAATTTAATGTGGGGAGTCCGAGCCCGTAGGCTCGGCCAAAAATTCCCCGTATAAATCAGTGTCGAGCAGCTGTTTCCCCGAGACGAGACTGCCCTTTGACAGACTCGTCTGGGGATCGTCTTTGCTCGGAGTCAGAGTTTGACCAGCACAGCTGGAGACGAATCTCCAACTATAGACAAATGTGATTTTCCAAGCGTAGCTTAGATATGGCACAAGGCTTAAAGTATGTGGCATCCAGTGAGAATCGAACTCACTAGTTAGTTGTAATTGTTCTAGCGAGACAAGCGTCCTAGCCCTGACACCGCCTGGAGGTGTCCAAATGAATAGAATGGAAATTAGACAAAGGAGGTGTAAGATAGTGAAGACCAGACTCAACCCATTTTCTTTTGCCACATGAAATATAATACCATTTCAAAATAAACAGTTAAAATGTCTTTCACCGAGAGAGCGGCTTTGCATATTTTTTTATCTTCATTCTTGAGCAAGTATATAGGGGTGAGTTATATGTGGTCCACTGTAGAGTCGTGCCAATATTACATCCTTTTCTAGACAGCGGCCGCCATTCACCTAGGACCGGTTTGACAGTGCGAACCTTGTTTGCATTGTCAGTTCAACAGTTCTGCTACTTCTCAATGAAAGCGTTTTCATTTTTTCAGATCGATATAAAGGGGCTTTAAACTTTTCAAGGGTTACATTTTGAGCAGGTTTCGCAGCTGCATCTCTTGGAAATTACCTTTAACTCCTTTGTGACTTGGATCCAGCATAGCGCGATTTCTTTACTGTTGGTATATGAATCCAGTCTACATAGCTATTTAAGAAAAGAAAAAAACACAAAATCGTTAGCTGTGGAATAAATAACAAGACAGACTAGCCTCTGTAACAGTTATTAGTTTGGTTTACGGCATATCAACGTCAATGAATTTATTTAATGTTGACTAGTTTAGGATAGGTTCGTATGAATAGAATGCTTTTAAGAAATCAGTATAGAGATCAGGTTTCCTTGATGTATTTCTTCAAAGGGGGATTTTGGTTTGGTTTCTTTTACAGTATATCAACCTCTGTCTATATTTTTCAGATGAGGTATTATGTACACTATTTACACAGTCTTCATCTTTCTCGGCCGTTGTACGCTCCGACCTTCAGGTGTTTGGAATGTGTAACTGAACCCTTTTAGCTCACTGGGGTAGACTGTTCTAGTTCCACGTGGCATGTCTAATGGATGTCCGTTATTTCCTGTTAATTCACCTCTCTAAGTTCTCCACCGCCTTAATCTTGTCGGCATTAAAGGCGTTAGTTAGATCCAGTGACAGGATCCAAAGAGTGTGAGTTCAATATCTGGTTAAGGCGGTGGAGAACTTTGAGAGGGGAATTAACAGGAGATAACTGACATCCATTAGACATGGCACGTGGAACTAGAACAGTGTACCCGAGTGACCGAAATAAAGGGTTCTGTTCAACATTCCAACCACCTGAAAACGGCCGAAACGTAATAAATATGGCGACGAAGATGGACAATACTCTGAATAATGTAAATAGTGTCTATCAACCTCAATGGGTTATTTAATGCCGACAAGATTTTTTATGCTGGTAATATTTTTTTTTCAAAAATATATTGCTGGTAATAATTTTTTACAAATATTTCTGGTATTAAAACGTTTCATAGTGTTTTGACCCCAGTTTGGGTGTTAACCATTTACCCATAGCTGGGACACTAACAGGTGCTGCCACCCCTTGGACCTGGGAACACCAGCAGTTAAGAGGTGGTTCCACGCTCCTGAAAACCTACTGATCAGATTCCTTGATGTCGGACGTAGTTTATCGTCTTACCCAGGTCGGTCTTAGAAAGTTTCTAAAATTGAAGTACTACCAAGCTGAGTGAATAGCCGAATCGATCGCAGCCCCCATAGAAATTTTATGTCAAAATTGTTATTCTAAATACAAAATGAGATTCAGATCTCAGTATACGAATGTTATTAATCATAAAGGACAAATGTTACAACCTACATCGGACAATCACGAAAATTATATACAATCTATGAATAAAACATGTCTACAAGTAGCGAAAAATGATGGCATGAATTTGGCAAGGCACCAGCTTCCAGCCACATTCAAGAATACAATGCCGGGTGTGAGTACAATTCATCCAATTGGGTGGGTGAGTTTCTTTAGATGGTTATGAACCAATTTTGTTTTGTTTTCCACTCAAACCGCTTCAAAGAAACCTACGCCTATTTAGGCAGACTTGTTAACTACCGTTGCCTTTTATTTGCCTGGACAATGATTAAAATGAAAGATATGAATCATATCTATGGCGGTCATAGAAAAAGTGCTGATTAGCCATATAATCAGCATGAATATTGTATCGTTTTGAATTTTAGCCAGATTTTTTCTTTAATAAGTCTGCCAAAAGTATTTGATTATTTTTCTGTCAACTTTAAAAAATCCCCGCAGAAGTCTTCACTTTAACTATTAGTAACAATGTTCTCATTTTTATAAACATTAAGCAAAGTTTTGTTTGTGTTAACATTTTAAACGAAACCATTAACGTCAAATAAAAGAAAAGATGTCAATTTGTCTGTTTAAGGTCCTATAAAATCCTTACGGGTCATTTATTAGTAATCCTTCTTAGTTGGTAATATTTTTTTACCTTCAAAAATTTATTGCTGGTAAGTTTTTTTACAAAGTATTTCTGGTATTAAAACCTATTTTTGCACTTTCATAGTGTTTTTACTCCAGTTTCGGGGTTAAATATTTGCCCATAGTTGGGACCTTAACAGGTGCTACCACCCCGGGTCGGAGGGGACCTGGGAATACCAGCAATTAAGAGGTGGTTCCACGCTCATCAAAACCTCCTGATCAGAGGCCATGCTGCTAGACGTAGTTTATCGTCTTACCCAGGGCGCGGATGTAGTATATCGTCATATCCAGGACGGTCAGAACCGAGAGAAAGCTTCTGCTACCGGCAGATTTCTGCGAAATGTGGATGAAAGTTGTAAGCCTGAATGGAGCCAGTTATAATTTCTTTAGTTTCTTTTCGACAACGAGGAAATTTCCTCATGCCCCTGCCCTGCCCCCCCTGCCCTGGTTAAGCTAGACTTTTGTTCTAGCTTTTGTGAACAATTGCTATTCTAGGCGTTCTTTTGTTATAGTCTTTATTAAGATTCTTAATCTCCACAGTTTATTTTGACTGGATCAGTTTTTGATTATCACACTCCACAATTTTGTCCTTATGTCACGTTTTGTGAGTGTCTTGACTTTGCCTACCGGCAGAATACAGCGGCCACTTATTTTTCTGTGGGATGGACGGGTCCTGCTAACATTTGTTTCAGCTTGAATATATTTTTCGTTATGGGGTATCATCCCCTCTCATGATATATAATTTTATATATTTTTGTATTAAAATGTAAATTTAAATATCCATACATTTTACATTATGGGTTTAGGTTTCCACAGTGAATATGTGGTACTTGGGTTTCTTTTGTTTTACGGTTATTTAATGGCAAGATTTTTACAATAGATTCGAACATGTATTTTTTGTAAGATATACATTTGTAAATCAGCTTACATAGACGTATTATTGCAGAGTTTTTGTCGAGAGCCTGGTTTCATTGATGTATTCTTTTCAGATATATATTTTGTAGAGAAATTGACATTCCCATTTAGTTTATATTTTTTGATAGTCCCACTGTTTTAAATATGTCGATCACTTTTACTTTCTCGAAGATCTGTTTAAATTAGAACATTTTCGTCTTGAGAGAGCAAGGTTTGAAAAATTAATGTTTCATCGTATATGCTGTTTCACATGCTTGGCAAACTTGCTGATGTTCGTTGTTTAACAAGTACGAGTGGGTTATTCTTGTGTAGCCAATGGGTAAGGGTCCGGTACCTCTTGGTTTGTTTTACGGCATACCAACCTCAAGGCAGACAAGATTTTTATTGCTGGTAATGTTTTTTTTTTCAAAAAATGTATTACTGGTAATAATTTTTTTATTCAAACATTTAGTATTTTTTCAAAAACGTATTACTGGTATTAAATCCTATTTTCAAATGTTGGGGTACATCCCAGGTCAGAGTGAACTTAAGAACCCCAGCAATTGAGATGATTCCATGCTCCTCAAAACCTCCCGGTGAGAGGTCTGTCTGCCGAATGTAGTTTGACATAACCAGGATATCATTTGTGGTGTATGTGCGTGTGGGGGTACTGATGTAAGCTGGGTTAGTTAAGTGCTTTTATTTTGACAGTACGGTAATGCCAGTTTAGTGCGTCGTAAATGTGAATTTGTTTTGTTTTACGGCATATCAACCTCAATGGGTTATTTAATGCCGACAATTTTCATTGTTGGTAATATTTTGTTTTCAAAAAATCTATTTCTGGTAAGTATTTCCCTTCGCTGGTAAATTTTTTTTTCAAAAAAATGTATTGCTGGTAATAATTTTTATACAAAGTATTTCTGGTATTAAAACATTTTTACACTTTCATAGTGTTTTGATCCAAGTTTGGAGGTTAACTATTTGCCCATACCTGGGACCTTTACAGGTGGTACCACTCCGAGTCTGGATGGACCTGGGAACACCAGCAATTAAGGGGTGGTTCCACACTCCTCAAAACCTCCTGATCACCAGGACGGCGTAAACGTGGATGTGTTTCATTAGCTTCTTGTATAAGCTCTCAACTGGCGATATTTTCAAAGCCTCAAGTACTAGTCAGAGGCCTTGATGATAGGTATTATTTTCTGGGTGCCCCATATGTGAAATAAACGTAATCTATTTTTTTTAGCAAAGTAGTGATCAGTATAAATTAATATTTGTCGATATGCTTCCCATTTAGTATGGACTCCCACACGCAGCCGTTTAACTTTACATTTTAGTTTTCAATATTTTAGATGGGGAATTTGATAAAAAAAAAAACAACATGCCTTGGAACTGATGTTCCACTACTGGGATCTCTTCTCCGTGTAATTTTTAACAGTGTCGATGCGCAATTTCCTTAATTTGCAGAAATCTAAGCATTTAGTTTTCCGTGGCCCATTTGTGTACAGTGTAACCCGGATATAAGAGAGTTGTCGGGACCGGATACTAAGTCTCTTATATACGGGTTTCTCTTATATACGGGTTTGGTTATTTTGTTTAGGTAAGTATGGGAACACTTTGGTACCAGAGAAAATATCTTATATCCGGGTTACTCTTATATCCGAGTATCTTATTAAGGCATTGTTGGAGTTGTCTATGGTATACATATGTCAAGATCTGTACATTAGAAAGTCGTCGACATATGGAGCGTCTCATTTTTGGGATTAGAGAGTTAAGTATCGAGTTTTTTTTATACAAAAAAGGTATCACTGAAAGGATGCTTTCTTGTGGAAGCCATTTGATTTTGCAGTTCTGATAGCGTAGTTCCTATACGGACATGAAATATTCGTACTTCCAGGAATTTCTGTATAATGTCACAGAGCCTTCTTTTTAGTTCCTTTCATTTCATTCAGGTCTTTCAAGAGACAACATTTCCAGGTGTCATACGTCTTTTGCAAGTAAAGTTCCTTAATGACTGCTTTACCACCAAAGATTTCTAGATGTATATAGTGGACCATGGTATTTTTTCTTAAATGCCCATTGGAAGTCGGTTTATTAAACCATTAGTTTCCAATTACCAAGTCAAGCATTTCTAGACCATTCTCTCCATAGTTTGACATACCATTAACCAGTTGCCTATATTTTTTCAAGATTTTTGTCACTCTTTACATGTTTTAGAATAGGGATAATTGATTCCCCATTTGTAGGAATTTGCCATTTGTGTACGTTTTATTATACATTTTTAATAACTGTTGTAATGATTTGTTGGGTAACTTATGAATTCGTAGTGAATATCATCTGGGAACACATCTATTTTGTGCTTTCCTTAAAGACTGATGTAAACCCTATCGAGTGAATGGTAGGTTTAAGCTATCGGCATTTGATTAAAGTTTAGTTTTTGTTTTTCCGCTTTTCGTTTGAGCTTTAGAAATTATTGGCTACCCTTCCTGGGAGATTAATTTTTAGATATTGTTTTGACGAGTTAGCCAGCGACATACTTATTACAGGTTACTTTAGAGTTATTTACTGAGAGTTGTTTTAAAATGCGTCTTTGGAATTTGCCTGCTATTTTCTTGATCATATTCCAGACGGATTTTGTTTTTGTAGCAGTATGAAGTGTGTTGACAGTTTTTGCCACCTTTTTAGATTTCTTAATTATTTTTCGTGTTTTTGCTCGGGGTTGCTTAAATTGCTGCAAATTAGAGGATGCAGGTTTGAATTCTCTCAGAGCTGCACTTAGACTGATGGCTTTAAAAAAAAAAAACCAAGGCTGTTGCGATTTTTTTTTTTTGGTGCTGAAATTGTTGTATTACATTTTTTTAGCTTAAGAGCTATTTCAAAACCTCCCGATCAGAGGCCTTGGTGGTGGAAGTAGTTTGTCAAACGCAGGATATCTTGGCACTTGAATCGGGAATATTTTCTAGGAATTTGGTTGGTTGGTTGTTTGGGGTTTTATGGCATATCAACCACTATGGGTTATTTAATGCCAGATCCAGTATTTACTAAATATATCAAAAACGTATAGCTGGCAACATCATTGTTTCAATGTGCTGGAAAAGACCTGGAAGTTCACTATTTTACCATAGCTAGGACCCCAACAGGTGCTACCAACCCCGGATCAGGGTGGACCTGGGAACACCAGCAATTAAGAGGTGGTTCCACGCTTCCTCAAAACCTCCTGATCAGAGGCCTTGCCGTTGGATGCAGTTTAACGTCGTACCCAGGACGGTCTAGGAATTTGATGTGTGATAAAAGTAAGGATATGTGTCGTATGGTTTCTGTCCTGTTTGTGATTCTTCGGTAATCATTGACCCCCCCACCAAGGCTTCTCAACGCTGATGTTTCCTAAGGTGCGAGAACTACTTCTAATAACCTGCTTCGAAGGGATCAGTCTTTCATGGAAGATTTTATTGATGTTATGGAAATTCATCTTGATTAAACTTTCGGCGTGTTTTTTCCACTTCTAGCTAATAGCCATTTCTCAATTTCTGAAATAATCCTGGTTAATCCTACTGGATAATACTTTTTGGTTTGGTTTATTTTACGGTATATCAACTTTAAAGGGTTATTTAATGCCAACAATTTTTGTTGATGGTAATATTTTTTTCCTTCACATCTATTTTTGGTAATATTTTTTTCCTTCAAAAATGTATTGCTGGCAATAAATGTTTTAAAAAAAAATGTATTTCTGGTATTAAAATCTATTTTTACACTTTCATAGTGTTTGGACCCCACTTTGGGGGTTAACTATTTGCCCATATCTGTGACCCTAACTGATACTACCACCCCGGGTTAGGGTGGACCTAGGAGCACCAGCAATTAAGAGGTGGTTCCACGCTCCTCAAAACCTCCCGAGGGCTTGCTGTCGGGCGTAGTTTAGCGTCCTATCCAGAATGCGGATGTAGTTTATCGTCATACCCAGGACGGAGTACTTTTTGAATCAAGAAAGAGGAAAGTTTTGCGAGAGCAACTTCATGTAGTACGCGTGCACAAGAAATTGTAGAAATTCAGTATTTAATTCTTTTTTAGTCTGAAAGATATGTCGTGTCTGGTTATAAGAGCGATTTACAGTAAGGTTCACGCTTTAGAAAGCCCGGGTGCCACTCAATGTAGACAGTTGTTTGGGTGCCCCATTTACCTGTATGTAAGAATGAATGATCTCTGGCCATTTGTTGCACTTCCCAAATATTAAGTGTATAAACTGGTATGTTTACACCTTGTCTAATTCTAGATCTTTTCGAACAGATCGATTCTCAGCCATCCAATTCTAACGCCTATAAATTGGATAGAGATAATATCTTATCCTGACTCATGAAGCACTCAACCACCAGGATTCCGTTCCCAGACATTACGGGTCGCCAACCAAACGAAACAGATGTTTCATTGGAGGGGTGGTACCCTTCTGTCGGCGTATTCTGAAGACCCAGCCGACAGAGCGTGGGAGGTTTGCTTTGGTTTATGGCATATCAACCTCAATCGGTTATTTAATGCAGATAATTTATTGCTGCTAATATTTTGATTAGCCAAAAATTTATTTCTCGTAATTTTTTCCTTGAAGTATCGTTGGTAATTTTTTTTTTTCAAAAACGTATTGCTGGCAATTTTTTTCAGAAATTAATTGCTGGTAATAATTTTTTTTTTTTACAATGTATTTCTGGTATTAAAACCTATTTATATGCTTTCATAGTGTTTTTATCCCAGTTTGTGGGTTAACTATTTGCCCATAGCTGGGACCCTAACAGGTCCTACCACCACTGGTCATCAGCATTTAAGGGGTGGTTCCAAGCTTCTCAAAACCTCCTGATCAGAGGCCTTACTGTTGGACGTATTTTATCATACCCAGGACGGGGGACGTGCGTGAGAGGCGTTCGTTTGGTTAGTTTGCTGGTTGTATTTCTTTTTAAATGTATTGTTTGTATTAAAATCTATTGTTACACTTTCATAATGTTGTTTTTTTGTGGAGTGGGGAGGTAACTTTTTCCCCATAGCTGGGACCACAGAAGGTGCTATCACTCCGTGTCCGGGTGGATATTGGAACACTAGCAATTAAGTGGTTCCACGCTCCTCAAAACCTGATCAGAAGCCTTGCTGTTGGATGCAGTTTAACGTCGTACCCAGGACGCCTCCTGACTGGGGTCAAAACACTATGAAAGTGTAAAAAATAGGTTTTAATACCAGAAATACTTTGTAAAAAAAAATAAATATTCCCAGCAACACAGGAGGTTTTGTGGAACCACCTCTTAATTGCTGGTGTTCCCAGGTCCAACCTGACCCAGGGTGGTAACACATGTTGGGGTCCCAGCTATGGGAAAATAGTGAACTTTATGGTCTTATCCAGCACATTGAAACAATGATGTTGCCAACTACACTTTTTTGAAACAATGATGTTGCTAACGTTATTCTTAAATTACGTTTGCAAAGTATATATATATTTGGTAAATATGTGGAAACTGGATCTGGCATTAAATAACCCATAGTGGTTGATATGCCATAAAACCCCAAACAAACAAACCAGTCTGGGAGTTAACTATTTGCTCATCGCTGGAGCCCTAACCGGTACTGCCACCTGGGACCAGAAGCAATTAAGAGGTTCTACGCTCATCAAAACTTCCTGGTGTTAGACGTATTGCATAGTCTTACCCAAGACGCGGATGTAGTTTATCGTCATGCCCATGATTAAGAGATGGTTCCACGCTCAAAACCGCCAATCTTCAGATCAGAGGCCTTGGTGCCGGATGTATTTTATAGTCATACTAAGGACGAAAGATTATGGAGAATCATGAGGGAACGGAATAGTGCTCAATATACGGTATACATTGATTGTAATCCTATCAACAAATCTGATTAGTGTTTTTTAAGAACTAAATTGTTTTACTTGGCATTTTTTAATAAAGATTTTTATTAAAGAGTTTGTCTCAACAGAAATGATGATTGACCCCTCCAACTCTAAAACGCATACTCGAGGACAATGAAGGACATTTTAGATCTTTGCAATAAAAATATTCTTTCGAGAACAAGCATAGTGTTGACAGGCCAATTAGTCGCCATTAGACTTTCTATATAAGAGCGTACGAATATATTTATTTCTATAAACATTCGGACTATATGTAATATGTAGAAAGTACAATTCAAAAGTGTGGAAGAGTTAAATTATTGTAGAAAAAGGCAATAGATGTAAGTTTTATTAAAGTAAAATGTGCAATGCTTCGACTCCAATTTGAATTTCTACGTTCGCGTATATCAACCAATCAGTAGAGACATTTGGAATTTTAAAGCTAAATTTAGTCTGTTTCGAAGTTCGTAGGAAGTGAACACTGTTCCCTCCTTAAAATAGATGTTTAAAAAAAATAGGGAAATATTTAAACAAACTTTTTTGAGCCGATTTCTCAATTATAAAAAGGGCTCGTATTACTTAGCAAAAATAGTTTTTCCGTAATCATTTGATTGGTTTGAAATTTATATCAACCTCAATGGGTTATTTAATGCCGACAAGAATTTTATCACTGGTAATATTTTTCAAAAATGTATTGCTGGTATGAAAACCTTTTTTTTTTACTCTTTCATAATGTTTTGATCACAGTTTGGTTAACTATTAGCCCATATCTGGGACCCTAACAGGTGCTACCACTCCGGGCTAAGTTGGATCTCTCCTGATCAGAGGCCTTGCAGTTGGATGTAGTTTATCGTCTTGCCCAGGACGGTGTAATCATTTAATCAGGGTCGGTTCGTTGTAGACAAGCTGAATTCTTAAAACGTTTCGTATTTTTTTTTTACAAAACCTAGCGATTTAAAAGCAAATTGAGCACAATTGAAACATACTAAGTGAGAGTTTACAAACCTAATTGATTTTGTTGTTTTGCAAAGACGAGAAACATTTGTGTGAAGTGGTTTCGCAAATAATCTTTCGAATTCCTTTTTCAATTTGAAACACTTAAGATTTAAATTTGTATAGCGCGTGTGAAGATCGCTTATTTCGTTTTCACACACCTAAACCGCTACAAAATCTTTTCATTCATCGACATGGGCGAGCGATGAAAAAAATGATCTCCTTTTTGGGCACTTCCTTTCGCGACGTATTACGCATTAACTTACGTCTTTCGTAGGACAGTGTGCATGTCAAAGTATTTTCATGAAAGGATTGCAGACGCTCATCCGAACAGTCTTCAGTGTTTGGTTAAGCAGACGACATGTGGTCTGCTCAAGATTAAAACAAGTTCAGGTATCTAAAATTGATTAGGGACAGATCATTTGAGACATTTCAGTGTAGACATTGCTTGCATTCGAGAAGCGACCTATCTCAAGACTGCATTTACAGAGGCAACTCCAAAGTTTATGATCAGACTTCGACTGAAATGAGGTCGATTATGGTAAATGGAATCTAACACCCATCATGATGGTAGTGACAAATAAATCGATATTGCGGAGGAATAATGTTTAAAAAATAAGTACCCTCTTAATAGGACAGTTTATATATATATATATATATATATATATATATATATATATATATATATAAACCCGGATACAAGAGATTTTATCTGGTCCCAAATTAGAGCCTGTGTTAATGTATATATAATAGACCAAACCCGGATATAAGAGACTTCCAGTGTAACCCGGATATAAGAGAGTTGTCGGGACCGGAGAAGACGTCTCTTATATCCGGGTTTGGTCTATTATATATACATAAACACAGGCTCTAATTTGGGAGCCGAGAAAATCTCTTATATCCGGGTCTCATATCTGGGTTACACACTATATATATATATATATATATATATATCTGAAGCTTATATGAGGAAAAAAATATGGCTTGACAGATTAATGGATTTGGAGAGATTATGATTGGTTTTTTTTACAGCATAGCAACCTCAGTGGGTTAATGCCTACAAGATTTTATTGCTGGTAATATTTTTTTCAAAATATATTTCTGGTAATTTGTTTACAGAGGATTTCTGGTATTAAGAACTATTTTTATACATTCATCGTGTTTTGACCCCAGTCTGGGCTTAACTATTTACCCATAGCTGGGACAATAGGTACTAGCACACCGGATTAGAGTGTGTACTTAAGAGCTGGTTTGACGCTCAAAACCTGATCAGATGCCTTACAGTTGGACGTAGTTTATCGTCATACCCAGGACGGGGGGGGGGAAATATGAATCCGCTGTTATTTTAAGTAATGATCGACAGAAACCCGAAGGAAAATTTACTGTCGACAGGAACTGTAGCAGACTAAGTTTAGGGATTACTTAGACGAAATGTGCTTCTACATTAGATGGTTCGTTTTGTTTTGCGGCATTTCAACATGAATGGGTTATTTAATACCGTCAAGATATTTATTGCTCTTAATTCTTTCCAAAAATGTATTGCTTGAAACATTTTTACACTTTGATAGTGTTCGATCCCAATTTGGAAAATATAGGGATATTTTCCGATAGCACAGACCCTAACAGGTGCTACCACCCCGCATCAGGGTGGATTTGGGAACACCAGCATTAAGAGGTGGTTACACGCTCCTCGAAACGCAATAAGCCTTGCTGCCGGTTATAGCTTATTGTCATACCCAAGACGGTTATTGGGTTGGCTGGAGTGGGGATTCTTACCCCTCTACAGAGGGGCAATCGGCGTATGCTGAAGTTCCAGCCGATAGGACAGGTTTCTACATTAGATACGAATAACAGATTTAATATTCAGGGAGGAAGGACACTTAAGGTTTCACGCAAAGACGAACGGCAGCTAAGGAAATATTACAATTATGGCTTTGCTCTCAATTAATCTAACGACAGTTTATCCAAGGGATTCGGAAAGATGTACCAAGATATAATTGCCTGGAATATATTTGCGTGGGGGATGGCAAAGAGTGGTTTCCAGCGATATATTACTCCAGCGAAATATCCATTAAATATAGACCTGGATTTAAAATAGAATCGGTAAATGCGCTAAGGCGTGTGGTAAAGTAGCATTTGCGAACTTTCAAGTGATCGAAAGGAAACAGGTTAGTTCAGCCACGTAAGCCTTAAGGAAGTCTTTCACAACTTAAATTCATGAATGACAGTAAGCATAGTGGATATGCGAGTCTGTACTTGAAATTATTTTTCGTATCGAAGAGTGCAGTATGAACAAAGTTCAGGTCTTAATGAAGCCCCGAAACTGACAAGTTCCGAAATTCGGAGTAGATAAATCTCATTGGAAGCCTTACGAAGTTTCTTCATAAATGCTGAAGAAAACCATGCTGATGTTTAATAACGGAATTATGTTCATGAAGGAGTCACCGGAAGTGGCTTTGAATTATCGTTGTAAATTTAAAGTTCGATCTTCGAATATAAAGAAATATTCAGAGATTTGACGGAGCACGGACTAGTTTTGCTTTGAATCCAAACGATGGAGATTAACAGTAAGTAATTGTAAAGTCCTCTAGATTAGCGCCAAGATTTTTAAAAGTAGATTAATCTGGCTGCGGTTAGAATTATTTTTATATATGGCAGTTTACGGAACAATTTAGGCTAGGGACAATCGATTTTTTTTTTTGAAGGATAAATTGTTTGGCCAGATTCATACTGAAAATGGACGGTACAAATTAGTATTCATGATGCATATTCAAAAGTCAAGTCTATAATTAACTTTATGCACATGGCATGTTTATTTTACGACATATCAACCACAATGGGTTATTTAATTCCGAAAAGATTTATTGCTGGTAATATTTTTTTTTTTTACAAAAGTATTTCTGGTATTAAAACCTATTTTTACACTTAGTGTTTTGACACCAGTTTGGGAGGTTAACTATTTGCTCATAGCTGGGACCCTAACAGATGCTACCAACCCGAGTCAAGGTGGACCTGGGAACACCAGCACTTAAAGTGGTTCCACGCTCCTCAAAACCGCCTGGTCAGAGGCCTTACTGTTGGACGTAGTTTATCGTCATACGCAGGCCAGGAAATACGTCTTTAAGTGTTACACTAGGGATTATAGTTATAGAATGACTGAAGTACTATTTTCAGTGAGAGACAATAAAGTAAGAAAGTGAAGAATATCAGTACTTCTGCTTAGTTCGGGCTCATGCCTTCGAAAGAAAGTGCCCTCATTGTCGACAGAAAGTACAACTGCCGGACATTCACGTTGTTGGTGTAAAATACCGCTAAATAACTGTAACTGAAGAGGGGAGTAATTTCTCATACAGGTAACTTACAGTGATTTACTAAGCATGGGTTAGATGCGGCACAAGGCCGAAAATATCACTCGTACTCACTGTTCAGCCATACTTGATCTCGCTAGAAAAGCATACGCAGCGGCGCCTGTAAGGGTTATTTATAGGAAAATAGTGCACGTGTATGATGAGTAAATACCCGGATTTTATATAAATTCTGCTGTTTGTCTCTGGACGAGTGCATCTGTTTGAGTAGGTAGGGTTTAGCGGGGTGCTGTCGTACACGCGAACAGACTGCAGTACTGGTTCAAGAGTTCGCTTCTGCCCGAGAAGTTGAAAATAATATTAGCTCGAGCCCCACGACCTCCTCCAGACAGTACCTCTTCTTTAAAAGGGGGCTGGGGTCATTAATCGGCGCCAAAATAAGGAACAGCCGAGAGGAGTTTGAGCATTTTTTGTCACGGTATTGCCAGTAAACCCGCATTAAACTTAGATCTTGTGTCATACACAGTAGGGACATGGGTGCACTGAACAATCCCCTATACTTTCTTGGCACAGGAGTTCACTTAAGCTCGTGAATTTGAAAATAATATAAGCCCGATTCACAGGAGGTCGTCCCCGTCCCAGGCAGTACCTCACCTTCTGGAGGGGGCTTGGGTCACTACAGTGATGCCGATACTTTCATGGTAATAATATCCAGTAAAATGACAAAACAAAAAAAAAAAACAGAATACAGTGTAACCCGGATATAAGAGAGTTGTCGGGACCGGATAAGGTTTCTCTTATATCCGGGTTTGGTCAGTTATATATACATTAACACAGGCTCTAATTTGGGACCATATATATATATATATAATATATAATGTATATATATATATATATATATATAAAGATGTGTTTCGTTGAATCTAATCTGAAAGAGGGCCTTGCAATAAAAAAAATCCTTCCAATGACCATCTCTCTCTAATTTCAGAAATTTTGGGGAGAAGAATGTTAACATAACAACAGTCCCCATACTTTTTGATCAGACCTTGCATATAAATCATGTCTAAGAAACAACTATGCCAATTAATATATCCAAGGACCCTATTTTTGAAAAATGCATTTATTTTAGAGTTTTGATAAAGAAGATAATTCAGTTCTTAACGAGTCACATAAGAAACTTATTAGTGGAAAGTTCAGTAGGTACTTGCGTGTCAGACGAATGAATTGTTAACCAGCTCTTCCTATGGAGACGTTAGCCATTTTTTTCGGTTATATAGGGAAGGCATCTGTCTATTTCCATTCAACTGCTATGGGTAAAAGAGAATAAATTCTACTCCCTAGCTTTGCTGTGAAAGTTCTTAAATCACTTGTCAACGCGTCAAATTCTAACCTGGCTGACCAAGGTTTCAGGCTCTCTCACGAATTACGAAACTGCTGAGTTCTTTATGGTCTGGTAAAATGTATCGGGACTGTTGCATTGGTAACGGAGCTAAAGTACTCAGAGAGAAGCCGCTTGGCACAGGTTGACCTTTGAACTCTGTCGCGCATGCAGACTAAGTAAAGCGTGTTCCAATAACTTGATTTTAAATGTGAATTAAGTTTAATCGTCTAATGATTTTTTTCTTTTTCTTTCAGATTTAACAACTTAAGTCTTTGAAAATTTCAACCATGGAAAGATTAACAATCGACCAACGTGTTAAAGTTATCGAAGCATGTTACGAAAATGGACATTCAAACAGCAATGACGAATTTACCAGGTCGGATCATCTCTCGAAACAGCGAAGTCAATTGGTCACCATGATCGTGCGACTTGACGACTTTAGATTTCTTACGTTGGGGTCATCTCAAAAGTAAGGTCTATGCCAACAAGGCAACAACAATTCAACAGCTGAAGGCTGAGATGAGGCATATTGGTAAGTCATAACCTAGCTTTTTCTAACGCGCATAAAAGTCCACACAGGAATACTCTACTTTGACTGGCTCTTGGACCTGTATTGGGCAGACATTAGTATAAAAATATGACGGTGAATGCGGAATAATTTCCTCACAGATGAAGAGTAAAAAAAGAGGCAATAGTTTTCCTTCTACAGAAGGATGCTGAGAATGGACGGAGCGAGTAAATAATGTACGAATCCTAATGAAAATAAAGGGTGTTCCAATAATTTGGACCGATTTTAAATGTGAATTAAGTCTAATGATCTTTTCTTTTTCTTTCAGATTTAACAACTTAGGTCTTTGGCAATTTCAACCATGGAAAAATGAAAAATCAAACATCGTGTTAAAGTTATCGAAGCCTATTACGAAAATGGACCTATGTAAAACTATGAAGAGAATAGTCAACGACAGGTTGACTTGGTACCTGGAAACTAAAGGCTTAATTAACAACTTCCAATGTGCTTTTAGGAAAAAAAGAAAGAGAAGCACCATGGACCACTTAATACGCCTAGAAATCTTTGTAAGGAAAGTCTTCATTAACAAGGAACGTCTCACGGCAGTCTTTTGGTTTAGTTTGTTTTGTTTTACGGCATATCAACACATCAATGAGTCATTTAATGCCGACAACTTTTTTTTTCCTGGTAATATTTTTGTTTTGTCAAAAATCTATTTCTGGAAATATTTTTCCTCAAAAATATATAGCTGGTAATATATTTTTTTCAAAAACGTATAGCTGGTAATATTATTTTTTTTCTAAAACGTATAGCCGGCAACACCATTCCTTAAAAAGAAAAACAACATATAGTTGATAATATTATTTTTTTCTCAAAAACGTAATGATGGGTATGATAATTTTTTTCAAAAACGTATTATCAGAGGCCTTGCTGTTGGACGTAGTTTATCGTCATACCCAGGACGCTGAAGTAGTTTATCGTCATAACCAGGTCGCGGATGTAGTTTATCGTCATACCCAGAGCGCGAATGTAATCTGAGTGTTAACTATTAGCTGGGACCCTAACAGGTGCTAACACCCCGGGTCAGGGTAAACCCGAGAACATCAGCAATTAAGAGGTGATTCCATGCTCCTAGTTGTCCATATCTGCGACCCTAACAGGTGCTACGACTCCGGGTCAGGGTGGACCTGGGAACACCAGCAATTAAGAGGTGGTTCCACACACCTCAAAACATTCTGATCAGAGGCCTTGCTGTTGGATGTAGTTTATCGTTTTACCCAGGACGCGGATGCAGTTTATCGCCATACACAGGGTGGAGGAGTCTTTTTTTAACTTGCAAAGGCATGGAAATTTGTTATCTTGAGAGACGTGTATGAACTAGGCCTAAAAGGAAGGCTAACTCAATTCATAGAGAATTTCCTAGAAGACTAAAGATTGCAATTTCGAATAGGAATTACGCTATCAGAATTGCAAATCAAGACGAAGGGGTTCTACAGGGAAGCATTCATTCGGTGACCCTTTTCTGTGTCAAAATTAACACCATTGTTACCTTAAGCATTAGGATGAGATGCCTCTTTATGTCGACGACCTTCTAATAATGCACATATGCATATCATAAGTAAGAGACAATCATAACAATTGCTCAATAAAATACAGAAATTGGTCACGGAAAATGCTTTTACCTTTTCCAAAATGAAAATCAAATGCCTACATTTTTGCAAATTAACGACCCCTTTTTAAAATTAAACGGAGCAGAAATCCCAACACAAGTTCATAGACATCATTTTGGACAAAAAAAAAAATTAACATGCATTCCTCATTTCAAATATTTAAAAATAAAATTTGATAAATTGCTCCAACTTCATGTAGTGGCCCAAGCTGAATGGGGAGCAGATCAACAAACATTAATTGAATTATACAGATCACTAATTCACTTAAAACTGGATTATGCAAGTTTCATACATGGAACGGCCAGAAATTAATACCTGAAAATACTCAACGCAACCAATCATGAAGATCTCAGACTAGTAGTTGGGGCTTTTAGTACATACCCAGTGGAGGGCTTATGCACAGAAGCTAATGAAAGACCCCCGCATTTACGTTGCACTAAAATAGTACTACAGGAATATGTCAAAATAAAATCATGCTCACCTAAACCAGCTTACAACAGTAAGTTTAAACGTAATTACCGGGTTCTATTCCAACAAAAAATACCATACACCCTTATTGTTTTTGTTTAAGCATATCACCCAAAGCAAGGCGGGAAGCCACCAGCACGCAAGGGGTTACAGAGAGTTGGAGCGACAGTAAAGAGGAGTGACAGAGGAAAGGATGAAGAGAAGGATAGGAGGGATAGATCAAGGCATCTGGAGATGTCGATTGACATTACATTTGAATAGTTGGAGATTATAGCTATCAGGGAAACGGGAAAAGGGGAGGGAGTTCCACGGGCGAGAAGTGCGAGACATGAATCTATTGGAGTAGAAGAGACGGCTACATTTAACAGTTTCGACAGTGAAAGGGTGAGAGCGAGATGCCAGCCTAGTAGAACGCTTAAATTCATGAAGTCTGAGAACCAGCGAAAGCAGCTCATCGGAGCAGTTACCGTGAAAGTATTTGTAAAAAAGACAGAGGGAGGCGACGGCATGTCTGTGAGAAAGCGACTGCAGACGAGATGCCAGATCAGGGCCAATTACATTGCATATCCGTCTCTGGATTTTATCAAGAACTTGAGACAAACAGAAGGGGCTCCAGACCATATATGGCAGCAATACTCCATGCAAGGACGAATGGTTGATTTGTAGATTTTCAGGGTCCGCTCCGGTGAGAAAAATTTCCTGGTGCGGCACAGGGAGCCAACTTTCCTTGCGGTGGACGAAGCTATTGACTCAATGTATTTGTTCCATCTCAGGTCAGCAGTCAATGTGAGACCGAGTAGTCGCAAAGAGGTGCTCTCGTGGAGTTGAGCGTTTGACATTCTAATGTTGGGGTCAGGGATGGTTGTCTGTGGTGAGTAATAGAGAGCAGTTCTGTTTTTGAGGCATTAAAGTTAACCAGCCAATTCCTGTCCCAGTTCACAACCGATTGGAGGTCCTTTTCGAGACAAACGGCCAGGTTAGTTTTGTCAGCCGCACTAGATTTGTTTTTGAGGCAGGAGTAAATAGTAATGTCGTCCGCGCAGATGCCTACTTGGGAACCTGTGACGTCAGAAAGATCGTTGATGAAGATAAGGAACAGAGTAGGGGCTAGGATGGAGCCTTGGGGAACACCTGCGTTCGTGGGATAGGAGCTGGAGGAGAATCCGTTGAGGACGACCTTCAATACACGGATGGACTGTGGATGTAATCCATTGCAAAGAATTAGGGCCATACTCTCAAACATACAAGAAACGACTGAAACCTGTATTCTACCATGGACAATTTAAACAACCAGAATTCTTTCTAGAACTAAATAAACTCACTGAATGAAAATCGACTCACTAATAGTTTGAATTGAAATGCTCTAATGTTCTAGAGTGAGCGGTTTGGTGATAGTATTTGTGGCTCCAGGGGGCACAGTCCTATGGTTAGAGAGAATCTCAGTAGAGTTCCACCACGGAATATGTGAGCGAGCGGCGCTATATTGAGTTTGATTTGCTATCTCTTCGTCACGGAGGCCCGTTGGAACAGTTGGTATGATGTTTGCTTGACAACCTAAATGTCCGGGCTTCAATTCTCGGTAGTGGATGCACACTGCTAATGAGTCCCAAATATAGGACGAAATAACTGTCCAGTGCTATCTGCATTCTGTTGAGGTTTCAGACTCGATGAATTACTTAAATATATATATATATAAACTCACAGGCATTTATGCACACACACACACACACACACACACACACACACACACACACACATATATATATATATATATATATATATATATATATATATATATATATATATATAGTTACACACACGCACTATAATAGCTGGCCAGAGGTATTCGTGGATACCCGTCTATTAGGGCAGCTAGCCAGTCCTCATTGCAGACTCTTGCTCAGGCGCATTTTGTTTTTATTCAACACCCACAGAGCCCACCTGTGGTTTATACTGCAACTATGCTGACCAGACCTTAGTTACAGTTTCTGGGAAAGAGCGTGTTATTTAGCGTGTTCAACAATTTGAACAAAGTCAGCACACTCAGATCCTCGGTCACGATGACTTGTGACTTCTCTCTCTCTATATATATATAAACACACACAATTTGGCTATTGAAACGTTTTCCCCGATGAAAAAGATACAGGTTCGATTCTTGTCTAAGAGACTATATTTCTTTTCGTATGACTTATCAATCTAGACCAGTTGTTATTAATTTAAGTTGTAAACAAACAAAAAACAGCCAGCCATATCAACTAAAATGCATGTACACACAAAAATAACGCTTATAGTAATCTATCTATCTATCTATCTATCTATCTATCTATCTATATATATATATATATATATATATATATATGTATTGTACATTTTTATTAACATGCTTTCAGTTCTCTTAAGCACAGTAATATTTTATTATCCTTATAAGAATACACAGTGTTCCTCCATTTGTATCTCTGCGTATTTGCTTAGTCCTCTTAATTCGACCTCTTTATCCCCCTTGTAATACTCAGACATGGCAATTGGATGCTTTTAATTGTCTCTCTTCCAGGGTCTCTCTTCAGTTCTTTCAATGCTGTTTGCGGTTAACGTGTTTGATTGATCGGCATGGATACAGTGTTCTTTGTAGAAACCAATATAGAGATAATTTGAAAGACTGACAGAATATAGGTCGGCTTTAATGAGTCGTGACAAACAAACGTCTGGTTATAATACACATCAATCAATAGGGGAAAAAAAGGGATTTTCAGCTTTCCACGATCAATGACTCTGCATTCATATTCCAGCCATGATAAACAACAGAAAAAAAAGGGGAGGGCAAATTTATGCATTCATAAAACAGCTCTTTTGAACATTACTTAGTAAACAAGTCTTTCAAGGCCAAGAGTTTATTACAATCTTCTCCATTAGGCCAGTGCTACAGTTTTAATCAGAATAAAGACTAGACTTGCTAAATAGACGTACCCTGCCATCGAGCCCTCGAATATGCTGACTGTTTCCGATTCAGGGACATAAAAATCCCCCAGCCGAAAAAAGCGAATATCCACCAAGTAAATGCTTAAAAATGGGCACGTGGCTGAGTGGTTAGAACGTTCCCTTTCCGAACAGGAGACCCGGGTTCCAGTCTCACTGAGCTCGATTTGTCAGTTATCGGCCACTAGAGGCGATCCCAGTGTGCGGCAACTTTTGGAAAGTGTCTCTGAAAAACCATACCACGAGTTAACCCAAGCCTTCCGATTCAAACTGGGTAGACGAAACTATCCGGAAGCCGTCATTGTTTGACGCTAGCACGAAGTCACAAGTCATCGTGACCGAGGCTTTGACGGTACAGTACTTGTTCAAACTGTAACTAAGTAGCGATCAGCATTGTTGCAGTATAAACCATGCATGGTCTCTGTGGGTGTTGAACAAACAGAAATTTGCCTGAGCCGGTGTCTCCAATACGTATTGGCTATCCATCGTAGCAGACAAGTATACTCGAATACGAACAGTCAAACAATTCCAGATGTTTAAAAACCCAAATACAACTACCAACATTTACAGTAAATTGAGACGTACAAGTTGAGCTTTGAAAGCCTAAAAAATATATTCCCAAAACTAGGAACAATAAATTACATCCACGTCCTGGGTATGACGATAAACTATATCCGGCAGCAAGGCCTCTGATTAGAAGGTTTTGAGGAGCGTGGAAAGACCTCTTAATTGCTGGTATCCGCTGGTCCACTCTGCCTCGGAGCGGTACCACCTGCTAGGGTCCCAGCTATAGGTAAATATTAACCCCCCAAACTGGGGTCAAAACAGTATGAACGTGTAAAGATAGGTTTAAAACCTATCTTCATACCAGTAATACATTTTTTGGGGAAAAAGTTATCAGTAATATATTTTTGGAAAAAAAAAATGATAAAAATAAAAGTGAAATAAAAAATAAAACAATAATAAAAGTCTTGTCGGCATTAAATTCCGTGAAACAAAACAAACCAAAGCCATACAACGGATATAGAAATATATATGACGGTTAACGTCTTAACATATAGCTAAGTGATGTAACCTTATGAAGTTTGGGCACAAGTTTCCGTATAACGTAGCCTAACTTCATTTCTTCATTTACCGGTAGAACCAAGTTTTGGGTCACTGGTAGCCCACCGTGTGTAGGGTCGACCTATACGGTAGGCGTCCTTGGTATGACGATAAACTACATCCGACAGCAAGTCCTCTGATCAGGAGGTTTTGAGGAGTGTGGAGCCACGTCTTAATTGCTGATGTTCCGTGGTCCACCTAGACCCGGGGTTGTAGCACCTGTTAGGGTACCAGCTGTGGGCAAATAGTTAACCTCCAAACTGGGGGCAAATCACTATGAAAAATATAAAAGTAGGTTTTAATACCATCAATACATTTTTGTAAAAAAATTATTACCAGCAATGAATTTTGAAGAAAATAATTATTTCCAGTAATACAATTTACAAAACAAAATATTACTACAGTATTTACATTAGTCGGACTATTGTCCTCATCTTTGTCGCCATATTTGTCACAACGTTTCGGCCGTTGTACGCTCCGGCCTTCTTCAGGTGGCTGGAATTTCGAACCGAACCCTTTATTTCGATCACTGGGGTAGACTGTTCTAGTTCCACGAGCCATGTTTGATGGATGTCAGTTATCAGTTATCTCCTGGTAATTTTCCCTCTGAAAGTTCTCCACTGCCTGAATCGGGTATTGAACTCACACTCTTTGGGTCTGTCACTGGATCTAACCAACGCCTTTATCCACTGTGAAGAAGGCCGGAGCGTACAACGGCCGAAATGTTGTGACAAATATGGCGACAAAGATGAGGACAATAGTCCGACTAATGTAAATACTGTACATAATACCTCATCTCAGAAATATAGAGAGAAAATATTACTAGCAATAAAAATCTTGTCGGCATTAAATAACTCACTGAGTTTGATATACTGTAAAACTAACAAAACCAAACAAACGCTTACGGAAAAACTATTAACAGCAATACTTTTTTGAAAAAAATGCCAGAAATAATTCTTAAAAAATATTACCAGCAATGAAAATATTTTCGGTATTGAGGTTGATATGGCGTAAAACAAACCAAACCAAACCAAAACCTATACGTTAGGTATAAGGCTAGAATTTTGAGCTGTAAATCTTGAGATCGACTTGTGCGGCAGATTGAAGTATTCGTTGCAATTTACTGTACTTATCTTTGAACCAAATCAAGGTTTACTAACTTAAATATAAGGTGGTCTATGAGAAATAAAGAAATCCAATATAGAAAAAGGTTTCGCTAAGAGTAGTTTTGTGCAACACCGCCAGGTTGGTACAAAACGAAAACATAAAATTTCGTGTCATGTTCTTAAAATAGTTTCGTCAGATCGAGACAAATAACGATGTCCTGCATGAGGCCAAATTGGCTCAGAAATATCTGAACAATGATTTAAAAAGGCATCGACTGAATAAATCCTGTAAGTCTTAACTAGGACCATCTTTCTTCAAATTTCGTGGACTGGCACTACGGAATCGCAAAGAACTGTGCTAAGTAACAAAAACCGCATCACTTGTAGAGTTTAAACAACTAAAATGAATACCATTTGCAACTCGAAGAGAAAATAATGATATCAAGATGTGTTGACGTTCGAAAATACACCATGCAAAAGGTTAGGAAGGAAATGTTGTTCATGATGACGGTATTCTTTGAGTATAGAATCCAGAGATTGGCAGTGAATATTTGAAGACAGTAGGGAAGCGTAGTTCAGGTTAGCAGTGGATATCCCGATAAAGTAGCAGAGCGTAGTTCTTCCTTCTGTTCTTTCGCCTGGCAGGTTGGCACTGGATATTCGGAGAGAATAAACAAAATGGCCGCCTTTATACACGACGGATTGAATATTTCACGTCTCCTGGTTTGTAAACTAGTGGGGAACTATAAAGTGAGTCAAGTCATTTTGGTTTACTCACTAGTACACAAGTATACAAAATAATCTAACAGGAAACTCCCATCAGTACTGGAAAGAGTGATAACGTCTATTGTACCGATTTTCCTGAGAAAATTGTGTTAATAGGATTTTTTAGATTTCAACAGACTGTAGCACTGGCTGCAAAGTCAATGAATGAGGAATGTTTCCTTATAAGGTTACGGCTAACATTATCATGACAATTAGTATTGAGGCCAAAAAAAAAAAAAAAGGAACAGGTTATCTGTTTTTGAGTTTCAAGTAAAGTTATAGGTTTTTGAGAGGGTTCTATGGCTCTTCATAATACTCCTCATCGACCTATCTTTTTGCCAAGGGTGCCACCACCGTTTCCGCTAACAATTTACACAAGCTCGTCAAGTAGATAACCCGTTACATTCCCATTCTCCTTTTTCCTTTATTATGTCATATTCGCCAAGCACTCGTTCCTCATTATATATTCAAAATATTTCAGATGTCGCTTTCTGATTCTAAGTGCTCTTTTTGTCACTATTTTCCCTTGAGATTTGTTTACATCCTCCGTCCATGCAATTCTCAGAAAGATTCCCCTACCACATTTCTGTTGACCGCAGATTTTTCTTCATTTGTCCGATCGATGAGAATTGTCAGCTAAAAATGAGGATTGATATTGCATGATGGGTCAGCACTGTTTTCTTTGTGTCTAACGAAATTTTCCCGTTTCTTAATACTTTGCTTAGTTTTTGGACGGCAGCTTTTTTCTGTATCTGTCTATATATATACAATGAATGCAGTATGGGAACCAGTAATAAGGAGTGCCAGAGAAAAGTGATAATAACAACAAAAATTACAATATGAGCTCTGGTAAAAAACATGGATTGATAAAAGCAAAAAATTGCAATATGAGCACTGGTAAAAATTTGGATCGGGCACATTAGGTTTTTAATATACAAAACTTCATACACAGATGTTCTCAAGGACACATGGCACAGGGGATAAAGGCGATGTGACAGGACCCAAATAGCCGGTTAAGGCAGTGGGGAACTTGGAGAGGAGAATTAACAGGAGATAACTGATAACTGACATCCATCAAACATGGCACGTGGAACTAGAAGAGTCTACCCCAATGAGCGAAATAAAGAGTTCAGTTCGGCATTCCAACCACCTGAAAAAGGCCGAAACGTTGTAATAAATATGGCGACAAAGATGAGGACAATAGTCCGAATAATGTAAATAGTGTATCTTTTTTTCTATTCGTATACCCCTTCAGATATCGACGACTCATTTTCCATCCTCTGTACAAACACCTTGTTTGATTCCGACATCCCCTAATTCATAGTTCGAATCTTTCTTTCGGGCTTTTTCTCTTGCTGGTAGCCATACATTCCGTCTTCTTATAATTAACGGTTAGTGCTCTTTTCACATTATCTTTTATTACCTTGTCCAGGAGGCCCTCTTGTTTTCCCTCTTCGACTCTCATTAACAGAATATCACCTGCCTCTCATGTTAAGATAGCACACACCGATAATAAATCCTGGTAGGGTCTCCAGCTCCATTACGATAACCTCGGCACGAGAAAACTATTTGAAAATACTGAAAGCATAAATATAATGCCTTACCTTAAAGAAATAGGTTTATACCAAAACATATAACCCCTACAAAAGATCATCTACAAAGTATACATCTAAAAACATACGTTTAACCTAAAAATATAAAATGATGTGCAAAATAAGTAGTTCAAGGCAAACAATTCAAGATATATTTAGTTGATGTCATAAAATTGCGAACAAATATTTAAAGTTCAGGATTAAACAACCCATAGAGATGTTGATATGACGCTAAACCAAATCAGCCAATCGACAATCAGCTATAGCCTCGTTGTGGAGGCTGAATAAATTCAGGTCATTTAGATAATGCATAAAAAATAATATTAAAATAGATACGATATATAGACGCATTATTGTTTTATTAATTTTTTTCATTTTATTTACCAACATCAAATCACTCTATGATATTTATTTTAAACTTATTTCTCATATTCCCACCCCTTCACCGTTGAAACTGTTAGATGTAGACGTCTCTTCTACTCCAATAGCTTCATGTCTCGCACATCTCGCCTGTGGAACTCCCTTCCTTATTCCTGCTTCCCTGACAAATACAAGCTCCAACTATTTAAGTGTAACTTCCCTTCTCCACATCCTTTCACCTTTCATTCCTATCTGCTCTCGCTCCAAATCTTCTGTAACCCCCACGCCTTGATCAATCCACTATCTTTCTCGACATCCTCTCCTTTAACACTCCTATCTGCTCTTCCTCCAAACCTTTTGTAACCCCTTGCGTGCTAGTGGCTTCCAGCCTTGCTTGGGGTGATAAGCTTAATATATATATATATATATATAAATCTGTAACCCATAGAGGTATTGATATGCCGCTAAAGAAAAACAACCAAGCCAATCATACGCAAATCTCACTGTTTTTTTTCACTGGTATATTTTAAAATTTGATTTACAGTCCAATTTTTTTGATTTGAATTTGTTGGTTGGTTGATTGGTTTAGCAGCATATCAACTTCGATGGATTATTTAATGCCGAAATCTAAATATTTTGAACACAATTTATTAGTTTCTAATAAATATATTTTGAACGCAATTGTATGCCTTCAACTTCAGATAAAATGTATTCATAGTCATTTTGCTATAAAATGTATTGCTGGTGATTTTACTTTAAAAATGTGTTGTTGGTAATTTTACTATAAGGTGTATTGCCGAGAATTTTTTTTTATAAAAAATATATTGCTGCTATTTTTACTCTAAAATGTATTTTTATACTTTCATACAGTTTTATTCTTCTTTGGGGGGTTCACTATTTTCCGATATCTGGGACCCAAACATGTCCTACTACCTCGGTTCTGGGTGGACCAGGGAACAATAGTAGTTAAGAGGTGGTTCCACGCTCCTCAAAACCTCCAATCTCCCGATCAGAGAAGGATAGACTTAATAAATATCTAAGAGATATTCTGGAAAGAAACATTGTCTAGCAAGACACAGTGAACTAACTTTACTAACTGCAGACCTGGCAACCCGTGCAATATAAACTTTCCACTTCATATCAGCAGAGAGTGTTAGCCTGAGAAGGCGCATTGTGTCACTCATCCGAAGGTTATCATCAGACATGCTGACGGAAGGCGGGAAGAGGTTAAAAGATGATTAAAAGAAAGCAGTTTGGTACTCGCATAAAATATTGGACGATTTACATACTTGTTGAAATGCATTGCCGGAGCGCTTATTTTTTTTTTCTCTGTAGCAGGATTCTCTTCCGCCATCTTATTTCTTCTCAGTATGCCACTTCCGTTTTAACTGTCGATAAAACGTATTAATATAAAGCCGTGACGTGAAAAGAGTTTTTCCCGCTCGAACCCACTTCTGACTGGCTTAAGTTTACTAGCCACGCTAAGAGCCTTTAATCACCGCAGTCCAGCGACCGATTATATCACGGCCCTCAAAAAATATCAATAGACATTATATATGGCTTTGACTGCGGTTATTCGAGAAAGGAAATATGCAAGGGCTGGTGTCGAGATAAGACAGGTTTGGGCTGGTAAGTGGATTGATAAGTAACCATTTCGTCCGGTCAGTGTTGCCCTTAAATTAAAGCATAACCAAGCCAATAAAAATGAATTTCAGCTCATGGTTCCGATAAGCGTGCAAACACAATTACGTTGATCGATTGCTAATATATATATATATATATATATATATATATATATATATATATATATATATATATATATATATATATATATATATATATATATATATATATATATATATATATATAAATATACTATATATATATATATACTATATATATATATACTATATCTATATAAATATACTATATATATATACATCTATATAAATATATATATACTATATATATATACATCTATATAAATATATATATACTATATATATACATCTATATAAATATATATATACTATATATATACACATCTATATAAATATATATATATACTATATATATATATACATTTATATAAATATATATATATACTATATATATATATACATCTATATAAATATATATATATACTATATATATATATATACTATATCTATATAAATATACTATATATATAATATATATATATATACATCTATATAAATATATATATATATATATATATATATATATATATATATATATATATATATATTTCTATATAAATATATATATACTATATATATATATACTATATCTATATAAATATACAATATATATATATATATATATATATATATATATATATATATCAGTATCGGTTTATATTTCTGAGATAAGGTATTATGTACACTATTTACATTATTCGGACCATTGTCCTCATCTTTGTCGCCATATTTATGACAACGTTTCGGCCGTTGTACGCTCCGTCCTTCTTCAGATGTCGAACTGAACCCTTTATTTCTCTCACTCTCTCAAAGTTCTCCACCGCCTTAACCAGGTATTGAACTCACACTCTTTGGGTCCTGTCACTAGATCTAACTAACGCCTTTATCCATATATATATATATATATATATATATATATATATATATATATATATATATATATATATATATATATATATATATATATATATATATATATATATATATATTATATCGTATATGTATTGTGTATATATATATATATATATATATATATATATATATATATATATATATATGAGACGGAATATGACATCATTTTTTTATGCATCAGAACAATAGAAAATTAAAACCAGAGTGAATCAACTGTAATAATTGCTACAAGATATACATAGGCGAAACCTCGAGGTATTTAAATAAATTATATTAATACAAAATGCACCTATTACAAAAAATCTCTAGATGCATTAGTTGATTAATTGAAAAAATACGACATTAATAGAGAAAGGAATTTACTAAGCCGAAATATTTAGAAAGTTCTGTTTATCACTAGAACATTTACAGAAGATTTGCCTAAAGTTTCTTACAACATTTCCTCTTTATTCGCAGCTTTTTGTTATCACAATGTAGGGTGCTTTATAACAAATGACAAAAACAAAAGCATTAAGAAACTTTATGAAATTGGCTAAGCTATACGCCTAGACACGTCTAAAGATTCTTTTATAAATATCCAATATTTTCAGCGTTTCCCATCTATACATAATCATAACCAACCTTTGAGTTTTTTTTAAATTCCTCCTACCCTTCATATACATATATAAGTATCAGGTCATCCCATAAGTTCTGTCCGAATTTTGAATAAAGAAAACAAGTGACCAAATGTTACATTTAATTACAGATTCAATCAACAATGTATTTTCCCTGATTATCTATGACTTCCTTCCATCTATTAACAAGCTTACTAATTCCATTACTGTAAAATTCTTTTGGATTTGATTCGAAGAACTCACAAATGTCAGTTTTAACCTTTTCCTTTGCTACAAAAGCTGTTTCTTCCAAATGATTCCGTAAGCTACGAAACAAATGGTAGTCTGAAGGAGCAAAGTCGGGAGGATAAGGTGGATGAGGAATTTTCTCCCAACCAAGTTCTTCGATCTTTTGTGACGTGATTCTTGCTGTGTGTGGTCGCGCATTGTCCTGATGAAACATCACCCGTTTTCGATTCACTAGAGCAGGTCTTTTTTCCTCAAAGCTTGGTTCAAACGCTCTAATTTCTGACAGTATATTTGAGCATTAATTGTTGCATTTGGTGGTAAAAATTCAAAGTGGATTATTCCTTGGAGATCCCACCAGATTGAAAGAAGAACCTTTTGCCCATGAAGGTCCCTTCTCGGCTGTGGCTGGGGCCCTTCCCCTTTACCAAACCACTGTCTATGACGCTTAACATTTCGATAAAAGATCCATTTTTCGTCGCCAGTCACAAGTCTATACAAGAAAAGGTGAAACAATTAGGCGAGAATGGAAAGAAGAGCAGATGTCAACTCGGAATTTGAGGTTGTTTTCAGACAATTCATGAGGCACCCATTTTCCAAGTTTAGGAACTTTTCCAAGTTGTTGAAGATGATGATGAACAGTTGTATGGTTTGAACTGAGAACCACTGCCAATTCCTCAACTGATAAAGCAGGATTTTCTTCAAGGGCTGCTTCAAGAAGCTTTTCATCAAATTCAACGGGACGCCCGGTTCGATCTTCATCTTCAAGGGTGAAATCTCCACCTCTGAATTTTGCAAACCATCTTCTGCAAGTTCTTTTATTCACACATTCCTCTCCATGAACTGAGTGAATGTTTCTAGCATTATGTGCCTCAAATGATTCTTGGGTACTTCCATGTTAGCAGGGTTTTAATCAAACAAAATTTAATTTTATTGTTTTCTGAAATAAGATTTGATCAGTTTAAATGCATCTAAGCATAAAAATAATGTTCATCTCAATTAGACATTATAAAATACTCTTTAAATTTCGTTCATTTTAACAAAAAGTTCAAATTCGGACAGAACTTATGGGATGACCTAATACATCAACAAAGCCATTAGTTTAGTCCGATAATGTTCTAATTTACGAAACACGTCATACATTTATTTCCCAACGTTGTCATTAATATTCCTAATATATATATATATATATATATATATATATATATATATATATATATGTGTTTGTGTGTTTATGTGTGTGTATATGTGTACAGATATGTTTACTAATTCCTCGTAGTGAGACAGTGTATGTATGGAGGGGGGAATATGCACACGCATATATACACGCATGCTGACAGGAACACACGAAAATTAAAATAGACCTAAGAACACACAGGGGTCACTAAAACATTAAAAGATAAGATACCGACAACTAATTCATCACTTCTCAAACCAACCTTAATTGTTTTATGACCCTTCGCGCAGAACTCTTCACTGTCATTTCAAGAAAGACATTCGAATTACCAACACAAAAACAGAGAATTTCTCGTATCGAGAATATTTAACATTGAAAAACATAAAGAAAAAATTAATTATTTTTAATAATATGTGGAAATCTCCACCCTTTACCTGAAGACGGTCGCGAGACCAGAAACACGTGTTGTAAAATTATGAAAACTAAAGGATAATATTTTTTTTTAAATCCACATTACAACCCAAAAAGTTTGCGGTACCTCTCTTCTTTTTAATATACACACTTTTCTCTCGTTGGAACCATTATAATCCCTTCATTTTCTGTGAATGACATAATTTAGCTCTTGAAAATACATTTCAATTGAGCACTGTTGAGTGATAAGCTAATTCTATAAACAACAACCACCTGCACTAATGCAAAGCTCTTCAGTAAAATGAACGGAGCACTTTGGTTGATTGGCATTTGTTTACATTTGTAAAAACAATACGCTAGATTTAGTTGTGTAACTCTACCGAATGAAGATAGCTCTGGCTGACACCAAATTAGTTGTGTTTCAATCCTGGCTTGAGGCATTCGGAAGTCTAGTCGCACTCAGGAGTTGTGATACAGCGTAACAGTACTATCTGTGAATGACATATATATATATATATAATAAAAATCTTGTCGACTTTAAATAACCTATTTAGGTTTATATGCCGTAAAACTAACCAAACCATAACTGTTCAACGCTTTTTCATGAGACATATACGAAGCAAAATAATAATGCACACCAAAACTTGCCTTTCAACTGAAGGATAAAAAAATAGTTGTCAGCAAAAGGGACACCCCAACATAGAAATTACAAATTAGAGATGCCAAAACCAAATAAGTACAACAATTTAAATATGTGGAAAGCAGACGAAAAGTGCGATACTGACATCTGGAGGCGCATTGGGATAGCGAATGGTGCCTGCCAAAAACTAAACACAGTATTAAGTAGCAGAGAAATTTCGGTAGCTGATAGAAAATATGGGATGCCAACCCTACATCCGGGTCTTTTTGTCGAGACCCCATCTTTAGAAAGACTTCTGCAAGCCATGAAGTGAATTGTCCCGCTCCGGATTTAGTTAACTCGGGACTCAGAGTTGAACAATGGGGATCTGGGGAGGCAATACAAGACCGAACAGTGTGGCAAGGGATTATCAATGGAGTCCCGACCAGCTATAGGGAGGTCGAAAGATGATGATGAAGTAACAGACAAATTTTGTCAGTCCTCCTATATGATAGTGACTGATGGGCCATCTCACAGATGAAGAAGAGACTTGAGGCATCAGAAATGTATTTTTTACTGAAAGATGCTGGGGATACCATGGACTGACCATGTGATCAACGAAGAAGTTTTAGGGAAAAAAACAAAGCAAAAAAGAACTTCTAATTAAAATCAGAAAGAGGCAGTTGACATTACTAGGGTACATAATGAGGAAAGACGGCCTGGAAAATTTAACACTCACGATACATGCTTAGGAAGGCAAAAGGAAGAGAGGAAAGCAGCGAATAACTTACCAAACGAGTTTGTGTAAATGGTTAGCGCAGCAAGGTTTATAGATTCATTTGATTTGTTTTTGACGGTTTATCAAAACTTTGCAGGTTATTTAAAGCCGGAAAATATTTGAGTTCGTAATAAGTATTTGGGAGGAAGATAATAATGGTTTACTGATATAAGTCTTGCTAATTAACCCATAGCAGAGGGAGAAGAGGTGGATTCATACCTTTCCCAAGTCTATTTGCGCGTAAGTGTATATAACGAACACAACGGGAATTGAAACTCGGCTCTCCAATTTCCAATTCCAAACCGTTATCGATTACACCACCCACACATCTAAGCTTACAACATCTGATATTCTCAAGCGGTCCCCCATCTAGATACTGACAAGTTTCAACATTGCTTAATTTTGGTTTTTCGCATATGGGAACCGGCCTTTCGATATAATGTGGCCGTAATCCTGCAAACAAACTTGGTTAATGTGAACGTTAATAAGATCAGCACTTCAGAGTTATGTATAATGCGTGTGGAAAGAGAGAGAGAGAGATATGAGACAATCAGTCGTATTGAATCAGAATGTACGTGTATGGCTCGTAATGAGTATAAGAAATGGAGACCTGATAAAGTTGCTGTCATTATTTTGTGGCTATTGCGTAAAAAGGACGTGTTTGAATGGAATGACAATTATTATGAACATGTGGTCACAAATGTGAAAGAAATAGCTAGAGAATAGCAAAGTGAAAATGCTGTGTAGATTATCAACCATGACTGGTAGGCAGTTTAGTGCGTTTAGTACGTCTATAATTAATGTATAAGGCTTCTTAGGAGAGTATTTTACAATACATAAATTAATGGTTGTGAAAAGGTGCATGCACAAAATATATAATACTATATAATATAATATAATATAATATAATAAATAGAATATTTTACGTGAAAATGTACATGCATAAAATAACACAGACCAATTGATTTGCAACGCAAAATAACATTTATTAAACCAAACAACTAAATGACGGTTTAAGAACTTCTTTTTCTAAGAATAAATTGCATACACAACGAAAATTGTCAATGAATATATTTGAGTGTGACCTGCCGGTGTAGGTGTGTTTGTGTGTGAAGCGTCCACAGCTCTTTTTTCTTCAGTCGATGGCACACACTTCGAAAGGAGGAAGAACGGGAAGAGAAAGTTCGCTTGTTTTTATACTCTCAGGCCGGCTTCTGATATTATGTCTATCAAGGGCTGCTGCTGATACTATGTTTGTTAAGGCACTGCAGTCTGTCCTTTACGGCTGCAAATGTTGGAAGATTTCCTCAAAGATGAAGGAGAGACTCGAGGCGACGGAGATGTGGTTCTACAGAAGGATGTTAAGGATTTCATGGACCGAGCGTGTGAGCAACGATGAGGTCTTAGAGGGGATGCAAACAAGGAGGAGGCTTGTACTTAACACCAGGAAGAGGCAACTGAAGTTTCTGGGACATAATGAGGAATGACGCGTCGAATAGAGGGGAAGAGAAAACAACGCGTGGCATCCCTGGCGAATAAGTGGATGACAGAAAGTGAACTGGACGAGGTGTCAGAAGGAAGGAACTTTTTGAGAGCTGCCAGGGATAGAGGGAGCAGGAGAGCCATGATCGCCTACGTCATGAAAGGACACGGCGCATAGAATCAAGTAGTCTCACAGAAAGACTATTCTTAATTCCAATCCTGGTAGACGGAAACAGAAACCAGTCCAATTTCTTTTTAAAATATGTCGTGGCAGATCGCAAAGTAAAAGAACCTCTTGAAAAACAATGATTTCCGACAGTATTTACATTATAATTCGAACTACTGTTCTCATCTTTTATCGCCATATTTATTACAACGTTTCGGCCGTTGGATTGTCTAACTGAACCCTTTATTTCGCTCACTGGGGTAGACTATTCTAGTTCCATGTGCCAAGTTTAATGGATGTCAGTTATCAGTTATCTCCTGTTAATTCCCCTCTCCAAGTTCTCCACTGCCTTAACCTGTTATTGAACTCACACTCTTTGGGTCCTGTCACTGGATCTAACCAACGCCTTTATCCACTGTGCCTTGAATAATAATGTAAATAGGGTACAGAGTACCTCATCTCAGAAATATAGACATATACTGAATGATTTCCGACGTTCGTAAGAGACACGGTTGCTTACTCGTAATAATAAAAATATAAATAAAAAGAAAATTAAACTAATAATTAGAGACAAAATTCAACTAACAACAGCGTCGCAGGAGAGTTGAAAAGTAGATAAAGTTATTCAGAAAAAAATAAAATAATTAAAGAAGTGCCGAAATTTTTTTACCGTGAAAGAAACAATAATTGTAAAAGTTGTCCCAATGGAAGATGGATGAAAACTTTGTGACATTTGGAGTAAATTATATATATATATATATATATATATATATATATATATATATATATATATATATATATATATATATATAAACCCAGACTAAATTGAAAAGATAACATCAATATTTTACATGACATCAGCACAACTTGAAGATTATCAAAAAATTACATATATATGTAAATCCCTTGACATCGACAATATTATCATATTAACAGGCAATAATATCCAAAATTCTCTCCAAAATCTTCAAAGAACCAGAAACAATAACTCAATCGCTGTCTGTAAATGAGGCTCGTAACCCCTAATACAACTTATAAGTACCGTTTGAGTTCCTCATTCTCCACAATTTCCACCTCTTTGTATCTCTTAATAAATTTTTTTTTTTTTTGCTACCTCTTCTAAAACTAGCTCCACCGTCCAATTACTCAAGATCACTAGGTATGTTACTCATTGTTTTTCTCTGTCCTTCTTGCCTTAAAATCTCTCCTGTGAGTATCAAATTCTCCAAGCCCTCTTTCCTTATTATATGTCCTAGAAATTTCATCTGTCTCTTCCTGGTGTTAAGTATAAGTGTTCTTTTTGTTTCTATTTTCTCTAAGACTTCGTTGGTGCTTGCATATTCGGATCATGGTATTCTCAACATCCTTCTGTAGAACTGCCTTTCTATTGATTCAGGTCTCTTCATCTTTGAGCAGATTCTTCACTGATATGTATAAAAAACAGTTTAGTACCATTTTCTTTATTTGTAACGAATTTTTTTTGCTATTTCTTAAAACTTTGCTTAGATTTTGAAAGGCATCTTTCGCTGTCACAATGAGCCTTCAGATTTTGGTGTCGATTTGGAATTTGCGATTTGTGTAAGTTCAATTTGTAATTTTTATGTTAAGCTGTTCCTTTTGCTAAGAACTATGAATTCTTTCCTCTTGCAATTGATGTTTAGTCCTTTCTTCTCGCTTTCCTTCACTAACCTCTGTATGGGATTCTGCAGTTTCCGTTCTGTGTCTACTATGAACATTGTTTCATCTGCATATCTGATGTTGTTAAGGTCATGGCCGCCAACAATGAATTCCGCTCGGTCTTCTAATTCTCTCCCAATCGCCCCATTATATAGGCTGAAGAGGTCTGGTGAGACGACACATCGTTGTCACACACCCCTTTTTAATTTTGTATATTTACTGAAATGATTTCCTATCCGCATATCGCTTCTGGATTATTAAAGTATCCCCTCTCCACCACAAAAAATAAACGTGACAAACTTCTCACATTTTTGGACAATGCATAACATATTAACGTCAATGCCAACAAAAGAATATTGATATTTATAGAAAGTAAGATAATTTTCTAGGATGATGAAGGAATAGACATTGCACATGTTTTCACACCAGTAGCCCCCCCCCCAAAAAAAAACAAAACAAAGCAAAACAAAAAAAAGTCTCAACCACGGAATGGAGAAGCAGGTCACTTTAAATCTATACTGGTTTACAGGCGTGGAGAAGATTTATATCATATATATATATATATATATATATATATATATATATATATATATATATATATATATATATATATATATATATATATATATATATATATATATGTATATATATATATATTACGGCCTGACTATTGCGTCTAGCATGAAACAGCCTGTCGCCTCTGAGTGCTGACTTCAATGTTCGCTTTTATATTTATATTTACATACGCTCTGTCTCTGATATTGAGCACTTTATCCCATAAATATACCCCATTTTAAAACTATATTTCGGCATATATATATATATATATATATATATATATATATATATATATATATATATATATATATATATATATATAGAGAGAGAGAGAGAGAGAGAGAGAAAGAGACAAATAAACAAAATAAGAAAGAAAGAAAGCAAAATTTAACGAAGGAAATCGAGAGAAATAATTGACCGAAGAA
>OZ038483.1:101485911-101590911 GCA_964036315.1 Acanthosepion esculentum
CAGTGAGAGAGCGTGCGTGTGTGTGTGTCTGCGTACGTCGATGAGTGTACGTGGGTGTATGTATGTTTGCATAAGCATGAGTGGCGTCCCGACGACAACTTTTCCTCCCATAAAAACACCGATGTACACAACCATATATAAATCAAAATTTAATATTTAATCAGTTTGTCTAACGATCTCAAAAAGCGTGAAACCCAACTGACATCAATCCAACTAAATATGTTAGCTCTATCACTGATATTGAGCGCTTTCCAATAAGTACCGCGCATATAAAATATATGAATAAGATATATAAAAATGCATATATATATATATATATATATATATATATATATATATATGTATATATAAATAAAAAGGAAAGAACAGTAAGATATAAAATCCGGTGTTCTTATAGATATTTTTATTTTTACACAATAGTGCTCTATGTAAATTTAAATTTACAGAGCATTAATATTATAAATTAATAGATTTAAAATATGGTTTTACCGCTACACAGTGATGACCATGTTTCAGAAATGGAAGCTAAAGCCCCTGAATTTAATTTTGTTATTAAACCAAAGACATCAGTAGTTCCATTTCCTCATCAAGCGAATTTTGGAGTAGCTTACTTTTTAAAATTTACGGTTGTTAACGGCACAGGAAAGATTCATAGTTTGAGGGTTTCCAAGGTTACCGATAAATCCATTCATCTAGACAAGGGGTGGTAGAGGGTTCAATTTTTAATTTTCGTTGTCTCAGTTAATAGTTACATTTGAAAGCGGGGTTATGTTTAGGGATGGGTAGGGATGTATCTTTTAACAAATTCTGACATCCGCTAAATTCATGTCATCTGGGTTTATTTCTAACGGCAAAAATTCTTATGGTATTATTTCTATTTGTATATTTAAAGATTTTGAGGGACTGTTTAGGTTAGAATATGTTTTATCCACCTTTCTAAAAAGTTATTTTTAATATTTAATATACTATACTCCTAGTTAAAAACGAAGTATTTAAAATTATTTATTCTTATCGAGTATAAGTAAATATTATTTTATTTTATTTTATTTTATGTAAACTTTATGACAATGACGGCAAAGGTGGTTAAATTATTTCACTAATTCAATAAACTTAGTATTATAAATGTATATATGTATGTATAAAGGACATTTAATGTTCAATATTATATTCTAAGTTATTAATTTCACATGACTTTCGGTGTTCACTTGGATTCTTTCCAGTCTTTGAATTGCTTTGAGAGAGGTGTTATGGTTAGAGTACGTTTTATTTAATTACAATTTTAAAAGATATTTAGGTTAGAATCTGTTTTATTTAATTTCAATTTTAAAACATTTTTAAAAATTCTACTTTCAAATTTAACTTTTTAATTTTAATCGGCTATATTTCTTTATAAACCAAGTAAATGTAATATAATTATCTACATTATTTAAAATTATTTATACCCATCAAATATGAGTATGTATAATAATCAGGTAATTTTTTTTTTTTTTTTTTTTTTTTTTTTTTCTTATAGATTATTTAAAGATTATTTAAAGAAAACTTTTGGCAATGACGACAAAAAATAGCTATTTCATTTCTCTGATTCAGTAAATTTTTATTTTTTATAAACTTAGTAATATATAGTTTCTCATGTATGCATAAAGGACATGGGTCATTTAATGACCTACATATTCTAGCTCTTCTTATTAACTTCCATTTCACTGTAGGTGTTTTATTGGATTCTTTTAGGTGCCAAAAGTACTTCGAAAGAGATGTTTGACTTTTATACTTATTTATCCTAAACGAGGATTGATGTTGGTAGAACCTCTTTTTGAACTCATGGCTAGTGCAACCTATATAAATTTTTATGTTTTCAGGGTTTTCAACAGAAGATATATTACATTGGTATACTACTGATTCTATGCAACATTTATTTTGTAAAGGACAGTTTTGAGGGTTTCTACAATTACATAATTTTTGTTCACCCTCATTAGTTGTTGTTTGTATTTTTCCCTTGTCTACAATTTTTTGGTTCTGGTATAATTGTTTATTTAAGATATTAGTATTATGTTTCTTAATTATCTTTTCTAGGTTATCAGTACAGCTATAACTTAATTTTAGTGTATTTCTATTGAAAATGGTACTAAGTTTACTTCCACCGGGAAAATGCTTGAGTATTAATTCAAGGAATTTTTGTCCCAATTTGTTTTTTACCATTTGGTTGTATGGGGGTGTATACCAAATTATTTTCCTGCTTCTGTTTTTCCTATGTTTACCGTTTTCATTTTTAATATAAGTTAGTTTTAGGTTTTTGTAGCCACTATCTTTTAGAGCTTTATTATAGAAATTAATATGTTCGTCGAAAATCTTGTCATTTGCTGAATTTGTACTAATTCTTTTTCGGATAGATAAAGGTATATGTTTAATTATAGATGAGGGGTGATTTGATTTAGGGTGTATATATACAGGATTCGTATTGAGTTTTTTATAAGGTGTGTATGTATTGTTCTTTAAATCTAATGTTATATCAAGGAAGTTAACTTTTTTAATTTTAGTGCTAACGGTAATTTTTAAACCCATGCTTTTAAATTCTTTATATAATGCCTTTCTAATTTTGTCTATTCTGAAGTTAGTAGAATTCCTAATAACCATGAGACCATCGTCCCTGTAAAGACCAATGTCAGTTGAATCAATATCACGATGCGCTGTTAGGTTGTATAAAATAAAAAGACCAATAAGATCAGAAGACTCAGCTGAGTCTAGTGATCCCATTGTGATGTCAAAGTGGTCATTGATGAAAAGAACATTATATTAAATGCGAAGAAATCGGTACTGATCCATAATGGTGAGCAATGGGTAAAAAATTCATATGACCACTTTGACATCATTGTCATAAAGTTTACATAAAATAAAATAAAATAAAATAATATTTACTTATACTCGATAAGAATAAATAATTTTAAATACTGTAAGTAATCCTAATACATTTACTTCGTTTTTAACTAGGAGTATAGTATATTAAATATTAAAAATAACTTTTTAGAAAGGTGGATAAAACATATTCTAACCTAAACAGTCCCTCAAAATCTTTAAATATACAAATAGAAATAATACCATAAGAATTTTTGCCGTTAGAAATAAACCCAGATGACATGAATTTAGCGGATGTCAGAATTTGTTAAAAGATACATCCCTACCCATCCCTAAACATAACCCCGCTTTCAAATGTAACTATTAACTGAGACAACGAAAATTAAAAATTGAACCCTCTACCACCCCTTGTCTAGATGAATGGATTTATCGGTAACCTTGGAAACCCTCAAACTATGAATCTTTCCTGTGCCGTTAACAACCGTAAATTTTAAAAAGTAAGCTACTCCAAAATTCGCTTGATGAGGAAATGGAACTACTGATGTCTTTGGTTTAATAACAAAATTAAATTCAGGGGCTTTAGCTTCCATTTCTGAAACATGGTCATCACTGTGTAGCGGTAAAACCATATTTTAAATCTATTAATTTATAATATTAATGCTCTGTAAATTTAAATTTACATAGAGCACTATTGTGTAAAAATAAAAATATCTATAAGAACACCGGATTTTATATCTTACTGTTCTTTCCTTTTTATTTATATATACATATATATATATATATATATATATATATATATATATATGCATTTTTATATATCTTATTCATATATTTTATATGCGCGGTACTTATTGGAAAGCGCTCAATATCAGTGATAGAGCTAACATATTTAGTTGGATTGATGTCAGTTGGGTTTCACGCTTTTTGAGATCGTTAGACAAACTGATTAAATATTAAATTTTGATTTATATATGGTTGTGTACATCGGTGTTTTTATGGGAGGAAAAGTTGTCGTCGGGACGCCACTCATGCTTATGCAAACATACATACACCCACGTACACTCATCGACGTACGCAGACACACACACACGCACGCTCTCTCACTGGAGCTCACACAAACATAAACATATGTGAACAGTGTGGGATTGGGCATATATGCTCATATACCTCCGGTGTTTTATCAAGTGATGATGTTGAATACACATACACTATATATATATATATATATATATATATATATATATATATATATATATATATATATATATATATATATATTCAGTGCAGGCGTTAATAAATAGTTTTCGATGTATAATAACAGACCTACATCAATTATACTAATATTAAATATATAATAATAATAATAATAATAATAATAATAATAATAATAATAATGGCTGCAAAGACCAATTACTAATAAATAAAATGATTCTGGAAAATTGCAGGAGCAGACGTAGAAATCTCAGTGCAGCGTGGATTGATTATCGTAAAGCTTTTGACAGTGTTCCACATTCTTGGATCCTTAAGACTTTGGAATTGTACAAAGTCTCCCCTGTGGTATTAAATTTCCTTAAGCACAGCATGGGAATGTGGAACACCAAACTATACCTTAGTCACAACAGGGGCACTGCCATATCCAACCGACTAAATATCCGACGTGGAATCTTTCAAGGAGACTCTTTGTCTCCACTTCTGTTTTGTTTGTCCTTACTCCCTCTTACGCATGAACTGAACAACAGTAGCTATGGCTACAAAATAAATAACAACATATTCAATCACCTACTATACATGGATGATCTCAAACTCTTTGCCAAAGACGACAATGAGTTGAAGGGCCTACTTAATATTGTAAAATACTTTAGTGACGACATATGCATGAGCTTCGGATTAGATAAATGTGCTAAAGTAACATTTAAGAAAGGTAGAATTTTAGAAGCACCCTTAATAGATTTAGATTTTGCCACGAAGATTAGAGAATTGGAGCATGGTGAAGCTTATAAGTACCTAGGAATTAGTGAGGGAGATGGCATACAACACTCCCAAATGAAAGAGAAGGTAAGAAAGGAGTACTACAGGCGTGTACGCCTGGTACTAAATACCGAGCTAAACTCAAAAAACCGAATATCAGCTATAAATACCTTAGCTGTTCCTGTGGTGCAATATAGCTTTAATGTACTTAACTGGACCATAGCTGAAATTAAGCGAATGGACGCCAAAACGAGAAAGCTCCTCACTTGCTACCGCATGCATCATCCCAAAGCTGATATTGATCGCCTGTATGTGCCCAGATCCGAAGGAGGCAGAGGACTAGTTCAACTAGAACTATCCTACAAAAGTAAACAATTGGCCTCCAAAGATACTTGGAAAAAACAGAAGACTGGATGATGGTATGTGTCAAGGAACATGAAAGTAGTAAGTGTCTCTACTCTGTAGTAAAGGAAGCCGAAAAATTCAAAAAAGAGCTTCAAATGGGCACAGAAATTCAAATACATCACTGTACACCGGCTGAAGCTGCAAAAAACTTTTTAAAAAATGCAAAGAGAAATGCGACCGACCAGATAAAGAAACAATGGCATAATAAACCGCTCCATGGCCAATACTCTGCCCGTACCAAACAAGCAGACGTAGACAAAAACCGCATCCATCAGTGGCTACGTAGTGCAGGGTTGAAAGGTGAAACTGAGGGTTTTATAATTGCTGCACAAGACCAATGCTTGTTAACTAGGAATTATCAAGCACATATACTAAAATACTGTGTTAGCCCAAGATGCAGATTCTGTGACAAATATCCAGAAACCATTGATCATCTTATATCAGGTTGCACGATATTGGTCTCCACTGAATATAAAACTCGGCATGACAGAGTGGGCCAATATCTGCACTGGAAAATTTGCAACTCCTATGGGAAGGAAACTGGAAGAAATTGGTACGAAAACCACCCTGACCCGGTTACGGAGATAGGACCTGTTACAATTCTATGGGACTACACAATATACACTGACAGAACAATCAAAGCCAACCGCCCAGACATTGTTATTAAAGACCACAAACAAAATAAGTGCCTCCTTATTGATATGGCAGTCCCTGCAGACTGCAATGTGTCTTTGAAGATATTCGAAAAACTGTCAAAATACAAGGACCTTGAAATCGAAATCTCAAAAATGTGGCACATGGGAACATCAACAATTCCTGTTGTAGTTGGAGCCCTTGGACTGGTTGGAAAAGATTCCAGTAGGCTGATTGAAGGGATCCCTGGAAGTCCATGCCTCAAAGAGATGCAGAAAATTGTTCTGACAAGTACAGCCCACACTTTACGAAGGGCTTTAGCTATGTAATTATTTTTTTATTTTTCTTGCAGTGGAAAGTGTCATGATGCCATTTCTAACCTTAGGTCCCTGGGCGGGACCCGGAAAGAAATGTGTAAACGCCAGATATCAAAGGAAATAATAATAATAATAATAATAATAATAATAATAATAATAATAATAATAATAATAATCCTCGCCGGGAGCACAATTCTGAGTTTCAGTTTGTGATTGATATTAAAATGAAATTAATCATAGAAGCAGCATTAGTTTTTTCCTGTACAACTACTTTTGATCTCCTCCACTATATATATATATATATATATATATATATATATATATATATATATATATATACATAGTTGCATTAATGTGTGTCACAAAATCACAAAATCACATCAATCCAACTAAATATGTAAGCTCTATCACTGCTATTGAGCGCTTTCTAAGAAGTACTTTGCATATATAATATATAAATAATATATATAAAAAATTGCATATATATATATATTTATATTTAAAAACATACACATTTCACAGACAGACTCACACAGACACACACAGACACACACACACACACACACACACATATATATATATATATATATATATATATATATATATATATATATACATACATATATATATATATATTATAAATTAATTGATTTAAAATATGTTTTTTTCGCTACACAGTGATAACCATGTTTCAAGAATGGAAGCTAAAACCTTCGAATTTAATTTTGTTATTAAATTAAAGACATTAGTTCCATTTCCTCGTCAAGCGAATTTTTGAAACATGGTTATCACTGTGTAGCGAAAAAAGCATATCTTAAATCAATTAATTTATAATATTAATGCTCTGTAAATTTACATTGAGCACTATTGCGTAAAAATAAAAATATCTATAAGAACACCGGATTTTATATCTTACTGTTCTTTCTTTTTATTTATATATATATATATATATATATATACACATATATATATATATATATATATATATATATATATATATATATATATATATATATATATATATATATATATATATATATATTGTTAAATATAATAGACAACGAATGTCTATTATGTTTGATGATGAGCCATTCTAAGTTTCATTTGTGGCTTTAGTTTCGGGTAAAAATAGAGACAAAAACTGTCCATGATTTGCATAAATTTGATCATGGTTTTCCTCGACCTAAGCTTTCGGTTCACAAGAACCCTCCTTAGAGTGGTCGTGTTGATATTACAACACAGATGCTCCCAATCAAAGATGACTTCCTGTAACGTTTACATAGATGTTTGCTAAGTAACGATAAACGGAATAGCTGACGCAGAACGTACATTTGTAATGCGGTTCTATGACGTCGTACATGAACACATGAAACTAAAGCCATTATACGAAGCTTAGAACGTTGTCTGTTATATTTACCAGTATAAGTTTGAATAATGATCTTCTGACCCAATACACTATATATATATATATATATATATATATATATATATATATATATACGTATAAATACTTTCTGGTCTCTGGTCATCGGATCTGATATGGTAATTTTATTTACTGACCCTATTATCTACAAAAGATATAAAAAAAACGAAGAATTTTCTTCATACAGAGTTATGCCTTTCCTTCCAGCCTGAAGACGCCAAATCGAACACATGTCGCCAGCGAAACGCGTAGATCCTTAAAAAGGTTTCCCACTTTGTACAAATATCACTACTTTTGTTTTGGATACAATTCTATGTGATGCTAACACGCATATACATACATACATACATACATACATATATATATATATATACATACATACATACATATATATATATATATATATATATATATATATATATATATATATACATATATACATATATATATATATATATATATATATATATATATATATATACGTGTGTGTGTGACAGATTAGAGAGAGAGAGAACGAGCGAGAGAGAGAATGAGAGAGAGAGAGAGATGTTGATGTGCGCAGCTGTAATCTCTCGGAAGCAATCTATTTAGGTAGCCGGTTCATTAACTTATGCAATTATTAAGAGACATTAACTGCTTCTATTAACGTCGCTTTGTCCGAAGCTGCCAATGCTTGGAGAAATGGTGTCGTTTAGTCTTGAGAGTTAAGCAATTTATTGTCACTTAAAAACTGATCGCGCTGCTGTTGTTAAACGCCAGTCGTTATAACCCTACACCTTGTGTAGCCTTTCCTGAGTTCCCACAAATGTGAAATCATGTATTTTTTCACGCCTGAACAAATTAATAAACGCATAAACAAACAAAAATGTCTACTTCTTCATCTTTTATATGCCGGGTCCCCTTCAGGATGTGGGAGATCATAGATCTCCACAACTTCTTTCCCTTTGTAGCTCTAGTCAATATTAGTCTTTGTACTGTCTCTCGCATTACCTTATCTGGCATCCATTTGCGAAAGCATGTTAGGTAGATGACTGTTTTTCATTTCAATATATGCACATATATATATATATATATATATATATATATATATATATATATATATATATATAATTGTTTTATTCCCAGTGAAAACAGGGGAAGAAATTGTCGAAATTTAATACGAAATGTATGAATGAACTGTTACTGTCAAATTATAATTAGTTCAATATCACATTATTTTATAAGTGATATTTATTTATTTTTTTTTATTGGCATAGCAACACATTTATGGGTTATTTATGAGTTATTCAATCAAAATATAAAAATTGTAACTTTATAATTAATTCAAGAGAATTACATAATTTCCTGATTAAAATATAATAACTTAACAGTATATTTTATTACATAATTTCTTCAAAATTGAATGAGGTCTGAACACTTGTTTCTCCTTACAAGAAATTAATTTTTGACAATCTATGCCACGTCTTCAATTTTACTATAAAAAATTATTGTTGATCATTTTATTATAAAAATGTATTGTTGAGGATTTTACTATAAAAATGTGTCTTGGTCATTTTACTATATAAATGTACCGTTGGTAATTTTACTATAAAAATATATTGTTGATTATTTTATTATAAAAATGTATTGTTGGTCATTTTACAACATAAATGTATTGTTGATGATTTTATTATAAAATTGTATTGTTGGTCATTTTATTATAAAAATGTATTGTTGGTCATTTTACTATAAAAATGTATTGTTGGTCATTTTACTATAAAATAGCAGAAAATTTGATTAAAAACCAGCAGTGTGCTCAGTCTCATTGGCCGGGCATATTCTCAGTGCTGAGTAAGGCTAATACTGATTATTCCATGAAAGTTTTAGAATCAGTATACATTAAGTCCTACCAACCATCTCACTGTCAAGGAATGATTGGCGGGTTTAAAGGTAATTAGCTTTCAGTTATATTTTTGTTTGCATATAACATTAGTCTGGGGTTTTATATAAATGTAGTTGCCGTGCACATATTTTTGGCTTCGATTTTTGCTCTATCATAATAATAGATAAGTACACTTTACTTTGTTTCTAACGAATTTGTTTTTGTCTCTTAATACTTTAGGCCTGGGTAAGACGATAAACTACATCCGAGTTCAGTGTAAGACGATAAACTACACCCAACAACAAGGCCTCTGATCAGGACATTTTGAGGGGCGTGGAACCATCTCTTAATTGATGGTGTTCCCATGTCCACCTTGACCCAGGGTGATAGCACCTGTTAGGATCCCAGCTATGGGCAAATAGTTAACCGCCAAACTGGGGTCAAAGCACTATGAAAGTGTAAATGAAGGTTTTAATACCATCAATACATTTTTGTAAAAAATTATTATTATTATTATTATTATTTTCGAAGAAAAATAATTATTACCAGCAATATATTTTGGGGAAAAAACATTACCAGCAATACATTTTTGAAAAAAACATTACCATCAATACATTTTTGAACAAAACATTACAAGCAATACATTTTTGAAAAAAAATTACCATCAATACATTTTTGAAAAAAAAATTACCAGCAATACATTTTTGAAAAAAAACATTACCATCAATACATTTTTGAAAAAAACATTACCAGCAATACATTTTTGAAAAAAAACATTACCAGCAATACATTTTTGAAAAAAATGTTCCCAGCAATACATTTTTGAAAAAAAATTACCATCAATACATTTTTGAAAAAAAAATTACCAGCAATACATTTTTGAAAAAAAACATTACCATCAATACATTTTTGAAAAAAAAATTACCAGCAATACATTTTTGAAAAAAAAACATTACCAGCAATACATTTTTGAAAAAAACATTACCAGCAATACATTTTTGAAAAAAATGTTCTCAGCAATACATTTTTGTGAAAAAACATTACCAGCAATACATTTTTGAAAAAAATATTACCAGCAATACATTTTTGAAAAACATATTACCATCAATACATTTTTGGGAAAAAAATATTACCATAAATATATTTTTGAAAAAAAAAATTACCAGCAATACATTTTTGCGGAAAAAAAACATTACCAGAAATACATTTTTGAAAAAAAATATTACCAGCAATAAAAATCATGTCCGCATAAAGTAACCCATTGAGGTTGATATGCCGTAAAACAAATTAAACTAAACCAATACTTTAGTTAAATTCGGAAGACATCTTTCCCTACTCCGATACACCTTTTAATTTCTGTGTCAAATTTTCCCACTTTATGTTCACATGAATTGGCAAATGCATGATAGCGAAGGAAAACAGAAAAAAGCTGAGAACGAAGAATAACGAGAAGTAAAATAATTGCGAATGCATTTCTATAATAAAATTGTTTTTATTGAAATTCGTGTAAAAATCATTTGCATTGAAATTTACAGTAAAAACATTTATAATTAGATTTACAGTAAAACAATTTCATGTTCATTTCCAATTTCTTAGCAAAATAGATTCTAAATAAATTTAATGGTAAAACCATGTCCAGTAAAAATTCATAGTAAAATGGTATCGAATAAAATTATGCTGAAACCATATTGGATAAAATTTGCTGAAAAATTTCCGATGCGATTCTATAGCAAAATAATTTAAACTAAAATTTATAGTAAAACTATATGTCATGAACTTTTATTGAAAAAAACCATTCTCCAGTGAAATCAATTCCACTCAAACGTACAGTAAAACTATTTCCAATAACATTTATTGGAAAATCATTTCCTGTAAAATATCATAGGAAAACAATATCCAATAAAATTTAAAGGAAAAAAAAGTGTTCTGAATGGAATTTTATTGGAAAATCATTTCCAATAAAATGTTATCGGAAACTCATTCCCAAGAACATTTATAGCAACATCATTTTTTGTGCAAAATAACTGTAAAATTATTCATCATCATCATCGTCAACATTCAGCTTTATCGTCAGCCATATGAGCACATTTTATCATAGTGCCACTGTAGAGAGGAGCACACGTCCAACTCCTTCCATATGTTTCCTGCCATTGTCTGAGTCTATGTGAAGGATCTTCCAGTACGGTCAGTGACGTTATTAAACTTTTTTCCGTCTGTCTACTGCTTCTTTTGTCTAAGGTGATAGCTCGTAAGATAGACATAGGGATATTGTTGGCACATATAACGGGCCCACACCATTTCCCCTTTTTCTTTCTTGACACTGGTTATGAGGTCTTCAAACTGTTCTGCTTCCTATCTGGCCGTGTTTTGCACTGGATCAATTTCACTCTCTTTGTCCCTCTCTTTCTATTTTACTTTCTCTTCCCCTCTCTTTCTATTTCACTCTCTCTCTCTGTCCCTCTCTTTCTATTTCACTCTCTCTTCCCCTCTCTTTCTATTTCACTCTCTCTCTCTCTGTCCCTCTCTTTCTATTTCACTCTCTCTTCACCTCTCTTTCTATATTATTCTTTATGTTCCTCTCTTTCTATTTAAATCGCTATGTTCCTTTCGTTCTATTTTACTCTCTCTGTCCCTCTCTTTCTATTTCACTCTCTCTGTCCCTCTCTTTCTATTTCACTCTCTCTGTCCCTCTTTTTCCATTTACTCTCTCTGTTCGTCTCCTTGATGTTAAATCTAAGTATCTTTTTTTTCCTCTAAATCAGTGACGTTGCTAACATGATAAGTCCATAGTATTCTCAGCATCTTTCTATAGAACCACGTTTCTGTTGCTTCAAGTCTGTGAAGAGATTGTCCAGCATTTAAGGCCATGTAGCAGGGTCGATATTACATAACGGTTCAGTAATCTTTACTTGGTTTCTGACAAAATTTTCTAGTTTCTTCATTTTTAGCTTCACTATTTCAATGAACCTTCGGATTTCGGTGTGGCACTTTTACTCCCGTATTAAATAAAACACCTCTCAGATATGCAAATTGTTGTACTTGTTTGATTTTGGTGTTTCTAATTTGCAGTTTGCATTTGGGGTTTTGTTCCTATTGCTAATAAGTGTGCATTATGTCTTCTGGTAATTACCATCCCCAAAATTATAAGATATCTCCAGAAAAATTTTGGCTACCACAGTGACAACATTCGGTTCTTGGTAATGATCGAGGTGAAAATTCTCGAATAGAAACAAAAACAGTTTGATCTTTGGAAAATCTATCCACAATTGTGATTTCGATGTGCAACAAGTTATTTGAAAATTGGAAAAATACAAACAAAGGTTAAATAGACCTTATCGGTTGAATTTAGAAAAACTTAATACCTATATGTATCTATGAATAATTTCTCAGAGTTAATCTGTAGAAATAGACAATGTTTATAAATGTAAAAGACAATAGGAAAACTGTAACGGTAGCCGACGCGTTTCGTCCGATGTGGACATTTTCAAGGCAAAAACGAAATGAATTTATTAAGCAAAGTAACTAATAACAACAAAACAAAATGTCCTTAGCAACTGGAAGAATTTAGAGAACGCTATTTTTATACTGACGTAATTTTCAGTTAACAGTAAGAAATCATTTAGTGAACAAAGTAACTTTCAAACGTATTTATTGAACAAAGTAACTAATAATAACAAACAAAAGTCATTGAAACAAAGCAAGTTCAGTCGACTATTGATGACAATTCCAGAACAACGTAACTATAAACAATTTTTTCTATCCTCTGCCAGCCGCTATGATGGAGAAAGCATTACCTCGATACGGTCACCAGTGAAACACGCTGCAAGAGCCACTCCGTTTCGCGAGTCTCATTCCTTAATCGAGACGCAATCGCGCCAATCCTCCGAGGGAACGCTATCGAACGAAGGCCAATAACCCCTGAAGTCTCCACTGCCACAGAAGTAAAAAAAAATCTATCAGCAAGAGAAGAATATTTAGCTATGTTTTTTTTTTTATCTCTGCGTCTCGGGCGACGAACCCCGGCTCAACCGCGGACCTGATCAAATTACCGGTCGAAAAATGTATCCGCACAGGTCGCATCCCAAATCAACGACTTACCCATTTTAAAAGGAAGTGACTGATAATAACAAAGCAAAAGTCATTGAAACAAAGCAAGTTCAGTCGACCATTGATGACAATTCCAGAACAACGTAGAAGCTAAGTAGAACTTCCTCCTGACTAAAGGAATAAGAAGGGAATGACGAAGAAGGATGAAGAGTCGAACCGCTGTATGTACGAAGGAACCGGAAACCCAATCTTGAACAGGAAACAACGGATAATATTTACACCTGTTCAAAAGACCGGGGAAGATTCTGAACAAGACTATAGTCGAACCTATTTACTCATATTAAGGAAACAATAAAGAATAAATAGTAAAGACAATTTCACAGTTGAAGTTGACTTTAGAAGGAACAGGAAAACCAATTCTAAACTGGGAACAAGGGATAAACCTCTACTCCTGTTAAAAAAAACGGGGAGGAGTATGAATCGGACGAAAACCGAACCGAGGTGAAAATTCTCGAATAGAAACAAAAACAGTTTGATCTTTGGAAAGTTTATCCACAATTGTGTTTCGATGTGCAACAAATTATTTAAAAATTGGAAAAATACAAACAAAGGTTAAATAGACCTTATCGGTTGAATTTAGAAAAACTTAATACCTATATGTATCTATGAATAATTTCTCAGAGTTAATCTGTAGAAATAGACACTGTTTATAAATGTAAAAGACAATAGGAAAACTGTAATTGTAGCCGACGCGTTTCGTCCGATGTCGACATTTTCAAGGCAAAAACGAAATGAATTTATTAAAACAAAGTAACTAATAACAACAAAACAAAATGTCCTTAGCAACTGGAAGAATTTAGAGAACGCTATTTTCATACTGACGTAATTTTCAGTTAACAGTAAGAAATCATTTATTAATAAACCCTCAATATCCTGATATTTTTGAATTATGAGAATTGGCAATGTATTTGTAAATTTGAACAATAAGTAATACGCGGATAATATATTTAAAATGAAGTCTTTCCCCAATTTAAACTCAGTTATCCGAAGTAGAGAGCTGACCGCGGCTACACCAGAGTGAAGAATGCAGCCTTAGGAAAGCAAGGGGTCATCTAGCTATTGTAGGATAAACATAAAAAGGGGTGATCAACAAATTCAAAACCACATATCTTAACATTTAATAAACCCTCAATATCCTAATTCCCCAAAGAAATAATCATGGTATTTACTGAACAATATATACCCAATTCTTTTAGGTGTTTTAAGTGTCAGACGTATGCTGATCACAAGGAGAGCTGCAGATGACACCCGATGTGTGAAAAATATGGTAAAAAAATACCAACGTCATATGAAGGAAGTGTGTACTCATAATAGTAAATGCTCTAATTCTCAAGAGAACCATCTAGCCTTTTCGATATATATATATATATATATATATATATTCACTTTTATATATATATGTTCACTTTTATATATATATATATATATATATATATATATATATATATATATATATATATATATATATATATATAAAAGTGAACATAGAAGTCAACACTTAGAGGCGACAGTCTGTTTCATGCTAGATGCAATCATCGGGCCCGATGATTGCATCTAGCATGAAACAGACTGTCGCCTCTAAGTGTTGACTTCTATGTTCACTTTTATATTTACACACGCTCTATCTCTGATATTGAGCACTTTATCCCATAAATATAGCACACTTTAATACTATATTTCTTCATATATATATATATATATATATATATATATATGTATGTCACATTAAATAATTTAGAAAAGATTTGTCTACTTATTTTTAATAGGATACTCTCGTAATTACGCACAAGTTTCGTAGTATCCTTTTTAAAGGAAGAAAAATTACCATGTTGATGCATATTCAGTTGATTCCGAGAACTTTCGATATTATCACAATGTCGTCATCAGGGTCTTGTTTTTCTAAGATAAAATATTGTTGGGTTCATCATTTTTCTAAGTCAAAATTGTTGTGTTCATTTGAAAATTAAATTTTTACGTGTGAAGTGAAAAACGCTAAGTTTATGTGCAATACAATTTTAAAATTTTATCATGTAGACACATGTGAAAACATCAAGAAGGTAACTAAAGTATTGAAATGTTTAAATATTTAAAAAATATTAGTTAAACCCTACATATTTTAAACAATGAAAAAGTATAGATGAAAAAGTATAGATGCATTTTCCTAATTTGCGAATCTGAACACGCATGCTGCTGTAAAGTTGTTAGATGCATCATTCAAATGAAAACTCAACCTTCGAGAAAACGTAGTTGTAGCATGACAAATATATATATTATTATTTTTGTTGGAGATGCAGTCAGCCAAGGAACATTTATGTACAATGTTGGTTGCTGCAACACGTTAGTTGATAAGCAGGACTCATTACGCCGTATTAAATTGGATATATTGTATTTATTATACCATATAATAAATTTTATTTATAACTATGATCTGTAAAGGTATAAAAGGAATATGCATGAACATGGTAATTTTATTTCTTCCTTTAATAAGGATACTAAGAAACTTAACTGTAATTACGAGAGGATACTATTAAAAGTAAGTAGACAAAACTTGCCTAAATTATTTAATGAAACATGTCTTAATGAAAACATGCTGCCAAAATATACACAATAATAATAATAATATAACTTAGGCTCTACTTATGTATTGAGCACTGTTTTTTTTTAAATAAAAACAAAAATACTAAAGAACTTCGGATTATTAACCTAACGTGTTCTTTCCTATTTTTCTATATATTTGCACACACACACACAATATATATATATATATATATATATATATATATATATATATATATATATATATATATATATATATATATATAAGGATATATAATTTTATACAATTTTCTTTGTTTCTAACGAAATTTTTCCGTTTCTTAATACTTTGCTCAGCTTTTGGAAGGCGCCTTTGGCCAATCCAATATGTCTTCGGATCTCAGTGTCACATTTTGCGTCCTCTGTTAGAACACTTCCCTGATATTTATACTTGCTTATTTGAGTATTCCCGATTGGTGCAGTGCCTTCAAAGCTGTGTTAAAGCAAAAACAAAAACAAATGAAAATAGATGGAACCGATACAAAACTTTCAATGCAGAATAATTATTTTGGATATAGGTTCAAGACCATAGTGCCGCGTAACTAGAGGCTTACTTATTTTTCTATAGACGTATGAGGAATAAGTGTATTTTACGAGGATATTTCAGAAAGATAACGTTTGACCCTGGATTGAAATTGTTAAGATAGCAATGAACTAGGATCCTGTTCCACTAAATAGCAGTCCTTGGGAAGAAGCTGTCTGAATGAAACTTCCTCCTTGCCAGTGGTATACGTGAGACATGAAGATGGACTGACCCAATGCACGAGGGATGGTGGATCTTAGCTGCGAAGGTTTGAATTGGTGGAATATATATATATATATATATATATATATATATATATATATATATATATATATATATATATATATATATATATACAAATGCTAGGCGCTACACAATCTATATACTATTTTAAAAACAAGGAATTTATTAATGGTAATAGTCCGTAGGGCTCTTTCGTCCAACATCTCATCAGGAGAAAATCGTTAGCAAAATTGATAAATTAAACGAAAAGAATAGCAACAAAAATGAAGAGCAAAAAAGGGGAAATGGCTAGAATCAATAATATATAAGTATATATACTTATAACTAGGGGAGGGGAAATTGCGTGTAAATAATTAGCGAGGGACAGTTAAAATAAAATATCCCCCAACAAATTAAGAGACTTCACAAAATCCTTCTGCCGGTAAAGAGAAGGTTTTCCTTAATCCTATACAGATTGATTCCAAAATCTTCAAATGATTGTTGGAACCATATATATATATATATATATATATATATATATATATATATATATATATATATATACTTTTTCCGAGTTTCGATCTTATGATCTCATTAGGTGGCTTACTGGATTTTTTTTTCTTTTTGGTTGGGGGGCACACTATCTTATTTTTACCTGAAATGGTCACACGAGGAGGGGTAGGAGATAAAAAGAAATTGTGTTAATTGCCTCTATACGGGTTCATATATGACTATAAGGTATTTTCTTATGTCTACATTTAGTCATATTTTCCGTCCTTGAATTCGACAATTCAGAAAGGTCAAGGTATGCAGCTATCTTTAACTTTTCTTCTTGGCATAGTTTGTGACATTTGTTGTGAAGTTCTGTTGGGTCCCTACTTCTTTATTGGATGTCCAGCATTGAGCACTTTTAATTGTGCTTTTTAGGCGTGGCCTCCTTACAGCAGATCTTTGCAAACATTTATTCATTTATTTAATTGTAAATTTTTATACATTTTAGGCATGGCTGATTTTAAGCCTTTTTTTTTTAAGAAATATAATATTATATATATATATATATATATATATATATATATATATATATATATATATATATATATATATATATACATATATATATGTATATATAAATAAAAAGGAAAGAACAGTAAGATATAAAATCCAGTGTTCTTATAGATATTTTTATTTTTACACAATAGTGCTCTATGTAAATTTAAATTTACAGAGCATTAATATTATAACTTAATAGATTTAAAATATGGTTTTACCGCTACACAGTGATAACCATGTTTCAGAAATGGAAGCTAAAGCCCCTGAATTTAATTTTGTTATTAAACCAAAGACATTAGTTCCATTTCCTCATCAAGCGAATTTTGGAGTAACTTACTTTTTAAAATTTACGGTTGTTAACGGCACAGGAAAGATTCACAGTTTGAGGGTTTCCAAGGTTACCGATAAATCCATTCATCTAGACAAGGGGTGGTAGAGGGTTCAATTTTTTATTTTCGTTGTATCAGTTAATAGTTACATTTGAAAGCGGGGTTATGTTTAGGGATGGGTAGGGATGTATCTTTTAACAAATTCTGACATCCGCTAAATTCATGTCATCTGGGTTTTTTTCTAACGGCAAAAATTCTTATGGTATTTTTTCTATTTGTATATTTAAAGACTTTGAGGGACTGTTTACGTTAGAATATGTTTTATCCACCTTTCTAAAAAATTATTTTTAATATTTAATATACTATACTCCTAGTTAAAAACCAAGTAAATGTATTAGGATTACTTACAGTATTTAAAATTATTTATTCTTATCGAGTATAAGTAAATATTATTTTATTTTATTTTATTTTATGTAAACTTTATGACAATGACGGCAAAGGTGGTTAAATTATTTCACTAATTCAATAAACTTTTATTTATAAATTTAGTATTATAAATGTATATATGTATGTATAAAGGACATTTAATGTTCAATATTATATTCTAACTTATTAATTTCATATGACTTTCGGTGTTCACTTGGATTCTTTTCATTGTTTGAATTGCTTTGAGAGAGGTGTTATGGTTAGAGTACGTTTTATTTAATTACAATTTTAAAAGATGTTTAGGTTAGAATCTGTTTTATTTAATTTCAATTTTAAAACATTTTTAAAAATTCTACTTTCAAATTTAACTTTTTAATTTTAATCGGCTATATTTTTTTATAAACCAAGTAAATGTAATATAATTATCTACATTATTTAAAATTATTTATACCCATCAAATATGAGTATGCATAATAATCAGGTAATTTTTTTTTATTTTTTTTTTTTATAGATTATTTAAAGATTATTTAAAGAAAACTTTTGGCAATGACGACATAAAATAGCTATTTCATTTCACTGATTCAGTAAATTTTTATTTTTTATAAACTTAGTAATATATAGTTTCTCATGTATGCATAAAGGACATGGGTCATTTAATGACCTACATATTCTAGCCCTTCTTATTAACTTCCATTTCACTGTAGGTGTTTTATTGGATTCTTTTAGGTGCCAAAAGTACTTCGAAAGAGATGTTTGACTTTTATACTTATTTATCTTAAACGAGGATTGATGTTGGTTGAACCTCTTTTTGAACTCATGGCTAGTGCAACCTATATAAATTTTTATGTTTTCAGGGTTTTCAACAGAAGATATATTACATTAGTATACTACTGATTCCATGCAACATTTATTTTGTAAAGGACAGTTTTGAGGGTTTCTACAATTACATAATTTTTGTTCACCCTCATTAGTTGTTGTTTGTATTTTTCCCTTGTCTACAATTTTTTGGTTCTGGTATAAGTGTTTATTTAAGATATTAGTATTATGTTTCTTAATAATCTTTTCTAGGTTATCAGTACAGCTATAACTTAATTTTAGTGTATTTCTATTGAAAATAGTACTAAGTTTACTTCCACCGGGAAAATGCTTGAGTATTAATTCAAGGAATTTTTGTCCCAATTTGTTTTTTACCATTTGGTTGTATGGGGGTGTATACCAAATTATTTTCCTGCTTCTGTTTTTCCTATGCTTACCGTTTTCATTTTTAATATAAGTTAGTTTTAGGTTTTTGTAGCCACTATCTTTTAGAGCTTTATTATAGAAATTAATATGTTCGTCGAAAATCTTGTCATTTGCTGAATTTGTACTAATTCTTTTTCGGATAGATAAAGGTATATGTTTAATTATAGATGAGGGGTGATTTGATTTAGGGTGTATATATAAAGGATTCGTATTGAGTTTTTTATAAGGTGTGTATGTATTGTTCTTTAAATCTAATGTTATATCAAGGAAGTTAACTTTTTTAATTTTACTGCTGACGGTAATTTTTAAACCCATGCTTTTAAATTCTTTATATAATGCCTTTCTAATTTTGTCTATTCTGAAGTTAGTAGAATTCCTAATAACCATGAGACCATAGTCCCTGTATGGTCGCTGGAAACTTTCAACTATGTGCCAGACGAAGAAAAAACGTTGAAGCGTACTTTAAACGATATGAAGATATTTTCTACACAGACTGTGAAAACTGGTCGAATTCAAGAAAAGTCAGTCTATTACTAAGAAAGCTAGGTACAGCAGAACATAACAAATTTGTAGATTTTATTCTACCGAGAAAAACAACTGAATTGGAATTCTCGGAAACAGTGAAATTGCTAAAAGAGCTGTTTGGAGCAAATATGTCGCTTTGGCATAAGCGATGGTTATGCATGAATGTCTCTAAATCCGACGATCAGGATTACTTAACATATGCATCTATAGTGAATAGACATTGTGACAATTTCAGATTGGCAGAGATTACGGTTGAAGAATTCAAGTGCTTAATTTTTGTTCAAGGACTGGTATCCAGTAAGAGTGCCGAAATAAGACGTGGAGTTTTGGCTAAACTCGAATCTGAACAAAACCTTACCCTGCAAAAGTTAGCAGAGGAGTGTCAACGGGCCGTAAGTTTAAAGAAAGAGTCTCAAAAAATCGAAGAAGCTCGTATTGCTTATATTAAAAAAATAAAAAAAACAGTCAAATTACCCATCAGAAAAAAATTGGAGTAAAAATTCGGCGTTTTTTAATAATAGACAAGAAAATAAAAAGAACGAGGATGGAAAAAAGGTCCCACCATATAATTGCAGACGTTGTAATGAAAGACACTGGGAGGTAAATTGCCCATATAGAAATAAGAAATGTTTCGTGTGCCAAAAGAATGGTCACAAAGGATCGTGTTGTAAAACGAAAAAATTCAATAGCTGAATTAGACAAACAAATTCGAATATCAAATCAGATAGAGATTTGAGGAAATATGTGACGACTGAAATATTCAAAAAGAATATCAAATTTCAACTCGATTCGGGGTCAGATTTAACAATAATGAACGATAAAACATGGAAAATTTTAAAAAGGCCTACAATAATGAAGTCAACGAAACTCGCTCGAACGGTAACTGGAAAGGAAATTAACTTCGAAGGCGAGGTTGTACTTCCCATGAAATTGAACGGGATCGTTAAAAAAATAAAAGTTTTCATTCTGAAAAAAGGAGAAAACTTGTTGGGTACAGATTTTATTGAAACATTCGAATTGTGGAATAAACCGTTAAACTCTTTCTGCAGAAAAGTAGAAAGTAATACGCAAACAAGACAGGACATTAAAGTGGAATTAAAGAAAACGTTTCCGGAAACCTTTACACCTGGTCTTGGAAGATGTAACAAGTTTGAAGCTAAATTTGAATTAAAGGAAAATACTATGCCAATTTTTAAAAAGAAACGTAACGTGCCTTTCGCAAGTGTAGAGAAAGTTAACGAAGAACTTGATAGGTTGGAAAAAATGGGAATTATTTCGAAAGTAGAATCTAATTCATGGGCTGCGCCGATTGTGTGCATAAAAAAGAAATCAAACCAAATCAGAGTCTGCGTTGATTTTTCGACAGGGTTGAACTCGGTAATTAAGGACTACCATTACCCGTTACCGAGTCCGGAGGAGATTTTTAACAAGCTAAATGGCGGAGTGATATTTTCAAAAATCGACTTATCAGATGCCTATCTCCAAATTCCCGTCGAAGAGGAATGTTCGAAGTTACTAGGGATAAACACGCATAGAGGTTTATTCAAGTACAACAGGCTCCCTTTTGGTATTGAAGTGGAACCAGCCATTTTTCAACAAGCTATGGACGTCATGTTGAATGATTTAGACTTTGCGTGTGCCTAATTAGATGACATTATAGTAAGGAGTGCAAACGTCGACGAACATCGAGAGCACCTCAATCAAGTATTTAAAAAGATTCAGGACTTTGGATTTAAAGTCAAAGAATCAAAGTGCGAATTTGGTTTGGAGGAAATTAAGTATTTAGGTCATATAATCAACAGAAATGGCAGATTTCTAGATCCGGAAAGGTCCATTGCGATTAGAGACATGCCGACGCCCACTAACGTGGCGACACTACAGAGTTTTCTGGGGATCGCAAACTATTATCAAGCGTTCATTAAAGGAATGTACAATCTAAGAGCTCCGTTGAATGAACTACTGAAAAAAGACAAGGCATGGGAATGGACGGTAGAATGTCAAAAAGCCTTTGATGAAATTAAGAAAATGCTTACGTCCGACCTCTTTTTAACCCATTACAATCCTAAACTGGATATTGTAGTGGCAAGTGACGCTAGTTCATATGGGGTAGGAGCGTGTATTCAACACATAATGCCAGATGGTTCTAGAAAACCAATTGCACATGCTTCGAGAGCATTACTCCCAGGAGAACGAAGTTACTCACAGATAGAAAAAGGGGAGCTGAGTATCATTTTTGCCATAACAAAATTTCATAGATACATCTACGGCAGACATTTTATGTTAGAAACGGATCATAAACCTCTGATCACTATTTTTGGTTCAAAGAAAGGGTTACCCGTTTACACGGCAAATCGACTGTTAAGATGGGGAACCATTCTTCTCAATTATGATTTTCACATAAAGCACCTATCATCCAAAAATATAATTCATGCGGATACTTTATCAAGACTCGTACCGAGTCAAGAAGAAAGATTCGATGAATCAATTATTGCAATTATCAGAGCAGATTATGAGGTGAAAAGCATGGTAAACAACATTGTAAGAGAGCTACCGGTTACATCAAAGGAAATCAAAAAAGAATCTGAAAGCGATGATTTCATTTTAGAAATAAAAAGTAAAATGGTAGCAAATGACCAAAAAGTGCAGGAGATTTATTCAATTTGTGACGGAATTTTATTATATGGTGAGAGAGTAGTAGTACCAAAAAAGTTGCAGAAAAGAATCCTACGGGACTTTCATATGGGTCACCCGGGGATTAATAGAACAAAAAGCTTAATGCGAAGTTTTGTATATTGGAAAGGAATTTATGTGGATATCGAAAACATGGTTCATCGATGTAAAGGGTGTGCGTTAGCAGCTAAGGCACCACCTATAGTACACAAACCATGGCCCAAGACGGATCATCCGTGGACAAGATTACACATTGATTTCGCTGGTCCAGTAGAAGATTATTACTACTTAATAGTGGTAGATAGTTTTACAAAATGGCCGGAAGTACTACGCTGCAAAAAGCCTACGTCCAATACCACAACAACTTTTTTGCATGAACTATTTGCACGGTTCGGTGTGCCAGAGTGTATTTTGAGTGACAATGGTACACAATTCACTTCTGAAGAATTTAAGGAATTTTGTGAGTTATATCAAATTAACCACATAACGACGCCGCCGTATCATCCGAGATCCAATGGACTCGCAGAAAGATTTGTCGATACGTTAAAGCGCGCTCTGAAGAAAGCCTCAGGAGTTCCAACGGAAAAGGTGCTTCAGCAATTCCTACAAGTATACAGAATCACGCCAAACCAGAGAACACAATCAAACATGGCACCAGCTGAACTAATGTTCGCTAGGAAAGTTAAGTCAGTGTTTGACAAGCTTTTGCCAGGAAGAAATAGAGTAAAGAACACTATGTATACAGCTAGAAAAAGATACACCGCCGGAGAGAAGGTGTTTTTCAAGTGCTACAGAAACAACGTTGAGTTCTGGGAGCGAGGCATAGTGGGCAAGAGAATCGGTGACCTGATTTACATAATTAAAGGGCCGAAGAATACTCATAAAAGGCACCAGAACCAACTCAAAACATGTTACGTTCTAGAGCATGAAGAGAGTATACCGGATGAGGAGGAAGATCCCATTGATGTAATGTATGATATTTTTCAAATAGAACCTCCGCAGAGTGCTCCTGAACCGAGAAGATCCGGTAGGAAACGAAAGTTCACGGACCCATTGGACGTGAATCCAAAACGGAAAAGATATTAAAATTAAGCAGATTGACATATACATATGAAGTATGCAAAGGGGATCTACAAAGAAATAACCATAATCATCACCCCATATAGGAAGCCAGTTTGAAATCCAAAAGGGATTCCAAGGCTTGGGAGGGGGGTGTTGTGGTAGGATCCACCTAATTTGCATAGCGGAGTACCGACGATATAAATATGGTTGGTACCGGAAGACAGGGAGGCGAATCAAGAGATCCAACTAGAGACTCTGCCCGACTGCGACTTAGTCAACACATTCTCCAGGAACGGTCTTCCCAGAAATATACAAAAGACTATATGTAAATATTGTGTACACTTTCTTGTTTAAATACATTTTGTTCTAAGTACATTTTGTTCTAAGTACATTTTGTGTTGCATTATTATTCCATGCATTAGTCAAGTTTCAACACAAACGTTAACTGCAAAATCTATCAATCTGTGTTCTTTTAAAATTAACTGCAATCTGTCCATATATGTTAATGTATTCTTCCTTTTCTCTTTTCCCCTCTTTTTTCCTTACACCCTTGCTTGCGCATTTGTTTTCTTATATCTTTTCTTCTCTTTTCTCTCTTTGTCTCGTTCCCTGTGAGGTGACTTATCAAATAGGCTAATGTCTGGTCCTTAGCTTCCCTTACTCTTAATTATTTTAATAACAATAGACTTAAAATTATTCCTATCTCTCCCTTCCTTCTCTAACTTCGACCATATCTGTCGTCCTCCTCCTCCCCCTCTTTCTCCATCACTTTTACGTCAAGTTAAATCTACCCCTCTAATGTGTATAAAAATAATACGTAAATTTAAAACAATTTTTATGCTTGGAAATGTGATCTGAGAAACCAGGAAAAAACACCTTTCTTGGGAAATAAAATATAACCAATGGACCATTAATATTGTCTGTTTTCTAATTATATATATATATATATATATATATATATATATATATATATATATATATATATATATATATATATATATATATACACGAAATGTTAATGTTGTCATTGGGTATTGGGGGAGGACTATTAACCTTTATCCTACTCGTTTGCCAGGAGAAGGAGTGACATTTTTTTAGCAATATTTTGAGTATGTTTAAGAATTGAACACACCCTTTCAATTTCTTTTTGTTGCTTGGGAAATGCAGTTAGCTAGCGAGAAAACAAGCGGCTAGAAGGCAGCGACTTTGAGATGACATGAATGACTGAGTGTGTTACAAGTGCGAAACGTTAAAATCAATTTAATTTGACAAAGCCTTCCTTCTTGTAATTACTCCTAACCGCGCCTGACATCGCAAAATTTCAAATAAGAAAAGGCATCGCTCGTTTGATGTTCAGGCAGGAGTCATGAAACACAATAGCTGAAGGGAACTCTGGTTGTGCGACAAGTGGAAATTAGCCTTGTAACGTTCTTTTTGACGAACATGGTACTGGGTGCTCTGGTTACGAACTGAGGAACAAAAGAAAGAAAGAAAGAAAGAAAGAAAGAAAAAAGAAAGAAAGAAAGTGATAGGAAGAAAAAGAAAAAAAGACGGAGAAGAAAAAAGAAAAACAAGCAGTAGCAAAGATAGAAAGAAAGAAAGAAGGAAAGAAAGAAAGAAAGAAAGAAACTGATAGGAAGAAAAAAAAAGACGGAGAAGAAGAAAAAAACAAGCAGTAGCAAAGAAAGAAAGAAAGAATGAAAGAAAGAAAGAAAGAAAGTGATAAGAAGAAAAAGAAAAAAGACGGAGAAGAAAAAAGAAAAACAAGCAGTAGCAAAGAAAGAAAGAAAGAAAGAAAGAAAGTGGTAGGAAGAAAAAGAAAAAAGACGGAGAAGAAAAAAGAAAAACAAGCAGTAGCAAAGAAAGAAAGAAAGAAAGAATGAAAGAAAGAAAGAATGAAAGAAAGAAAGAAAGTGATAAGAAGAAAAAGAAAAAAGACGGAGAAGAAAAAGAAAAACAAGCAGCAGCAAAAAAAGAAAGAAAGAAAGAAAGAAAGAATGAAAGAAAGAAAGAAAGAAAGAAAAAAGAAAGAAAAAAATCACAGGGAAAGGAGAGAGAGAGAGAGCGATCAAAAACATAAAAAGAAAAAGAAGAGAAAAGAAAGGATATAATAGAAATAAAAAAGAAATAAAGTCAAGAAAAAAAAGAACGAAGAGACGAATAAAAGAAAGAGAAAGACAATAGAGAAAAAGGCATGAAAATAAGAAAGAGAAGAGAATGCAGAAAGAAAAAAGTCAGCGAAAAAGAAGGCGAAACAGAAAGAAAGGAAAGTGAAAGAAGGAAGAGGCGAGAAAACAGCGATAAAAGAAACAGTGATGAATGATGAAGAAGTGTATAGGAAGAGAGAGAAAGAAAGTGAAAAATGAGTGAGAAGAAAGTAAAAAAGGGAAAAGAAAGAAAGAAAGAAAGAACAATGAAAGAAAGAAATATAGAAAAAGAAGAATGAGATAGAAAAACACAAGTGAGAGAGAGAGAGAGAGAAAGAGAGAAGAATTAGCGAAAGAAAAGAGACATAGAAAAGAGGAGAAAAGTGGAAAGAAAAACAAAATAGAAAATACGTGTGTAAAAAGAAAGAGAGAAAAAAAAGAAAAGAAAGCAACAGAAGAAAATAGAAACGATAAAAATGAGAAAAAGAAAGCGAGGTAAAAGCAAAGATAGAGAGAGAAGGAAGTGAAGAAGAAAGAAAAGATAAAAGAAAATGTGAGTGCGATATAGAAAGTAAGACAGGCAGAAGGGAAAGCCTCGAAAAAAACAACAGAGAGAAAAAAGCTGAAAGAGAAAAAAAAGTGAAGGTAAAGGAGCGTGAAGAATGAAAGAGAAATGGAAAAGAAGAGAGAAACAGATAGATAGACAGATAGATAGATTGAGAGAGAGAGAGAGAGAAAAAGAGGGAGAGAGAGGGAGAGAAAGAAAGTTCTCATATCACTTGTTTTTTTTTTTCTCGATATGGCGCTATTTTGAGCCCAATTAACAAAACCGTCATTGAATGCACACGTCCCATAAAAAAGGCATTAGTAATGAGCTTGACTCTACCCTGCGCATAAAATATCTCTCAAAGACCTTTTGAATATTCAAGAGTTTATAATGAAGCCGACCTTAATCAAGACTTCGAAATAACAATGTAATTAGAAAAATTATCGCCCCTTTGACAATTTCCCGAAAAGAATAATTACTCACTCGTGAATTAACCGTGTAGCGATACGGGGCTGAAAATACAAGATTCCTGGAAGCTATCTGAAGTGGACTTGTCAACCGCTTATTCTTTTATACTGTTTTTCATTCAATATAAGGCTTAGTAGTCACTCATGCTGGACAATCTCCTCACAGATGAAGAAGAGGCTTGAAGCAACAGAAATCTGGTTCTACAGAAAGATGCTGAGAATAACAATGGGTGCAACGACGAAGTTCTAGAGACGATGGAAACAAAAAAAAAGGTCCTTTATACATAACAACAGGATGATATGGTTGAAATGTCTAGGCCACATAATGAGAAAAGTAGATTTGGATAATTTGAAACTCGCAAGACAGGCAAGAAAGACAAAGGAAAACCACGCATAACCTACGTGGCGAGATTGACTGATTGGACGGTGAAGCCAAAAGACAGAATTTATTAAAAGCTACAAAAGACGGGAGGTTGTGGAGAGCCAAGTGCGCCGACGTCCTGAAGGGACACTGCACATAAAGGAAGATATATATACCATGCCCATCTTGGTTGTTATACTTACAAAGATTCGGCCATTGTACTCTTCGGCCTTCTTTCATTATTTTTTATTAATTGAGATGAGGTTTTATCATTATGGCATCAGTCTCCTCTTGGCTGTTATACTCAAAAGGTTTCGGCCGTTGTATTCTCCGGCCTTCTTTTATTAATTATTACGAGATTTTTTAGATGAAGAACTCTCATTATTCGATTATTTGCTATTCGGATCTGCATGCTCATCTTGATCGTTCTACTCACAACGCTTCTTTCATTATCTATATTGAAATTTTTGAGATAAGGAATTTTCATTATTATGTGATTTGCTATTCAGATGAGCACCCCCCACCCCCATCTTAGTTGTTATATTCACAACGTTCCGGCCGTCCCATTTTTCAGCCTTCTTTCTTTCTTTATGTTCGTGTATTTGAGATATGGGATTTTCATTGCTATATACTTAGCTATTCGGACGAGCATTCTCATCTTGTTTGTTACACATCGTCTAGTCTCGGCTGTTACACACTACGTTAAATTCGATTTTGTGTCACATCCGACCGCGTGGGGCGGTTGGTAGATATCCTTGCTTCGGGAATTAGTCGAGAATTGGATAGTCGTCCCCAGCTTTGCTGGTCAAAATCTTGGGGCAGAGAGGATCCACAGGGGAGTCTATGTCGAAGGTCAGAGTCTCGTCTCTGGAAACAGTTATCCAACCCAGTTTTGTACGGGGTCACAGGGAAATCTTAGCCGAGCCTACGGGCTTGGATACCCCACATTAAATTCGGCCTTGTGCCACATATGAGCGCGTGGGGCGGTTGGTAGATACCCTGCTGTTGGAGCTTCGCCTCCAGTTGTGCTAGTCAAACTCTCTGCCTCCGTGATACGACTGAAAGAGAATAGACAAAATGAAAACCTTTATGTACACGAAAGATTTGCGGCAAATTCACGGGACCGAAGGGCTTACGGTTACTTTACATTGAAATACCTGTTCCTGTACGATCACCGAAGTTAAGCACCGTCGACCCTTGTCAGTACTTAGATGGATGGCCGTTTGGGAATACCGGGTGCTGTGAACGTGGATGTGCGGGTGGTGTAATGGCTAACGGCTCGGAATTGGAACTCGAAGAACCGAGTTTCAATTCCAATCGGATTCATTATATTCACTTACCGGCAAATACTCTTGGGAAAGGCATGAGTCCACATCTTTTCACCTAGTAAGACTACTATGACTAAAACATTATCCTTCCCCAACCAAAAAATAACTTATAATCTAAAATGTTTTTCTGGTTTTAAATAACCCTCCCGTCCTGAGAATGACGAGAAACTACACTCGGTAGCAAGGCCTCTGATCGGCAGATTGGAGGTTTTGAGGAGTGTAGACCCACCTCTTAAATGCTGTTGTTCCCAGCTTCACCCTGACCTGGGGTGGGAGCACTTGTTAGAGCCCCAACTATCAGCAAATAGTGAACCCCAAACAAAAATCAACAGGACATTGTTATAATAAAATGGCCAACAACACAAATTTATAGCAAAACGACAATCAATGCAACACTAAAAATATAAAAATACATTTTTATAGTAAAATTATCAGCAATACATTTTATAATCTACATACTTTATATCTAAAAAGACATACGTTTACTCTGAAAGTATAGAATAATGTATAAAATATCTATTTGAATGTATAAAATTACGTACAAAATATTTAGATTTCGGCATTAAATAACCATAGAGGTGTTGATATACCGCTAAAAATAACCAACCAGCCAATAATACATATTTATAGTAAAATTACCAGCAATAAATATTTAAAGCAAAAAAACAACAATACTTTTTATATGTAGTTGAAGGCATATAATTACGTTCGAAATATATTTAGTTGAAGCAATAAAATTGTGTTCCAAATATTTAGATTTCGGTATGTTTCGGCATTAAATAACTCGGAAAGATTGATATGCCGCTAAACAAAATCAACCAACCAACAATACATATTCATAGTAAAATGACCAACAATATATTCCACATACAATTGCGTTCAAAATATATTTAGTTGAAGCCATAAAATTGTGTTGAAAATATTTAGATTTCGGTATTAAATAACCCAGCGAGGTTGATATACCGCTAATCAAAAACAACCAAATTAAATAACCAGCAAATGGTTGATTAGCCGTAAAAAACGATTCAACCAATGGAATCTATCATCAACTTCTTTGTACAACTGGGGATTGTTCTAGTAGCTTGGAAAAAAGATGCTTGGCCACGGTTGTTGTTGTTTGAACGCTGACCAAGTCAGTTGCGCCGTCACTTTCGTTTTTTTTTAGGATGAAAATACAAACATACTTTTGCTGAAAATAAAATAAGCTATCTTTTCACTCGTAGAATGTTTCTTCCTGTCCTGTTAACCAGCACCACACATATTGTCTCTGAACTGTCTGCTTTTATTGTCCTTAGTAGGGAACTGCGGCTAACTACATGTCAGTGAAGGAAGGTGTTGATTGAGAGACTTTCGTTTTCTTCATTGTTTCTTTTGATCATTTTTAGCCGTTTCGGGCTCGCAAGTTTGCTCAGTGGCAACAATTCTTACTGAAATATTTAAGATGACATTAAGATATACATTATTTCACGATTAAATTATAATTACTGAGTTGCATTATATTTTTTACAAAACTTTACAAAATCAAACGAGGAGTGAAAATAATTTTTTCTTAAAAGAAATGAGATGAATCATAGTAAATACATTTTTCTAAATGTTTTTACAATGTATGTCGTGTCTTCAACTTTACTATAAAATGTATTGTCATTGTAATGAAAAAGGTACGCAGGTGTAGGCTTTAAGAAAGCTTTATACAATTGAGGAGACAAGGCTTGCGTATAGCGTCCTTTTATAGTCCCAGTAAACAGAAATAGCTCTCTCTCTCTCTCAGTGAGGAGAATAGCAAAACAAGGAGAGACCACTCTTGATTATTCATAACAGTCATTTTGCTATAACATTTATTAATTGTAATTTTTCTATGAATTAGTATTGTTGATAATTGTTCCATAAAATGTATTATTGGTCATTGTGTTATAAAACTTTATTGTCGGTAACTTTATTATAAAAAATCATTGTTGGTAATTTTATAATAAAATGTATAGTTGATAATTATACTATATAATGTCGATTATTTTGCTATAAAATGTATTGCTGATCATTTTGGTTTAAAAATATATTAATTTACATTTGGTATAAAAAATTATTGTTGGTAAATTTACTATAATTGTATTGTTGGTAATTTTATTACAAAATGTATTGCTGGTAATTTTACTACAAAATGTATTGATGGTAAATTTATTACAAAATGTCTTGCTGGTAATTTTACTACAAAATGTATTACTAGTAATTTTACTACAAAATGTATTACTAGTAATTTTACTACAACATGTCTTGCTCGTAATTTTATTACAAAATGCCTTTTTGGTAATTTTATTAAAAAATTTATTGCTGGTAATTTTACTACAAAATGTATTGATGGTAATTCTACTACAAAATATATTGCTAGTAATTTTACTACAACATGTCTTGCTGGTGATTTTATTACAAAATGTATTGCTGGTAATTTTATTACAAAATATCTTGCTGGTAATTTTACTACAAAATATATTGCTGGTAATTTTATTACAAAATGTATTGGTGGTAATTTCATCACAAAATGTATTGCTGGTAATTTTATTTCAAAATGTATTGCTGGTAATTTTATTTCAAAATGTATTGCTGGTAATTTTATTACAAAATGTATTGCTGGTAATTTTATTACAAAATGTATTGCTGGTAATTTTACTACGAAATGTATTGCTGATATTTTTATTACGAAATGTACTGTTGATAATGTTATAAAATGAATTGTTGGTAATCTCACTACAAAAATGTATTGCTGGTATTTTTATTATAAAAATGTATATTTATACATTTTATGTTCTGAATATTGTTTGCAATTTCACTATATGGTCATAACTCAGAGCCTAACATGTGCTACCAAACCGTTCCAAGGTGAACCTGGGAGCAACGACAACAAATAAAGGGTGGTGCGACGCTCCTGAAAACTTTCAATTTCCTGATCAGAAGCCTTGCGGCTGGATGTAGTTTATCGTCATACAGAAAACTATTATTTGGAGTGGGGATCTCACACATCCGCAGAGGTGCAGTCGGCGTATTCTTCAGTTCTGCCGACAGAATCATGAGAAGGACGACTAATGTCTTCGTTTCACGACTCGCTGTGGAAAGCCGAAATATAATATAGACAATAAAAAGTAATGACAGGAGGACATGTCTTGAAATGTCATAAAACGTCTGCGACACAGATCTTGTGAGAACTTTCGTCACTAACGTCCATGACCCAGCGTATAGCTAAACTTTTATTGTTGAAGCTGTGAACGCGATACGAACAGCGGGGGGATAAGCAAAGGATTTATGGGTAAGAAATAACTTCTCTTCAGGGGACAGATCTGTCATGAGGAGAACTGTCCTTGTATTTCGGTTTTTACTTTGTTTTATGGATACTACTTAAATTGGCTGGTCCGAGTGTCAGAATGAGAGACTGATAGATTGATTCGTTTTCTACGGTTTATCAACCCTTTACAGGTTGTTTAAAACCAGAAAATATTTTAGATTGTTAAAATGGGGGGGGGGTAATCACGGTTTAGTGAACATCAACAAAAGGGTTTTTTAAACTTATTTATTTTATTAAACACGTGCGCGTGTACATTTTTACCTCGCCAGTGGGGTCGCTCTATCATCCCCACCCCCACACACACTGGAGAGGAAGTTCTCCGAGACGCAAGATAACCTCATTTACTGTGTATGACGTGTAAAACTTCTCTGAAATCCCTTTCTATCACTCTAGCATTCCCACGCTAGTTTTAACCAATCAAAAACGACTTCCTTTGTTTTCCTGTATCTGACTTCAAAGATCAATACGAGGAAGTCAGATGAGAATACAATTCTCTAAAATAATAATATTCTGCTAGACTATTATTTAACACTATGCAGGTTGATTACTGACGGTCACAATGTTAACAGCATCACTACCTGGTTTGATTACTGGCGAATGCAATCTTAACAGCATCACTACCTGGGTTGATTACTGGCGAACGCAATTTTAACTACATAAGATACACAGATTACACTTCATGGCATTCATATTTTTTTGCTATACGCTTCTACTTATTTTCTGGAATGAGACCTATAATTCTTATCCGTTTATAAAACTTATAAAACTGGCGCCATGCAACCCAGTGTTACCTGCTGTATTTTTGGATCATCTACGTCCAAACCGGTCCCCTGACTAAGTCTTTCTCGTGAGACCTTGACAAAGGGAGGACGATCCATCGTTTCAGGATCGACAGCCATCTAGCACAATGGGGAAGACTGAACTCCATAGTTGCGGTGATTTTCCAAGCGTATCTTAGATGTGACACAAGGCCGAAAGTATGGGTCTCCCAGTGGGGATCGAAGTCACTATATAGTCGTAATTGTTCTAGCGAGACAAGTTTTCTAACCATTACACCACGTCGAGGTGGCAAATCTCCATAGTTATGCATGCAACAAGTGCGGTGATGACATGTCATAGCTGGACGGAGGGCTTCCTAGACTGAAGTCAACGGCCGCGATGTGGGATTCTATTGATGAAATTAATGACAAGGCGAACTTCAAGTTGCAAGTAATCGACTGTAGTTTGACCTGGAGTGGAATGGTCTCTATCCAGTGTTGCCGGAGACACGCTATATATCTGTGTGCAAACATTCTCCTGTTTTAGACCTAGATACAGTGTAACCCGGATATAAGAGAGTTGTCGGGACCGGAGAATAAGTATCTTATATCCGGCTTTCTCTTACATCCGGGTTTGGTCTATTTTGTTTTATTAACACAGGCTCTAATTTGGGACCAGAGAAAATCTCTCTTATATCCGGATTTCTCTTATATCCGGGTCTCTTATATCCGGCTTACACTGTATTTAGACGGAACTGGTCAGTTGATTGACTGTAGAGTCAATCAACTGTAATTTGATTAAGTTATTATGGTGGTTGTAGTAAGACTGGTAGGTAAGAATGCGTTGTTTTGGTGTTAGGAATATGGTGGTATGTTTGGTTCAGTGATTGTGGCTAGCTAAGTTTAAATTTAAGACAGAAGAAGACCGTCCTTTTGCCTAATTTGGCCTTCTGTCACATTTTGTATTTTCACACATCACTCTTCGCTATGGTACCCAGACTTTTTGAATGTAGGTGCAGTACAAGACTGGCGTGTAGATCTCATTAATTTATAGTCGAGCTGGCTAAATATAACCGTAAGTTCTATGCTAACAGTTTCTTTTTTCTTTTCTTTTTTTTGCACTTCTCGCTTGTGGAACTACCTTCCGACTCCACTCTTTCCAGCCAACTTTAACCTTCAAAAATTTAAATGAAACGTCAATCGCTATTTACTCTCCTCCTGATTACTTTTTTCCTCTTCCCTCTCATTAGTAATGTTTCTGTTCCTAATTCTTTCCATACCCTGTAACCCCCTTGTGTCTTAGTGGCTTTACCGCCTTTATACCAATTAAAAAATACCCTTTCACTCGTTCCTGTCATTTTTCTTTTCCTTCTTCCTTTTTCAATTTCTTTCTTTCCTTCCTGCTCACCTACTATCTTTCCTTTTTCTTTGTTTGTTTGTTTGTTTGGGGTTTTATGGCATATCAACCACTATGGGTTATTTAATGCCAGATCCAGTATTTACTAGATATATCAAAAACGTATAGCTGGCAACGTCATTGTTTCAAAAAAACATATAGCTTGCAACGTCATTGTTTCAAAAAAACATAGCTGGCAATGTCATTGTTTCAAAAACGTATCCCTGGCAACATCATTGTTTCAAAAACGTATCCCTGGCAACATCATTGTTTCAAAAACGTATAGCTGGCAACATCATTGTTTAATATTTTTTTTCTACTGATTGACCCTAAGCCACCGCTTTCCATCATTAGGGGTAAGGTGTTAGTATATTTAGTGTAGGGTTTGGGTGGGAAAGTTAATTGTAAGTTGTAGTTGTTTTGGGAAGGGTTAGATGTGATGGGGCATGACATGACCAGCCGATTGATCGGATCGACGGCCTTTTGGTTGGACGTAGTTTATCGTCATACCCAGGACGCTTCCTTTTTCTTTTATTACCTGTATTCGTGCCCGTCCACTTCCTACCGTTTTGCGCGTCCTAGATATGACGATAAACGACATCCGCGTCCTGGGTAAAGACAATAAACTACGTCCAACAGCAAGGCCTCTGTTCAGGAGGTCTTGAGGAGCGTGGGACCACTTCTTAATTGTTGGTGTTCCCAGGTCTACCCTGACCCGGGGTGGTATCACCTGTTAAGGTCCCAGCAATGGGCAAATAGTTAATCCCAAAACTGGGATCAAAACACTATGAAAGTGTAAAAGTAGGTTTTGCTACCAGAAATACTTTGTAAAAAAAATATTACCATCAATTCATTATTACCAGAAATACATTTTTGAAAAAAAAATTACCAGCTATACATTACAAAAAAAATTACCAGCAATATATTTTGAAAAAAAATATTACCAGCAATAAAAATCTTGTCGACATTAAATAACGTATTGAGGTTGATATAACGTAAACCAAACCAAACCAAACCAAACCAAACCAAACCAAACAAACTATACATTTTTGAAAAAAAAAATATTATCATATATACCATATATATTTTGAAGAAGAAATATTACCATATTACCATATATATTTTAAAGAAAAAATATTAACAGAAATAGATTTTTGAAGGAAAAAATATTACCAGAAATAGATTTTTGAAGGAAAATTTATTACCAGAAATAGATTTTTGAAGGAAAAAATATTACCAGAAATAAATTTTTGAAGGAAAATTTATTACCAGAAAGATTTTTGAAGGAAAAAATATTACGAGCAATACATTTATGAAGAAAAATATTACCAGACTCTCTGCTTCTAAGTCCATTTACTTTCCTTCCTTCCTGCATTATTCCATCCGACCGACTTTACTATCTGAATTTTTAATGCACTTGTTGTTTAGATTCCTTTATAAGTGTTCGCCTACATGTTTATCTTTCTGCTATGGTGATTCTCTAATTGTAGCTTTGATGTGGCACAAGGCCGAAAGTATGGGGCACCAGGCGTGGATCGAAGTCACTACCTACCCAGGCATAATTGATCTAGCAAGACACGCTTGCTAACCATTACACCACGTCGAGACGGCGTGATTTTATAAGCGTTGATCTGGCAGTATAGCTGAAAGTGTGGAGCACCCAGTGAGAATCGAAGATCTTACTCAGTAGTAACTGATCTAACAAGACAAGCTTGTCAACCAGTACATCACGTCGATGTACCCTTCTTAGATGTGGCACAAGACCGAAGCACCCAGTGAAGACTGAACTCATTACTCAGTCGTAATGCATCTAGCAAGACAAGCTTGCTAACCATTACCATGTGACCAATACTTCGGCTATGAATTGTTTTTTTTTTCCCTTTACGGCATTCTTCTTTTTTTCTTGCGTCCTGTTTGCCTACCCACTTTAATTCTTTATGGTTTGCCTGCCTATTCCCTTTCCTTCCTTCCTTCCTTCCTTGCTTCCTTCCTTCCTTCCTTCCAACATACGTTACTTCCTATCTTCTAGATTTTCGATAGACATAGTTCTTTTTCTTCATTCTTGATTTCTTTGTCTTGTACCTTTCTTCCTATGTGTGTGGCTGTCCATGGACTTTCACTTTCCTTCCTTCCTTCCTTCCTTCCTTCCTTCCTTCCTATCTACGTCATGCGCGACTATCAATCTACTTTCCTTACTGTCTGGCCAGTTTTCTTCATTATTTCCTTCCTTCTTGCTTACTACTTACGTTCATCCTCCCCTACCTTCCTTGTAGCTTTCCATCATATCCACTCTCTTTCCTTCTGTTTACGTACTCATATTCTTTTCTTAGTTCCTTCCTTCCCGTTTGCATTCTTACCTGTTTCCCTCCTTCCTTTCAGGCTACCTGTTTTCGGATATTTTAATGGATCTTCGAATTCCTAGCTATTTTCCGGACTTGCCCATCTGATTTTCTTTCTTTATCCTTGAATGTTCTTCTTTCAAATCTCTTTGCTTCCATTCTTTTTGCCTTCCACCTTACATATCAAACAACTTTCCTTCCCGCTTTCTTGTCTGCCTATTTTACTCCCTCCCTCCTTTCCTTCCGTCCTTGCGTTTCTCCCTTCCTTGCCTCTCCTTCCTTCCTTCCTTCATTGCCGCCCTCCCTCCTTTCATCTCTTGCTTCCTTACTTTCTTCCTTCCTGCCTTCAATGGCTTCTTTCCTCCTTCCCTTTCTTCCTGTTTTCCTTCTATCTACGTCATGCGCTACTATCAATTTCCTTCACTTACTGTGTGGTTAGTTTTCTTCATTATTTACTTTCTTGCTTACTTACCTTCACCCTTCCCTTCCTTCCTTGCAGCTTTCCATCATATCCACTCTCCTTCCTTCAGTTTACCTACTCAAATTCTTTTCTTAGTTCCTTCCTTCCCGTTTGCATTCTTACCTGTTTCCTTCCTTCCTTTCAGGCTACCTGTTTTCGGATATTTTAATGGATCTTCGAATTCCTAGCTTTTTTTCCGGACTTGCCCATCTGATTTCCTTTCTTTATCCTTGAATGTTCTTCTTTCAAATCTTTTTGCTTCCATTCTTTTGGCCTTCCACCTTACATATCAAACTACTTTCCTTCCCGCTTTCTTGTCTGCCTATTTTACTCCCTCCCTCCTTTCCTTCCGTCCTTGCGTTCCTTCCTTTCATCACTTCCTTCCTTCCTTCTTTCCTGCCTTCCTTCCTCTTTCCCTTTCTTCCTTCCTTCATTCCTATCTACGTAATGCGCGAGCATTAATCTATTTTCCTTACTGTCTGGCCAGTTTTCTTCATTATTTCCTTCTTTCTTGCTTGCTTACTTTCATCCTTCCCTTTCTTCTTTGCAGCTTTTCATCCTATCCACTCTACTTCCTTCTGTTTATTCCCAAATTCTTTCCTTGGTTCCTTCCTTTCTGTTTGCCTTCCTACCCGTTTCCTTCCTTCCTTCCTTCCTTCCTTCCTTCCTTCCTTCCTTCCTTCCTTCCTTCCTTCCTTCCTTCCTTCCTCATCCAATATCATGTCTGCCTTCCAACTGTTCTTCATTTCTTTCTCCTCTCTGCCTAATTTCATCCCTTCCCTTATTCCTTCCTTCATTCTTTCCGGCCTGCCTACTTTCCTTCCTTAATTCCGATCCACCTACTGCCAACTTTCATTCTTTCCTTCCAGGTTGCCTACACAAGATTTTCATTCCTTGTTGGTTGTATACCAACCTTCCTTCCTTCCTTCCTTCCTTCCTTCCTTCCTTCCTTCCTTCCTTCCTTCCTTCCTGCCTGCCTGCCTGCTCGATCTCCTTCTATTACGCTTTTCTTACATGCTGTAGATTAGTTTTTCTACACGCCTTTTTTGTTTTTTCTCGGAATTCTAGCAACAATGCAAATAAGACTCTGTCGGAGATCCCAAGAGAATAGCAGAAAAACGGATAAGCACCGAAAATGGCCAACTCAGTAAAAACAAGCACAGAGATCAGTGTCATCCGCTGTTTTCACGCGACAAGCCTTAAATAAATAAATAGATGCAATTCAAGAAACGCTTAGAAATAAAACCTTGTCATGGAATGCAGGATATGAGTGACGGATCGATAATTGATCGGCAAATATAGAGAATTGAATCCAGCCTCATGTGAAAAGAAAATCTTAACGGAAAAAGAAAAAGAATAGCAAATGAGAGAGAGAGAAAAAAAAGAAGGATCATGTGTGAAAGGAGCAAAAAAAGGGGAGAAAATATGGAGGGAAAAAAGAACCTAAACGAAAGAGAATGGAAAATGGATAGAAGAAAGAATGGAAGGTAATGGGTAAATAAATATACGAACTAGAAAGGAATGAAGAAGAAACAAAAACAGAATCTACCATTCTTACTTGTTTTGAATATTGCCACCATATCTCTCCGGTGCTCCTGGCGTATTTTTTTTGTAATGTCAACGAACACCCGTTGTCACTTTCGTAATGCTCGTCGTAGTAGAGATTTTGTAATCGCAACTATAGTAACGTCATTGAACAATATTAGAATCAGACACCTTCGAATATCACTGGCATTAATAGTACTCGCTCGATAATACTCACTCGAATAGTAGCCACCGAATAGTATAGTGATTCGAATAGAGAATAGTATAATGAATAGTATAGAGAATAGCGAACCGTATAATAATAGAAAATAGAATAGAAATAGTGATCCGAAGCGTAATAGAGGATAGAATAGAAATGGTGATCAATTAGACGCCACGCTACTACCTACTTACGCGTTTCCCCCTTGGTCATGTGATCCACTTCATTCAATAATGGAATCGCCTGTGGTTGCTCTCTGGCGACCCGTGTTCAAACTCTAGTGTCGGCAGCGACACTTTATTTCTATCTAAAATTTTAGAGATTCTTGATGAAATCCAAAGAACAATCTGCAATGTTATTGGTCTCAATCTAACATCTCGGCTTCATTCCCTTTCCTAAAGCTCTGACGTAGCTTCCCTGTGCCTTTTCAGCATATATAGTAATTGTTCTTATGGGATTTCCGCTATCGTATGGAGACTATGAATTTAAGCGCAGTTCTAGATTGGTGGCGAAACTTTATCTTTTAACAAGTGAAATGGCTAGATGCAACCGTAAGTTCTATGCTAACAGTTCTTTTCTCTCGCACTTCTTGCTTGTGGGCCTCTTTACCTGCTTCATACTACCCAATCAACTTAGAAAATTTAAATGCAATTTGAATCGTTATTTATCTTCTGACTTCTTAATTCTTGTTCTTTTATTGTCCTCTCTCCTTAATAAGTAGTTTTTTTCTCATATTCTCTAACAACCAGCAACCCTTTGCATCATAGTGTTTTTATTGCCTTTCTTCGGGTTGAAATGATTAAAAAAAAGTAAGAGCAACATATATAAATAAATGGAAATAATATTAACTAGCGATAAACGTGAAAATTCCGCAGTTTTATTGTTTTTTTATTGAAATTAATAGTTTTGAACTCCGTGGAATTTAAAATTTTTAAATGAGCGTTTTATAGCATAATTAAAGTTATATTCCTTCGTAGCTATATCTCTTTGACCTTTTTTTGGCAGCCGGACCAGCATGTTAGAACCCTGGTTATTAACACTGTACATATTCAAATGGTTGTCATAGTTACGAACTTTGTTCTGAAGCATTTAATGCATCTAAAAATAATTTATGTAAATAATAGGTAAATAATATGTTTGCACTTAGGTTCTAAGTATTTGATATACCTGGAGCTAATGTAGGTGAAATATGTAAATTCTATGTATATTCAGTTCATAAATATTTAGCTTTCATTTAACCAATGTATATACACAATACTATGGTAATTATATACCTGGTGTAACATGGAAATTGTTCAAATCGTGTAGCTGCATAATTATCCATCTTACAAAATGATTTATATCTAAATAAAAAAAATACATCAATTGTGTCTCTTTTTCCCAGGTTTTCAAATTACACGATTACCCATCTTGACACCATTTGACGTAAGAATAATTGAAAAACGCTTTGAGTCATTCAGTTAAAAAAAAAAAGAACACGATAAAATTGTTTTGTGACAGCCCCACTCTTTACCCAGATGAGGAATGGTGAGTGAAAAAGGGTCATTCGGGCCTTTAGTAATAGTAATAATTTCTACCAAAGAGACACTCCAAGCGATATAAACACACATCGTCACCTGATCCAAATAAGGCCAATGTCTTTCCATCTACATGGAATATGAAGTCATCAGTTTTTTGGGATGCAAATGGCATTGTGTTTATTGACTCACTTCAAAAGGGCCACGACATTCAATTGAGAGTTGGAGTAATGGATAGCGGCTCGGATTGAGGAATCAGAGAGCCGAGTTCGAATTCCTGTCGGATCCATTACATTCACTTACGTGCTAATACTATTGGGAAAGTTATGAATCCTATTCTTCTTCACCAGCTATACGTGAGTAGCAGGATAGACAGAGTTCTATAGCCTTGGACGGCAACTGTAAAGGATGGCAGAAAGAAATGGCAACGTACAGCGGGAAAAATCTGCCGGTCAGTCATGTATGGAAAGATACATGATCGCCTAAGCATGTATCATAACTGACTATCTATTTGTAAATAGCAGGACAGAACGGGTTCCATAGCCTTGGATGGCAACTGGTCTAACGCATAAAGAAATGGCAAACTACTGCGGGGAAAAATCTGCCTCGTCAGTCATGTATGGAAAGATACATGATCGTCTAAGCGTGTATCCTGCCTGGCACATAATTGATACCAACTAGCAGAGGCAGTTATTAAAGGGTATCAAGACCAAACGCCCAAGAAAACAGATGAAAGGGTTTTGTTCATCAGAACAATGCGTCAGCACACAAGTCCTTGGTATCAATGGCCGCTGTGCATTTGAACTGGTTGATCAATCTCTCTATTATACTGACTTGATCATTATGATTCGACAACATGCAAAACACTTGGTTGGGAATCTGTTGAAACTTGACTAATGCATGGAATAATAATGCAAACACAAAATGTAGTTAGAATAAAATGTATTGAAACAAGAAAGTGTACACAATATTTACATATAGTCTTTTGTATATTCCTGGGAAGACCGTTCCTGGAGAATGTGTTGACTAAGCCGCAGTCGGGCAGAGTCTCTAGTTGGATCTCTTGATTCGCCTCCCTGTCTTCCGGTACCAACCATATTTATATCGTCGGTACTCCGCTATGCAAATTAGGTAGATCCTACCACAACAGAATCAGTATAGAAGAGATAACGTCGTAACTGCACTTGATAACGTTATGACCAACAGGTTGAACAGTCTTCTTTGAATTGTAAGATGTCAATTTACCTCGAAAGAAGACATGCCGATATTAATATGAATTGTTGAAATTCATGTATGTAAGATTTCACAGCTCTAGCATCATTCCTTCATAGTCAGCCTATGAAGATTTCAGCGCACCCATCATGTTAGATTTCACAGTTCAAACATCACACCTTCATAGTCAGCCTATGCAAGTTTCAGCGCATCCTCATGCAAGATTTCACAGCTCTAGCATCATTCCTTCATAGTCAGCCTATGAATGTTTCAGCGCACCCATCATGTTAGATTTCACAGATTTATCATCAACCATTCATAGTAAGCCTATGAACGTTTCGGTGCACCCTCATGTAAGATTTCACAGCTCCAGCCTCATTCCTTCATAGTCAGCCTATGAATGTTTCAACGCACCCTCATGTAAGATTTCACAGTTCTCGCATCACCCCTTCATAGTAAGCCTATGAATGTTTCATTGCACTCTCATGTAAGATTTCACAGCTCTAGAATTATTCCTTCATAGTAAGCCTATGAAATATTCGTCGCATCCATCATGTAAGATTTCCCAGCTCTTGCATCATTCCTTCATAGTCAGCCTGTGAACGTTTCGGCATACCCTCCTGTAAGATTTCACTACTTCATAGTCCGCCTATGAAGTTTTCAACGCACACATCATGTCATATTTCACAGCTCTAGCATCACCCCTTCATAGTAAGCCTATTAATATTTCAGTGCACAACCATGTAAGATTTCACAGGTCTAGCATCATTCCTTCATAGTCAGCCTACGAACGTTTCGGTGCACCCTCATGTAAGATTTCACAGCTCTAGATTCATTCCTTCATTCTCAGCCTATGAGCGTTTCAACGCGCCCTCATGTAAGATTTCACAACTTTAGCGTCATTCCTTCATAATCAATCTATGAACGTTTCAGCGCACCCTCATTTAAGATTTGACAGCTCTAGCATCCCTCCTTCATAGTCAGACTATTCCTACTAACCGAAAAATCGGGTTAGAAGAATTCTGTTTACCTAAACAATTTTGTCTATCATCTATACTCGCGTATCATGCGAACTTTGATGACCTAATTGTGAAGCTAATTTGACTAAAGTAAATGGATATATAGTTTGGTCAACGGCGTAGACCAAACTATATAGACTAATTTTCTATCTCGTGTATGATGCGACCCCCTTTAAAATTATCTTCAAAATTAGGTCTTCAAACGTTGGATGATACGCGAGTATATACGGTAATTTACTAACAGACATATTAAAGCCTGGCCTACGCCCAACACTGACCAAGAGTAACAAAGTTGCATGACCAGATGCGACTGTAATAGACATGCTATCAACCTTAAATGAATTCAGGGTCGTTGAAAATAAACAATTATTTTTTGCAATCATTTACCTCAAGCAAGGCAACAAAGTCAGTAAGACAAAAAAGGTTACTGAGTGTGAAAGAATGAGTAAAAGGAAAAAGCATGAAGAAGAGAGAGCAATAAAAGGACAGGAATTAATGAGATAGACGATAACGATTGGCATTGCATTTAAATTCTTGAGGATCAAAGTTGACTGGAAAGCAAAAAAAAAGGGAAGAGATTTCCACAAGCAAGAAGTGCAAGAGAAGAAACTGTTAGCATAGAACTTACGGTTGCATCTAACTCTTTCAAATGTAACTTGATGAAACCTAGCTGCCAATCTAGTATTGAGCTCAAATACGTAAATCCAAGCCACAAAAGAGGAAAAGTTATAAGAGCAATTACCTTTTGAAAATGCTTATAGAAAATTTACAGGGAAGCTATGTTACAGTGGTGGGAAAGTGACTGAAGCCGAGATGCCAGATATGGGCCGATAACTTTACAGAGTTTTATATATATATATATATATATATATATATATATAAAGGGAAGAGGTTATAGTAGTTGCAACGAGAATAAGTGGGTATAATAAAAAGAAGGGAGGAAACGCAAACGTTTTTGTTTGTAGTGTGGATTTAAAAAAAATATTATGCTTTATTTTCCATAATTTTGCTACCTTCATCAGGCAAAGAGTTGGTATTTCCATATATTATTAAAAGGAATTAATATTTCTCATGTTTTTCGATGTTAAATATTCTAGAAATGACATTCTCTTTTTGTGGCTTAGAGAACCAAATGTTTTTCTTGAACAGGCAGTGAAAGAATTCTGCGTGAAACAATTAAGACTGGTCCGAGAAAGGGTGAGAAAGATATCTATAGTCTTATCTTTTAATGACCCCTGTGTGTTCTTAGATCTATTTCCATTTTCGTGTTCTGTCTGCACACACACACATATATATATATATATATATATATATATATATATATATATATATATATATATATATATATATATATATATATATATGCTCGGTGTAACAGCAAAATTGTTCAATTGTTAGATTAAGCTCTGAACTGTTGTATCTTAGAAATGGTTAAAGATATCTTACTGGAACTCTCCGAGTTTTTGTAAAAATATTGGTGTCTACTTTAAACAATGAGAATATATTTAGCTCTAAGTTGAAATGATGATACCTCTTGCTGTTGTGACCTCCTGATCCAGTTTTCCTCTCTACTGTTCTCTCACTTTAAAACTTATTCACAGTTGTCTTGATAGTTCTTGAATGGGCATGGAAGATGAAATCCAGAGTATGACAGTTGGTACCATTACTGAAGGTCTTAATGATCATTTTTCCTCTCACCATTGCTCACTTGAGAAGACAGATTGGAGTTGACACCAAAATGATTTAACCTTTTCTCTATTTAGCTGAATGACTCAAAGAGTTTTTCAGAGATTCTTATGACAAATGGAGTCAAAATGGTTCAACGTCTTATATGGCTAAAAGAAACTGAATTAGTGTTGTGGCTTTTATTTTAGATATTGAGCATTTCGCGATATGGGCAATTATCCCATGCTGTTACACGATTTGGACAATTTTGCTGTTACACCCAGTATATATATATATATATATATATATATATATATATATATATATATATATTGTCATCCACAGACAGATTCACAGCTGATCAGTGTGGTTAAACGTCCGGTTGCCACTCGCTAGGATCGGAACTCAGCTGAATTGGTGTCAGTCGGATATTTTACCCCTATATATATATATATATATATATATATATATATATATATATATATATATATATTGTAATGTTCATATAATGCGTCATATTGTGTTGATTAGTAGGACCTGCATTAGTAAATGATTATCTCCGTAACATTCTTAAAATCTAAAGATATTTCCTGACTTTACATATCAAGCAAAGGGTTGATAAGTGGTAAACAATAGATATATTACTCAATCAAATTCAAGCAAGTACAGAAAGTGTTATAATAGGAAAGATGCCTTCTAAAAGCGAAGCAAAGTATGAAAATTCATATATCCCTTTCTAGTTCCTTCCGGCCTTCTTTCCTTCCTTCCTTCCTTCATCTTGCCTTATCTTCTTTCTTTCCCAACTTTATTTTCCCCTCCCATCTTCCATCCCTTTCTTCATTTCTTTCTTCCTTCCTTTATCCATTCTTTTCTTTATCCTTTCTTTCTTTCCTTCTTATATCTCTTCCTTCCTATTTTCCTTCCTATATCCCTCCCCTCCTCCAACCTGCCATCTCTTCATTGCTTCTTTCCAATATCCCTTCCTTCCTTCTTTCCCTCCCCTATCCTTTCCTTTCTTTCCTTCCTTACTTCCTTCTTTTTTTTTCTATATTCATTTCTTCTTCCCGTCCTCCACCCCATACTTTCTTCCTTCTTTCCTTCCTTTATCGCTTTCTTTCATATATCGCTTCCTTCATCTCTTCCTACTTTCTCCTTCCTTCCTTCCTTCCACACTCCCGTTCTTCCTTCTTTTCTCAAACTCACTCTCCCCACTTCCTTCCTTAACATATATTTGGAGGAACGGACACCCACCTTAATATTTCCCTACCAAAAGCTGCAAACCTATCGCTAGTCTATCACTATTTCCATGGCAAAAATGTTCTGACGCTATCCATTCTTTAATTCCACCAGCCCTGACGAACATCAGCCGAGGACTCCTCCATGCCGCATACCCAAATAATCACCATTCTCTTTGTATTCCATTTGTAAGAAGGAAGTTCCATTCACGTAGATTCGCTGCTTCAGGGAACCCACACCAGAGATGATGCTTCCCGATCACTATGACTTAACCGATTTAAGTCAAATCTTAACCGTTATCGCACCTCTTAAACAACACTTCTTGTGCCCACCTATAACGGACAACAAATTTAACCAGTAACACTCTACTTTGAGTGGCTCAGGGGCATTGTATTTGGCAGTTTTAAAAAAAATATATAATGGTTAATCCTTATGTATTCTCTTTATCGTCATATTTTATCTACCTATCAACACCTCCTTCATTCATGACACATACTTTATTCCTTATTACCTTTTTAGCAGTAATCCTCGACCTTGAGTGGCGCTTGTGTCTAGTATTGGGTAAAATTTAGTATTAAAAATTCTGTTTTTAATTTTTGTAACTTTAGATCAAAATCAATTCTGGTGTCAATTGATTTTAGTTTTGTTTATTTTCACGGTCGTCTCTTGCGGAAATACGAAAGGACAGATTGTCAATAATCATTGTGATCACTAGTTGTGTTACGGATTTTAGTGTATGAGGATAAAAAAAAGTGTCAAAATAACCATGATGAAAGAATGAAAGAAAAATAGAAAAGAAATGCTGTTGACAAAGAGAGAAAAAAAGCAGCATTTTAAAGAATTCGTGAACAGAAAAATAATGAAGCCGCGGGTAAGGGGAACAATTATGGAAGGAGAAAAGATGCATAATCCGGATCCGTAATTTGGTGCAATTTGGGTAAATCATACCTTCAGTCAATTCTATAATTGCCACTACCTGTCTTAGTTCTGTATTGTTTTACAAAATTTTAAATACTATTTCAGTTAAATGAAACCTTTTCGCCGACGCGAGAAAGCTGAAAAAATGTATTTTCTTAAAAACTTTTTTTTTTCTTGCGAATTATTTTCCTGACTTAAGCGCTAACGACATTGGAAACGACAGTAGTTTTTAGGAAGAAAATCACGAATTTGAGGAGAGAAAGAGAGAGAGATACAGTGAGGGAGAGATAAAGATATATATATATATATATATATATATATATATTTATATATATATATATATATATATATATATATATATATATTACAATGAATCATTCAGACAGAAAACAGATATAGAAGTTAATGATATAAATGGCAAGAATACAGCTTCGCAAACAAATTTACTAAAAGACATTAACCCCGAACCTGTAAATGAATGTTATGATCCCTGTTTATAAATTCCATTTGAATAAGGTCTTTTTGATATATTTACGAGCTTTCATCTGTTTCTACAGATATCTTCAGGTAAGAAAAATATTTGTTGTTTTATAATTCCAGGTAATAACAGGACATCGAATTATATCGGATTATAAACTACTCTTTCGATGTCCTGTTTCCAATAGACTGGAATTTATAAACAGAGATCATAACATTCATTTACAGGTTCGGGGTTAATGTCTTTTAGTAAATTTGTTTGCGAAGATGTATTCTCGCCATGTATATCATTAACTTCTATATCTTTTTTTCTGTATGAATGATTTATTGTAATGTAAATTGAACTGCACCACCTACTTGATATATATATATATATATATATATATATATATATATATATATATATATATATATATATATATGAAGTGAATAAAAAGAGACAAGAGGAAAAACTATTCTTATATACAAAAGGAAGGATGTTGTTGGCTTATGAAAGCTTTTAAATTTGAGAACGTTCATCAATGTTGAGCAGGCGGTTGAAAGGTCATTGAAAACATGTGATAAACCAACGACAACCTCAATTTTGTATATAAAGACGTGCAACAAAATAAATCTTATATTGCCTTGATAAAATCCCTCAGAGGACGAAACGCGTCGGTAAAGTATAGTTTATCCTCTTGTCGCTTTTTATTCATTTTGCTCTTCTACAGATACACTTTTTGATTTTGTAACAGTCGAGGTGCAATTGAAATGTATCGAAACGAAGTTGCATCTTTGTGGTGAGTAAACCGTTTTTGTCTATATGATCAAATTATAATCAATAATTATTGCTCTACTATCGGTATCGATCCCGCTTTTGAATTAACGTTAGAATTTATATATTATTTTCGTTCACATTGAATCGGCTATATATATTCCCGTCGAATTCGACGTATGAGGGTCAAGCAGATCAGTTCCTAGAAACTGAGAGCCCGACACCGGCACATGAGATTTGATTATAGTGGTGAAGGTTTCGTGCAGGACCATCCACACTTTTTGAGGGGACGAATACATAGACCTGGTGCACTGAGTGCGACAAGGTCCCTAAACGACCCTCCGCAGATTTTGAATTCAGAATTGTCTTTCTCCTAAACCAGTTGCCATCCAAGGCTATAGAACCCAGTGTGTCCTGCTATTTAACCATAACTGGAGGGAGAAGAAGAGGAATCACACCTTTCCCAAGGGTACTAGCACATAAGTGGACGTAATGGATTCGACTGAAATTCGAACTCGGCTCTCCGATTCCTCAATCCAGGCCGCTATCCATTACTCCATCGTGCATAGATAGATAGATAGATAGATAGATAGATAGATAGATAGATAGATAGATAGATAGATAGATAGATAGATAGATAGATAGATAGATAGATAGATAGATAGATAGATAGATAGATAGATAGATATGAAGAGACTAAAATACATAGATATGGAATGGTGAGACTGAGATAGATAGATAGATAGATAGATAGATAGATAGATAGATAGATAGATAGATAGATAGATATAGAGAGACTAAAATAGATAGATAGGGAATGAAGAGACTGTGATAGATAGATAGATAGATAGATAGATAGATAGATAGATAGATAGATAGATAGATATGGGTATGATAAAAATACACATATATCCGCATATACTTCTTCTTCAGGTGTTATACATATTGTGACCAGTATTGTGAGACAGTGCTATAAGTATATATTACAGAATATGCTTAATATCCAGCGTCAATATCACGACTCTGAGTTTCATGTTCCGCACATGAATAGTGATAGAACTACATGAAAATCCGAGTCGGGCTATCGACGTTTGATATTATGCATATTCGCATACACACGCACACACACACATATATATATGTATATATATATATATTTACATATATATATATATATATATATATATATATATATATATATATATATATATATATATATATATATATATATATATATATATGTACCTATATATATATATATATATATATATATATATATATATATATATATATACATATGCATTATAAAATGGTCAAAGTCCGACAATTATTTTAAGACATTTTTATGTTTATACATTCTTTTTATAGATACAAATATTTAAGTAAATGCTTTGTTTATAATAAACAATAATATAATGTTTATAATAATTCAGGCCGGTAAATGTTTTTAATACTGATTATTATAAACAGAGCAGTTACTTAAATATTTGTATCGATAAAAAGAATGTATAAACATAAAAATGTCTTAAAATATATATATATATATATATATATATATATATATATATATATATATGTATATATATATATATATATATATATATATATATATATATATATATCGTTTTTGAGCGTAAAGAATGGACAATGTTGGAGAATTTGCTCGTTCTTCGTCTGTAACTTCCAATTCAGTGTTGGCCTACTCTCCGCCTGCTTGGATGAATTTACTAATTAGACACGGAATTCTGACCGTTTCTTCATCGTGTCGATTTGAATATTGTCCCTAGGCCTCGTGAATTTAAACGTCCCACGAAGCTGGCATCCCGCTCCCACCCCTACACCGTGGAAACTGTTAGATGTAGACGTCTCTTCTACTCCAATAGCTTCATGTCTCGCACATCTCGCCTATGGAACTCCCTTCCCTATTACTGTTTCCCTGACAAATACAATCTCCAACGGTTTAAGTGTAGCGTCAATCGACATCTCCAGTTGCCTTGATCTATCCACTTCCCTTCTCCACATCCTTTCACCTTTCATTCCTATCTGCTCTCGCTCCAAATCTTCTGTAACCCTCTTGCCTTGATCGACCCACTATCTTTCTCCACATCCTCTCCTTTACCACTCCTATCTGCTCTTCCTCCAACCCTTCTTTAACCCCTTGCGTGATAGTGGCCTCCAGTCTTGCTTGGGGTGATACGCTTAAAATATATATATCTATATATATATATATATATATATATATATATATATATATATATAGACACACGCACGCACACACTCTCTCACCTATATATATGTATGTTTAAAAAATCCAAGTCGTGCTATCGACGTTGGATATTATGCATATTCACACACACACACAAACAAACACGTATGTATATATATATATATTTACATATGTATATTATATATGTATATATATATATATACACACATACATACGGATAAAGCAGTGTGCCTGATGATCGCAAGAGCGTGTAATCCGGGCTCACAATCTAATATATATATATATGTGTGTGTGTGTGTGTGTGTGTATTAAAAAAGAGAACGAGCAACGGCAGCTTAAATAATAATTGCAATTGGAACTTTATTTTCCTACCTGCAAGTTTACAGCACCTGCTACTCCCACATAGTCATCCATGTAACTGACCAGGCTGGACGTTACTTAACTACAGTTATCATACCAGAACCGGCGTTTCAACGTGACATGACCGTCAGCTAAAGCGGGACAATTATTCATATTTTCCTGTTACCAAAAGAAAATCTCTTCAAATTAAATCCGACATAAATTAGTGACGATTTAATTTAGTTATAGTGAAACGCATTTCCTTAATTTAAAACATTTAAGACCCACGACATTACGAATTAAAAATGTTGGAACATTTCTTTTTTTTGATCTTTTACATTTTGTAATTTGTTTTAAATTTCTGAAAAAACTTCCCAAAACGTTTTCGCTAATGTATTTTTCTCTTTTCGAAATTAAGAAATAAGATTAAAATATTACAATTTGCAGTCTTAATTTTTATACGTTTGAATTGATGGTATTATTTTAACACTAGAAGTTTTTTTCTTTAGTAAATAATGAAACTGATTGCAGGTGTTCATGTCAGAGTTTCTCAATCTTTTGGCGTTGTGGACTCTTTGAAATGTCACATTTAAATCTTTTATCGTAGTTCACGTGGTAAGCATAATATACCGAGTGCAACAGCAAAATTGTCCAATTGTTAGAGTAAACTTTGAACTGTTGTATATTAGAAATGAATAAAGATATCTTACTGGAATTCTTCGAGGTTTTTATAACGCTATCCGACTCTGCTTTGATCAATAAGACTGAATAATTACTCTCGAAGCTTAACAGAAGAATCGTGATGAATAAGATCTTAAACAAAAATGACATGTTCATCATTAATTATTCATAGCTAAGGATCGAAAGCTCATGATAGATTGAAATGAAGTTGAAATATATATATATATATATATATATATATGAATGAAGAAATATAGTCTTAAAGTGTGCTATATTTATGGGATAAAGTTCTCAATATCAGAGATAGAGCGAGTGTAAATATAAAAGTGAACATAGAAATCAACACTTAGAGGCGACAGGCTGTTTCATGCTAGACACAATCGTCAGATCACCCGTGGTTTGACGATTGCGTCTAGCATGAAACGGCCTGTCGCCTCTAAGTGTTGACTTCTATGTCCACTTTTATATATATATAAATATATATATATATATATTTGTGTGTGTGTATGTACGTGTTTGTGTGTAAATTCTGCCAGAAAGGAAACGACAAAAGTAATAGTGAACGAAAGAAAGGTATGTCAGAATTTTATGAAGAAAAGAAAAGGAATTGAAAAAAAAAAGTAAAAAAAAAAAATGTAATAATGGAATAAGGAAATGCAGCATGAGTGAGAGAGAGAGAGAGAGAGAGAGAGAGAGAGAGCGATAGTCGAAAAGGCATTGTCGAAAGTGTGTTAGAGAGAGAATCGGAGAGAGACAGAATTCAAAAGAGAACTGTAGACAGAAAATCGGAGAGAGAGAAAGAGTCGAAGAATGAATCGGTGAAAATGAGTGTGTCGGAGACTGAGTGAAAGAGAGCCGAAAAGCGAGTCTGCGAGAGAGAGAGAGAGAGAGAGATAGATAGAGAGAGAGAGAGAGAGGCAAATTTTGATTCGGGAGAGTCGGGGGGAGAGAGAGAAATGGTAGAAGTGAGAGAATCAGATAATGGGAGAAATGAGAGATTCAATCATCAGTGAGAGACCGTCATCAAGAAAAAGAGAGTCGAAAAATGATTCGTAAAGAGAGAGAGAGAGAGAGAGAGAGAGAGAGAGACAGACAGACAGACAGACAGACAGAGACAGAGAGAGAAGGAGTATTTCAGAGAGGAAGAGAGAGCCTTGTTACGGGCGGGTTTATACGTTGAGAGATAAACACGTGTGTCTCCTGAAATGCCCACAAAAGATGGTAGATTTGGCGTATGAGTCCACGTAAAGAAATGTAGAGAAACAACAAGAAACAAACAAATGATAATGAAATAACAACAAAAGGTTACAAGTGACAAAGACAATAATGTCCGTGTGACAATTGAATGTGGAAACTTTTTGTTCCAAAGTATGTGAAGTCATTGAATGTGCGTACGTACATGTGTGTGTGTGTGTGTGTGTGTGTGTGTGTGTGTGTGTGTGTGTGTCGTTTATGCGATCCCCACGAAGGGAAACGCGATCTTCCGCGAGGGATTCACATTGTTGTCGTATAAGCGGAAAAGTAAGACGAGAGAGATAAAATATTATCGCACGGTATTTATAGTGTTGGAGAGCGTCCCCTAGGAACAGTTCCGAAAATTAGGAGGAAATAACTTGACAACTTGATAGAAGAAAGAAAAAAAGGAAAAAAAAACCCAGAAAGACGGATTCCCAAATTAGGACAATATATTCGAAGGTAATAAAAAAAGAAGTTTTCCCATTAAACAAGAGAAGGAAAATATTCTAACACACACACACACACACACGCGCACACACACACACACACACACACACACACACACACGCATATATATATGTATATATATATATATATATATATATATATATATATATTCTAACACACACACACACACACACACACACATATATATATATATATATATATATATATATATATATATATATATAATTCTAGCAATTAATCACACCCAAACAAACAGTCTTGTTAACCGCTCCTGTTCGTTGTGGCCATTTATATTTTATCATGTCAAGGCAAGCAAAGCGTAACGAGTACTCAATTCAATGGCGGATTTTATTTATTGGATAGCGAAATTCTTGGCTCGGCTTCAAGCCAGTCGTGATCCGATCAATAGTCTTAAAGCATTATAACATTAAAAATATCTATTGCTTATATTAACATATAGGAGTAACTAGAAAGAACTAATTTCCGTGGTTGCTTGGTAGATCAGTTGCACTAGACTGGCAGCTGAGTCTCATCATTTGGTCCACTGATTCCCAGCCGCGCTAGTGTGCTGCGGGAAACTCTTAAGTGTACCGCGAAATATTGTCACGGCATACATATATAGTGATTTTCCAAGCGCAGCTTAGATGTCGCACGAGTCCGAATGAATGGGGCACCCAGCAAGGATTGGACTCGCTACTCAGTCGTAATTGTTTTAGCGAGACAAGCTTGCTAACCATTACACCGCCTTGAGGTGCCCAACGGCATATATATATATATATATATATATATATATATATATATATATATATATATATATATATATATATATATATATATATAGTCAGACAAACATACCAAGGTTTCACTTAGGCAGATCGTCAGGGTGAGCTGACCCTGACGATCTGCCTAAGTGAAACCTTGGTAGGTTTGTCTGGCTCATTAGGTTTGACTAGGTTTTCTCTACGTTTGTATCGAGCTCTTTAGTTAGTTGTTTACTCGTATCGGGGTTTTTTCTTTGGGCCTTGAACATGTATCTGTGCGATTATTTTCGACAGACTTTCATGTTCATGGCTCTTTCTTTTTTAAAACCTTCTTTTCCCTTCGAGATTGGTTTGGCTATTGTTAAATCAAGAATACGAAGGTTTTTCAAAACGAGTATAGTTACCTATATTTTTATATGTATATATATATATATATATATATATATATATATATATATATATATATATATATATATATATATATATTGATTTTCCAAGCGTAGCTTAGATGTGGCACAAGTCTGAAAGTATGGGGCACCCAGTGAGGATCGAACTCACTACTCAGTCGTAATTGTTTTAGCGAGTGTGTGTGTATGTGGAAGTACAGCGTTAGTGTATAAATAAATGAATAAGTATTATACGTTATATCCCACTTTAACTAAAAAGGCTTTATCAGTTTTATTGCAATTTTCTACTTCTTATTTATATGAATTAGGGTGCTTAACCCTAAATAACATCAAAAATAAGAAGCGGGAAAAATGTGAATATGATTATTGCACATTCAACCAAACATTAAAGAAATCGTAAACAAAAAACCACCAGCCACAGGTTTCACACTAAATAAACTGCACAAATAGCTGAACAGAAACATTGAAATAGAATAAGTTCCTATTAGTGTGTGTATTTTAAAAAGAAATCTATGGTTTTATTCCATAACGTTTAAATGTATACCCTTTGCTAAGTGTCAGGGCATGCATATATATGTATGTGTGGAAGTAGTAATAGTACAAGTTTAGTATTTAAATAAATAAAGAATTATTAAACTTTTTTTTCAAATAAGTTCACAAATGTTCCTTCTAACATTGGACTTCAGTTATGTGAAGAACTAGAATTGGCCACCATTTCTAGTGATCGAGGGCTCAAAATAAAACATTCAACGGTATCCATTGATACCCATTTGGATTTCACTACAAAAGGAATATCTCACACTAAATAAAGACTTTATCAGTTCAATTGCAATTTTCTACATTTTATTTATGCGAATTAGGTTTCTCAACCTTAAATAATATCAAAAATAAAAAGCGAGAAAGACTACGCTCAACCGAAGAAGAAATGAGGATCTGCTTATTGCATATTCAACCAAACATTAAAGAAATCGTGAAAAAAAAAACAACAGGCACAGTTTCACACTAAATAAGCTGTCTACCACTCGACCCTTCAACTCCTCAACCTCCAGTGTCTTCCTCTTTGGGTTGAGGCGCCCACTCGGTCCGAACCGAACTCAGGTGTAGCTGGCCGCACGATCCCTGAGTACCCGTAGATTATTTTGACCGGTCAACTGGTCAAGTCCCGCTCGCTGCCCACGTTTACATCCAGTAAGCGGGGTGTTGTCCATACGTTCACGGTCGACTAGGGATGTAGACACAGCTGTGAGGGTGGGCGGCAGGAAAATAAGAATGTGGCAAAACAATGAAACAACATCTGCAGAAGCCGAACAACAATGGGTAAAATATTGATGTCTTTTATATACAAAAACAGTGGAAAAAGTTTACAGCAATTAACATAAGAACAGAGGACTACTCCTCTACCAATTTTCCAACAGAGAGAGGTGTGTGTGTGATTAACTCGTTCCGAATCAACTTGGGAGGATATGTGACTCGTAATTCCGGCCCTACGTGGAAGTGTAGCCTTTCAGTTGGTTGTTGTAAGTGACAAACGTTAAGTTTCAGCGACTTTTCAATTCGACTGCTACAACGACGATGATGTTTCTTCGAGTCTTTATCTCTGACTCGCCACTGGACCGACTTCCTGCAACGACAGTCTCTCTCTTCCAACGTCACTCTCCAACCTGACTCACGTCCAACGCCCAATTCTCTCAACTCTATCGACGACAGTCTCTTTCGTCTCTTCGAGAATTCTCTCCCGACTCTTCGAGAATTCTCTCCCAACTGTCTTATTAGCAAAATCTCGAGTTAATATCGCAACCGAAGCTTATAAGCTAGGTTGTTCACGCGCTTAACATGAGTGTCGCCATAATCACGTGTATCTGCAAAGTTTACTCAAATCTATTTCAAATATTTTAGTGGATAAAATTAATTAGTTCAATGTTCATTTCAATTGTCTTTTCGATGACCAAATTCAGCGGATACAACTTATGTTTAGATCAGATTTCGCTAGCGGTAAACATACACTGACCTTACCCCCCCGGTCCAATTTACTTCAATATGTTTTTATCAAAAATATTATTTTCGCCTATTTCTATTTTTCTTTTAATGACCCAAATTAAACATCGCCTCCTGCCCTTTGCATTTGTTTATAAACAAGTGTTCGCCAACCCGATTTGAAATCCTTCTTAGGTTTCATATATCATTGTTCTAGATTCTTTCCTATTAATAGCGCTGACACAGTTTGTAACTTTCACAGAAGATCGTGTTTTCCATTTTCAATCAATAAACGTTATATTTGCGTGTGTGCATACATGTGAGTGTGTGCGTCAACCTCTCTCTGTTACAGCTGCACAAATAGTTGAATAGAAACATTGAAAAAAATTAAATTCATATTTGTTTTTGTTGGGTTTTTTCATAAGTTCATTTAATAACTTAATTTTTTGTATCTGTCTATATTTCTGAGAGGAGGTATTATGTACATTATTTACATTATTCGGACTATTGTCCCCATCTTTGTTACCATATTTATTACAACGTTTCGGCCTTCTTCAGGTAGTTGGAATGTCGAACTGAACCCTTTATTTAGCACACAGGGGTAGACCGTTCCAGTTCCACGTGCCATGTTCAATACTCGGTTAAGGCAGTGGAGAACTTTCAGAGGGGAATTAACAGGAGATAACTGATAACTGACATCCATTAAACATGGCACGTGGAACTAGAACAGTCTACTCCTGTGAGCGAAATAAAGAGTTCAGTTCGACATTCCAACTACCTGAAGAAGGCCGGAGCGTACAACGGCCGAAACGTTGTAATAAATATGGCGACAAAGATGAGGACAATAGTCCGAATAATGTAAATAATGTTCATTTTTTGTTTCATAAATTCATAACTTTTAATGAATACACTTTCACATTTTCGCTAAGGCTGCAGTGATATTTCCATTGTGCGATTGCTTAAGTAGGTTGAGAAAAACTGATTTGGACTTTTGAAATTGCTAGATATAAAGTAAGTTCTATTCTAATACTTTCTTCTGTTGCCCTTCTCGCCTGTGAAAACCTGTACCGTCTTCTAGCCCCCCCCTCAAATAAAATCCTCAACAATTTAAATGCATTGTCAACCGTCAAATTCTGCCCTTTTGAATCCCGTTCTTTTAGTGACCCCTCTCCCAAATAAAGCTTTCTCAGTTTCTTTAAATCTAAAGAACCTTACTTTGTATCATAGTAGCGTTATTAACTTGTTTGGCATGAAATTATTAAAAAAATCGTTTGCACCTGATGTTCGTCAATATTTGATAAACTCTAGAATTACTTGTTTTAATTTTTTAGACATATTTGAGGTTGGGTGGGTGACAGCTAACAGTAAGTAAAAAAAAAAGGAAGTAAAAATCGATTCGATTTCTCTTTTTTTAATTTGAAAGGTTTAATCGATTCTTTAAGGCTTACTGTCACATTACTCTGCGATACCGGTTCCCATACGGTCACCGAAGTTAAGCAAAGTCGAGCCATGTCAATACCTAGGTGGGTGACCGTTTGGGGATACCAGATGATAATGCTTGAAGAAAAACAAGATGTTAACCAAAATTTCGAACGGATTGTAAAATTTAATCAAATAATAAAAATAATTTGGTCTTTTCTCTTAATAATAAGATAAACTTTTTCACAATAAAACTTTGATTTTATCAAGTTTAGAGCCTTTTTCTTCATGCTATACCCTTCTTTTAGAAATGTTTATGGCGGGACCTTATAAAAATTAATAGCATAATGATCTTGATAAAGTGGTAATGATTGGTTTGGTTGATTTTCTTTAGCGACATATCTATCAATACCTCTATGGGTTATTTAATGACGAAATCTAAATATGAAAATTTCAACTTTACCATAAATTCAAGAGAATGATATTATTTCTTGATTAAATTATAATTACTTAACTGTACTTTTTTACCATATAATTTTACAGAATCAAAGAGGAGTGAAAACTTGTTTCTACTTACAAGAAATGAGATTAATCATTGGAAACTGTTTTTTTTAATTTTTGACAATGCATAGCATGTGTTCAATCTCACTATAAAATGTATTGCTGGTAACATTAACATAAAAAAATGTATTTTTGATCATTTTACAATGTAGCGTTGGTCATTTTATGATAGCATGTATTGTAGGTACTTCTACTATAAAATATATTGTTGGTCATTTTACAATAAAAATATATTGTTGGTAATTTTGCTATAAAATGTATGGTTGGTTATTCTTTATAAAAAATGTGTGGCATTCATATTCAGGGTACAATGCTAAATTGTAGCCATCTTATATTTCTAATTTCGCGCATACGCGTTTTATTTCATTTTGTCGACTGTACAGTATAGTAGGGTCTGTGGGGCACCGTCTGTGGGAAAAAGATCACCAGGACGCAATTCATGCTGTCAAAAATTTGAAAACAGCATGCTCTACTGATTGGAATTTGCGCCGGAAGCTTCAATAAGAACATTTCATAGTTTTCGGGTGTCAATCTGAACAGAGTGCTGAGAATTCGAAAAGATTTGAATGAGTTTAATGGTGATTACGAAGGTTTTTGGAGCGATAATTAATGATAGTGACGTTATGGCTCTATTTATCTTTCAAAAAAAGACTTAGACTCAACACGAAGGCCTCTATCAAGTGCCTTGAGGAGGTAGTACTGCTCTGGGTCAAGAGGATGGCTGCTGGAAGGCACTATACCACATAAGTAGGAGTCATGGCTGTCAAACAATTTCTGCGACCACATCACCCATTACAATCTACCTTCCTAAGACTGCAATCCCCTTGATTATTATGTGTGAGGCGCAGTTGATCGAGAGATCAACAAAACTCATTGTAACACCAAAGATGAACTGAAGGCATGTATTATGGCAGCAATCACCAAAGAAACCTTCCAGAAAATTTGCAAGGGATTCTCAAGTCGTGTGGAGGCCGTGGTTGAAGCCAATGGCGATTTTATCGAATAAATTTATTCTTTTTTATTTCGAACTATTTTTGTGTAATTTGGGGAAATATACCTGTTAAAATGAGATGTCAGTCTTATTTTCATTTTTAAGTAATTTACACGACAAAACATGACTTGAGATTTTTGGTTAACTCCATGGTTTTGTGGCAGTTTGGGGTTAAACTACGCTTACCGCAATCTATTCAGTGTTCAATTTCATTACCTCCGATATTAAATTATTTGGGGAAATTGCATGATAAAATTGAAATTGGTTACTTGTGACGCGTTTCGACCTCCAGGACTTTATCAGACTAAATTTGTTATATTGGTAGGTCTAAATATGTGAACGACAGTGGGATGCTGGGAATTTTCTAAAATTCCCAGCATCATAGCCTATTTTTCTTTCTATCCGAATTCATTTAGAGACATTTTCCCCATCACTTTTGTAAGTAGGTATTCCACACTGTAATATTAGAAGATCTCCCAGAAATGGTGAAATGCTGTAAGAGCCAGGTCGCAAATTTACTGCGAAAAAAACATTCCGGCTTTGTTACAACGTACTTTGTGCGAAATCGCATTCTAGCAGTTCTGGGTTTTTTTAGTCGCTAGTTTTTCCAACACTAGTTAGTTTTTCGGCAGATGCTTTTAGAAAATTGCATGCGTATGTTTGAAAAATGTTTTAAGAATTTTGTGTGTGCATTGTACGATGAATTTTTCATCAATGCATTTCAGTAAGAAATTTTTTCGGATGCGAAATGAATTGGCCGATGTTAGGAGATTTTATATTCTTGTTCATGATCACAACTCCACTCCCTTGTCAGGGTGCTGTGGATTTCCTTATTTCTCGATAGGTTCTTTAGTGCATTTAGGTCTTTCAGTGGCAATGTGTATTCGTTGTTGGTTTCTATAGTAGCAGTGATTATGCCTTGAATGAAACCTTTGATGAAATCAGAGTCGTTTTGCTAATGACATTTTACTATAGTATCTACTATATCTCCTTTGCAGATTCCGGTGTCAAATCTTAAATAGAAAACTGAGGGTTTCTCGTTCTGTATTGGAAAGCTTTATATCCGATAGATTTTCTATTAGATTAGATTTTCCGACACATTTCCATTCTCTGTTACTGCCTAGATTGGTGAGTTTTTGTCTCAGTTTGTTGTTTTGATTGTCACTCATTTGTTTAATAGTTCAGTGTAGCTGAGCGATTTCTGGCTTTGTTACAGAGTGTGGAGTTTTTGAGTTTTTGTGGAGTTTTGTGGAGTTGTATTCCAGCTGTTCTGGGGTTTTTATTGGTTAGTTTTTCCAACACTTCTAGTTCTTTATCAGATGCTTTCAGAAAATTGCATGTGTATGTTGTAAAAATGTGATGTTATTTTCTAAGTATTTTGTGTGTGCAAAATTTGTATTGGGGAAATGACATGACAATTTCATACAGTTTCCCCGATACTGTTCTAAAAATATATATCGTTATCTCACTAAACTGTTTATAACTGATCCATACACAGAATTATTTAGATTTAATGCACACAAAAAAGTTTTCATGACCAGAGACGCCATAAAAAAACCGTCAGAGATCACACGTAAATAAAATGAAAATTCATAGATGATATCACCAGGTCAGTCCTGGCCAAATCTGGACAATTGTTATGTTTATTCATAAGCCGTATATATTTATATTTGATGAACCCAGTGGTGGTTTTAAATTATTAGGTAGTTTAGAAAATAATGTCCAATTTCATAATCAACGTTTATTCATGAATTAATGTATTTAAACAATATTTAAATCAGTCAAAATAGGAAGCCTGGCCATCTATAGTTTTCTGTCATTGAATTATAAAGTTATTTATGCATTTACGATAAATCTCTAAACGTTTGAACACCAAGAAATGTTTTAATGCAAGAGGCTTAATGAAAGTGATAGTTGCAATATGGCGGATGTAGCATAGTGTCGTAATCCCAAGTCAGTGATCTACTGCAGTGTCATCCTGGTGAGATGTGGCCGAGCATTTGTCATGAAGTAGAACTCAAATTTATCTATTAACCAGTCAGTCAGTTATGCGTGATACACATTTAGACGATCATGTGTTTTTCGACTGACGAGGCAGATTTTTTCCGACAGTATGTTGCCATTTCTTTCTGCGGTAGACCAGTTGCCATCCAAGGCTATAGAACCCGGTATGTCCTGCTATTTACCCATAGTTGGTGGGAGAAGAAGAGGATTCATACCTTTTCCAAGGATATTAGCACGTTAGTGGATGCAATGAATTCGACTGGAATTCGAACTCCGATTCCTCAATCCGAGCCGGTATCCATTACACCACCGTGTCTCCCTTTACTAGTACTGGTCATAATTTGCTTAACTGAATGTGCATTTCATCCAGTTGCTGGCAGTAAACTTTGGCAGTGATGCTCTGGTTAGAAAGCTTAGAAATAGTGACCCGCCAGACAGTCGCCATAATCTTCTGTTGCTGTAATTTCGGGTATGAAAAGGGTTTGTTTCTTTTGTCATAACCAAGCCATTGAGCCGTTCTTTCGTGATTGTCATAAAGGATTTATTTCTCATCACAATGCACTACTCGTTCAAGAAATAGATCATTCGAATTTCGCGTCCAGCACACTTGAAAACATCAAACTATTTGACTTACACTGTTCATATGGAAGCTATTTATCAAGTTTCTTCACCTTGCCAATTTTCTTGAGACGGTCTGATATTGTTGCCCATTATCTCAGAATTTACTCTGACCCATTGACATGGGTTTTGTTTGACTAGTGCTTTCAGATGTTGATTGTCAATTGCAGATGGATGTCCTATACCACCTTGATCTTCAAGACTCCTACCCTGCCATTGTGGAACTTCAGAAAAGGGTTCATTACTGTCCATCCTCTGTAAATGTTGGCAGCAGTTTGAGGAGAATTATGACTAAGCTTTAAACTTATGCAGAAAAAGTAAATGCTCCTTTCTTTTTTCATGTTCAAGATGGTGGGTATATAATTTTTAAAGTTTGACACCAACGATTTATTTTAAAATCAATTAAAAACAATTGAATTCATCAATTAACCAGTACTGGTCGTATTTTGAACGTGCATTTCATCCAGTTACTGACAGTAAACTTTGGCAGTGATGCTCTGGTTAGAAAGCTGTAATGGATAATGTCAATGATGAACCGCCAGACAGTCGCCATAATCTTCTGTTGGTGCAATTTCGGGTTTGGAAAATGTTTGGTTCCTTTGTCATGACCAAGTCATTGAGCCGTTCATTTACGATTGTCATAAAGCATTTATTTCTCATCACAAGTCACTATTCATCAAGAAATGGATCATTCAAATTTCCCATCAAGCACACTTGAAAACATCAAACTATTTGACTTACACCGTTCATATGGAAGCTATTTATCAAGTTTCTTCACCTTGCCAACTGTCTTGAGATGGTCTGATATTGTTGCCCATTATCTCAGACTTTACTCTGACCCATTGACATGGGTTTTGTTTGACTAGTGCTTTCAGATGTTGATTGTCAATTGCAGATGGATATCCTCTACCACCTTGATCTTCAAGACTCATACTCCCATTACGGAACTTCAGACATTGGTTCCTTACTGTCCAATCGCCCCATGCTCTGTTAATGTTGGCAGCAATTTGAGAAGCATTACGACTAATCTTGAAAAATGGTCGAGAGATCAGAAGAATATGGTGGATGTGGTATAATCTGGTAATCCCCATTCAGTGATCTTCTGGTCATCATGGCTACATGTGACCGAACATTTGTCATGAAGTAGAATTCGACCTCGTCGATTAACCACTGATGGTCGCATTTGGCGTAACTGAATACGCATTTCATACAAACACTGGCAATAAACTACGGCAGTGATGTCCTGGTTAGGTCCCGGAAAGCTGTAACGGATAACGCAATAGGCGGTCCACCCGACAGTTACCTCAATCTTCTGCTGGCGTAATTTCAGTTTTGGAAAGCCTTTGGCTACTTCGTCACGATCAAGCCATATCGCAAATCATTTACGCTTGTCACAAAGGATCCATTTCTCATCACAAGTAAATATTCTATCAAAGAATGGACCATTCAAATTTCGAGAGACGCAACATCGAACACACTCCAAAACGTCAAACTCAATGAATTTCATCGAGTTTACGTAGAACCCATTTATCGAGTTTTTTTTTTACCTTGCCAATTTATGTTGAGATGGAACGACACTGTTGAAATGCTGCCACCCATTCTCAGACATTTCTCTGAAACTTTTACGTGGGTTTTGTTCGACTCGTGTTTTCAAATGTTGATTGACTGTTGCAGATGGACGCCCTCTACCGCCTTGATCTTCAAGACTCGTATCCACAATTCAGCGTCGTACCATCTAATCAGAATACAATCCTTCTTCAATCCATGCTCTCTTAAAGTTGGTAGCAGTTTGAGAAGCATTAGAAGAAGCTTGAGCTGATGCAAAAACATTTAACACATACATTCTTTTTTCATCTTCAATGTGACAGGTAAATAATATTTTGAGTTAAATTCAGAAAGAGATTAATTTAACATTAAAAAAGCGGACACTTTAATAATATATTTTTGTGCAAATATTATAATAATAAATTAGAACACAAAAGGTTAATTCTATAATCAGACATTATTTTACAATCAACCTAATATAATTTGTTTTTAAATTGTAGTTTTTACAATTAAAAATCCTATCATTTTCGTGTCTTAAGAATCAATAATTCACATAAATTCAGAGAAATGACTGTAAGTTATTTAATTTCAAAACCATTGTTTTATGCAATTTTAATTTTTAGTTAACAAGCATTGGTCCAGTGAAGTTTCGGTTTCAGCTTTTAATCACGCACTACGTAAACATTGATGGGTACTGGGTTTGTCTATATCATCTTGTTTGGTAAGGGTAGAGTATTGACCATGAAGACACTTATCTTGCCATAATTTATGCATTTGGTACATTGCTTTTTTACTTTGCTTTCTTTTTTAGTTTCTTCTTCTTCTTCTTCTTCTTCTTCTTCTTCTTCTTCTTCTTCTTCTTCTTATTATTATTATTATTATTATTATTATTATTATTATTATTATTATCTTTGATATCTGACGTTTACACATTTCTTTCCGGGTCCCGCTCAGGGAACTAAGGTTTCCACTGAAAAAAAAAATTACATAGATAAAGCCCTTCGTAAAGTGTGGGCTGTTCTTGTCAGAACAATTTTTTGCATCTCTTTGAGGCATGGACTTCCAGGGATCCCTTCAATTAGTCTACTGGAATCTTTTCCAACCAGTCCAAGGGCTCCAACTACAACAGGGATTGTTGATGTTCCAATGTGCCACATTTTTGAGATTTCTATTTCAAGTTCCTTGTATTTTGACTGCTTTTCGAATATCTTCAAAGATACATTGCAGTCTGCAGGGACTGCCATATCAATAAGGAGAAACTTATTTTGTTTGTGGTCTTTAATAACAATGTCTGGGCGGTTGGCTTTGATTGTTCTCTCAGTGTGTATTGTGTAGTCCCATAGAATTGTAACAGGTCCTATCTCCATTATTATTATTATTATTATTATTATTATTATTATTATTATTATTATTATTATTATTATTTCCTCTGATTCCTGGTGTATACTCATATATTTTCGTGTCCCTGCCAAGCGCATAAGGTCAAAAATGGCATCATGACATTTTGGACTGAGCAGTCTTTGAAAAAATCTCACATAGATAAGGTCTTTTGTAAGGTGTGGGCTGTATTTGTGAGATCAATTTTATATATTTCTTTCAGGCATGGGCTACCAATAATCCTTTCAATGAGTCTACCGGAATCTTTTGCAAACAATCCGAGGGCTGGAACTATAACCGGAATTCTTGATGTCCTCATATGCCACAATTTTGAGATTTCGACATGTATTTCGATAGTTTTTTGAAGATCTTCAAAGATACATTTCAGTCTGCGAGGTCTGAATTATCAGTAAGAAGGCACATTTTGTCTTTGCGATCTCTGATTAGTATGTCCGGACAATTAGCTTAGATTGTCCTGTCTGTGTGTATTGTAAAATCTCATAAAATTGTTACATTTCCTATCTACGTAGCCGTAGTTGCATTTTTTCCAACGCAGAGATTGGCCCACTCTGTCATGCCAAGTTTTATATTCAGTAGTTGACAATACCGGCAACGTGACACAATATGATCAATTGTTTCTGGATATTTATCAAAGAATCTGCATTTTGGGCTAACACAATTTTTCAGTATTATTATTATTATTATTATTATTATTATTATTATTATTATTATTAATAATAATAATAATCATGATAGTAAATCAAAAATCTATATACATTTTTATTCGCAGTCTTGTTTCTTTTATATGCATGTAGTCAACAAAAACAGATTTCTTTTTCGATTTGAGGGCAGATGTTTTATGTTTCTAGCTCTTTCTATTACGTAACCAACATTTTACGATCTAAAATTCAAAGATGTTCAGCTTATGTCCGCCTTCTTGTTCGGGGCGAAAAACAGGGTTGCTTGCCGGTTTCTCTGTCGCCTCTTTGGTTCAATATAAACAAACTGTCACTCTTTTTCTGTATCGGCTACTTCGATAAGAATCATTTCGAAGTATTGTTTTCTTTGTTAAAATAGCATATGTTTGTATGTGTGTGTGTGTGTGTGTGTGCGCGTGTGCGTGTGTATATAAGAGAGAGAGAGAGAAAAAAAATAGAGAGAGGGATGGAAAGAATGTGTGATTATTCAATTTAGCTTAGTCTGGCAAAAGACCTTAGTAATTGGACGCTAGATGACATGGAAATTCTTATGACCTTCATTAAAATCCTATCCCTGTGTCAAGCACTGTTTTTTTTTATAAAACAATTATCGATCAATGGATTTAGAATAAATTGCTTGTGAAAAAAAATCATCATGAATTTTTAAAAATGCACAAGCTTTCTTGAAGCTTTGATTTTAGCTTCAATTTAAAGCTAGGTGATTAAATTTATGATCTCCAATAAGAAAAATACTGTCGTATTTCGAACAGAACTTATATTGATTGGAATCGACTTTTATGCTAAAATAGTTGATTAACGCCTTTTTTAGTCTTTATTTTTAATGTAATTCTCTATATTAAAACATCTACCAAAAATAAAATATACTTTCTAAAACTTTATTTGAGGAATATTAGCTGATTTAAAGTATAATTAATCTGATTTGAAACAATATTTTTTTTTACTTTAAGTTCAAACTAACACAGAAATGCACTTTTAAAACAAACAGTAGCTGTGATTTTTAACCAACAGCAGCAATTCTTACGTAACTGACGAGTGATGACAAGTGCTGATAAGCTTTTGATAGTTTTATTGTTGTTCTACGGAGACTTTATTTGTTAAGACAAAATTTAGGAAAATGACGGGAGTGGCAAATCTGTTTGCTTAACTACAAAAAAAAAAAAAAATAATAATAATATCCCGTTGCTCATTTCTGAGTAAACCAGTCTGGTCGGGCTCTTAGTAAATCTTGGTGGCTGACGCCGACTCAGGCATGTATATGTTTCTTCAAGATATACGTTGCCAACCTGTGTTTTATACTGCAACTATGCTAAGTGGACCTCAGTTACAGTTTCTGGGTTTGAGTGTGTAATCTGGCATGATCAAAAAGTTGAACAATGCAAGAACACTCACAACCTCGGTCACGATTACTCGTGACTTTGTGCAAGTATAACCATCGACAGCTTCCAAACAGTCAAGGCTTGAGAACACGTGATCTCGTTTTCACTTTTTGTCAATTTATTTTTTGTTTTGGTTAATATTATTACTAACAGAATGATATTCGCTTAATGAAAAAAAAATATTATTATATTCTTTTTTAACCGGTTTCACCCGAGGCAAGGAAACAAAGCTACTAAGACACAAAGGGTTACTGAGTGTGGTAGAATTTGGAACAGAAAACCTTACTAATGATTAGGAAATAGAAGTGACAAAAGAGTAACCAGGAGAACAGTAGATAGCGATTGACATTGCATTTATATATTTGCTGATTAAAGCTGACTGGAAAGCGTGAGACCGGAAGAAAGTTCCACAAACGAGAAGTGCGAGAAAAGAAACTGTTAACATAAAACTTACATCCAGCCATTTCGATTGTAAATTGATGAGATCTCAACGCCAGTCTGGTACTGAGCTGAAATTCAAAAAGTCTAAGGTAACATAACGAAGAGCTCATCCGTACAATTATCATGAAAGTATTTATAGAAAAGACACAGGGAGGCAAACTGACGGCGGTGGGAAAGTGAATGAAGCCGAGGTGCCAGATTAGGACCAATAATATTGCTGATTATAATTTCAGATTATATGTATTTTATTCATTTCCTCTTTCTTAGCTTTCTTTTCATTTTTTTTCTTATGCCTTCCTACAATATTGATCTTCATCCACTATAATACCTCAGAATCTCCATGAAGTCCTAACTAGCCGCCATATGTACAATTCATTATCTGTGGGGGGAGGGGAATAAAACAGCAATTTAAAAACTATCCCCAATGTGTATTTACAATATAAAAACAAAACTATTTACAAGAAAGCAAACAAAATAATGTGAAGAGCTCATCCGAGACAATTACCATGAAAGTATTTATAGAAAAGACACAAGGAGGCAACCTTACGTCGGTGGAAAAGTGAATGAAGCCGAGCCGCCAGATTAGGACCAATAATATTGCTGATTCTTCTTTGGTTTTATCAAAGAGCTCAAGGTAATTAGCAGCGGTACTTGACCATATATGGCAGCAATAGTCTAAGAATGGACGAATGGTAGCCATGTAGATATAATAAATAGATAAGAAAGTCAATGACTTATCTTCCAACATACACTTACACAGACATAAATCCCCACGTTAAGGTAGGTAAATCTAATTAACAGCTAGCATATATATATATGGGCACGTGGTCGAGTGGTTGGAACGGGTTGACCCAAGCCTTGTGACTAAATTTGGGTAGACGGAAACCTCGGGGTGGTGGGCGTCAATAGCTGTGCTAGCACGAAGTCACAAGTCATCGTGGCCGAAGGTATGAGCGTGCTGGCCTTGTTCAAATTGTTGATCACGTTAGATAACACGTTATCTTCCAGAAACTGTAACTAAGGTCTGCTCGGCATAGTTACAGTATAAATCACATGTTGGCTCAGTAGGTGTTGAACAAACACAAATGTGCCTGAGCGAGCGTCTGCAATAGGGATTGACTAGCCGCCCTAATAGACGGTTTCCTGGAATATGAGTGGCCAGCTATATATATATATATATATATATATATATATATATATATATATAAAATCGGAAAAGTAGCAAATAGGGAGCGATTAAATGTGTTAAACATTGTTTTGTTGTTTGTTTTTCATTTGTTAAGCAGACTTCATATGCATTGATTAGTCAAACAGCGTTCGTAAGTATAATTCACGCTGGTATGTATATTATAATTCTAGTATGTCTATTTGGGATTATAATGTATATTCGTTTGTGTGTGTGTGTGAGAGAGAGAGAGAGTGTATGTGTGTAAGAGAGAGAGAGAGAATCTCTGTTTGTGAGAGAATTTGCGTGAGAGAGAGATTGTGTGTGAGAGAGAGTGCGCGTGAGACAGGGAAGGTGTGAGATAGATAGATAGATAGATAGAGTGTGTGTGTGAGTGTGTGTGAGAGAGAAAGAGAGTGTCTGTGCCTGTGTGCGTGTGTTTGTTGGCGTGCGCGCATCTAATAGGGCATCATTTTAATTCATGTTCGATGGCGGACCGCAAATTGATTTATCAGAACTCGTTCGAAGTATTTCCTGCGTAAAGTTGGTTGATTTTGTTTAACGGCATATCAACACCTCTATGGGTTATTTAATGCCGAAATCTAAATATTCCGAACACAATTTTATGGCTTCAACTATAGATAAATTTCATGGTTGGTCATTTTCCTATAAAGCTTTTTGTTGATAATTCTGCCTTAAAAAGTATTGTTGATAATTCTGCCTTAAAATGTATTGTTGATAATTCTGCCTTAAAAAATATTGTTGATAATTCTGCCTTAAGAAGTATTGTTCATAATTCTGCCTTAAAAAGTATTCTTGATAATTCTGCCTTAAAATGTATTCTTGATAATTCTGCCTTAAAATGTATTGTCGATAATTCTGCCTTAAAATGTATTGTTGATAATTCTGCCTTAAAATGTATTGTTGATAATTCTGCCTTAAAATGTATTCTTGATAATTCTGCCTTAAAATGTATTGTCGATAATTCTGCCTTAAAATGTATTGTTGATAATTCTGATATATCGTTAGTAATTTTTTTTATGTAAAAATGTATTGCTGGTATTTTTACTATAAACAATTATTTTTATACATTCATAGTGTTTTGATATTCTTTGAGAGTTTACTATTTGTACATAGCTGGGACAGTAAAAGGTGCAACCTAAACAGGTCAGAGTGGACCTGGGAACAATATCAGTTAAGAGGTGGTTCCACGCACCTAAATATCTCCAATCGTCCGTTTAGAGGTCTTGCTACCGAATGTCGTTTATCGTCATACCCAGGACTAACCTGCGTAAAGAATTCTGTTCTTTTCTAATTTGGGTGGCATTTATAAAATCGAAGTAAGAGCCTGTTTCGTTTCCGTGTATTATGAGCGAGTTTAATGGGTTGTCCCAACGTATGTTTTCTATTACATTCGCACAGGCTTTAAGGTTCCTAGATGTTTCGCCAATGTAACCTTTTATACATTGTAGTTGATGATAACAAATTAGTTATCTTAAACATTAGGATATTTACCATCATCTATATGACAATCGGAGATAAAGTTAAGAAGAAAAATAGACCCAGCACTACATCAGATGACAGGATTTGACATGACAAGCCTACCAAATCCTGTTAGCAACTTTTAGCTTAGAATTAATTAATGCTATTTATTACAACAAATAACATTTATTCTTTTATAAAATTCTTGTAACGCCCGTTTTTTTTTTTGAGTGAACAAGACGTTCAAAATAAAGAGGCGTATAATGTTTAGGCACGTGTTTTGCCACACGTTTAGAAGAGTGGATTCTAATTTATACACGGATTACCCATGCAATCAGTCGCGTGGATCTTTTCACCTACCCTAATCAGGTTCACCCACGTTGATTCCGTCAAAGAACCGATGGGAATTAACCAACTTAAATACGCTGAACTGTGCGTTCGCAGTTAGAAGTTGAGATTTCATTAGCGGACGGGAAAGTAGATTACGCAATTAACCATGAATTAATTTCATTAAGTCATTTCAGCATCACTTATGATCATTTTTTCCAACGTGCGACGATACGAAATCAACAGAATCGCAAGTTTGAAAAATAAATTCAATAACTAAAGGATGTATGAAAAATGAATTCAATTTTGAAAGTTAGAAGCGCAGTTAATCGAAAATGCAAAACGTTACAAGGGCAGAATATACAGATCTATAGCTGTAGTTCTGTTCATATCTATCTATCTATCTATCTATCTATCTATCTATCTATCTATCTATCTATCTATGTCGTAAATCAATCTGTTCATAGCTATATATGTATATATGTGAATCCGTTTATATCCATCTATCGTTTTTACTTGATGATTTCCCTAATACATGGCCTAAGAGCTGCTAGACAGATAGATAGATAGATATATAGATAGATAATGAACAATCTATCTACCTATCTATCTGAGTCTGTTCATATCTATCTATCTATCTATCTATCTATCTATCTATCTATCTATCTATCTATCTATGCCTGAATCAATTCATATCTATCTATCTATCTATCTATCTATCTATCTATCTATCTATCTATCTATCTATAAATCAATTCATATCTATCTATCTATCTATCTATCTATCTATCTATGCCTAAATAAATTCATATCTATCTATCTATCTCTCTATCTATCTATCTATCTATCTATCTGTCCATGTCCTTCTAAATCAATCTGTTCATAGCTATGTATATATGTAAATATGTCATAGCTATGTATATATGTAAATCCGTTTATATCCATCTATCATTTTTACATGATAATTTCCCTAATCCATGGCTTAAGATCTACTAGATAGATAATAAACAATCTATCTATCTATCTATCTATCTATCTATCTATCTATCTATCTATCTATCTATCTATATATCTATCTATCTAGCTAGCTAGCTAGCTAGATGTCCATTTAAATCAATCTGTTCATATATATACATATATATATATGAACAGATTGATTTATATGTAGGTCCGTTTATATCCATCTATCATTTCTACTTGATGATGGTTGAGAAAATCCTGTTGTTTCTGTTTTTGGTTTATTACGGATTACCTTATCCTCTGAAAGGTGGTTACTACCTATAATTTAATTTAGGTTCTTAGGTCTACGATATGTTAGATGGCCGAGTTCCTCAAACAATCTTTTTAGATCTGGTTTAAGATGTAGTATTTGCCAGCGACTTGCGATTATCTGGGATAGTGGATCCAGAGTGGGATTGAAAGTGGTTATTAGAGGGATGCGTCTGGGATTATTTTTAATCTTGTGCATTAGGGTGTCTTCTTTAGGTGTGGAAATTGATTTATTTATTTGTTCCCTGATTAGGTGTTGTTTATAGTCACGTGTTGTGAATTAATGCTCGAGATTTTGAGTGTGTTTATTTAGTTCTTCATTGTTGGAACATATCCTTCTGAGTCTAAGTGCTTGTGAATAGGGAAGTTTGAGGTGTTCTTAAGGTGTAGATAGTTGTGGGTGTCGGTGATTTTAGTGTGCAGTGTCATTTATAGTTTGCTGTTTTTATCTATGTAAATGCGGCAATCTAAAAATGTTACCGATCTTGTGGAATTTTCGTAGTTAAACTCAGTTGAGTCGTGTACTGTGTTTAGGGTTATGAGGAATTGAATAAATTTGGCGTCACTGCCCGTGTATACAAAGAATATATCATCGATAAATCTTGCATAGAATACGCAGTCGCTACCGATGAGGGGGGATAGATATGGGTCTCCTCAAATTTTCCCATGAATATTGTAGCATATGATGAAGCTGCAATGGTGTCCATGGCATAATCTCTTACTTGCAGGTAGTGAGATCAATTGAAGTTGAATGTATTCAAAGTAAAAACATACTCCATGAGCACTCAATATATATATATATATATATATATATATATATATATATATATATATATATATATATATATATATATATATATATATATATATATATATATATATATATATATGTATGTGTCTATATTTTTATTGTCATCCACAGACAGACTGTTTCGCAGCTCTTCAGTGTGGCTGGACGACCGGTTGCCTCTAGCTAGGATCGAAACCCGGCTGAATTGGCGTCAGTCGGAAATTCTACCACTAAGCCGTCGGCGCACGGCAGGGATGTAGGTAAATTTTAGCGTATTTATTTTTAGATAAACACACAGTGACCGACAGGAATCAATTCGCTTTTTGCCGAAGAGTGATGCTATATCAGCTTTAATTGTCACTGTTTAAAAACTCACACTTCCTTTCCCACAGATCTCGACCGAAATTAATTTTTTCAGGAGCCTATATTATTGTCATCCACAGACAGACTGTTTCGCTGTTTCACAGCTCTTCAGTGTGGCTAGACGTCTGGTTGCTTCTAGCTAGGATCGAAACCCGACTAAATTGACGTCACTCAATATATATATATATATATATATATATATATATATATATATATATATATATATGTGTGTATATAAATATATATATATATATATATATTGAGTGAGTAAGAGACCCTAAATGTTCAGTCGGTGACTAGGTCGTGGGATAATTTCTGTTGTAACTAGTTTAGCTCTCACTTTAGTATCAGTTATTCGATATTCACTTGTAAATTCAACTTAAAAAGTCTCCAACGAGGTTGGACATGTCGTAGAATCACCCAGTCGAACCAAACCTAAAACGTTATCTTCCTATGCCACTTTTTCCCAAATCTTAAGAGTTCATTTTCCCAGGTCTATAGGAATAAGTTCTATTCTGCCAGACCATTGTAAATTATTCTTGAAATTATTTCAGGTCATGGAATGAACTCTATCAACAAGAAGAGTTTCGAATTACGTGCCGTCATGAAAGTTATCATCTTGCAGAAGAAAATTCCTAAGGAATTCACGCCGGATAATGCCTTTGTTGGTTTGAGATTGTCTGGTTTATTTATTTTTATTATTATATTGATCCTTACATTTTTTGATTGTGTGATTTGTTTATCCATCACTGGGTGATTAATTCTTTCGTATAATAGTGATCCTTACATTTATGATTGTGTGGTTTGTTTATCCTTTAAGTGATGATTAATTCTTTCGTATTATAATGCTCCTTACATTTTTTGATTGTATGGTTTGTTTATCCTTTAATTGGTGATTAATTCTTCCTTTTATAGTGATCCTTACATTTTTGATTGTGTGGTTTGTTTATCCTTTAATTGGTGATTAATTCTTCCTTTTATAGTGATCCTTACATTTTTGATTCTGTGGTTTGTTTATCCTTTAATTGGTGATTAATTCTTCCTTTTATAGTGATCCTTACATTTTTGATTGTGTGGTTTGTTTATCCTTTAATTGGTGATTAATTCTTCCTTTTATAGTGATCCTTACATTTTTGATTGTGTGGTTTGTTTATCCTTTAATTGGTGATTAATTCTTCCTTTTATAGTGATCCTTACATTTTTGATTGTGTGGTTTGTTTATCCTTTAATTGGTGATTAATTCTTCCTTTTATAGTGATCGTTACATTTTTGATTGTGTGGTTTGTTTATCCTTTAATTGGTGATTAATTCTTCCTTTTATAGTGATCCTTACATTTTTGATTGTGTGGTTTGTTTATCCTTTAATTGGTGATTAATTCTTCCTTTTATAGTGATCCTTACATTTTTGATTGTGTGGTTTGTTTATCATTTAATTGGTGATTAATTCTTCCTTTTATAGTGATCCTTACATTTTTGATTGTGTGGTTTGTTTATCCTTTAATTGGTGATTAATTCTTCCTTTTATAGTGATCGTTACATTTTTGATTGTGTGGTTTGTTTATCCTTTAATTGGTGATTAATTCTTCCTTTTATAGTGATCGTTACATTTTTGATTGTGTGGTTTGTTTATCCTTTAATTGGTGATTAATTCTTCCTTTTATAGTGATCCTTACATTTTTGATTGTGTGGTTTGTTTATCGTTTAATTGGTGATTAATTCTTCCTTTTATCGTGATCCTTACATTTTTGATTGTGTGGTTTGTTTATCCTTTAATTGGTTATTAATTCTTCCTTTAATAGTGATCCTTACCTTTTTTGATTGTGTTGTATGTTTATCATTTAATTGGTGATACATTCTTTCGTATCATAGTGATACTTACATTTTTTGATTGTGTTGCATGTTTATCCTTTAATTGATGATTAATTCTTCGTATTATAAGTGATACTTATATTTTTTGATTGTGTGGTTTGTTTATCCATCGCTGGATGATTAAGTCTTTCGTATTATAGTGATCCTTACATTTTTTGATTGTGTGGTTTGTTTATCCATCACTGGGTCTTTAATTCTTTCGTATTACAGTGATCCTTACATTTTTTGGTTTTGTGTGTTTTTTATCCATCACTGGGTGATTAATTCTTTCGTATTATTGTGATCATTACATTTATGATTGTATAGTTTGTATATCCTTTAAGTGGTGATTAATTATTTCGTATTATAGTGATCCTTACATTTTTTTATTGTGTGGTTTGTTTATCCTTTAATTGGTGATTAATTCTTTCGAATGATAGTGATCGTAACATTTTTTGATTGTGTGGATTGTTTATCCTTAATTGGTGATTAATTCTTTCGTGTTATAGTGATCCTTACCTTTTTTGATTGTGTGTTTTTTTTTATCAATCACTGGATGATTAATTCGTTCGTATTATAGTGATCCTTACATGTTTTGATTGTGTGGTTTGTTTATCCATCTCTGGGTCTTTAATTCTTTCGTATTACAGTGATCCTTACATTTGTTGGTTTTGTGGGTTTTTTATCCATCACTGGGTGATTAATTCTTTCGTATTATTGTGATCATTACATTTTTGATTGTCTGGTTTTTTATCCTTTAAGTGGTGATTAATTCTCTCGTATTACAATGATCGTTACATTTTTTATTGTGTGGTTTGTTTATCCGTTAATTGGTGATTAATTCTTTCGAATGATAGTGATCGTAACATTTTTTGATTGTGTGGTTTGTTTATCCATCACTGGGGGCTTAATTCTTTCGTATTATAGTGATCCTTACAATTTTTGATTGTGTGGTTTGTTTATACATTAATTGGTGATTACTTATTTCGTATTATAGGGATCCTTATATTTTTGATTATGCGGTTTCTTTATAATTTAATTGGTGATTAATTCTTTCGTATTATAATGATCCTTACATTTTTTGATTGTGTGGTTTGTTTATCTTTAATTAGTGATTACTTCTTTCGTATTATGGTAATCCTTATATTTTTTGATTGCGTGGTTTGTTTATCCTTTAATTGGTGAATAAGTCTTTCGTATTATAGTGATCATTACATTTTTGATTGTGTGGTTTGTTTATCCATCACTGGGTGAGTAATTCTTTCGTATTATAGTGATCCTTACATTTTTCTATTGTGTCATTTTTTATCCATGAATTCGTGATTAATTCTTTCGTATTATAGTGATCCTTATATTTTTTGATTGTGTGGTTTGCTTATCATTTAATTGGTGATAAATTCTGTCGTATTATAGTGATCCTTAAATTTTTGTTTGTGTGGTTTCTTTATCCTTTAATTGGTGATTAATTCTTTCGTATTATAGTGTTCTTACATTTTTTAATTGTGTGATTTGTTTATCCATCACTGGGTGATTAATTCCTTCGTATAATAGTGATCCTTACATTTATGATTGTGTGGTTTGTTTATCCTTTAAGTGATGATTAATTCTTTCGTATTATAATGCTCCTTACATTTTTTGATTGTGTGGTTTGTTTATCCTTTAATTGGTGATTAATTCTTTCGTATTATAGTGATCCTTACATTATTGATTGTGTGGTTTGTTTATCCTTTAATTGGTGATTAATTCTTCCTTTTTTAGTGATCCTTACATTTTTTGATTGTGTGGTTTGGTTATCATTTAATTGGTGATTAATTCTTTCGTATTAAAGTGATTCTTACATTTTTTGATTGTGTTGTTTGTTTATCCTTTAATTGGTGATTAATATGTTTGTATTATAGGGATCCATACATTTTTTAATTGTGTGGTTTGTTTATCCTTTAATTGGTGATTAAGTTTTTCGTATTATAATGATTATTTTCGTATTATAATTGATTGTGTGGTTTGTTTATCCATCATTGTGTTATTAATTATTTCGTATTATAGTGATCGTTATATTTTTTCATTGTGTGGATTGTTTTCCCTTTAATTGGTCCTTAATTCTTTGATGTTTTAGTGATCCTTACATTGTTTATTGTGTGGTTTGTTTATCCATCACTGGGTGATTAATACTTTCGTATTATAGTGATCCTTACATGTTGTCATTGTGTGGTTTGTTTATCATTTAATTGGTTATTAAATCTTTCGTATGATAGTGATCCTTATATTTTTTGATAGTGTGGTTTGTTTATCCATCACTGGGTGATTAATTCTTTCGTATTATAGTGATCCTTACATTTTCTATTGTGTGGTTTCTTTATCCTTTAATTGGTCATTAATTTTTTCGTATTATAGTGATCCATATCTTTTTTGATTGTGTGGTTTGTTTATACATCACTGGGTGATTAATCCTTTCGTATTATAGTGATTCTTACATTCTTTGATTGTGTGGTTTGTTTATCCTTTAATTGTTTATCCTTTAATTGGTGATTACTTTTTTCATATTATAGGGATCCTTGCCTTTTTTGATTGTGTGTTTTTTTTATCAATCACTGGGTGATTAATTCGTTCGTATTATAGTGATCCTTACATGTTTTGATTGTGTGGTTTGTTTATCCATCACTGGGTCTTTAATTCTTTCGTATTATTGTGATCATTACATTTTTGATTGTCTGTTTTTTTATCCTTTAAGTGGTGATTAATTCTCTCGTATTACAATGATCGTTACATTTTTTATTGTGTGGTTTGTTTATCCATCACTGCGTGATTAATTCTTTCGTATTATACTGATCCTTACATTTTTTGATTGTCTGTTTTTTTTTATCCATCACTATGTGATTCTTGTTTTCTGAGTATGGTGATACATACATTTAGGGGATGATTCGTTCTTTCTTATTATGCTAATCCTTCCATTTAGGACTGAGCTGTTTTTATCGTTTACCGGCGGATTCTTTCTTTCTTATTATTCTGATTCTTCCACTTCTGATTGTGTTTTACGTTTCCCTCTGAAGTGGTGATTCGGTCTTTCTTATTATGGTGTTCCTTTCACTTCTGATTGTGTCGTGTATTTATCATTAACTTGCTGATTTGTTCATTCTTTTAATGGTGATCCTTCCATTTCTAATTGTTTTTTTTTTGTATTTCCTCTACTGGGTTATTCATTCTTTTTTATTATGGCGATACAACCATTTAAGCTTTGGTTGTTTGTTTATCCTTTACTTGATGATTCTTTCTTTCTTATTATGGTAATCCTTCCATTTAAGACTGGGCTGTTTTTTTATCCTTTCCTGGGTGATTTGTGCTTTCTTATTATGGTGTTTCTTTCACTTCTGATTGTGTCTTGCATTTATCCTTGACTAGCAGATTCGTTCTTTCTTATGGTGTTCCTTCCATTTATGATTGAGTTTTTGTCTATCCTTTTCTGGGTAATTCGTTCTTTCTTATTATAGTCTTCTTTTCATTTCTGATCGCATTGTTTGTTTATCCTTTACTGGAGGATTTGTTCTTTCTTATTATTATGCCAATCATTCCATTTAGGAATAGGTTGTGTTTTTATCCTTTACTGGGTGATGCGTTCTTTCTCATAATGGTGATCCTTTCATTTAGGAATGTGTGATTTGTTCATTCTATGCAGGGTGATTATTTCTTTCTTATAATGGTGATCCAGCCATTTAGGATTGGATTGTTTCTTTATCATTTACTTGATGATTCGTTCTTTCCTATTATGGTGATCCTTTAATTTACGATTGAGTTGTTTGTTTATCCTTTACTGGGTGATTCATTATTTCATATCATCGTGATATTTCACTTTCTGATTGTGTTGCTTGTTTAACATTTACTGGGTGATTCGTTCCTTATTATGTTTATCCTTCTATTTCTGATTTTGTTCTTTATATAACCTTTACTGGGTGATTCGTTTTTTCTTATTATGGTGATCATTCCATTGAGTATTGGGTTGTTTGTTTGGCCTTTCCAGGGTAATTACATCATCCTTATGGTGATCCTTCCATTTCAGATTGGATTGTTTGTTAATCCATTACTGGGTGATTAATACTTTTTTTATTATGATGATATTTCTATTTAGCTCTGGGTTATTTTTTATTTACTGGTTGATTTGTTCTTTCTTATGATGCTGATTCTTCCATTTACAATTTGGTTGTTACTTTATCCTTTATTGGGTTATTCCTTCTTTCATATTATAATGATACTTCTATTTCTGATTGTTATTTGTTTAACATTTCCTGGCCGATTCATTCCTTCTTATTATAGTGATCCTTCCATTTCGGATCAGGTTCTTTGTTAATCCTTTACTGTGTGATTTTTTCTTTTTTATTGTTGTGATCATTCCATTTCTGATTGTGTTGTTTGTTCTTTCATTACTGGATGAATCGTTCTTTCTCATTATGGTGATCCTATCATTTTAGGATTGTGTTGTTTGTTGATACTTGAATGGGGGATTCCTTCTTTCTCGTTATGATGAACCTTTCGTTTGTGATAGATTTGTTTGTTGGTGATTCGTACATTCTTATTGTGTTGATCAATCCATTTATGATTGGGTTGTTTATCATTTACTGTGTGATTCATTATTTATTATTATGATAGTCCTTCCATTTGGGGTTGAACATTTTTTTTATTCGTTAATGAGTGATACATACTTTCATATAATGGTTATTCTTTCATTTATGATTGGGTTGGATTTTTGTCCACTACTGGGTGAAACGCTCTGTTTTATTATGGTCATCTTTTCATTTCTGATTTTGTTGTTAATATATCCTTTACTGGGTGATTCGTTTTTCCTTATGGTGATCATTCCATTAAGTATTGGGTTGTTTGTTTGTCTTTACTGGGTGATTCGTTCAGTCTTATTATGGTCATCTTTTCATTTCGGATTTTGTTGTTCATATATCCTTTACTGGGTGATTTGTTTTTCTTTGTGGTGATCATTCCATTCAGTATTGGGTTGTTTGTTTGTCCTTTACTGGGTGATTCGTTCTGTCTTATGGTTATCATTCCATTTAGGGTTGTGCTGTTTATTCATGCTTTACTGGGTGATTCGTTTCTCCTTATGGTGATCATTCCATTAAGTATTGGGTTGTTTATTTGTCCTTTACTGGGTGATTCGTTCTGTCTTATTATGGTCATCTTTTCATTTCTGATTTTGTTGTTAATATATCATTTACTGGGTGATTCGTTTTTCCTTATGGTGATCATTCCATTAAGGATTGGATTGTTTGTTTGTCCTTTACAGGGGGATTCGTTCTGTCTTATTATGGTCATCTTTTCATTTCGGATTTTGTTGTTTATATATACTTTACTGGGTGATTCGTTTTTCCTTGTGGTGATCATTCCATTTAGGGATGTGCTGTATATTCATGCTTTACTGGATGATTCGTTTTTCCTTGTGGTGATCATTCCATTCAGTATTGGGTTGTTTTTTTGTCCTTTACTGGGTGAATGGTTCTGTCTTATGGTTATCATTCCATGTAAGGTAGAGCTGTTTATGCATGCTTTACTGGATGATTCGTTTTTCCTTATGATGATCATTCCATTTAGTATTGGGTTGTTTGTTTGTTTTTTACTGGGTGATATGTTCTCTCTTATGGTTATCATTCCATTTAGGGTTGTGCTGTTTATGCATGCTTTACTTGGTGATTCGTTCTTCCTTGTGGTGATCATTCCATTCAGTATTGGGTTTTTTGTTTGTCCTTTACTGGGTGATTTGTACTGTCTTATGGTTATCATTCCATTTAGTGTTGTAATGTTTACTCATGCATTACTGGATGATTCGTTTTTCCTTGTACTGATCATTCCATTCAGTATTGGGTTGTTTGTTGGTCCTTTACTGGGTGATTTGTTCTTTCTTATGGTTATCATTATATTTAGTGTTGTGCTGTTTAGTCATGCTTTACAGGATGATTCGTTTTTTCTTGTGGTGAACATTCCATTCAGTATTGGGTTGTTTGTTTGTCGTTTACTGGGTGATTTGTTCTGTCTTATTGTTATCATTACATTTAGGGTCGTGCTGTTTGGTCATGCTTTACAGGATGATTCGTTTTTCCTTGTGGTGATGATTGCATTAAGTATTGGGGTGATTGCTTGTCTTTACTGGGTGATTTGTTCTGTCTTATGGTTATCATTCAATTTAGGGTTGTGCTGTTTAGTCATGCTTTACTGGATGATTCGTTTTTCCTTGTGGTGATCATTCCATTGAGTATTGGATTTTTGTTTGTGCTTTACTGGGAGATTCGTCCTGTCTTATTATGGCCATCTTTTCATTTCGGATTTTGTTGTTTATATATCCTTCACTAGGTGATTCGTTTTTCCTTGTGGTGATCATTCCATTAAGTATTGGGTTGTTTGTTTGTCCTTAACATGATGATTCGTTCTGTCTTATGGTTATCATTCAATTTAGGGTTGTGCTGTTTATACATGCTTTACTGTGTGATTCGTTTTTCGTTATGATGATCATTCAATTCAGTATTGGGTTGTTAGTTTGTCATTAACTGGGTTATTGGTTCTGTCTTATGGTTATCATTCCATTTAAGGTTGTGCTGTTTATTCATGCTTTACTGGATGATTCGTTTTTCCTTGTGGTGATCATTCCATTCAGTATTGTGTTGTTTGTTTGTCTTTTACTTGGTGATTTGTCCTGTCATATGGTTATCATTCCATTTCGGGTTGTGCTCTATATTCATGCTTTACTGGATGATTCATTTTTCCTTATGATGATCATTCCATTAAGTATTGGTTTGTTTGTTTGTTTTTTACTGGGTGATTTGTTCTCTCTGATGGGTATCATTCCATTTAGGGTTGTGCTGTTTATGCATGCTTTACTTGGTGATACGTTTTTCCTTTTGGTGATCATTCCATTCTCTATTGGGTTGTTTGTTTGTCCTTTACTGGGTGATTCTTTCTGTCTTATGGTTATCATTCCATTTAGGGTTGTGGTGTTTATTCATGATTTACAGGATGATTTGCTTTTCCTTATGGTGATCATTCCAATCAGTATTGGGTTGTTTTTTTATCCTTTACTCGGTGATTCGTTCTGTCCTATTATGGTCATCTTTTCATTTCTCATTTTGTTGTTAATATATCCTTTACTGGGTGATTCCTTTTTCCTGATGGTGATCATTCCATTAAGTATTGGGTTATTTGCTTGTCCTTTACTGGGTGATTTGTTCCGTCTTATTATGGTCATCTTTTCATTTCGGATTTTGTCGTTTATATATACTTCACTGGGTGATTCGTTTTTCCTTGTGGTGATCATTCCATTCAGTATTGGGTTGTTTGTTTCTCCTTTACTGGATGATTAGTTCTGTCTTATGGTTATCATTCAATTTAGGGTTGTGCTGTTTATTCATGCTTTACTGGGTGATTCGTTTTTCCTTATGATGATCCTTCCCTTCAGTATTGGGTTGTTTGTTTGTCCTTAACTGGGTGATTGGTTCTGTCTTATGGTTATCATTCCATTTAGGGTTGTGCTGTATATTCATGCTTTACTGGATGATTCATTTTTCCTTATGATGATCATTCCATTAAGTATTGGTTTGTTTGTTTGTTTTTTACTGGGTGATTTGTTCTCTCTTATGGGTATCATTCCATTTAGGATGGTGCTGTTTAGTCATGCTTTACTGGATGATTCGTTTTTTCTTGTGGTGATCATTCCATTCAGTATTGGGTTGTTTGTTTGTACTTTACTGGGTGATTCGTTCTGTCATATGGGTATCATTCCTTTCAGGGTTGTTCTGTTTATTCATGATTTACTGGATGATCCGTTTTTCCTTGTGGTGATCATTCCATTCAGTATTGGGTTGTTTGTTTGTCCTTTACTGGGTGATTCCTTCTGTCTTATGGTTATCATTCCATTTAGGATTGTGCTATTTAGTCATGCTTTACTGGATGATCCGTTTTTTCTTGTGGTGATCATTCCATTAAGTATTGGGATGTTTGTTTGTCCTTTACTGGGTGATTCGTACTGTCTTATGGTTATCATTCCATTTAGGGTTGTGCTGTTAATGCATGCTTTACTTGGAGATTCGTTTTTCTTTATGGTGATCATTCCAATCAGTATTGGGTTGTTTGTTTGTCCTTTACTGGGTGATTTGTCCTGTCTTATGGTTATCATTCCATTTAGGGTTGTGCTGTTTACTCATGCTTTACTGGATAATTCGTTTTTCATTGTGGTGATCATTCCATTCAGTATTGGTTTGTTTGTTTTTCCTTTACTGCGTGATTTTTTCTGTCTAAGGGTTATCATTCCATTTAGGGTTGTGCTCTTTACTCATGCTTTACTGGATGATTCGTTTTTCCTTATGGTGATCATTCCAATCAGTATTGGGTTGATTGTTTATCCTTTGCTGGGTGATTCGTTCTGTCTTATGATGATCCTTCCCTTCAGTATTGGGTTGTTTGTTTGTCCTAAACTGGGTTATTGGTTCTGTCTTATGGTTATCATTCCATTTAAGGTTGTGCTGTTTATTCATGCTTTACTGGGTGATTCGTTTCTCCTTCTGGTGATCATTCCATTCAGTATTGGGTTGTTTGTTTGTCCTTTACTTGTTGATTTGTTCTGTCTTATGGTTATCATTCCATTTCGGGTTGTGCTGTTTACTCATGCTTTACTGGATGTTTCGTTTTTCCTTTTGGTGATCATTCCATTCTGCATTGGGTTGTTTGTTTGTCCTTTACTGGGTGATTTGATCCGTCTTCTGGTTATCATTCCCTTTAGGGTTGTGCTGTTTACTCATGCTTTACTGGATGATTCGTTTTTCCTTGTGGTGATCATTCCATTCAGTATTGGGTTGTTTGTTTGTCCTTTACTTGTTGATTTGTTCTGTCTTATGGTTATCATTCCCTTTAGGGTTGTGCTGTTTAGTCATGCTTTACAGGATGATCCGTTTTTCCTTATGGTGATCATTCCAATCACTATTGGGTTGTTTGTTTGTCCTTTACACGGTGATTTGTTCTGTCTTATGGTTATCATTCCATTCAGTGTTGTGCTGTTTAGTCATGCTTTACAGGATGATACGTTTTTCCTTATGGTGATCATTTCAATCAGTATTGGGTTGTTTGTTTGTCCTTTACTGGGAGATTTGTTCTGTCTGATGGTTATCATTCCATTTTTGGGTGGTGCTGTTTAGTCATGCTTTACAGGGTGATACGTTTTCCTTTTGGTGATCATTTCATTCAGTATTGGTTTGTTGGTTTTTCCTGTACTGCGTGATTTTTTCTGTGTAAGTGTTATCATTCCATTTATGGTTGTGCTCTTTACACATGCTTTACTGGATGATTCGTTTTTCCTTGTGGTGATCATTCCAATCAGTATTGGGTAGTTTGTTTGTCCTTTTCTGGGTGATTCGTTCTATCTTATGGTTATCATTTCATTTATGGTTGTGCTGTTTATTAAAGATTTACTGGATGATTCTTTTTTCCTTATGGTGATCAATCCAATCAGTATTGTGTCGATTATTTATCCTTTACTGGGTGATTTGTTCTGTCTTATTATGGTCATCTTTTCATTTCTGATTTTGTTGTTAATATATTATTTCCTGGGTTATTCGTTTTTTCTTATGGTTATCATTCCATTAATTATTGAGTTGTTTTTCCTTTACAGGGTGTTTCGTTCAGTCTTATTATGGTCATCTTTTCATTTCGGATTTTGTTGTTTATATATACTTCACTGGGTGATTCGTTTTTCCTTGTGGTGATCATTCCATTCAGTATTGGGTTGTTTGTTTGTCCTTTACATGATGATTCGTTCTGTCTCATGGTTATCATTCAATTTAGGGTTGTGCTGCTTATTCATGCTTTACTGGGTGATTCGTTTTTCCTTATGATTATCATTCCATTCAGTATTGGGTTGTTTGTTTGTCCTTAACTGGGTGATTCGTCCTGTCTTATGGTTATCATTCCATTTCGGGTTGTGCTGTTTATGCATGCTTTACTGGGTGATTCGTTTTTCCTTGTGGTGATCATTCCATTCAGTATTGGGTTGTTTGTTTGTCCTTTATTGGGTAATTTGTCCTGTCTTATGGTTATCATTCCATTTAGGTTTGTGCTGTTTACTCATGCTTTACTGGAATATTCGTTTTTGCTTGTGGTGATCATTCCATTCAGTATTGGCTTGTTTGTCCTTTATTGGGTAATTTGTCCTGTCTTATGGTTATCATTCCATTTTAGGTTGTGCTGTTTACTCATGCTTTACTCGATGATTCGTTTTTCCTTGTAGTGTTCATTCCATTCAGTATTGGGTTGTTTATTCGTCCTTTACTGGTTGATTTGTTCTGTCTTATGGTTATCATTTCATTTAGGGTTGTGCTGTTTACTCATGCTTTACTGGATGTTTCGTTTTTCCTTGTGGTGATCATTCCATTCAGTATTGGGTTTTTTGTTTGTCCTTTACTGGTTGATTTGTTCTGTCTTATGGTTATCATTCCATTTAGGGTTGTGCTGTTTACTCATGCTTTACTGGATGATTCGTTTTTTACTTGTGGTGATCATTCCATTCAGTATTGGGTTGTTTGTTTGTCCTTTACTGGTTGATTTGTTCTGTCTTATGGTTATCATTCCATTTAGGTTTGTGCTGTTTACTCATGCTTTACTGGATGATTCGTTTTTCCTTGTGGTGATCATTCCATTCAGTATTGGGTTGTTTGTTTGTCCTTTATTGGGTAATTTGTCCTGTCTTATGGTTATCATTCCATTTCGGGTTGTGCTGTTTACTCATGCTTTACTGGATGAATCGTTTTTGCTTGTGGTGATCATTCCATTCAGTATTGGCTTGTTTGTCCTTTATTGGGTAATTTGTCCTGTCTTATGGTTATCATTCCATTTTAGGTTGTGCTGTTTACTCATGCTTTACTGGATGTTTCGTTTTTCCTTGTGGTGATCATTCCATTCAGTATTGGGTTATTTGTTTGTCCTTTACTGGTTGATTTGTTCTGTCTTATGGTTATCATTCTATTTAGGGTTGTTCTGTTTACTCATGCTTTACTGGATTATTCGTTTTTCCTTGTGGTGATCATTCGATTCAGTATTGGGTTGTTTGTTTGTCCTTTACTTGTTGATTTGTTCTGTCTTATGGTTATCATTCCATTTCGGGTTGTGCTGTTTACTCATGCTTTACTGGATGATTCGTATTTCCTTGTGGTGATCATTCCATTCATTATTGGGTTGTTTGTTTGTCCTTTACTGGTTGATTTGTTCTGTCTTATGGTTATCATTCCATTTAGTGTTGTGCTGTTTACTCATGCTTTACTGGATGATTCGTTTTTCCTTGTGGTGATCATTCCATTCAGTATTGGGTTGTTTGCTTGTCCTTTATTGGGTAATTTGTCCTGTCTTATGGTTATCATTCCATTTAGGTTTGTGCTGTTTACTCATGCTTTACTGGATGATTCGTTTTTCCTTGTGGTGATCATTCCATTCAGTATTGGGTTGTTTGCTTGTCCTTTATTGGGTAATTTGTCTTGTCTTATGGTTATCATTCCATTTAGGTTTGTGCTGTTTACTCATGCTTTACTGGATGATTCGTTTTTCCTTGTGGTGATCATTCCATTCAGTATTGGGTTGTTTGTTTGTCCTTTCCTGGTTGATTTGTTCTGTCCTATGGTTATCATTCCATTTAGGGTTGTGCTGTTTACTCATGCTTTACTGGATGATTCGTTTTTCCTTGTGGTGATCATTCCATTCAGTATTGGGTTATTTGCTTGTCCTTTATTGGGTAATTTGTCCCGTCTTATGGTTATCATTCCATTTAGGTTTGTGCTGTTTACTCATGCTTTACTGGATGGTTCGTTTTTCCTTGTGGTGATCATTCCATTCAGTATTGGGTTGTTTGTTTGTCCTTTACTTGTTGATTTGTTCTGTCTTATGGTTATCATTCCATTTAGGTTTGTGCTGTTTACTCATGCTTTACTGGATTATTCGTTTTTCCTCGTGGTGATCATTCCATTCAGTATTGGATTGTTTGTTTGTCCTTTACGGGTTGATTTGTTCTGTCTTATGGTTATCATTCCATTTAGGTTTGTGCTGTTTACTCATGCTTTACTGGATGATTCGTTTTTCCTTGTGGTGATTATTCCATTCAGTATTGGGTTATTTGTTTGTCCTTTACTGGTTGATTTGTTCTGTCTTATGGTTATCATTCCATTTAGGGTTGTGCTGTTTACTCATGCTTTACTGGATGATTCGTTTTTCCTTGTGGTGATCATTCCATTCAGTATTGGGTTGTTTGTTTGTCCTTTACTTGTTGATTTGTTCTGTCTCATGGTTATCATTCCATTCAGGGTTGTACTGTTTACTCATGCTTTACAGGATTATTCGTTTTTCCTCATTATAATCATTCCTTCCAGTATTGGGATGTTTGTTTGTCCTTTATTGGGTAATTTGTTCTGTCTTATGGTTATCATTCCATTTAGGGTTGTGCTGTTTACTCATGCTTTACTGGATGTTTCGTTTTTCCTTGTGGTGATCATTCCATTCAGTATTGGGTTTTTTGTTTGTCCTTTACTGGTTGATTTGTTCTGTCTTATGGTTATCATTCCATTTAGGGTTGTTCTGTTTACTCATGCTTTACTGGATTATTCGTTTTTCCTTGTGGTGATCATTCGATTCAGTATTGGGTTGTTTGTTTGTCCTTTACTTGTTGATTTTTTCTGTCTTATGGTTATCATTCCATTTAGGTTTGTGCTGTTTACTCATGCTTTACTGGATGATTCGTTTTTCCTTGTGGTGATCATTCCATTCAGTATTGGGTTGTTTGTTTGTCCTTTCCTGGTTGATTTGTTCTGTCCTATGGTTATCATTCCATTTAGGGTTGTGCTGTTTACTCATGCTTTACTGGATGATTCGTTTTTCCTTGTGGTGATCATTCCATTCAGTATTGGGTTGTTTGTTTGCCCTTTACGGGTTGATTTGTTCTGTCTTATGGTTATCATTCCATTTAGGTTTGTGCTGTTTACTCATGCTTTACTGGATGATTCGTTTTTCCTTGTGGTGATCATTCCATTCAGTATTGGGTTATTTGCTTCTCCTTTATTGGGTAATTTGTCCCGTCTTATGGTTATCATTCCATTTAGGTTTGTGCTGTTTACTCATGCTTTACTGGATGGTTCGTTTTTCCTTGTGGTGATCATTCCATTCAGTATTGGGTTGTTTGTTTGTCCTTTACTTGTTGATTTGTTCTGTCTTATGGTTATCATTCCATTTAGGTTTGTGCTGTTTACTCATGCTTTACTGGATTATTCGTTTTTCCTCGTGGTGATCATTCCATTCAGTATTGGATTGTTTGTTTGTCCTTTACGGGTTGATTTGTTCTGTCTTATGGTTATCATTCCATTTAGGTTTGTGCTGTTTACTCATGCTTTACTGGATGATTCGTTTTTCCTTGTGGTGATTATTCCATTCAGTATTGGGTTATTTGTTTGTCCTTTACTGGTTGATTTGTTCTGTCTTATGGTTATCATTCCATTTAGGGTTGTGCTGTTTACTCATGCTTTACTGGATGATTCGTTTTTCCTTGTGGTGATCATTCCATTCAGTATTGGGTTGTTTGTTTGTCCTTTACTTGTTGATTTGTTCTGTCTTATGGTTATCATTCCATTTAGGGTTGTACTGTTTACTCATGCTTTACTGGATTATTCGTTTTTCCTCATTATGATCATTCCTTCCAGTATTGGGATGTTTGTTTGTCCTTTATTGGGTAATTTGTTCTGTCTTATGGTTATCATTCCATTTAGGGTTGTGCTGTTTACTCATGCTTTACTGGATGTTTCGTTTTTCCTTGTGGTGATCATTCCATTCAGTATTGGGTTTTTTGTTTGTCCTTTACTGGTTGATTTGTTCTGTCTTATGGTTATCATTCCATTTCGGGTTGTGCTGTTTACTCATGCTTTACTGGATGATTCGTTTTTCCTTGTGGTGATCATTCCATTCAGTATTGGGTTGTTTGTTTGTCCTTTACTGGTTGATTTGTTCTGTCTTATGGTTATCATTCCATTTAGGTTTGTGCTGTTTACTCATGCTTTACTGGATGATTCGTTTTTCCTTGTGGTAATCATTCCATTCAGTATTGGGTTGTTTGTGCTTTACTGGGTGATTTGTTCTGTCTTATGGTTATCATTCCATTTCGGGTTGCGCTCTTTATGCATGCTTTACTGGGTGATTCGTTTTTCCTTGTGGTGATCATTCCATTCAGTATTGGGTTGTTTGTTTGTCCTTTATTGGGTAATTTGTACTGTCTTATGGTTATCATTCCATTTCGGGTTGTGCTGTTTACTCATGCTTTACTGGATGAATCGTTTTTGCTTGTGGTGATCATTCCATTCAGTATTGGCTTGTTTGTCCTTTATTGGGTAATTTGTCCTGTCTTATGGTTATCATTCCATTTTAGGTTGTGCTGTTTACTCATGCTTTACTGGATGTTTCGTTTTTCCTTGTGGTGATCATTCCATTCAGTATTGGGTTTTTTGTTTGTCCTTTACTGGTTGATTTGTTCTGACTTATGGTTATCATTCTATTTAGGGTTGTTCTGTTTACTCATGCTTTACTGGATTATTCGTTTTTCCTTGTGGTGATCATTCGATTCAGTATTGGGTTGTTTGTTTGTCCTTTACTTGTTGATTTGTTCTGTCTTATGGTTATCATTCCATTTCGGGTTGTGCTGTTTACTCATGCTTTACTGGATGATTCGTTTTTCCTTGTGGTGATCATTCCATTCATTATTGGGTTGTTTGTTTGTCCTTTACTGGTTGATTTGTTCTGTCTTATGGTTATCATTCCATTTAGGGTTGTGCTGTTTACTCATGCTTTACTGGATGATTCGTTTTTCCTTGTGGTGATCATTCCATTCAGTATTGGCTGTTTGCTTGTCCTTTATTGGGTAATTTGTCCTGTCTTATGGTTATCATTCCATTTAGGTTTGTGCTGTTTACTCATGCTTTACTGGATGATTCGTTTTTCCTTGTGGTGATCATTCCATTCAGTATTGGGTTGTTTGTTTGTCCTTTACTGGTTGATTTGTTCTGTCTTATGGTTATCATTCCATTTAGGTTTGTGCTGTTTACTCATGCTTTACTGGATGATTCGTTTTTCCTTGTGGTGATCATTCCATTCAGTATTCGGTTGTTTGTTTGTCCTTTCCTGGTTGATTTGTTCTGTCCTATGGTTATCATTCCATTTAGGGTTGTGCTGTTTACTCATGCTTTACTGGATGATTCGTTTTTCCTTGTGGTGATCATTCCATTCAGTATTGGGTTGTTTGTTTGCCCTTTACGGGTTGATTTGTTCTGTCTTATGGTTATCATTCCATTTAGGTTTGTGCTGTTTACTCATGCTTTACTGGATGATTCGTTTTTCCTTGTGGTGATCATTCCATTCAGTATTGGGTTATTTGCTTGTCCTTTATTGGGTAATTTGTCCCGTCTTATGGTTATCATTCCATTTAGGTTTGTGCTGTTTACTCATGCTTTACTGGATGGTTCGTTTTTCCTTGTGGTGATCATTCCATTCAGTATTGGGTTGTTTGTTTGTCCTTTACTTGTTGATTTGTTCTGTCTTATGGTTATCATTCCATTTAGGTTTGTGCTGTTTACTCATGCTTTACTGGATTATTCGTTTTTCCTCGTGGTGATCATTCCATTCAGTATTGGATTGTTTGTTTGTCCTTTACGGGTTGATTTGTTCTGTCTTATGGTTATCATTCCATTTAGGTTTGTGCTGTTTACTCATGCTTTACTGGATGATTCGTTTTTCCTTGTGGTGATCATTCCATTCAGTATTGGGTTATTTGTTTGTCCTTTACTGGTTGATTTGTTCTGTCTTATGGTTATCATTCCATTTAGGGTTGTGCTGTTTACTCATGCTTTACTGGATGATTCGTTTTTCCTTGTGGTGATCATTCCATTCAGTATTGGTTGTTTGTTTGTCCTTTACTTGTTGATTTGTTCTGTCTTATGGTTATCATTCCATTTAGGGTTGTACTGTTTACTCATGCTTTACTGGATTATTCGTTTTTCCTTATTATGATCATTCCTTCCAGTATTTGGATGTTTGTTTGTCCTTTATTGGGTAATTTGTCCTGTCTTATGGTTATCATTTCATTTAGGGTTGTGCTGTTTACTCATGCTTTACTGGATGATTCGTTTTTCCTTGTGGTGATCATTCCATTCAGTATTGGGTTTTTTGTTTGTCCTTTACTGGTTGATTTGTCCTGTCTTATGGTTATCATTCCATTTAGGGTTGTGCTGTTTACTCATGCTTTACTGGATTATTCGTTTTTCCTTGTGGTGATCATTCGATTCAGTATTGGGTTGTTTGTTTGTCCTTTACTTGTTGATTTGTTCTGTCTTATGGTTATCATTCCATTTAGGGTTGTGCTGTTTACTCATGCTTTACTGGATGATTCGTATTTCCTTGTGGTGATCATTCCATTCATTATTGGGTTGTTTGTTTGTCTTTTACTGGTTGATTTGTTCTGTCTTATGGTTATCATTCCATTTAGGGTTGTGCTGTTTACTCATGCTTTACTGGATGATTCGTTTTTCCTTGTGGTGATCATTCCATTCAGTATTGGGTTGTTTGCTTGTCCTTTATTGGGTAATTTGTCCTGTCTTATGGTTATCATTCCATTTAGGTTTGTGCTGTTTACTCATGCTTTACTGGATGATTCGTTTTTCCTTGTGGTGATCATTCCATTCAGTATTGGGTTGTTTGTTTGTCCTTTACTGGTTGATTTGTTCTATCTTATGGTTATCATTCCATTTAGGTTTGTGCTGTTTACTCATGCTTTACTGGATGATTCGTTTTTCCCTGTGGTGATCATTCCATTCAGTATTGGGTTGTTTGTTTCTCCTTTCCTGGTTGATTTGTTCTGTCTTATGGTTATCATTCCATTTAGGGTTGTGCTGTTTACTCATGCTTTACTGGATGATTCGTTTTTCCTTGTGGTGATCATTCCATTCAGTATTGGGTTATTTGTTTGTCCTTTACTTGTTGATTTGTTCTGTCTCATGGTTATCATTCCATTTAGGGTTGTACTGTTTACTCATGCTTTACTGGATTATTCGTTTTTCCTTATTATGATCATTCCTTCCAGTATTGGGATGTTTGTTTGTCCTTTATTGGGTAATTTGTCCTGTCTTATGTTTATCATTCCATTTTGGGTTGTGCTGTTTACTCATGCTTTACTGGATGATTCGTTTTTCCTTGTGGTGATCATTCCATTCAGTATTGGGTTTTTTGTTTGTCCTTTACTTGTTGATTTGTTCTGTCTTATGGTTATCATTCCATTTAGGGTTGTGCTGTTTACTCATGCTTTACTGGATGATTCGTATTTCCTTGTGGTGATCATTCCAGTCAGTATTGGGTTGTTTGTTTGTCCTTTACTGGTTGATTTGTTCTGTCTTATGGTTATCATTCCATTTAGGGTTGTGCTGTTTACTCATGCTTTACTGGATGATTCGTTTTTCATTGTGGTGATCATTCCATTCAGTATTGGGTTGTTTGTTTGTCCTTTACGGGTTGATTTGTTCTGTCTTATGGTTATCATTCCATTTAGGTTTGTGCTGTTTACTCATGCTTCACTGGATGATTCGTTTTTCCTTGTGGTGATCATTCCATTCAGTATTGTGTTATTTGTTTGTCCTTTACTGGTTGATTTGTTCTGTCTTATGGTTATCATTCCATTTAGGGTTGTGCTGTTTACTCATGCTTTACTGGATGATTCGTTTTTCCTTGTGGTGATCATTCCATTCGGTATTGGGTTGTTTGTTTGTCCTTTATTGGGTAATTTGTCCTGTCTTATGGTTATCATTCCATTTAGGGTTGTGCTGTTTACTCATGCTTTACTGGATGATTCGTTTTTTCTTGTGGTGATCATTCCATTCAGTATTGGTTTGTTTGTTTGTCCTTTACTGGTTGATTTGTTCTGTCTTATGGTTATCATTCCATTTAGGGTTGTGCTGTTTACTCATGCTTTACTGGATGATTCGTTTTTCCTTGTGGTGTTCATTCCATTCAGTATTGGGTTGTTTGTTTGTCCTTTACTGGTTTGATTTGTTCTGTCTTATGGTTATCATTCCATTTAGGGTTGTGCTTTTTACTCATGCTTTACTGGATGATTCGTTTTTCCTTATGATGATCATTCCATCTAGTATTGGGTTTGTTGTTTGTCCTTTATTGGGTAATTTGTCCTGTCTTATGGTTATCATTCCTTTTAGGGTTGTGCTGTTTACTCATGCTTTACTGGATGATTCGTTTTTCCTTGTGGTGATCATTCCATTCAGTATTGGGTTGTTTGTTTGTCCTTTCCTGGTTGATTTGTTCTGTCCTATTGTTATCATTCCATTTAGGGTTGTGCTGTTTACTCATGCTTTACTGGATGATTCGTTTTTCCTTGTGGTGATCATTCCATTCAGTATTGGGTTGTTTGTTTGTCCTTTATTGGGTAATTTGTCCTGTCTTATGGTTATCATTCCATTTAGGGTTGTGCTGTTTACTCAAGCTTTACTGGATGATTCGTTTTTCCTTGTGGTGATCATTCCATTCAGTATTGGGTTTTTTGTTTGTCCTTTACTTGTTGATTTGTTCTGTCTTATGGTTATCATTCCATTTAGGGTTGTGCTGTTTACTCATGCTTTACTGGATGATTCGTATTTCCTTGTGGTGATCATTCCAGTCAGTATTGGGTTGTTTGTTTGTTCTTTACTGGTTGATTTGTTCTGTCTTATGGTTATCATTCCATTTAGGGTTGTGCTGTTTACTCATGCTTTACTGGATGATTCGTTTTTCATTGTGGTGATCATTCCATTCAGTATTGTGTTGTTTGTTTGTCCTTTACGGGTTGATTTGTTCTGTCTTATGGTTATCATTCCATTTAGGTTTGTGCTGTTTACTCATGCTTCACTGGATGATTCGTTTTTCCTTGTGGTGATCATTCCATTCAGTATTGTGTTATTTGTTTGTCCTTTACTGGTTGATTTGTTCTGTCTTATGGTTATCATTCCATTTAGGGTTGTGCTGTTTACTCATGCTTTACTGGATGATTCGTTTTTCCTTGTGGTGATCATTCCATTCGGTATTGGGTTGTTTGTTTGTCCTTTATTGGGTAATTTGTCCTGTCTTATGGTTATCATTCCATTTAGGGTTGTGCTGTTTACTCATGCTTTACTGGATGATTCGTTTTTTCTTGTGGTGATCATTCCATTCAGTATTGGGTTGTTTGTTTGTCCTTTACTGGTTGATTTGTTCTGTCTTATGGTTATCATTCCATTTAGGGTTGTGCTGTTTACTCATGCTTTACTGGATGATTCGTTTTTCCTTGTGGTGTTCATTCCATTCAGTATTGGGTTGTTTGTTTGTCCTTTACTGGTTTGTTTTGTTCTGTCTTATGGTTATCATTCCATTTAGGGTTGTGCTTTTTACTCATGCTTTACTGGATGATTCGTTTTTCCTTATGATGATCGTTCCATCTAGTATTGGGTTTGTTGTTTGTCCTTTATTGGGTAATTTGTCCTGTCTTATGGTTATCATTCCTTTTAGGGTTGTGCTGTTTACTCATGCTTTACTGGATGATTCGTTTTTCTTTGTGGTGATCATTCCATTCAGTATTGGGTTGTTTGTTTGTCCTTTACTGGTGGATTTGTTCTGTCTTATGGTTATCATTCCATTTAGGGTTGTGCTGTTCACTCATGCTTTACTGGATGATTCGTTTTTCCTTGTGGTGATCATTCCATTAAGTATTGGGTTGTTTGTTTGTCCTTTAATGGGTGATTCGTTCTGTCTTATGGTTATCATTCCATTTAGGGTTGTGCTGTTTAGTCATGCTTTACTAGATGATTCGTTTTTCCTTATGATGATCATTCCATTAAGTATTGGGATATTTGTTTGTTTTTTACTGGGTGATTCGTTCTGTCTTATGTTTATCATTCCATTTAGGATTGTGCTGTTTATTCATGCTTTACTGGATCATTCGTTCTTTCTTATCATGGTTATCCTTCCAGTTAGGATTTTTTTATATGTTCATCATCTACTGTGTTAATCGATCCTTTTTATTATGTTAGTCTTTTCATTTAGGATTTTGTTCTTTGTTTATACTTTAATGATTGATTATTTCTTTCTTATTATGGTGATCTTTTCATTTCTGATTGTGTTGTTTATTTATCATTTGCTGAGTGATTCGTTTTTTTCTTATTATGCTGATTATTCCATTTAGGATTGTTTTTTTATTGTTTTTTGTGTGATTCTTTGTTTCTTTTTGATCTTTTGAATTGACTGTTCATTTATTCTTTTTTTGTACGATTCCTTGTTCCTTATCATTGTTATATTTCCATCTGTGATCCTGTTGGTTGTTCATTCTTTATTGGCTAATTCTTTCTTTCATATTAGTGTTATCCTTCTATCTTTGATTGGATCGTTTGTTTATTCATCATTGGCTAATTCTTTTATACTGGACTCAATGATTGGCTCATTTGACATGAGGCGTCTCTTTATTCGTTACTGTTTATTCTTTTATGCTGGAATTTGAACTGTTCGATATTCTGTTTTTCACCATTTAGTGGGCAAGCCTTTCATATTGATTGACGCTTGTTCTTGTTTTATTTCACGCTGTATATTTTCTTTAATCGATGATTATTAAAACGTGTTATATTTCTTTTAGCCGATGTTCTTACAACAAATGGCTGCGTATCATATTTAGGGGTGTTATTATCCAGGAATAGGTGTGGCGTTTTAAATAATAAAAATAATAACAGTCTTTGTTGCTGTTGTTGTTGTTGTTGTTATTATTATTATTATTATTATTATTATTATTATTATTATTATTATTATTATTATTATTATTATTATTATTTCCTTTGATATCTGGCGTTTACACATTTCTTTCCGGGTCCCGCTCAGGGAACTAAGGTTAGAAATGGCATGATGACACTTTCCACTGCAAAAAAAAAAATTACATAGATAAAGTCCTTCGTATAGTGTGGGCTGTACTTGTCAGAACAAATTTTTGTATCTCTTTGAGGCATGGACTTCCAGGGATCCCTTCAATCAGCCTACTGGAATTTTCTCCAACCAGTCCAAGGGCTCCAACTACAACAGGAATTGTTGATGTTCCCATGTGACACATTTTTGAGATTTCTATTTCAAGGTCCTTGTATTTTGACAGTTTTTCGAATATCTTCAAATATACATTGCAGTCTGCAAGGACTGCCATATCAATAAGGAGGCACTTATTTTGTTTGTGGTCTTTAATAACAATGTCTGGGCGGTTGGCTTTGATTTATTATTATTATTATTATTATTATTATTATTGTCAAATATACGATTGTTAGGTTTTTGACTGAGTCATTATCTACGGCTAATTTTTTATATAAATATGTATTGCTGGTATTTTTACTATAAAACGTGTTTTTATACTTTCATAATGTTTTTTTATTTTGTTTTGGGGGACCCTAACAGGTGCTTTCACTGCGGGTCGGGGTGTAGGTAGGTGGAGAACACCAGCAATTAAGAGGTGGTCTCGTGCTTCTCAAAATCTCCATACTTCCGATCAGTAGATGTAGTTTATTGTCATACCTCGAACTCGATATGAAGAGGAAATAATATATTGAATCAGTTGCTAGGTCTGCTTCTAGAAAAGTTGGTCCACTGTGTCATTTTTTCTGTAGAATCTATCCCACACGTTTATAAGTCTACTATTCGTCTACATATATAGGTACGTGGCTGAGTGGTTAGAACATTGTCTATTGCTAGCAATAATATAATTTACTACCTATTCTGCACAATATGTCCTAATAGTGGATATATTGGCAAATCTGGAACTAATTTTAGATTTCGTTTCAACAACCACAAACTAGACATACGTCAAAAACAATCCGTATTCCCCCATAGCTGAACACTTTAATCAATCAGGACACTCATTAGACAACTGTAAATGTATATTGACAGAATCAGGTTTTAGTACAACATACACACGAAGAAAAAAAGTGAAATAATGGATTTTAAAATTAGACACATATAAACTAGGGTTAAACAAAGACTTGGGTATTTTAAATCTGTATAAATATTTCAATAGTTAAAAAATTTCTTTAGATATAGTTAAAAAACCTTTTTAAACAACATCTAAAATACTATCGTTAGATTTACATTAAAAAATTCAAACATAGTTGCATTCCACATCACGTGACGTCCGCGTCTAACGACGGACGCTGTAAAGTGTAAACAAACTGCCAAATACAGTAATACAGTAATTCAATTAATTTCTGAGGAAGGACCGAGGTGGTCTGAAATATTAAATATATATAAAAACATATAAATAAATACTTTCGCAAAAAAACACCCAATTTCTTTTCAGTTATTTTATCCATATATTATATACATATCAAGAAAGTATACGTGGCTTCTCATTATGCTATATATATATATATATATATATATATATATATATATATATATATATATATATATATATATATATATAGTGAGATAGAGTGAGAGCGAGAGAGAGAGTGAGACAGCTACGACGTGACGTAACGAATAGCATGCTTGGTTCGCCATATCAATTCCTATTGAGTAGTGAGTTCAATCCTCACTAGGTGCTCCATACTCTTGGCCTTGTGCTACATTGAAGCTTCGCGTAGCATATCACTATATATATATATATATATATATATATATATATATATATAATAGAAATAACTTCATGGTCAGATTTGAATTACGTCAGGAAACAGTAGTATTAAAAAGTTCTCAAAGATAGAGCTTTTAAATATTGTAAATTAGTACATCAAACGATTCCGCTACCTTGGTTTCAACCTTTCGATATCTTCGGGCGATTAACCCTTTATATAAAAAAAAAACAACTTATGAACGCTATATTTAAAAAAATAAATAAATGAATAATCTCACCACGTGAGGTATAGTAGAAGGTGAAGAGGAGGAGGGGAAAAACAACTTTATTGGAAATGTATTGGTGGCTGTTAAACAAAATATAACTACTTTCTTTTCATCCCACTTCATATGAACTCGAAAAAGGAACTTTTCAGTATGTATACAAGTCATAATTTCCGATCTGTGATTCAAAATGTTTTTTTTTGCGTGGGGGGGAATGTTATTATAGCTAATGCTTCTTATTGACAAAAGTTGCAGATGTTGCTGTGACTGTTGTAAGGTTTTTTTTTTTTTTAATTTTCCAGTTTACAATCGGATCTAGTTTAGTACAATTTCAAGGCTTTCTAGATTAAAAGATGACTTACGATTGTAACACCTCTTCTTAAAATTACCCTCAGTACACCCTATGCATATTTTTCTGGCCATTTGTATCTTTTACTTCCGCTTTGTAAATTACTGCTTCAGTTTTGCAATCTCCATCTAATGGACATCAATTTTTATTTCTACAATTGCATATTTCACTGTTAACAATGTTATTCTAAACGTTAATTTTGAAATTTCTGGCGTTTTGATTTTTATTGTGGTTTCTAAACTACTAGTACAGCTTTAGCTTAATTTAAAGGTGTTTTTATTGAATATTTTATGCCATTATTGAATTTTGGGGAAGGTGTTTATTAAGAAATTTGAAAAATAAATATTTTCCCTATTTTACACTTGACCTCTAAGGTAAAGCTTTAAACGAAAAAATAGTTTATTCTCGAATTGTTCTTCATTTGTTTTATTTGAGATTTAAATTCCAGTTTGGTTTTATGCCCCTCTTCTTTTAAAGTTCTTTCATATTCTTTCTTTTTATCTTACAAAATTATTTTACTAGAGGAATTTTAAGATAACCTGGATTCTAATCCTTTAGGGATTTGCTTTATTATACTCGCAGTGTAGTTGGATCTAACATTCACGTATTTTAATTTTGTGTTCGGTTTCATATATGTGGAGAAACTGTCAGTGTGTAGATTTAATTCTACATCCAAAATATTTGACTATCTTCTTATTCATATCGACTTCTATTAAAAAATCGAGGCTTTTGAAGCGTTTGAAAAGCGCTTTTCTCATATTGTCATTTGTTCTGTTGTCTGGCACTGTCATCAGTCTGTCATCCCTATACAGGCCGTGGTTGTTTGTATGTACAACTTTGTTGACTTCATATAAAATATGTAGGCCTATTAATTCTGAAACCTCAGCACCATCAAACGAATCTTGTGGTACATAGAAGCCGTCCATTTTATTTTTTTATCCAGACTTCTTCAGTGTGGAATAAAATTAATTAACGACAATGTAAAATTGTGTCCATTTGTTTACGTGTTATATTTACGAAGTCTTTGATGAAGTACAAATCCTAAAGCAGACCTTTTTTTTTTTAGATATACCGGGATAAAATTTTTTTATGTCGTATTTTATAAATTCATATTTATCTTTATTTGTAATTATGTGGAACCAAGAAATGTACTCAACTCTATCCTTCCATTGATTGGCTTAATGAGATACACATTCTTTTTAGTATTTTTGGATTTTTTTACTCAGTTCAGTTTTGGTTGGGTTTATTAGTCTAAAATAAGGATTATTGGGGATTTAGACTTTATTCGTCTTTATGGTCCTTTATAGTTAGAATTACTTGCTTACAACATAATATATGAATCCTTAGTTTGTCTGTTATTTTTCGCCTCCGCGTTTATACTTTTAATATATGTGTTTGGTGCTTTTTTTGTAAGTTTTAATGACTTCTTCATTTATTTTTTCTAGTAAGTCTTTAGGTTCATAGTATAAATCTTCTTTGTTTTGTCCCATTTAACTAGAATGTCTTTAGTTCTTTTTATTTTTTTTTACTTCAGTCGTTAATAGTTTTTTTCGAAATTACTATTAACTTTTGTGAATTTAATATTTTCTATCATACCAAGCATATCCTCTTCGATGTTGGCGAACTCTTCAATAGAAGGCGGGTAAGTTTTAGTTCTGAATTTTAATTTCTCCACGTTTTCTTTGTTCTTTAAATATTTGTTTAATAAAAATAGTGCCTTCTATCTCATTCTCGTAAGGAATTGCTCAATTCATTGTAATAATTTTTAGCATGCATTCTTTCTTCTTTGGAATTGGGATGATTTTCAGCGAGAGCGGTATTCTGAATTCTTTCACTGTAGATTCTGTTTACAAACATGGTGCGTTCGAAAAAACAATCGTTGTGCTTTCGGAAGAAAAAGTGTAATAGTGAATTAATGTACGTAAAACATATAGTATGTTTGATTGCACCGGTTAAGATTGTTCATGAAAGCGTAACAAATATACATTGAAAATGAAAGTGCTCGACTGTAATATAGGAGCGAAAGTTAGAATAATAAAAAAGTTAATGGTCAGCGATGAATTAGACCAGGAAACAGTAATATTAAAATGTATTCAATGCACATATCTCTATCTATAAAAGGCAGGATGTGTGTGTGTGTGTGTGTGTATGTGTGTGTGTGGGTGTGTAACGAATGCATGTCCGCAATTTTCGACGGATTTGCACCAAAATCTACATGCACGTGCTCCAAGTTAGCGGAAAGGCCAAGTCCGACTTCGCATTTCCCAACTCCCATGGATAGTGGAAATAATCGATTTTTTCATGCTTCTACGGCAATTTTCATGTAGTTTGCGGCCATTTTCTACTGGCCAGAGTGAGAGCCTAAAGCTGGCTACCACGAATAGGCAGGAAGATTCTATTGTCCAGCGTGAAAGCCAACAGCTGACTGACACGAATGTTAACTAGCATGCTAGTATGTAAAAAAATCGATAGCTGCATTCGTCACAAGTGGAAAAATTTAAATCTGCATGGCACTTTACTCCAATTGGCTTATTCGCTTGCTTAAACTCAACATTGATTCTGATTCTGCAGAACTGGGTTGGATGTGAAAATGTATTGGTTGTTAACATTCTCTTTTCATTCGGTTTTTCCAGTTACGAGTCCTTTTTTAAAGCTAATCGTTTTGTGTTCATTTTGTTTAGTTCTTTTTTTTGTAACAGATTTAATGTTTAGTATAGAGCTTAGAAAAAAATCGCAGTGTGAGATAGGCAAGAAGTAGGGCATGTAGCAACATCAGCACGGCAAAGAGCACTCCTTTAAAGGCAAGGAAGGGCAAAAAAATTTTAAGTCAAGTGATAGCGATTGCTGTATGAGTCGTACGATTTTTTAATCAAGCACGAGCAATGCCGGGCCATGCTGCTAGTAAAAAGATAAATATTTAACATGTAGATCTTTTAAATATAGAAAATTAAGAGATCAGATGATACCTTTACCTTGGTTTCAAACATTCCGTATCTTCGGGCGATTTCGGTCAATTGAGTTCCTAACGCTTTATTTATATTTTATAGCTCGCGACATCTATCAGAGAGATGAAACTTAAATTTTTATAATTGCATTATTCCAAAATTTTAACACACCAGCAGATAGCTATTAATTTTAACAACTGAGCAAAATAGTTATTAATTAACAAAAATTAGTAATTAATGTATAACAACATGTATAAGAATGTCGTTTTTGATAAAAGTTAAAAAATAACAATAAATACGCAAAAAGTGCGTATATTGTCGAAAATTCCTTTTTCCACAATATAGCGATTTGTGCTATGTTATAATACTTATTGCCAAAACAATAATGATACTGAATATTTTTTAAACATTAAAGTATATTTAATCACATCTCCCTAATAGCTGTCGCTATTTGTAAATTTAAATTTGAACAAGGGAATGACTCCTATCCAAAATATAGGAGAAAGCCAGAAGATGGAGGTCACATTAGCAAGATCAAAATGAAATAAATACGTAAAAAAATGCGTATATAGCTATTTGTGCTATGTTATAATGCTTATTGCCTAAACAATAATAATACTGAATATTTTTCAAACATTAAAGTATATTTAATCACATCTGCCTAATAGTTGTCGCGAACTGTTAAAAAATTTAAAAAAAGATATATTTAGGAAGTTCTATTGGTATCCTACGCACCTGAGTCTTCGTAATCAAAATCGACTTTGGAGACGTTAATTTTACACTCTTCTGAATGAGATTCCCAAATAATTCATTCCAGAGCTGTTATCCATTCCTGATATTGTATACTTGCCGAATAGTAAAAAAAAAAAAATACCGAATTGTCGCCTGCTCAAAACCATTTTCTTCTAGGATCCATCTCCCCACAAAAGAAAAAGAAAAAGAAAAAGAAAAAAGGATATATTTTTTTTTGCGTTCACATATTCTGTGGCAGATCAGATGTTTTTGTTTTAAAAAAAGGAAAAGGTAATTTTCACCTAGAGAATTCATTACCGATTTTCTTTCTTTTTTTTAGCAATGTGCTCATCCTTTACAGTTAATTAATATTCTTTTCATTAGATTTCTTGTCGTTGCAAGAACAATGGTGAATGACAAATGAGTCATTTTTGTTCATGACAAATTTGGACAACTGCATTTTCTGCATTCATTAAGCATTTCCCTCCCATCTTCTCTTTCTCAAATTATTTCCTTTTTGTTTTTGTTTTTTGTTACCGTAGATGGGTAAAAATCGTCCATTGAGTTCGGCGGTACTTTTCAGAGGCTCGGTAGATTGGACCCGGTTTCCAATCCAGAAAACCGTGATCGTTACGTGTATTGGAAATCAAACTTAATCCAGACCTAAAGTAGAACGTATATACGATTCATAGTTAAAGATGCTGGGAAAATGGCCGACTGCTCGTATCACTTCAGAAAAATGCTCGACTTCTCCTGATATGCTTTCTCCCTCTTTACAACGGTCAGGTCAGACCACAAATGAAGTATCTGCTGCTATATCAGGCCTGGGACGGCTCAGTCTCGACTTCATAAGAACATTTTCCTTGGATGTAGAGAAACGAGAGAATTGCGACGTTGGGTGGTTCTAGAGTGGAAGATAATTCATCACCGACAAGGGCGAGTAAACCTTTTCTTAAAACTTTGTCGAGGCTGGAAAGTGAGGATTTGGCATCTCATACCGATGTATGGCAGGCATACAGCATATTTGGTTTCATCTGGCTCTTCAAGATTTGGACGTGCTTCTTTTAGATACGTTTAACATACATTGTATTTTTTAAGGCAATATAATTCTATCTTTATTAAGACTATAAAGCCACTACGACAAAAGGGGTTTCTGGGTGTAAAAGAATATGTAACAGTAGAAAAGCATTATGAAGGAGAGAAAATAATGAAAGAACAGAAATTAGGAAGATAATGATTAATATTGTATTTACATTTTTGAAGATCAAAGTTGGCTGGAAAGCAAGAAGCCAGAAGAGATTTCCACAAACGAGAAGTGCGAAAGAAGAAACTCTTAGCATAGGACTCACGGTTATATTTTAGTAGTAAAATCTCTAAAAATATAGTCCTACGCTTAAATTCGAGAAGTTAAGGTACTCACCAGAATAATTGCCATGAAAATATTTATAGGAAAATGCGCAAGGAAATGGCATTAATGGTGGTTGGAAAGTGACTGAAGCCAAGATGCCAGGTCAGAATTGATAAAGTTGCAGATTTTCTTTGGATTTTATCAAGACTCACTATAATACATAGCAGAAGAACCAGACCAGATCTCAGAGCAATATTCAATGTATAGAAGAGCGAAAAATTCTATATAGACTTTCCACTTCATGCCAGCGGAATACGTTAGCTCGAGAAAGCGCAGTGAGTAACTTTCATGGAGGTTAGCATCAGCCATGCTATTGGGAGGCAAAAATGGTTCTCTACCATGATTAAAAGAGAGCAGTATCGTTTCGAAGGCGTTAAACTTAACAAGCCATTTCCTGCCCCAGTTAAAACAAATTGGGAGCCATTTTTTTAAAAGATCAGCTGCCAGTTTAATTTTATCGAACCGATCAGATTTACCATTAAAGCAGAAGTAATATTTTCATACATAACGAGTTGAGAACTGCTGACATCAGGGAGGTCCTGTGGAGTTGACCCCACCTCTTCAGAAGAGGACTTGGACTCGCCCAAATACACGGAGAGAATCGTCAGTAGAAAGTGTAAACAAGTAGAGTAGTGTGAAAATTCCTCTCTCACGAGTGGTATACACATTCTGATACTTACCGGTCACAGGGATCCGTCCCTGTGCTGGTAGTATCACAGCTATGACTAGCTTGGATCGGCTCTGACCAGATTGAACAAGTTATGACCAGCTAAGACCAGCGGCCCGAGTGAAGACATTCGGGTCCCCACATTAAAAACTGACCTTGCGTCACAACCTGACTCAGTGGCGGCGTCAAGTAAATACAGTAGAGGGTTAGACATCTAGCTTATCTGCTTACTACCTATTTCAGCAAGACTACGTCGACTCCAAGCGACATACAACTGCTTGATTGTATTATGTCATCCCATAAGTTCTGTCCGAATTTTAACTTTTTGTTAAAATGAACGAAATTTAAAGAGTATTTTATAATGTCTAATGGAGCTGAACATTATTTTTATGTTTAGATGCATTTAAACTGATCAAATTTTATTTCAGAGAACAATAAAATTAAATTTTGTTTGATTAAAACCCTGCTAACATGGAAGTACCCAAGAATCATCTGAGGCACATAATGCTTTATGAGTTCAAGAAAGGAAACTTAGCAGCCGAAGCAGCTAGAAACATTCACTCAGTTTATGGAGAGGAATGTGTGAATGAAAGAACTTGCAGAAGATGGTTTCCAAAATTCAGAGTTGGAGATTTCACCCTTGAAGATGAAGATCGAACCGGACGTCCAGTTGAGTTTGATGAAAAGCTTCTTGAAGCAGCCCTTGAAGAAAATCCTGCTTTATCAGTTGAGGAATTGGCAGTGGTTCTCAGTTCAAACCATACAACTGTTCATCGTCATCTTCAACAACTTGGAAAAGTTCCTAAACTTGGAAAATGGGTGCCTCATGAATTGTCTGAAAACAACCTCAAATCCCAAGTTGACATCTGCTCTTCTCTCCATTCTCGCCAACTTGTTTCACCTTTTTTGTATAGACTTGTGACTGGCGACGAAAAATGGATCTTTTATCGAAGATAAGCGTTGTAGACAGTGGCTTGGTAAAGGGGAAGGACCCCAGCCACAACCGAGAAGGGAACTTCATGGGCAAAAGATTCTTCTTGCAATCTGGTGGGATTGCCAAGGAATAATCCACTTTGAATTCTTACCACCTAATGCAACAATTAATGCTCAAATATACTGTCAGCAATTAGAGAATTTGAACCAAGCTTCGAGGAAAAAAGACCTGCTCTAGTGAATCGAAAACGGGTGATGTTTCATCAGGAAAATGCGCGACCACACACAGTAAGAATCACATCACAAAAGATCGAAGAACTTGGTTGGGAGAAAATTCCTCATCCACCTTATTCTCCCGACCTTGCTCCTTCAGACTACCATTTGTTTCGTAGTTTACAGAATCATTTGGAAGAAACAGCTTTTGTAACACAGGAAGAGGTTAAAACTGACATTTGTGAGTTCTTCGAATCAAAGCCAAAATAATTTTACAGTAATGGAATTAGTAAGCTTGTTAATAGATGGAAGGAAGTCATAGATAATCAGGGAAAATATATTGTTGATTGAATCTGTAATTAAACGTAACATTTAGTCACTTGTTTCAAAATTCAAAATTCGGACAGAACTTATGGGATGACCTGATGTTATCTTCATTCAATGCAGTGGAGACATAACAGGGAGTCATTGATGAAAATTATGAAAAAAACGTAGTTCCAAGTACAGAACGCAGGATATACCTGGATTGATGTAAAAAGACATAGAGGACTTTCATTT